>OZ008368.1:137977605-139177605 GCA_963931995.1 Phaonia tiefii
GGTTTCAACGAACAAGGCCTCCACGCGATTAGACCAAAGCGTGAACGTTGATAACCCGTATAACTTCGAGGTAGTGGACGAATTTATATACCTCGGATCTGCCGTGAACAAAAACAACAACGTTAGCCTTGAAATCAAGCGCAGAATTGTGCTTGCGAATAGATGTTATTTTTGGCTAAGCAAGCACTTTAGAGATAAAGCCCTCTCTCGAGTAACAAAAGTCCAGCTGTACCAGTCTATCATTCAACCTGTCTTGCTTTATGACGCAGAATCATGGGTCCTATCGCAAGCAGACGAAACATCTGTAGGAGTCTTCCAGAGAAAAATACTCCGAAAAATGTATGGCCCTATAGTGCACAACGGCGAGTATCGGCGACGCATGAATCATGAGCTGTATGAGCTTTATCCTGACATTGACATTGACACGCGATTGCGCTGGCTAGGCCATGTCAGTAGAATGGATGAAGACGAACCAGCACGAAGGGTTTTCGAAACCGAGCTCGAAGGAAGACGAAAAATAGGAAGACCAAGACTGCGCTGGAGGGATCAGGTTGACGAATCCCTGCGTACACTTGGTATTGCCAACTGGAGAAATGAAGCAAAAGATCGAACTGGTTGGCGAAATATGTCATCTTCGTTTTGTAAGGTCCCTGACCCCCCGGGGTTGTCCGAGACCGGATAAGTAGGTAAGTATAAGTGTTGCATAACGTCTGAATTCAGTAGAACTTTCAACATTTTCGAGTATTAAGATTTCGAAATTGATTAACATCTCTGTTTGTGGACTCTTGTGATTCTTCCGAGGGTTCACCTAATGGAAGTATAATATTTTCCACAATTTGTTTACCATGAAAAATAACTTTGTGCATGGTAGGTGTTATTGGTGTCCATGTACACTATCGGACAAAATAAGTGGAAACAAGTTACTTATAAATATAATCACATTAATCTCTAATTTTCTCTATCTCATTTTTGTACAATAGTTGCAAAAACTACAATAAAAATTATTCCCTATTTTCAGACAGTTAAAAAATATAGCATGAGACCTTTGTCCAAGGATGTAAAGGACCTATTGGTCCAGGTTCGATGGAATGTTATGACATATGCTGATATATCAACAAATTTAAAATTTCGATACTGTTGGATTTAATGAAATCGTTAAACATTTCTGTAGAAGAAAGCGAAGTACTTCCCAACTGGATAATAACCGCATCGCCCTTAAAGTAAAAAAATACTTCAGTATCCTGTAGAAGTATAAAATAGAAGACCTGAACTTAAGCGTTTCTGCTCGAACGCTTCAGAGAAGAGTAAATGAAAGAGGCATACAAAGTTTCTTCACAAAGAAAAAATCTCTACTGCGTGCAGTAAATATAAAAAAACGAATTTTTTTCGCCAAAAATAACTTAAATATGAGAGAAACCATTTGGGATAGGATTATTTGGACAGACGAATCCAAATTTGATTTAAAAAACCAAAAAAGAAGGAAGCGCATATGGTATGAACCCTCAGAAACACTGAGGCCAAAGCATCTTGTTCATACGATAAAACATGGAGGCGGTAGCATTATGGTATGAGCACGATTCGCTACTGCGGGAGTTGGCCGCCCAGTAAAAATTGATTGCAAAATGACAAGGAAAGACTACCAACCCGATTCTGAATATTCCCCCGGATTTTTCTCCCGGCGGATTTTATTTTCTCGAGAAAAAAAATCCTATTCTAAACAGACGGGGAAAAGAATAATAAGGGAGAGAGAATTACGAATTTTCGAAATCAGTTGTTTTGTTTTATGACGTTTGGTTTTGGTTGTTAAATGCAAATCATTTTAAGCCAATAAAACTTAATCAAAATAAGTGAAAATGTACACCATAGCCTTTATAATGGTAGCAGAAGAACGACCGGGAGCAGGTGAAGCGACAACAAACGTTTGCAACGAGGCAGTTACGCGATGCGACGAATTCACTTGAGCTGCCGCAAATTTTGTAAGTACAATAAGGGAAAATATTTACTTTAGCACCAAATACCCTATTTTTTCGTTTTTTGGTCTAATAGGGCATGAAACGATGATAAAAAAAAATTAAAAAAAGTGCGCTGGTCCATATTTTCCGAAATATAGACCCCCAAACTTGATTGTATAATCGGGCACTAGTCAGCCATTTATTATCCGATCTAGTTGAAATGGGTACCATTACAAAGGCTTTTCTATGTATAAACATATGTGTATACACATTTTTATCAAACGATCATTTAACCTCACTTTTTTGATAAAAATTTATTATTTTCAAAAAATGTGCTATTATACTTATTTTTTGATAGGCTCCAATAATAGACAAGCCCTAGATCGAACTGAAAAGATTACAAATTCTTTAAACAAATTGGCTTGAGACAGTTCCTTACATATCAAGAACAAAGTATTTGGGGGCGCAATCATTAAGTGACAGTAGATCGTGTTTTTGTTTAATGTTTGTTTTTAACGTGTTGCCTGGAGATATAAATTGTTCTGAAATAAATCAACTTATTAAATTTTATGAACCTCCAAGGGAATTGCGATGTAACCATATATTTGAGGAGGCTCTGCACAGGGCAAATTATCCGTTAAATGAGCCTATATCAAGATGTTTAAAACTTTGTAATAATATTCCACCAACACTACATTTTAACGTGCTTAAATTAAACCTATGTATTTATACATATTGGGAAGCAATGCAAACGGAATGGTAAAAAATTCCGAATAACGTTTTAACAAATTTGGTCAGAAGTTGCCAAAATGGCCTTAAGCAAAGGACGAGTAACAAAGTACTAAGTAATGTAAAAATATGTCCTGTTAGAATAAAAAATTAATTGTTTATGTTTTGTTCTTTCTTAACGAATTTAAAAAAAATGTTTTATATGTTTTTTATTCACATATACAATGACTTAAATAAATATTCTTTCATTTTAATTAACAAAAATAAAAAGCATTATACTTATAATTGTACAGTATGAATATCTTTATCACTAATTTGCACTTTATTTTGCCCGATAGTGTATATAAATTAGATTTAATATTTTGATTTCCTTTAGCACATTCTTCAAATTTTTCCGTATTGATTATTTTCCTGCTATTAATAACAGCTAATAATACTTTGAAACGTCTTATTAAATTTGGATCAAGACCACTGATTTGCGAGCTTGTTTCAGTATCTTCAAAAAACTTCTTGCAGTATTGCTGTTATTTCATCTTCCATATCCATAAAGGGGCTTATCTATTATAAATCCCTGCAGTTTAAGTGCTTCCTGTAATCAATTCCTCTCTTCGTTTCTCGTATTATGTACAAGGCAATCATTTCTTAAGCGCCTATTAGACGGTCATACCTGGTATGATAGAGCGGTATGCGATCATACCATCATACTCGTGTAATAGGCAAAAATACTTGTTTGTCAACAAGGTATGATGAATATCAAATTTTTTTGATATTTTGGAATACCATCATACCATCATACTCGTGTAATAGCTCTTGTGTCAATCACAATAAGAAATTTCATTTGTTGTTAAGCATTCAAAGTGGACAGATGGCGTGGCTAGATCGCGGGTTTTTACGTGAGTTTATTTCGCTTTATGAGCATTTCCCAGAATTGTGGAATGTCAAAAGCGAAATATACCACAATAAGCAAAAGAAACAAAAAGCATACGAAATTCTTTTAAATAAATTAAAAGAAGTGGAAGCTGAAGCGACAATAGATAGTGTTAAAAAAAAATAAATGCATTGCGCAAACAACCTCACACTTCGGTGTTTCTTTCAAACTGATATATGTCAGCTTG
The DNA here is from genome assembly GCA_963931995.1 of Phaonia tiefii. Classification (NCBI taxonomy): domain Eukaryota; kingdom Metazoa; phylum Arthropoda; class Insecta; order Diptera; family Muscidae; genus Phaonia; species Phaonia tiefii. The sequence continues at coordinate 137,981,402 of OZ008368.1, forward strand.
GTATGATAGTGTAATAGCAAAACATATTTTTTTCATACCAGGTATGACCGTCTAATAGGCGCTTTATAGGAAGCAATATTCCATAAACAGAATCCGTGCGTGGCGGGGAGATATTTCTAATTTAAAGCCATCTTCATTGCATTCGATTTCACCAGAAAATCATCAAATTTTGAAGACTTTTTGCCACAAATATTGCATTTCCATTATGGAATTGTGCCAGTTATAGCACCTTTCCGTCGATCATAGTTAAGTCCTGTTGAAAGAACACTTTGATAATTTTACGAACCAGTCGGCGATTTCCGTACTAATATCATCCTCCAGTGTTTGCATTGTGATTCGTTTTTCCTTTACGTATTCAAATCGGATCGGGCGATATAAAAACTTGCAACAAGGGTGATGACGATTATGATGACTCATTAAACCAACCGCGTTATAAAAATTAGCTTTCGTTCTGTCCTATGAACAAGATATACTTTTTCGCTAACGTCGACGTCTTGTGTCGCCGTGTTAATTTTGGCACCTCTGAAATCGTGTCGACAGCAGACGACGAGTATATGGTTCCGGCAATGGGGTTTTTACAACCATGTTGAGTCGACTCGACTTATTTCGGGTCGTTACGCTTTTTCTAAACGACTTGCTACGCCTTGAAGCAAACAGTTGTTTTGATTGATTTGTAAGTTGGTGAAAAGTGAAATATAAAAGATAAAATGGGGAAAAAAATTAGAATTACAAATGCAACACAGTTAAAAATGTAATAAAAGAACTGGAGAAAAACCCCAAGCCTTGCGTACACAGATGTTGAACGAATATTTTTCTTCATTTTCGGCGGAATAGTATCAAGCATTTAAATGCTGCTTTATTGTTGCAAAAATGGTTTTGAAACCTGTAGATAAATGATATATTTGATGAATGGCATGGCAAAATTTAATTGATATCTGGTACGTTAAATATATCCGACCTTTGCCTTATAATTTTTCTTTGTATACAAAGAAGGAATTTTGTCTGTTCTTCATCACTAGAATTTGAACTTAGATCAAGAAAAAAATACATGCTAGCAAACAAATTGAAGAAAATTTTCTTTACGCGCTAGGGACTACACTTTTTGGTAGTAAATTATCGATACGCAGGCGTCACTGGCCGTGACGTCTTACCGGGTACCGATTTTGCATTGGTGTGACAACGCCGTCGTTAGCAGGTGACCACGACTTTCAGGCGTCGACATCTTGGGCGACGACTTACAGGGTAGGGGTGAATAAAAATTCACGTGTATCATCATTTTCATGTACACGTCAGAATTTTTTTTATGTTTATAGTTCTCTGGTGCCACACAGTGAAATGACCCTTATATTTGTGAGGGAAAAAAGAAGGAGTGGTTGGAATATGATGAAATTTAGTTTAACAATAGTAACTTTCTAACACTAAACAGTTTATGACTTTTACAACAGTTATAACTTGTATGACAGATGAAACATTGGATTGCACAAATGGTTTAAGTTGCGTTGTACGAAAACATAATTCTATATATTTCATCTGAGAAAAATGCAGTGCCCGACTCGAAATAACTTTTGTTACGTTTGTGGCTTATTCGCACCAATTAAAAATTTGAAAAATATTACGAAAACAGTGGTTAATTCATTTCAGAAAATATTCAAGACTGCTTATGTTCATTACTTGTGGTATACTCCGAAAGTCGTGTGCGACTATTGCTATAGAAATTTCTGCAAGTTTACTGATGGAAGGTCAACAATAAAGTACGCTGTACCAACAATTTGGCTACCACGTACGGAACACTGCAATGAATTGTGGTACTTTTGCGTAACTTTTACTGACACTAAAGGATACCAATACTTTCGCCGTAATAAAATTAGATACGCTAATGTAGTATCGGCTATTCCAGCAGTTCTGTACTCACCAGAAGAACGTATAGCGGCTTCAGTGCAGATATTTGATGATGTTCCCGAAATATGCGAAGGAGATCCAACTGTAGTACCAACTCTGCTATCAACATTTCTTGCATCGAATGCGAGGGGCGAGAGTCCAGAAGTATCGGAATTTGTACCAACAGCCAGTGATCTTGGGACTGTAGTGCCGCATTTAGTAACGCAACCCGACGTCAACGACCCTGAACGAGATGGAAATTTGTCGATGGAAAAACATATTCCATATGACAAATTTTATAAATTGTACTAAGATCGGGGAAAAAAACTTGGTTTATTGTTATGATATTGATTCGATGTTTGGAAAAATCGGTTACCCTCATATTTCAGAGGAGTGACGACTTTTCATCGATGCATCGGTCAACAGCCTTAAAGTTGTGCTGCTTCATATCGGTAACAAGCATCCATCTGTTCCGATCGCATATGCCAGAAACCTCAAAGAAACATACGACGGCATGGAATTATAGCTGATGTAGTACCAAGAGCACAATTTGAAATTGGTCGGATTACTCATGGGTGTCCACGCTTAGATTTCCAACCCACCAGTGCTTTTTGTGTACATGGGAAGGTCGCAAAAGAGATCAGCATTACACTGAATCTAAGTGGAAGCCGCGTACATGCTACAAAGTAGGCGTAGAAAGTATAGAGCATCTACCATTGGTGCAGCCATCTCAAGTCATTTTGCCACCACCACACATTAAGGTCGGTCTCGTATCAAATGTTGTTAAAAAACTGGATCCTGAGGATGAGGCGATTGCGAGTTTGGGCAACATTTTTCCGAAATTGAGCGATGCAAAGATATTTTTTTAAGAAGTCATTCATTAACATTATTTCTTTTGAATGGTGTTTCAATGGTCCACAGATAAAAAAAAGTTGCCAGTTATGAATTTTCCTCCAAATTGAATAGTACCGAACAACGCGCATGGAAAGGCACAGTTGCTGTTATTGAGCAGTTTCTTGGTAACAAACCAAGCTGCCAATTATAAAAATATTGTCGCAGCAATGATTTCGGCATATGGCGAAATGGACATTTTAATGTCGGTAAAGATCCACTTCCTTCACAATCATTTGGATTTGCCCCCTGATGATTTAGGAGCTTGTAGCGATGAGCATAGCGAAAGGTTCCAACAGGACATTGCGGCTATTGAAAAGTGCTTTAAATGACAAGACATTACGCATATGCTTGGCGAATACTGCTGGTCGCGATACTGAGACAAATGCTTACAAACGCCAAAATATAATGATAAAAATTTATTATTTTCAAAAAAATGTGCTATTATGTATAAAAATATTGCCAAAATAAAAAGCCTAAGCTTCTTAATAAGCATTGAAATTTTTCACGTTCGCTTATTCTCGATAATAAAATTCACAAGGGTCCATCTTCGTAGCCGTAACCGGTACCAAAAAAATGCATTTCTGAAATCACCGCATAAAATATTTAGGTAAAAAAATTCGGGTTTTTAACGAACTGAAACCGGTACGAAAAACCGATACCCATTTTGAAACCGGCTTATCATTATACTTTTAGAAATTAAATTTCATCATATTCCAACCACTCCTTCTTGTTTTCCTTACAAATATATGGAGCCATTTCACTGGGTGGCCCCAGAGAACTTTAAACATAAAAAAAATTCTGACGTGTAGATGAAAATCGACGATACACGTGTATTTTTATTTTTCCCCTCTTTCCGAAGAGGTATAAGTGGTGCATAGGACAGAATGGGTGTAACGTAGTGTTATATAAATGCATGCTTAAGTACAAGTACAATTTGTTGCTTGTACAAGGTGGCGCAAAAGTAATCCTCCTATCAGAAAATGCTATAAATTTTGCGATTGGCCCCTAATGTCCGTTCTGTTTTGACATTTGTGTAGTAAACACATGCGAAATACACGTTAATAAACAATGTTACGCTACACTGCTCCAGAACGCGGAATATTGCTGACTATTTATCTGACCAATAATCGGTCGGTGACTTTGGCACAACGTGAATTTCGTCGCAGATTTCCTGGCCGTCCAACGCCTACTGGTGAAACACTGCGACGTTTAGCCGCTCGCCTCGAAGAGATTGGCACAACACGAGATGCTGCCAGGCGTGGCAGACCCCGGAGTAGCCGTTCTGCAGAGAATATTGCTGCTGTAGCCGAGGATGTCATGGATGCGCCATCGACATCGACCAGACGACGTGCCACGCAAGTGGGTATCAGTCGACGGTCTTTACAACGAATTTTGGTACAAGATTTGAAGATGTTTCCGTACAAAGTCCAGACGGTGCATCAGCTCAAACCATCCTTAATCACCATTGGACCTTTTTTCTTCGAAGACGTCGCGGGCCAAACGGTTACTGTGAATGGTGAGCGCTACAGAGCAATGATCAACGAGTTCTTTTTGCCGCAACTTGATGAATTGGGATTGGAAAACATGTGGTTCCAAGAGGACGGTGCAACGGCACTCACTGCACGTGCCACAACCGATATGCTGAAGGATGTATTTCCCGGGCGCCTAATCTCCCGTTTTGGCGATTTGCACTGGCCAGCAAGATCGCCTGATTTGACCGCTTCTTTTTGTGGGGCTTTTTGAAGTCGCGGGTTTATGCCAACAAGCCTCAGACTCTTGCAGCTCTTAAAGACAATATCCGTCAAGAATGTGAGGACGTATCGCCGGAAGTTTTGGTCAAAGTGATGGAAAACGCCATAAAAAGGGCTCAAATGACAATCAACTGTGGCGGCGGCCATTTACATGACATCATAAATGACCAAATAAAAATAATCCACAAGAAGAATCAAAGTTTTTCATTTTTTTTTTATATTACAGCCAAAAAACATCGGAAGTTTACTTTTGCGCCACCTTGTATTACAAAAACCCAGACGATCCACCGTTACAGCCCCATTTACATGTTAAAGTTATGTCTGAGTTATTACAGAACTCTGTTCTTCAGGAAATTCTGATATAATTCTTGACGCAGCGTTCTGAAGAAGATGTGGGTGCAGTTTTGTCGTCAACATATACAGAAGGCTATATTTTAGCCTTGGTAGCTTGCAATAATTTCATGCAAATAACCCCATTGTGTATCAATTAGTGCCTTTCTTATTATTTCATATTTGTTCCTTGAGAGTCCAAGTTTAGGACAAGTGCCAACGAATCTTCTTCGGTAAAATCAGTAGAAGACTTTGGTGTTGGTACACTTTGTACCATTCTTCTTAATATCTTCGGAGATGCTGATGGTAGTACATCAACAGTCAGTCCGGCATTCTTCGGTTGCGTTTTCAGCAATGCCGTTTTAAATGTATCCTCGAATACTGTTGTTGAATGAGTGTTGATAATACCCTCCTGCTCCTTCTTCTTTGTTGAATCTTTAACATCATCGTAATTCTTGAATGAGCGACCGGGGATATTTTTTTCAATATCTATTAATACCTCCGACATAAGCCACTCTTCATACTTCTTTACAAAGGAAAAACTTTTAAAAATAAAAAGTCGACCTACACCCTCCATTATTTCATACCTGGTAGTATCTGAAATAATGGAATTAATGAATTTGTATGCTATGTACTTACAGAAGTTAAAATCTATACAGATTTTGGCGATATTTTTATTAGTTCCCACATTTTCAGCCACTCAAAATTAACAATTTTTAAAAAGCTGCTTGAAGATATCTAGTTTTTTATGATCTATTTTCATTTGCATACGCGTGGTTCGTCCTAGAGAAAAGTGGCCTTCGGAAAATATACGGACTATACTTAGTGCTACAAACCTCGAAACTAAAAAAATGGCGTACAGTCCACCAGTAAAGTTTTATTGGCCGCCAAAAATTATATTTTGTATTTTGGATGTGAAAATCGAGAGTCGATACACGCAAAGAAAAAACTCGTTCCTCCCAAACGAAATCTCAGATAACTGAAGTTCGTTTGGGGACTGTAGTTGGGAGAAACGAACTTCTGTTAAGCCATACATACCATTTCGTTTGGGAGAACCGAAAAATGTTTGCAGCAAACGAGTTATGAAAAACATAAGCTAAAAAAACGTTTGCGAGAAACAAAAAACGGTTCCGCCAACTGTTCCCTCGGTTACAGCAATCGAGTTGTAGTTGATCCTCACTAAAAAAACGTTTGCGAGAACTGAAAAACGTTTGCAGTAAACGAGTTATGAAAAATTAAAGCTGCAAAAACGTTTGTGATAAACGAAAAACGGTTCCACCAACTGTTCTTTCGTTTACAGCAACCGAGTTGTAGTTACACCAACCGAATTGTAGTTGTAGTTACTCTATTCAGTACAACATTACTTATACATACATACATTAAAATTTATATTTTTGGCTTCCATAAGCTCTTTTTTGTGTAAATTTCCAACTTTTATGATTTTGGTTTTACCCATAAAGTTTGTTTTAAAAAAGTTGGAATTTTTGTCGATCTTTTCAGTGTCTACTAACACGTCCGTCTCGACTTGCATTCAAATAACAACTAAAAGCGAAGGAAACTACAACGCGTCAGTTGTCCATCCAAGATATATTGACAAGGCAAAAGCCTTTTATGTGTATGCGTGAGTGTGTATGTCAAACGAGTGGACTGTATACAGTCGACAGAAATAGAGAATGAGAGATATTTACGTTCTTCGTACTCATTAGAAAAATGACTAATTTCAGTTATCGCAAATGGTTTTTAACTTGCGACAAATGTAATTTTGTACGCGTTTAATGCAAACGAGATCTCGTTTGCAACAACATGATACACATTGGGACATGATTTATTTGGGAGAACTACATAAACGGTTGCGATTAATAAATTAATACAAATCAATCAAAGTATTGTTGTGGCAACCGAGCAATAAACGTTTTTTTTTTGCGTGTACCTATCAACAAACTGAGTGTAGTACCAAGTTGGTGTCACGTTTATAGGAACTTCGAAAATCATAATTATGATTCGTGAATCTCGTGTAAAATTCGCGATGTTGGCCATGGTGGTCCAGTATATTGCGTGAGTCTAGTTTTTTCGAAATTACATCAAATAATCAAAAGCGCGTTTAAAATAATCAAATGCACACCGATTTTTCATAATGCAGAAATTTGAAAAAACTGCATCGCAGTAATTTTGCCTTTTTGTCTCTTAATGGAGATTAATATCAATGATATAAAAATCAATAGAAAGTCTATGATAAGAATTATCATCTAGGAAAAAGAAGTGCTATATAGTCCACTTTAGGCGGGTATTTTGGTACTTTTGTATCCAGAGTGTTTCCAATTTGACATCGAAGATGCTGATCACATTTTGATGATGTCAATATTGATGACACATTTAAAGTTTGGGAATTTTACAGCCATTTTAAGATATGTTATACCCCTAATGTCTCGCAAAGGGAAACAATCCAAATACACTGCAATCGAAATAATTTCATATCACGAATCCCAATATTTTTGGCACGTTAATACTTTACGGACCCTTTTTTCGTTACATTACTTGGAAAAAAAACAATAACACAGTGCAACACCAATTTTGGGGGTGGTCGATTCCTACGCCAAATGATCACACAAGGTGAGTGTAGTCAAACCCCAACAATTTAGACCGCTGTGTAGCTACAATTTTTTATGGGCGTGGCATGTTTGAATTTTCTTGCCCGATACTGTCCGAAATAAATTTAAAAATCGAGTACAAATATTGAATTGAATGCACAAATATTAAGTACAAATATTGTCTTTAGTGAAATTTGACAAGGATTATTTTTGTAGAATATTTGAGTGCGCTATTGTAAAGATAAAAGGGGCCTTTTCGTCCTTTGTTCAAAAGTACCAAAAATGTACACTAAAATGAAATTTCATTATGGGTTGTCAAAGACCACAATTCTCTATCTTTATGTTCAGACGTCCTTTCTGTCCTTTTTTGAAACAAGGTCAAGGAAACTGCATCAAAATGACCGGCCAGTTTATAGTGGAATAGATTTCACTAGAGGATTTCGCAGACGAAAATTCCATTTTTAAAAACTGAAATCTTAAAATTGAAACCTGAAATGGTCTATTTTGAACACAATATGTTCTACAAATATATTGTCAACATAGTGTTTATATGTCCTTTAGTCCTTTTTCAAAAAATGATACAAAATTCCACCAAGTAAAAAAACAAAATTGGCATAAAACCGTATTTAAAATATGGAAGAATTGATGTATTTATGAAAAAATTAAATTTTTGAAATGTGGAACATAACAAACATCTCAATCGAAAAGAAAACCGTATGAAACTTGAAGTGGTAAAAAATTTCATAATAACTGTTGCCAAAGGTGAAGAAGTACTTGATTATCTGAAAAGTATTTTCAAAAGGATAAGCGTAAAAAAATAAAAGACCGGTAAGATTTATTAGAGTCGTATCTATATTATTCACTATACATATTATTAAATCTAGAAAGCGCACAGAGCTCACTGGTTGTGAGCAGCTCTCCCCGATTCCTTCATGGAATGTAATGGGATACCATTTTGTTTTTCATCTTTATTATTATATTAAGTAAATGCTTAATCAATATATATTATGTAGAAGTATATTAATTTAATAATAATACTGAACTATTAAAAAATGAATTAAGCTATGTTCAATTGGAGGCGTGCAACGCAATACAAGATGTACTCGTACTCAACGGGTTGGTAGGAAAACTCCGTTCCGAGAATTACCAAGTATCTGTCGCAAATATACTTAGAGCCTTTTCGACAGTAGGTGTACATATGTCTCTGAAAATACACTATTTGCATAATCATTTAGACTATTTTAGACACCAATTGGCCTCCGAATCAGATGAACACGGGGAATGCTATCACCAAGTTTATTTTCCGTTTGACATGCGGTATTACTTATTTAAAGCTGAGGATTTTCGTGTAATTGTAATACATTTAATGATTACAGATATAGAGGAAAGAGGTCTTCAGCGGCAATACTTGGGGAGATATGTTGGTGAAGGTACCATATGTTTCAGGACGAGGAAATTGAAGATGAGGACGTTGGAGAAGATCCGAATGAATCACAAAGTAATTTATTTGATTTAGATACTAATGACCAATCTGATTAATATTGTATTTGGTTTGTAAAAAATTTAATTTTTTCATAAATACATAATACATCAAATCTTCCATATTTTAACACTTTTTCACTTTTGGTGGAATTTTGTGACATTTTTTGAAAAGGGACTAATAAGGGACATATAAACAAGAAACTTCTTGAGATTTCAAGATTTCAATTATTAAAAAAGGACTAAAAGGACGTATGCATATTCAAGATGAAGGATTCTCGTGAGCAAAATCCTATGCCGAAATCTATTCCACAATAAATTGGTAGAAAATTTGTAAATTTTGCCGGTAATTTTGGTGCTTGTTTCTAAAAAGAGGACAAAAAGGATGTCTGAAATAAAGGTAGAGGATTTTGGTGTGTGACGACCCATAATGAAATATAATGGGGAATAAATTCGTAGAACATTCTGAATCCATAGCTGGCCATTTTATTGTAAATTTTTGGTACTTTTTGAACAAATGACGCTTTATACTTCGAATTAGAGCATTCGGATACTCTACGAAAATAATCCACTAAAGAAGTGCTAAATATTTATACTCGATTTATAAATTTATGTCGGACAGTAACGGATAAAAAATTCAAACACGCCTACACAAAAAAAAGTGTAGCTACACAGCGTCCCTAAATATTTGGGGTTTGACTATACTCACCTAGTGTGATCATTTGGCCGAAGAATCGTCCACCCCCAAAGTAAAATCCTACATTTTGTTGCATAGTGTAATTAAAATAATTACTAATTAATACATTCCTTTTAAGGAATACACAATATTTTAATGATATCGAAAACAAACTCTATTTTTTGAATAACTAAGTTGCCACTATTGCACAAAGTTAAAAAAGTCAACGAGATGACTTTTAATTTGCAATACAATTTTCCAAATTCTAAGATTTTGCTTCGAAAATAAAATATGTTGTATTAAAAAGTAGTGTTTTTATCTGTTTGTAGCTTGCTTATGGTATAATGTATTGACACATTTATTTTTGTCTTTCCTTGATTAAGACCAAAGGTTTTAGACCAACATTTTTAACTAAATTGAAATATAATATTTTAACCGAACTTTACACCATAGAGCAATACATAATATATACAGTGAATCACAGTGAAAATTTTTTCTATAAAAGCGGTATTAAAAATAAAACAATTATAGTTCAAAAACAATTATTATTTTAAATAAATCTTTGGACTATTATTAAAAAAAATATATTAAAAAGAATTAATCCAGTAAATACAAAAATAAAACAAATTAGTATTCAATATTTCGATCTCATAATGAAACTCATACACTTACGACAAATCAATATTTTTGGTAAAACATAACACTTTTAGTACTTAGTTGGCAGTCCTTTTTGTTTAGTAACGTCCTTCAGGCGTTTTCCCATTGATCGCACCAACTTTTCGGTGTAGTCAGCGCTGATTTTGGACCATTCATTTTGTAAGGCATTCTTAAGGTTCCATTTGATGCTGATGGTATGTTTTCATATGTTAATTTCTAAGATATGCCACAAATTTTCAATTATAATAATAACAAATTGTGGCAGGAAGTGACACAGACTCTAAATATGAAAGCGGTGCTCCAGGACCATCAACTAAGAAGAAATTACGTATTTGTTATTGTTTACATTTCACCCAATAACACAGTTAATAATATTATAAAGGTTGTATATAAAAGAGTTATGATTTACTGTTCTGGAGAATTAGGAGAAAACTATCATACGTTGCCACTAATTTTAGCAGGAGATGTCAATGTTAATTTTGCGTCCCAACATGGACAACTCTGGGTAAACTTTCTACAGGATAAATTAGAAGTACAAATGAATAATAACCGAAATGAACCGACCACAAGACATGGAACAACAATCGATGCAGTTTTCTCTAAATACCTTTCGAAGTTTCATTCGAAAACATATGTATCATATTTCTCATACCATAAGGCTATTGTCTCGGTCCTACAAGCAACCACAGTAATTACTGATGTATCCGATATTGAAAATAATACAAATAATGAATAAAATTAAAAATTCTATTCAAAAATATTAATTTATCAATAAAACCGATAATAAATTTAAATGTCTGTAGAAAGTTATTATATGTACTATACATATGTATTAGGGTGGGCCGATTTGTAAGGAAAAAATTTTGTCAATATTGTGCCATCGATTATTCGATAGCTTTTGGCATAAGAAAAAAAAATATGAAGCCTGTGTTAGATAACACGGGCGCATAGGTCAGACGTAGAATACGTTAGTCATTTTGCAATTAAAATATATGAATTAAATATAATTTTTGATAAATGATTTAAATCTATCAAATGTATCTTTAATTTTTATGTTAAAAATTTAGGATAGTTTTTAACAAAATTTGGGTACACTTTATATCAATTCGATGCACTTTTGAAAACAAGTGTAAATACTGCATGTGGCAACACTGGTTCTGTAATGTTCACATAAAACATGTATTGTCATTATACTTCTTCTCTTTCTCACACTGGTTCTGTGATGAACACACAGATAATCGTACTGCTCTTACACATGATGATATAATACATAAAATACAAAGCATATGAAAATTAATACAAAATTTGAAGGAGTTAAATTTTGATTTACTTATAGAATCAAAAAAATTATATGTAGCAATATGATTATTTGAATACAAATCAAAAGAAGACATATTAAATATGTTACGACCGTACTTGAATTTTCTTCAATGCATGCATAAAGTATTAAAAACTTATAATGAAAGTTACAAACATTTTCTCAACACCCCTACCTTACGACATATCAAAAAATTCCACTACGACATATCAAAAAAGTCATTTTCGAGGCCCCCAAATTAAAATTTTTTGAATTTTCGTCAACTTTTATTTTTAAGGTTATTTAGTAGGTAATAAAAAAATCGGCTGATTTATTTTTTTTAAATATGTGTTACCTTTCCAAGGCGAAATTGTACGCTAAAAACGATGGCGATAGCAGTTTTCAAAAAAAAATGTTTTTCTTGAGGGTTTGGACAAGTTTTTGTCGAAAAATCGATCATTTTGCGCGTTAATTTTTAAGGTTTTATAGTAGGTATGTTAAAAGAAAATTTGCCGATTTGAAATTTTTTAAATATATCCTATCTAAGGTAGAATTATACGTTTAAAACGATAGCGATATAATTTTTTCGAAAAAAAATTTTTTCTTGGGTTTTTTCTCCCGTATCAAATAGTTTATTTCTAAAGAAATTCGCACGTTAAAGGCGACAGTGATATCAGTTTTTCGAAATAAAAATAATTTTCAACGAGTTTTTGACTAAAATTTGATTTCTTTCGATTTTTCATAAGCGAAACTGAATTTCAGCATTTATTTGGAAAACAAAAAGCATTGTCAATATTCCTTCTTACCTAAGTCATCATGATAAGCGTCAGTCAAAATTATTTCTATCATTTAGCAGTTGTCAGCGTTAATTTTATGTAAAAAGACCATTAATACTCAATGAAATTTTTGTATGAATCTTTATTTGAATTATTTTGGATGAAATTGAATTATGTATTTATTAATGAAAATTTGAATTATTTATTAATGAAACTGACAGTTTGCTATTATTTGCCGATACAAAAAAATGTGGGAATTTATTTTAAAATTCAGATATCTCCTTTCAAATCTTGCTTGGATTCCATTGGACTCATTTTACTTCAGCTAGCTGACGTAGTCGCCATGATTCCTCCGCGGTTTTTATCAATTGCACTTTTTTTTTTTTTTTATCAAACCAACACTCAGGGGATGCCCCCTATAAATGCAATGCATTGTGTTGGCGAAGGAAAATTGAGGTAGTAGAGGGTGGAGAGAGGGAGTAGTGTCTGTTGACATTTGCCTTGAATGTTTGTATGTCACAATTGGTGGGAAATACACTAGCCGGAACTTTATTCCACATTAAAGTTGGGAATTTTAGTTCATTCGAGTGAGCGCTCTTTTTAGTTCAGCTCAACAGAATGAACTAGTTCATTCATTTAGTTCACTAGTTCATTGTATCATTTCAGCTTAACAGTTCATATGAGTTGTGAACTAAAGAGCTCATTTCAGTTTAACTTGTAGTTTTAGTTCAATCAGAGCGAATATGTAATCGTGAAAATGATCTGAGTTTTGCAGAAGTATTTTGGGTACTGTGATATTTGTTTATACCAAACCGCCCTGTTGAAGATCGACATAACGATTGGGTTATTCCGTTTCTGAAATATTTTGGAAAAAAAGTGGTGATTGCGCTGTAGTTATTGTGTAGAAGCCGGCAATATGTCCATTCCACAAAGATTGCAACATTAGGCACCCTTGTGCAAATTGACGGAGACAAAGAGAGCATGAACTAGAAAATGGCGGAGGTAACTGCACAATTGAATTACAAAAAACTACTGAAACAAAAGAGCACAACAGTGTGAACTAGTTCATCTAGTTCACAAGAGTGATTCGTTCAATTGAACTAGTTCGTTCGTGAACTACACAACTCTATTCCACATACGGACTGTACGGCTGAAGAACGAATTTTCTCTAGTGTATTGCGGTCAATCGATAAAAAACGGATGAGAGTGCCTGGAAAGCCGCGTACTTCGGCTAAATATCCTCACGTCCAGCATAAGTTGACGGATGTCCGAGGAATACATACCGTGGAAATATCGATAGAACAGTGACACGCAACCCACATTTCGACGATGCTCAAGGGAGGCAATAGAGTTGGATACCCTACTGTCCCCTATTATCACCGTCGCTCTCCTCTGGACACGGTCGAGAAGCTCCAAAGAAGTCCTAGGAGCACCTGCCCATATATGTGAGTTATACTCCATCTTTGGCCTGATGTAGGTGGTGTAGATATTGAGGAGATCAGATGGAGTGAAGTATTTCTTGCACCGCTTTAAAAAGCCTAGACACTTGAATGCATCTTTCGACACTTCAAATACATGTTTTGCCCAACGGACATCACATTGTATTTACATGCCCAGAATATCAAGAGCGTCTGATTCATCAATATCCACACCGTCCATAGAGAATGAGGACACACCTGGGTCAGCAATACGTTTATGCGACAACAAACAACACTGGGGCTTACTCGCATTAAAATGTACTCTATTCTCTCGACCCCATTCAACAATGGACACCAGGTCGTGGTCGAGTGTTTCATTCATCGTCCGGCGTTTGACTTCAATCTCTTGAAGACTTGGCCTACGATCGAATGAATAAGAATGGCAGAGATTACTGTCATCGGCAAAAGAGTAGATTGAATTCACAGTCTGACCCAGGAGATCGTCAATGAAAATAAGAAAAAGAGAAGGAGAAAGAACAGAGCCCTGTGGTACACCTGCAGTCAATTTATGCTCGTCGGATGAAACCCCATCTACAACAACTCGTATAGTGCGATCTCTGAGAAAACTCGATATAAATCGAGTGAAGTTATCACCGACACCAAAAGCAGCGAGCTTTGACAAGAGTGCATCGTGCCATACTCTGTCAAAGGCCTTGGAAATATCAAGAGCCACTACCTTACTCTCACCAAGCCGGCGGATGGATCGACTCTACTGTTCCGAAAGGAACGCCATTAGGTCTCCAGTAGATCTCATTCTACGGAAGCCATACTGCCGATCGTTAAGAAGGTAATTGGACTCAAGATACTTCACTAGATGGTGGTTAACCATGCTCTCCATAACCTTCGAGAGCGCAGAACAAATTGCAATTGGGCGGTAATTTGCAGGGTTACTTGCATCACTTTTTTTAGGGATTGGCTGGACATTAGCAACCTTCACGGTATGCAAGGTTGAAAAGATTGCGCAGTGGACACGCCAGTTGCGAAGAGCACCTACTAAAGACCAGTGCAGATATGCCATCCGGGCCCGGGGATTTACCTACGACGAGATTCGCAAGAACCTTTTTAACTCCTCGCGTTCGATAAAATATCTTGGGCATGGAACAAGATACGTAATTGATCACGGGGAGTGGTTGATTGCTATCCGGCAAGGAAGAGTTCCTTCCATTCCATTTCAGCCAAGAGGTTAGCTTTATCAACCGGTTCAGTGAATGTTATGTCATCTTTAAGAAGAGTTGGGATAGAGGATGAACTATCCTTTATTCTTCTTGCAAATAACCAAAAGTTCTTACTTCCACTAGGGAAAGAAAGGACTTTAGCACGAATACGCTGTTCGTGAAGAAACTTTTCGCGTCGAAGTACTTTGGCACACTTGGATCTTGCCTGTTTGCGTAGCAGTTCAGTATCAACGTTTTTATTAGAACGCCAGTCTCTGAACGCGTCCTCTTTGGATCTGACAGCATTCTTGCATGTCTGGTTACACCAACTTTTTTCCGATGGTTTAACCGAAATAATTTTCGTCGGAATGAATGAATTCATACCAATCAAAATTATCTTCTCGATCATTTCAGCAGCAGCATCTATGTCATTGTCCAGAAAACAAAGCTTCCAGTTAAAATGCTGATAAAAGTTGTTGAGCTCAGCCCAACGTGCCTCTTCGTAGATAAAAATTGTTCGCTTCGGGACTGTGTTTGAAGCGAGACGAAGAGCTGAATACGAAAAGGACGCTGAAATGATACCGTGATCCGAATTACCCAGAGGTGCAAGCGTGTTAACTTCGTACTTTTCAGGGTGCGAAGTTAAGAAGAGGTCAAGTAAATTTTGGTTGTGCCCTTGAACACACGGAATGTGCGTCGGTTCATTCACCAATTGCGTTAAGTTATTATGAGCGGCGAAGAGCTCAGCGTATTGGCCCTCCGTAGTTGTATGGCTCGAATGCGTTAACCAGGAGGAATTATGGACATTGAAATCACCAGCAAAAACGATGTCACTGTCTGGATAATTCCCCAATATCTCAGAAATGGAATCGGAAAGGGTGTCAAAGCCATTAAAGGATGCCTCCCATCCCGCATTAGGACTTCTATAAAGAAATCCGAAATGTAGGACATGTGTTCCAATCTTGAATTTTACCCAAAGAGAGTTAAATTCTGGATCTTGTGAGTCGAAATGTCGCTGACTCTGAAACACTATGCCATTTTTTCATAAACCACAAGGCCTCTGTGGGAAACAAAAAGGGATAGAGGGTGGTACCCAGGAACGTGAAAATCCTGTGAATCAGAATCCTCGCGCAACTGGGTTTCACATAGAGCAAGAACATCAGGCCGATGAATATTAATATGAGAGTACACACCGAAAAAATTCGTTCTCAACCCTCGTATGTTACCATAATGTATAACAAAATTACACACCATTGCGACATACAAACACACAGAACAAATTCACAGCAGTAAACACAAACAGTGAGTCCCCCGCCTTCCCGCTGATATCCACACAATGCTTAGTGTTATGCCTTAAGCACTGAGCAGCAACGAGAAGACGAAGAAAACACAGTCTATGCTGTACTGTATAGGAGAGGGAGCGGGCGACAACAAATGCACCACACAGAGAGGGGCATAAAAGCCCTTCGCGTGGTTGACGTAAAAGCCTTAGTTGATGTTGTTATTGTTTCCTTCTTTTCGTTTTGCACATTTTGTTGTTTTGTTTATTGTTTGTATTATCGTATACGTAGGTATTTTTCTATTTTATTGTTTCGATTTTGCAAAGTTATTTAGTTTGGTTTGTTGAGCTTTGTTTGGTTTGTTGACGGTTATTTATTAATTTTTATTTATTTATTTTTCTTATTTAGTTTAACACGGATTTGTACACGGATTGACACGGATAAGAATTTAAAACACTATTGGACGCGGAATTAAACAAAAACACGTCCGTACGGACGGCAGACAGACGCTGGTTAGGAGTTGAACGTACCCCTCGGTACCTTGAATATGCTATGGAATCTTCGGATCGCTTAGCGGTGGATCTTAATTTTCGTCATCATCAAAATAAGGTTTCAAATGTTCATATTGTTACGAATAAGTAAAAGCTTTTGGTTGCTGTTAATGACTCTACTAACAGTATGTAAATAACAGGCGGTTAGTGCTGCGCCTGAAAGTATGCATTGTAACAACGTACCAGCTCGCTAAACCAGTAGCATGAATTCACCTCAGTAAAGATAACTCTCCGCCCTTCGAGACTGTTCTACAAAGATAAACAACAACAACAACATCCAGATTCTAGAAGGTTCTTGAATTCGCTAGATATACCTTCATTTGAGTATGGTGAGTTGGTATAAATAGCGGAGGTCTTTGGAATGGAGAGTTCAGTTTGTGATTAACCGCCGTAAAGTAAACAACGCGATTTGATAGTAAAATACGAGACTTGTTAAAGTGTTATAAATAAAGTAAACTGTTGTTCTATATAAGTAAAATAAAAGGAAGTTACACCGTTGTAATTATCGTAATTGAAAACGAACCTTGTTTTATTATTGGGAATAAAACAACGCAAAAAGGACGAATAAGGAAATTCGTAACAATATGATATGCTTCTTGTGAATGGTGGTTCTGACAGCTTTTTATAATCGTCCAAATCAATCAGATAAACGTAATCAGTGGAATCAAAATTAATTTTCGGTTTTACGTAGGTATGCATATTGGACGGTTCATATAGATCGTTACAAAAATGTAAAATTTTTTCCAGTGAATACTTCCGAATATTTTGTCGATCGTCGAAGAGCATGCTGATCTTCATCCAACGGTGGAGGCATGGTTTCAAGTGGGATCGCTTCAAAATTCGGAACAACTTGACAATTATCTTGATTATTCAATATTTATTACAAAATTATGTGGCTTATAGGGAATTTTTTTTAAATTGTGATAATTGAAATTTGGGGGCCTCGGAAATCATTTTTTTGATATGTCGTAGTGGAACTTTTTTCGTCATGCCAAAAGCTATCGATGGCACAATATTGTTTGCTAAATCGATCCACCCTAATATACATTTATATATTATACATATATAAACATACATATAGATGGAGCTAAAGACGTTCTACTTCAGTCGAGTGGTCTAAAACACACTCGAATTTTTTCGATAAGTATGGGCTTTTACGGACAACTCGGATGATGCGGCGAATTGTCTCTGCATTAGCTTTCTTTCCCAAATATTTTTTGGTTTCAGTTGATAATTTTGGGGCACTTAATTTTGGATCTGCCTTAACTTTTCGAACAATCCATCGTTCGTCAGCATTATTAAACATATTTCGGTTGCTTGTCTTCAGCTTAGTTTTCACTGTACAATAATTTTTATAGCGTTGAATTATGCTTTGAATACGATAGTAACATGACTCCGATTTAGTAATTTGGCAATATCTCTATAACTTTTTCCAGATTCGTGTTGAGATATTGCAATCCTTCGCTCAGCGACACTAGTTTGCTTTTTCGGGGTCATTCTTGCTACGTTTTTATTTTTGAAATTACGTAGGTACGCAATTTGTTAATTTATTAACAAAAGTTATAGAAATACATTAGCTATTTCATTTAAGAATAATCTTTGAAGCTAACTATTACAAGTGAATGATTTTCACTGTGACTCACTGTAAGAGAGTTGCCATTCCTCTCATTTGACGGTTCCTTTCACACTCTACGTGGTGCGATCGGTGCACCAGGTGTAGTTACAAGAACTGTTGACTTAAATTTATTATGTCGTTTTGGTTGAGAACCGTGAAATTGAAATGTATTTTGGAATTTGGTGTTATTTTTTATTGTTAGTATACATTTGTGTCGCATTTAACACAATAATTGTAACACCCAAAACGAAATACCGTGGTTCTTTTCTTGTTGGTTGGTTTGAACCTGGTATTATTAAAGGAACTGTTTCCACATCCAGAAAATTGCTGAGCGAGATATTGTA
This sequence comes from Phaonia tiefii, assembly GCA_963931995.1. NCBI lineage: Eukaryota > Metazoa > Arthropoda > Insecta > Diptera > Muscidae > Phaonia > Phaonia tiefii. The sequence continues at coordinate 138,000,150 of OZ008368.1, forward strand.
TTGTATTACTCTATGCTTTACACTTTGTATGAAAATGAGAAATTTTCTCCAATCGTTTTCAGTGTATTTCACTAAATCCGAAAGAGGATGAATAAGGGTAGTGAAGGAAAAAGTGTGCAATTTGGCACGGGCAGTGGCCGTATTATTATTATTTTATTTTTATTTTTCATTAATTGTTTTTATAAGTTCAAATTATTAAAAATAACGCCAATACATTAGCATTAAAACGAACCCTTTGTTCATTGAACCCTTTGTTCATTGCATATACCTAAGAATACAATTCTGAGTGGCGTGTTTATAGACCAAGTCGCTATATACCTTTAGCTGACTTAATATCGTCAATTGGTAGTTTGTCTACCAAGTACAGTGATGTATTAATAGCTGGTGATTTTAATAGCAATATTCTTGTTGAACCTGTCCTTACAGATGAAATTCTAGTTAATGTCTTGCAAACTACCAACGCACTACCACCGCTATTCAAATATACATAGTTAGGCGTATATATTATAGGCGTCAATGTTTTCTAACCATGATATAATATTTATGATTTTCGACACGTGTGTCGACACAAATCCCAATGCGCTTTCAACGAGCTTTCAATAATATTAAGCACTATTTCGTGAATGAACTCATTGATAATGTACACTGCGACTCAATGTATAATATAGAATACGCAGATGAACAAACGAAGTTCCGACATAATCAGCAGCCATGATTCAATAATGATATAAAAAAAATTACATGGGGTGTCAGGGGACACCCGGTTCGAACGAAGTTCCTTTCGCTATACATTATGTACTAGATAGTCACAACACACCTAAGGCGCCTGTTGAAAAATACGGCAATTTAAATGGATCTTTAAGAATAGACACTTTTTGTAAAATGATAAACTTTTTTAAAGAAATTAGTTTTTTATAAATGGTTTCGCATTACATCCCATGAAGGGACCGGGGAGAACTTCTCACAATCACTGAGCTGTGCGCTTTCCAGTTTTCACTCACGGTATTTAGAGAAACTTTTTCATGGCTATATACTCGGTAGTGTCGCCGTCACTATGCGAGGTGACCGCCGCCGAAAGAAATTTTTTTGAAGGTGGTGAGAGCAGGGTTCGAACCCAAGGATCTCATGTACAAGAGCCGCGCACACTAACCATTGCACCTACATTTTATATAGAATGTATTTAAAAAAATCATATTTTTAGGTCCTCCTTTTAAGAATATGTATTATATTTTCCCGAAAGGTAATTTTTTAAAGAAAGGTACTTCTTTTATTAAACGCTAATGTTTTTTTAAGAAAAGATACTGTTTGTAAGAAAACGCCATAAGAGTATGAATTTTTTTCCAGAGCTTTTTTTAAGAACAGGTACTTTTTAAAGGAGAAGTACTCTTGTTAGAAAAAGGTTATTTTTTAAGAAATTGTACTTATTTTCAGAAAGGCTACTTGTCTCAATAAGACAAAAGAAAAGGTAGTATTTTATTTTTAAGAAAATTAATTTTTGTAAGAAAAGGCATCTTTTGTTTTGAAGAAAGTTTTTTTTTAGAAATGAGAAAGTTTTCAGAAAAAGTAGTTTTTTAAGGAAAGGCAATTTGTTGTAAGAAAATTTACTTTTTAAGAAAAGGTGCTTATTTAAAAAAATATTTGTTTTTAAGAAAAGATACTTTTTGAAAGAAAATTTACTTTTTTTAAGCAAAGGTACTTCTTTAGGATAAGTGGTTTTTGTTAAGAAAAGGTGTCTTATATTTTTTTTTGAGAAAATTTACGTTTTTTAAGAAAAGGCACTTATTTAAGAAAATGTTCTCTTTTGAAACTGCTTTAAATTTGGTTTTTCTAAATTTCCTTTTTATTGGGTTCAAAACTACAATATATACTAAACTAGCTGGACCCGGCAAACTTCGTTTTGCCCTCAAAGTAAATGAATAGATCTGCTGGCGTTCCGACACGGGATAATGCCACGTTTAGTTGACAATGGGCAAATAAACCTGTTGTTGACTGGAATATTATGAAGAATAATGTAAAATAACTATTTGCTAGAAGTATTTGTTTAGATTTTGATCGTATGCTGATTTGTTTAAAAAGCTTCGCTACCCCTGAATTGTGATTTTAATGAAACACAATTTTGTTTTTTTTTTCTTTTTATTCTCTAGGATATACAATAGTGGTCTTCATGAAAGCTCGAAAGAACCTCGTAAACTCGAAAACATCGTAAACTTGCACAGCAAACGTCAAAACAAACAAATTTCCCATACAAAGCTACTTGCTCAAAAGTGGAAAGTTTTCGAGGCAAATTTGCTGCGCAAATGTGGGATGGAGAAACGTGTAAACTTTTGACATTTCGTTGTCATCTGACTAGGATGGATAAATAAGGTGATAGCACTAGAACAGTAGGAAAAGTACACATACATAATACATGCAATTGCTACTGCTACCACCTTATGTATCCATCTTGGTCATCTGATATGGTTTTGAGCACAACTACGCTGAGCAACTTTACCTGGTGCCTCATGCTACGGTGCGAGGGAAACTTGCGCTGAGCAAAAGTTCTCGGCTTTCACGTTTGCATGAATGCCGCTAATATTTCTAGTTTTGCAATCTGGTGCAAATATAAGTATATAAGTCTGAAGGTTTACCCACACTTGAACATGCAACATATATTGTCCGTGGGAAAAAGACGGATTTGTCAAATTTAAGCCACCGACTTGAAGCGACTGCCCCTGCCCTTTATTTATGGTCATCACAATTACCAACCGAATCGGAAACTGCAATCTTTTGAAATCGATGGGCATGTCTGTAGGTAACATGGAAATGCGTGGAATCAGGGCATCGGTTCCTTTATAATTTGCAGTGATTATAATTTAATTTATTTAAAAAATGCATTATTGGGATAAAGATATTTAGGATGCTCTTGAAACTGACCTCACCGATATTCGTATTCATTCGTACCTGTGGTCACTTTCTTAGCTTCATAGGCTGACCTTTTTAATAGCCGTATTTTCATTGGTATTCGCCAAAAAGTAATATGCATCATTTCAGTAGTATATGTACCGAACCTCACATTCCTACACTGTATCAAACAATTGTCCGTACACCAGGTAGTTGTGAACATATTTCAATGTATCTCAAAAGATATGCGGCCGATTTGAATCAAATACCACACCACAGAAGACATACTGATGGGAAATGGAACAACTTTTTTAGTAAGGAAGCTTTTTTTCAGTTGCTAACAGATGGAGCAATATATTTGAAAAACCTTTTCAAGCTCTTAAACGCTCCCTTTTTTATCAGTTTTTTACCGCTTTGTGCTATTTACATGTATTTGCGATAAACTTTCGAATCATAGAAATTATTATTTTGACTATCATAACCGAAAATAAATAATGTGGTTCTCAATTCTCATATCATCTTGTAATTAATTGCAATTGTTTTAAACGAAACCCAAAATACAGTATTCATTAAAAATGTATCGTATTTTTTGCCACTAAAGCCTAAGAGTGCCTCATGGTACTTATTTATACTTTGTCGCATGGAAGGTAAATGACTGTTCGTACTGACTTGTAAATAATTTTTTTGAAATTATAGGCCAAAGTTTACCCAAAAAAAATGTAGTCTCATAATTTTTACACATTATTTTAGAATCCAGCATTAGAGGGTTAAAGTTAGAAGCATTGAACTTTAAAAAAAAATTGTTTAAAACGAATCGGCCATATCTTTTTTGAGATATAATGCAATATCACAATTGTTTGATATAGTATACTTTATGTAATACTCAAATATTGACGTGGGTGGGCGGCACCTCGAGCCTTTTTGTCAGCTTGCTTCCAAATAGCCTGTTTGTATCTGTAGGCCAACTGTAACATACTGTGAAATTTGCAGGATGATCAAACTATTGTTATGTCTGCTATAACGGTTTCTTTTAAAAGGGGCGTTGCACATCCCACTTCCAATGTGGCTTCAATTCATACTGTACCTCTGATAGTTCATGAGATATAGCCATTTTAAATTTCAAGTTGTATGGGCGGTGACACCCCCTTTATCCAATCACTACCAAGTACAGATAAGGACTATCAGCAGGGCATCCGTACCACATTGTGAACTTGGTCCTACTCGTATAATAAATAACGGCGAGTTTCGACAACGGATGAACCACGAGCAGTACAATCTGTATCCCGACATTGACTTAGTTATGCGTATCAAAATAGTGCGTTTACGCTGGCTATGTCATGCCAGTAGAATGGATCAGAAAAAAATAGGACGATCAAGACTTCGCTGGAAAAATCAAGTGGAATATTGCCTGCGAGAGCTTGGTGTTACCAACTAGAGCCGAAAAGCTGAAGATCGAGCCGGTTAGATACATGTTATACATGTTATCCTCATTTTGTAAGGCTCTTGACCCCTCTGGGTTGTTTGAGGCTACCTAAGTAAGCAATCAAATTATATTCAAATTTTCCAAAATGTAAAACAGCATCTCAATTGTATTCACAGTGCATTGCGGGGACGGTATAGTTACTTGTTTTTACTGAAATTTCGTGTCCGTATTTCACTTGACCCACACAAGAATTTGCTGTAGCTACAACTTTTTCTTATTTGGTCCGGGCTATTACACAGCATTTGTGTTGAATCACGGAAAAGAGTGAAGTGTCTTCATATAACTCAAAATAATTTACCGGAACCGAAAAAGCATTGTCTGTTATAAAAGAATTAAACATTTTCCTTGACAATGCAGAAGAAAGACTAGATCTTAAAAACAGAGTTCACAGTATTTTTAAGAGAAAAATACTCCAATCGTTTAAAATAACTTCATGTAAACAAATTCAGCCTGGCTAATTGAATTTACAATCTTTGAAAACTTACAAGATACATGCCACAAATCTACCTACCGAATCAGAGGATGACTGGCAAATTCTAGGGAAGTATGTACGTCCGGAACGAAAAAACGCAGTACCGCCTCATTTAAAGGTCAAGATTTGTTGTATCATACTGCCAGGTACCTTATACAAAATTTGCCTGAAGGCGAGGCAGAATTACTTCCAGAAACACTCACGTTGATCAAAGTGCTTACAAACAAACAATTCCCGCTAGTTTTGAGGTAATCAATGTCCACTGAATAATGAGCTACGTAACTAGTTACACAGAGAGTTAAATACTTTTGTAAACACTTGTAGCCAGTAATGTAACTAGCTCCACGTCGAGTATTTACGCGACCAACTCCATAGTAGTGTAAAAGGTAAACACTTAACACTTTTTGATTACCGGAAATGCAGAAGCAGTGTTGCCAACTCCGGGATAGCAATACGCGCAGACAACTTTCGAAAAAGGGCTAAAACGCGCTAAATTACAAACTAAATTGGTTCTGACCTTAATCAATCACTGACCATTAGTTTAGAATGTTTATTTGCAATACGAGATAAATACATAGTTTTTTATAGTAAAGTACAATTTCATAGTTATACATATTTCAATTGATATATAAACTAAATAACATAGTTACAAAAACTTTGTGAGTTCAACATTCAAAATTGGTTGTTTGTAAATAAAAAAATTTATGTTTCCTTCGTCTTCAGACCTTAAATTACTCTCTAAATAATATTTCGATCTTTTATAAGTTTCGTTGGAATTTATTTTTAAACAGACTTCTTGTGGAATTCCACACGTTGGATAACAAACATTTTCTCTTTTTACTTTTCTTTTTCAAAGAAAAACAAAATAGTCAAAAAGTAATGTTGCCACATCTCATCAAAATACATTTGGATACAAAGCGAAATAACGAAACCAAAAAAGGAGAATTTGCAAAATAAGGTGCCATGCTGTAAAAGAAATACAAAAAGCGCTAAAAGGGCTAAAGTAAAATAGTTAAAAGGGCTACTTTTACGCGTTTTTTAGTTTGGGGCTACAATTTTGTTTTCGGGTTTTGGGTAACCCAAAAAGGGCTCAAAATAGCCCGAAAAGGGCTAAGTTGGCATCACTGTGCAGAAGGTAGTCAGTTTAAAATAATTTGTACTTACACACCCTCGCTTTCAGCAAAAACACGACAATTGGCAATCAACCGTTATTCTTGCGAAAAAAATACTGAATCGTGATGTTTATTTTTTATAAAAAGTGATATGTGATTAAGTGGATATCGGAACATGTTCAATCAAGGCGCATTGGCGAGGTAGTGTTACTACTACAACAAACACACCAAGCCTACAACAATAAGCATTTTGCTGTGTCTGGTATTTTCCCACAATCAAATTCAGCCCAAATGTATACCAAAAATGGAAGAAAACAAAAAAGTATATGTTTGAGAAACAAGAAATAATACCTCAAAAAAGACAAAAGTAAATAACTCGGCTATTGTAGTAGTACCACCACATCAATGCGCCTTGATTGAAATGGTTGTAAACAAACGTACTATTCATGCGTAGTGTGAGATAAAACAACGTTGCATAAAGCATTTTTTTCCTGATTCTCAGACAAATAAGAAAAATACCCGATTTGTTGTCTGTTAAAACGTATGGGAAATCAAGCAAGTTTTCTTGATTTCTGCTTAAATTCAACAGAAATGGCAAAATTAAGAAAATCGATGCCAGTGCGAATGCTGTATTAAGGAGATCTCTTTCAAATGATTATTTTAAATTTTGAACATCTCTTCATTATTTCAGAATTTGTTTTGCAATGAAAAGGCACCACGGTGCACATTTACAAGAATGACTACATACAATGTCTTAGGACAAGACGAGTATACGACTACATACACTGAAAGAAAAACGCTTCGTCGTATGGATGAAACATTTTCGCTAATGGTTTTACGTTGCAGCAATGAAAAGTCTCGTAAGTCCGCCAATTTGGCTGTAGCTGCAACGGAATATTTCAAAGAATTTTCATTTCGTTGCTGCAACAACTTATCTTTTTTTCCTGCAATAATTTTATTAAACTTGAATTTTGTAGAAAAAGGGATAGAAATTAGAAAAGTAAGTGCATGAGATTTAAACTATTAATACATATTAGGATTACCTCCTAACTTGTAGACTATTTTATTACTTATTTATTTTTGAGGTTTTCAAAATGTATAGTTTAATTTGTAGTTTTAAGTTCGTTACTGCAATGAATCATGATACGAAACTAATTTGTATGAAGATCAAGAGAGCCAAGCAGTCGAAAAATACGCGAGCGTAAAGAGACCAGCAAGAGAAAAAGCTGAGCATGAGTGGTGGGTCGCGTATATATCTTAAATCAGTTCCTTTGCAACAACCGAAAGTGGTAGACATATTCCGAACGGTATTTAGAGAAGTTTTTTCATGGCTAAGTATTCGATAGTGTCTCCATCACTAAGGGGGGTGGCCGTCGTCGAAGGAAATTGTATGGTGGTCAAAGCAGGGATTGAACCCACGTTATCATGCACAAGAGCCGCGCACACTAGCCATTGCACCGCCGACGACGCTTATACTTACTAATAATACTTTCATTCTGATAAATAAATTCTGTGTATTTATATGTTTGCTGTGATCGTTCGTGTAAATTAAGTATCTATAAATCAAATCGATAAAGATACAGACTGCAAGGAGGAACAGAACAGCAAAATAGGTGACGCATCGATAGCAGAAAAACATCCCCGAAATGTGTAACTGAAAGAAAATTTAGTTTTTACAAACCGAAAAAATTGTGTTTTGTGTTAACCATAATTCGGTCGCGCATGCTTTGTTGAATTGATATTTGGATTCAGAAAAAAAAAGCGAAGGACATACATTTGAACGGGCGGTCGAAGCCAATGAAAACGAAGAAAGCAATGAAACGAAAGCTTTCAGGCAAGACGAATATAAAAATATCAATAAACAGTACAGTTTACCCAATTCTTTTATTGTAAGGTATCCACTCGAAATTGCTTAATGGCGAGGAGATGTAGCGCTACAATTGATTGACAGAACCCTCAACGCAAAAGCGTTGGTTCTATGTTAAAGGAATTGTTGAACATAAGTAGATCAACTGCTGTGATAAAGATCTTATGCTGTGTGAGTAGAGCTTATGTTCATGGTAAGTACAGACATAAATATGTACATATCCTCTACATATGTTATTTAAATATAAAGTATGTAAGTCTTAATAAAAAATCGTCATATTTGTTTTCAATTTCAGGACCTGAATACGACGGCCACAATAACACTCAACCTTTCGAATACCACAATCTTTGTCCTGACGAGTGTTTCAACATGGACTGGATATAAAATATTTAGCAAATTAAGTAAACTTTCGAAACAAAAGTTCAAAAAGTTGTTGTAATAATAATAGTGTATTTATGTACAGTTGATAATAAATAATTTCAAACAGTTCAAAACATTCATTGCATCAATGAAAAAAATTCATTCCATCAATGAAAGAAAATCATTGCAGTAATGATGCAAATTAAATTCAAAATACAAATTCATTGCAGCAAGGAAATAAATGCATTGCTATAATGAAACAAATTGAATGCAATAATGAAACTTATTCACTGCAACAATGAAACAAATTCATTGCAGCAACGAAACAAATTCGTAGCAGCACCAACAATAATTTCATCACATTGACGAAAAATTTGCAGTTGATGAACACATTTTCGTAGCGGGGATGAAACTGTACGTTAGGTCACTTTCGATGACAAAAGTTGTTGGGGCGATGAACATTTTCATCCCTGTGACGAGGCTTTGCCATTCAGTGTAGCTCCAAATTAATGTTAGTGTCTTGTTTTCGTTACTAGCAAGGAAGCGATAATCTTCAGCTTGTAAGGAAATCAAACCTAATAAGGAATACACTAAAATCAAGAAACATCGATTTGTAAGGAACACAATTTACATGAAACAAAACTTGAATATCAACTAAAACATGAGCAACAACTTGTGTGATGATTCTTTTTCGACTTGTTCCTCCAAAAAGTAGATACCATCAATTTATAGAAAACAAAAGTTATTCCATTAGAGTCGATTCGATTGTATATCATTCATTTCAAGTACGAAACATTTGCAACAATGGCTAATATAACAAGGATTAATGATAATAATATAATTATGATGCTTTCATAAGTTTATTTACCTCACATTGGCCACAATAATGTGATGCTTCATTTTTACCTCGACCGTGAAATCGAACCAGAACGCCTTTGGATTTGACATATTCGAGGGTATGCATGACGTTTTTCAGCGTTTGCAATAAGCACAATCTGTAATAATAAAACGCTATGTACAATATTTAGTTGTATTTTATCCTTACTTACCTAATTAGCTCAAATAATTTGTGATCCGCAACACGAATATTCCGAGCCAAATTCCAACTTAGATGAACCATTGGTACAATACTTTTAAAGTGTTGAAGTTTGTTCCACTCATATCTCTCAACTGCTAATGAGTATTGTCGAGCTGTCAAGGGGCCGACATTCCAAGCAATATTATTGCACCATCCTACAGATTGTACCCAATGTACACATCTAAGAAAAAAATATATATATCATAGGTGTAGCAATATCCAAATGTACGATTTTGATGAAATTGTGGCTGATGAAAAGAAAATATAGAAAACTGCATGTTGTTTTTGTGACAGTTGTCTGATTTATATATTTCGCAAATAAACGTTTGTAAAGCGGGATACAAATTTCGTTAAAGTTCACACTTTAGGGATATTTTTTAAAAATGTGGACATAAAGTGCGGTTATAACTTAATGTTTAGTTGACTGATCAGAAATGTCAAATGGAGAAATCAGGCGTAACAGTAGCAAGTTAGCAAGGATTTCGCGGGTCGCAAATTTCAACACGACTAATTTTATTTGTGTGTTTTTCTGCAACAATACACACATCCTACTCCTTTTCTTGGTACTGGGTATCAAAACACTCATGGAAGGGGAGAAGCAGTGCCTCTCCTCAATCCCGTCTCTATGAGTTTTTGAAATACGTAAGCATGTGCTGAGTACTATGGATGTGCCACCAGGTTACGGATAGTGGAAATCGGGTGGCCGAGCACAGCTCAGCGGGGGAGTGGAGTCTCAGTACTCTCAGTACAGCCTCCGTACTCTATCCATCGACGTTAGCGTTGCGGCTGATCTTATGGGTAACTGCGCCCTAAGCAACGATGGTGGTGTATCCAGAGTTAATTTACCCCCATAGACATCGCCATCGGGAATGCTTAATGGTGGTTAACCCATTACCAACACGATATGGGGAAAATAATAGGTAGTTACTCACAGCGATGGGGATTTGGGGGAAATAATTGATAGTTACCCACGAGAATGAGAAATTGCCCATCACGATTACCTAATACCCACAGGGACTTACCCACGACAATGGGGAATTAACCACATGGTATTGGGGGGGTAATGTAGCGTTTACGCATTATCCAGCGAAATGAGTAATGGGATACCCAAAGAAAAAATGCCCATGTCTCGGAAACGAAGCGTACAAAAAATTTCTAATTTTTTGAAGTTTCTAAGGGTTTCTCATAAATTAGTCCAATTCGTATGAAACAATATCCTTTAAAAAAATTGCTAAAATAAGAAAATCGATAAAATGGCTATAACTCGGAAATGGCGCGTTCAATCCCAAAGAAAATAAACCTGTAACCACCATAGGAGGCTTTAACCAACCGATGTCTTCAATACGGCATCACTTTAAAACAAAATCGCTTAAATTAAAAGTTTTTCAAATAAAAAATCGAGAAAACGCCCATATGGCTATATCTCCAAAACGAAGCGTACAGGTCTCTTTCATAAACTGGTTCAATTCGTTTCCAATTTTGTTTCAAAAAATCCCTAAAAGAACAAAAAAATTAACAAAATACGGAAAAAAACATGGTATATTTTTAACAAAGTATTAAGTATTACCAAAAAAACTAAACCAAATCCGTGGAAAAATTTACATTTTAAATTTTTGTTTCCACATACATATCTTTGTAACGGTTAGAGACACCACATACACAGCTCAGCATGTTATGACCACTCCGTGCTCCCAAATATCGTTTAGAAAAAGTCTTCATATTCCATTTTTGCCCAACACGTCACAATTTTTAAAAATTGGCGTTTAAATATCCAGAAAATTCAGTTTCTTTTTTTTTGGAAAATTTTGAGACTTACTTTACTTTACTTTTATTGACTATTTTACAACCTCATGAGGTCAGACGTCTTACACATAGTAATTAAACAAATAAATTAAACAAATTTCTACATATTCTTCCAACTGGCTCTATCCTTCGTCTTTTCTCGCCAGTTGGTAACACCAAGGATACGGAGTCTTTCCAGCGTAGTCTTGGTCGTCCTCTTTTACTGCTTCCGTCGGGTAGGTTATCGAAAACCTTTCGCGCTGGCTCATCTTCATCCATTCTGATAACATGACCTAGCCAATATCAGAATATAGATTATATAGCTCTTGGTTCCAGCGACGACGGTACTCGCCGTCTTCCCTAACAGGACCATATATTACATATATATATCTATTTGCAAGCACAATTCTCCTATTTATCTCAGGGGCTGACGTTGCTGTCCTTGTTCGCGGCGGATCCAAGGTAGACAAATTCATCTACCACGTCAAAATTAAATCGGTTGTCAACGTTCAACTGCGGACCAAGTCGAGAGGTTTCTCTAGTCGTTGATACCATCAATTTTGTCTTGCCCTCATTAACAGCAAGACCCACCTTCACTGATTCCTTTTCGATTCTTGAAAATACTGCAGTAACCTCTCGCAAATTTCGCCCAATGATGTCTATGTCGTCAGCATACGCCAGCAACATATGGCTTTTCGTGTTAATGGTCTTGTTCGTAGTTACTGCAGCTTTTCTCATTATTATCTCCATTAAGATGTTGAAGAGATTATAGAATGGTTCGGTGAAGTATTTCCCCACCTTCACTGCCGATTTGGTGTTAGTCCCAAGTTCACACATAGCTTCGTATAAATTCTCCATCGAAAGCAGCTTTGTACTCGACAAAAATATGGTATGTATAGTTTTGCTTTTTCGTGGGTATTTTCCAGGATTTGGCAAAGCGTGAACATTTGGTCAGTCGTGGACTTGCCTGGTCTAAAACCACACTGGTAAGGTTCAATCAGGTTTTCAACAATTGGCTTTAGTCTTTCAGTCTTTCACATAATACGCTCACATATACGCGATGGATATAAGACTGATACCGCAATAGTTGGAACAGACACACGGACCACCCTTTTTGAATACAGGACATAATACACTGAGACTCCAATCGTCAGACATAACTTCCCCAACCACATACCACATATAAGTTGATGCATGTGGGATAGCAGCCCTTCGCCACCTGTCTTAAAAAGTTCAGCGAGTAGGCCTCCACACCAGCGGCTTTACTATTCTTAAGCCGGGAGATTGTCGTTCTAATCTTGCCTTAGCTGGGTATCTACACTGTCTTCCACAATCATTACCTCCTGATCTTCAGTGGAAGAATCTGAGTGGAGTAGTACTGAAAAATGGTCTCTCCACATTTTAAGCACACACTCCTTATCGGTCACCAGATTCCCATTCTCGCCCTTGCAGAAGGGTAACCCAATATTTGGTCCGTTGCTCGATCTTCTTGCCGTCTGGAAAAATTTTCGGGATTCATTATTTATTCTGCACATTTCGACCTTTTCACTGTCTCTCTCCTTCCACTGCCAATTTTCCGCCTAAATAGTTGGTTTTACTCCTATCTCAGCCTCTTGTACGGCTCACTCGCAGTTGCAACACGACATTCTTCGTCGTACCATGGCTTATCCTTCTGCGGTTTTTGATAGCCAAGTTCAGTCCTTGCAGCTGTTTCCAAAGAATGGGAGATGTGTTTTCACTACGCTTCTGGTTCCTCGGGAGGGGAAGTATTCTTCTCTAGCAGGAGAGTGAGGTTTTGTTGATAGGCCTTTGATATCTCCGGTATTTGTAGCTTGTCGATATCTAGCTTTTCCAGTGCTTGTCTTCGTACGCCCTGCTCAGGCTTGTGCGAACTTTCACAGCCACCAGGCAATGATTCAAGTCGATATTGGCACCTCGACTCCATTACACTAGAAGAGTGCAGGCCATCTATTACTAAGTGATCAATCCTAGTTCTTCGTTCCGTGATCAGTAGACAACCAAGTCGCCTTAAAATGATTCTTTGACCTCATAGTCTTTATCCAGTCGGTGCGTGCACTAAAATTACCGAGATGTTAGAATATTTCGCTTTGATGCGAATTGTGGCTATTCGTTCACTCACTCGGTGGAACCTTGGAACTAGGTGTCGCAGTCTTTTCCCAACAATAAAACCGCACCCGAATTCGTGCTTTTCCTCATGACAGCTGTAGTAAATATCGCAGATTTTTCTCGAGGATATCCGGCAGTTGTAAAGTGGTACCCGTCCTGTATAGAGTTCTTACGTTCCAGGTACATATCCTTAAATCATGGTCCTTATAACGTTTGCGAGGATCGTCAAAAGTTAGGGGGTTTGATCGGTTACTTTTCTCGTGTATTTTCATTGTCTATATAACGGTGGCGGGAGGCAAACCTAGCCCTCCGTGGTTTGCGTTTTACATACTGACAGGATGATACAATTTTAGCCACCCATTATGGATCAGACGTTGACCAGAACGCAGTGAGTCGAAACTGGATTTTGGGTTCGTCGGTTTTGATCCGCCGTTGGACACGGGTGTTGGCTCATCCACCTTCAAAGGACAGAAGAATACGTCCACTAGTTCGAAAAGCTTCAGTGGCAGGGTAACCTAATAAGCCTGAGACGTATCAGTGATCGTATAACCAATCGGGCTGCTCATTCGTTTCCGATAAAGCCATTGCCCAGGACATACTGCGTGAAAGTAGTGACTGCTTGGACTGCCCAATGAAGGAATCATTTCTGACCAATCCCAAGTAAATGGCTATCAGAAACTTTCCGCCTCTACGGACAGTCGCATGATATTCTGAAACTAGGGAGCCAAATTATACTTGATTGTAAGCAAGTTGCACCTGCTGGTTTGAAACATCATCACTTTATTTGAGAATCGCTTTGCAAACTCAAAATGAGCTTTTAAGTTTCATTTGAACGCCAATTCTTACCAACTGTGAAATAAATTCCACAATCCGTAAATAATCAATATTCTCCGAGATTGAGGTCAGATTTGCTTATCTTGTATTTATTTTCCTCGATATTTCGCTACTCCATTGTGTAGCATCATCAGGAGATATAAACAAATTAATAACAATTAAAACCAAATAATAATCAAAAATAATGTCAATATAAAAATGTTTGAAAAAAGTTTTCCCGCCTTTTTCAAATTTTTCTGAAGTTCATATAAATTAACCCTAAGAATATTAGATCGACAAACAATTTGTGCCTAAAATTTTCAACAATTTACTAATTAAATGTCTGTAAATTTGGACTAGATTATCTGTATTTGTTTTATATTTGATTCTTTTGAATGCTGTTGAATTAATTATCTGTAGCATTTCTAACATATAACGACGTTTATAATTGTTTTCTTTATTCAAAACCGATGTATCCTGAAAGTTTGGGTAATGATTTAAACTAGCACAATGGAATGTCAATTCGGTTTTCTGTATAGAAATCTGCCTGTATTTCTGATCTGATTTGTGTCCTGCAATTAGTGTCTTTAATTTAGTTTTGTAGTCCCTACATATACTTTGTTACAAATCTCGTTGTCATTTCGATTACAAGGTATTTTATATACTATACAAATAAATAAATGGTTTCCCGTTACATCCCATGAATGGATTAGGGAGAGCTTCTCGCAACGAGTGAGCTGTGCGCGTTCTAGTTTTACACTCACTGATTGGGACCTACAGTTTTACCCCGGTTGCGAACGGTATTTTGAGAAGCTTTTTTCACGGCTAAATACTCAATAGTGTCGCCGTCACTAAGCGAGGTGACCGCCGTCGAAAGAAATTGAAAGTGGTCAGAGTAGGGATCGAACCAACGCCCTCATGCACACTACCATTGTACCACTGACGGCCATTATATACTATATTACACATATCAAATTTGTACAAACTATCCTTTGTTTTACTAAATATTCTACCTATTGTGTTATATGTTTTGTGTGCTATCCAATAATTCTTGTCGTCAAATATTTTTGACTTCGCTAACCTATCAGTTATTCCAGGTATGTAGGTTATTGATTTGTAAATTTTCGGCTCTCTTGTAGTATCCCTGTTAGGTTATCTTTTATCCTCAAATTGCTTAATCAGTCTGTTGATAAGATGGTTCGGGAAGTTGTTGTCCTTGAGAATACTTCTTATCCTATCCTTATTGACCTTGTGGAATTCTACATCACTTATTGTCAAAAGGCATTCTATTAAATTTTGCGCCGTATTCATAATCACACGTTTTTGATGTTTCGAGTGGAAATTAATTATTCTTCCTGAAGACTTTGGTTTCTGATACCGATTAATTGCTAAATTTTCCCCTCTCCTGACCACCAATGTATCCAAATAGGGAAGTTTTGAATTTGACTCTTTTTCCATTGTAAATTTGATACTGGAATGGAAATTGTTAAAAACTTCCAAAATGGTATTTATTTCACACTGTGAAATGACACAAAATAAATTCTATACATATTTTATGAAAAATCTTGGTTTTATAGCCAATTTATCGAAACAAGAGTCCAATAAATTTTCCATAACGATGTCAGCGACATTTGGAGAAAGTGGTGAGCCCATTGGGAGTACCGTTTGTTGCAGATATATCTTTGACGTTTGGGAATAAGGTCTTAAGTCAAAAAAATTAATTTTGAGTTTTTGATTGGGTTTAACTCAATTTTTTTTTCTCTTTCGTTTGGTATTAATAACTTAAATCTAGCACAACTGCATCCAATCGTAATCATTTGATCTTTAGGCAATAAGTCAGAAAAATTCATATATAAATAATTTTCAATTTAACATTACGAAAAACTACAGTTTCTGACTTAAGACCTTATTCCCAAACGTCAAAGATATACTCCCATCATTTTAAAAATATCAGTTATCCACTATACAAAATCTTAATATATCTAAAAATTAAGATTTATTAATATCTACTGTGAGCGTCAAAAGAAAGTTTACACGCTTGTTAAATGTGTATTCAAATTTATTTGAATGTTAAAAAATTATAATTGATTTAACTCTTTATATTTCTGAACATGGTATTGGACCCTTTTTCAATTTATAAAAATATAACAACGAAAATCTTACAACTACAAAAAATACATATCGAAATCAAAAATTACTTCATTTTTATAGCGTCAAAAGAAAGTGTACAATGCAAAAATTATTAAAAAAAAATTATTTCAATATTTTGTTTGTATTCCTTTCGCTTTAAGAACAGCTTGTAATCTCTTCGGAATCCATTTGACTAAATTTGCGGGTATTTCAGGTGAAATTTTCCGTCATTCTTCCATTATAAAAGATGTGAGAAATTCTCTGTTACTTATTACTCCATTTCTTATTTTGCGATCAAGATGCCTCCACAAATATTCAATCTGATTGAGGCCCGGCGACTGTGGAGGATGATCCAATTGTTAGGAGTGTGGTAAAGTAGACATGCCTTAAATAATTTTGATGTGTGCATGGGATCATTATCTTGTTAAAGATTAAAGTCCTATCCAAGCACAAGACAAACAACTCTGCGAGCCAAATTTTCTTTCAAAATACGAAGGTAATCTGTTTTAGTCATGGTACTTTCAATAAATTCTAATTTCCCGACTCTGATCCCTGTAAGGCACCCCAAAACCATCACCGAACCCCCTCCGTACTTTATCGTAGATATTGCATTTTGTTCAGAAAATTCTTTGTAGTTACTTCTCCAAATTTTTACGAGCTTTATTTTACAAAAAAATTTTCTAATTTGATCTCGTGGCTATGTTATGTTATTCCAGATATAAATGTATTGATTTTTGTGGTTATTAGCAAACTTAAGGCGCCGCTTTTGGTTGACTTTGCATACTAATATTTTTCTCCTTGGAACCCTACTATGAAGTCCATTAGCTTGTAGTGCTCTAGGTATTCTTGTGACGCGGACGACAGTTCCAGATGTTGCTGCAATATCTGTCGAAATTTTAACTGAATTTTCAGCTGGACACTTGCAAATTTCGAACAATGAATCGAATTTGAGCTTCAGTTAATATTTTCCGTCTGCCAGTTTTTGGACGAATTTCAAATTTAGGAAAATTATCAAATAATAATCAAAATAATCAATCTTAGGAAAATTTTACAGTATCCACTGAAGTTTGTCTACCCATTATTGGAAAATGTAATTAAACGTACAAATTTTGTTCGGTACCTACCGCTGATAGCTAATTGCTGAAGCAATAGCAAGGTAGAAACATAAATAAAATTAATAATAATGGAAAAAATAACTCAACGGGGCCATAAACACAACTTTCATCAAATTGACGCGACAAATATGAAGTACTTTTTGTTTTAGCTATGTATTTTTTGTAGGTGTAAGATTTTTCTCGTTCTTTTTTCATAAAGTCATAAAGGGTCCCAGATCATGTTTAAAAAATATAATGAGTTGAATTAATTATTATTTTTTAATATTCAAATAAATTTGAACACATATTTAACAAAGGTGTAAACTTTCTTTTGACGCTCACAGTATATGCTGCTTTAAGGTGTTCCTTTTTTCATCTATGATACTGATAGCTAAGTCTACGGGTACACTCGGGTTTTGAGATACTACATCAAATTTAATTACTACTAATCTTCTGGTTTTTTATTCTGTTCTTAAATTGTATTGAATGTTATACATTATATTTCGAATTTTCCGTTATCTTTTTAAGAATATTTGTATTGTATTTATACAGTTCATATGAATAAAAAATAAATGGTTTCCCGTTACATCCCATGTAGCGATTAGGGAGATCAGTGAGCTTTGCGCGTTTTACTTTTAAACTCACTGATTGGCACCTACAGTTTTACACCGATTCCGAGCGGTATTTAGAGAAGCTTTTTCATGGCTAAGTACTTGATGGTGTTGCCGTCACTAAGCGAGAAGACCGCCGTCGAAAGAAATTTAAGGTGGTGAGAGCAGGGATCGAAACCACGTTCTCATGCACAAGAGCCGCACACACAGTTCATATGATGGAGAGTTAATAAAAGAGCAAATTGGTCTTAATGGAAGAATTTCTGTGTATTTTTGGAACTCCATATAATATCGGTGCTGTGAATACTGTTCTCTTAAGTTTATTCTTCTCTGTTTGATTAATAATTCCTACTTTTTGAAGTTCCTCAACGAATTTATTATTCGTCCTTTCTAGTGTGCTCGTAGGCTCTAATCTGATGATTCTGATGTATTTCCAACAATGTTGTCTATTCTCGAGACATAATCACGTTTCTTTATAGCTACTGTTGTATTTCCCTTATCAGCATTAACAATCAAAATATCCTTATTACTTTTCAGGAATTTATATCTAAAATGAATTTATCTGTACTCGTCAGTTTCATTTTATTAATTTGACTATCTAACATTGCCGTTATTTTCGTCCGTGCTATTTCCTGTTCTTCTTTTTCCCCTAAGGTTTGTACAAGATCCTCCCCCTCCGCGATCATTTTCAAAATTGGGAAATCTTTCCTCTCTACTGGGAGTGCATGTTTCTGACCGGGTGAAAGAATCCACTGCATCTCCTTAGCATCTCTCTCTACGTCAATTTTATTAACAAATCACTTTTAATTTAATTTAAATGCTAAATTCTTTTCCTGTATTTACAAGCGAATTACATTTTTTTGATGTACTTCCTTTGTCCTATTATTTTTCGATATTGTTATTCTATCCTCATATTCTGAAAATGCTCTAATTGCTTTTTATGAAAAATATACCTAAATTATTTTTTATAGTATCATCTCATTATTACTTGAATTGAAACAAATCCACTTGAATTGTCTTGGACTTCACTTTTAACGACTCCACTTAAAATTTGGAAAAATTATTGAACTTTGGAAGAATATAGCAGAGAGAAAGTAGGCAAAGTAGACTTTTTTTTTTGACGGTCTGTCAGGCTTTCACTATGATCAAAGTTTTACGGGTTTTCTGACTGTTTCGTTTCAGGTAAGTTGCATTTAAGCTAGAGCATTTCTAGTTTTGTTTCATCGTTATTTAATTTTTGAAAAAGGTTTCAAAAATGTTAAGTAATAGTGTACAATTTTTTAAATAACTTGCCCGACTTTCGATGTCAGCATTAATCGAATGTCGTGATTTGGTAAATGCCCTCAATTTTGTGAAGAATTTTTTAGTTTACGATATAAAAAATATACAACAAACATTATGATGCATTTTTGTTGTCAATGTAGGGGCGTTTTTTAGTAAACATTTTGCAGAAAAAACAGGGCAAAACGAGAGGAAACTATTCTAGGAATAACGGTTCCACACGAACCGTTAGTGGAAAAGGAAACAAATTTCAAGTCACATTAAACAAAATAAGGCAGCTGGTCACCGATACGTACTTTAGAAGTGAACTAAATACAGCGGAGTAGCTGCCTGGGACGCATTGGAGAATTTGTGTAAGAACTCATTGGGAAATAAAGTCTGAAAAATAAATGCTAAAATTGTACACAATCTTGCGATACGATGAAAATAGGAACACGAATACCTTGGCGAATTACGCCTGGAATTTAGTTCGAGAAACACCACAAACTGATTGTAAGAGGCAAACACCGAATACCTAAGAGAATTGTGTATCACGTATTTTTAAAAAATACTGAAATTTGGTAAATTATTAATTTTGAAATATTGACCTATATTACATTAAACATTTACAAAGTCAACGTGTTTAAATATGTACGCATCCATATCTCGTTTACCCTAAATGTCTTGAAAGAATTGAGAAAACCATATTTGATATATGTTGGATTCAGTCACGAACATATCACAACGTAGTTATTGGCTTTCAAAAATACTAAAAGTGAAGTATTTTCAAACTTTGCCCGAAATCAGGACCACAATTTCTTTCTCAGACGTTGGGCAGATGACATATTAAATTTATGTATCTCTAAAACATGTAATATACATACATACATATATTATAACATGTTGAAAATTTTTTTCACATTTGGTAAGAATTGACATGTAAATTAAACTAAAAAGAAAGCTAGCCTCAAAGAAAGTAATAAAGTTTTCAAATCAACAGGTACAACTTGCTTACAATCATATCTAATTTTGTGTCGTTGGTCTCAAAATATTCAAGTCGGCGTATTCAAAAAAAAACATGAACTGATTTTTTTGCATATTTGAACGCCAAAGTGTGTTGGAAAAAATTGTAAGCCGGGCTTGGAATCACCTGTGTTGTTATTCTAAACTTGTAATATATTACACTGTAAGTAGGTGAAAATGACACATCAAAACGCCGAGACACGTCACTCCGTTTTGAAAAGTTAGCTCGAAATCACGAGATATTTCGATTTTAAATTTGTAGTAGATTTAAGGCGGTTTTTGATTTTATTTCACTGACGAAACTTTAAAAACTTGTTTAAAATCAATTTGTTCATTATTTATTTGTCAAAATTTTTATCTAGAAATAATGGATGTCCATTTTCAAGTGGACATGGAACTATATTTACTTTTATTTTGATGATTTTATAAATTTTTTTGGATTTATTAAATTTTTACTCTTTGTTTGCAATCTTTTTCCGGCGAAATATTCTTTTTCCAGCGAAACGGTCTTCGAATGCCATTATAGTTTGATGAAATCTTTCGCCAGTTTCGTCTGTTTCTGTGGACAATTGTCGTTCGTAAAAATCGAAATGTGCATGTAACATGTTGATTTTCAACGACATATTAACGCCAAGTTTGTCGAAAGGCTTCATCATGTTGTCAATATATTCACGGTACTCTGGTGAGCAATTGTTGCAAAGAACGTTTTCAATTACCGCACGAATTGAGTTCCATGCGTTTAGTTCAGTTTCATCTAACATTTCAGAAAAACTCGTATCCCTTAAAAGTTTCCGTATATCTGGGCCTGTTAAAAAAAATGTATATAAAATATATTGCAGTCACGCACTTTTAGTTACACAAAATTACTCTCTTTTAATTTTTCAATTGATAATTTTGGTAAAGCGTTGTTTTTCAAGTAAGGTAATGCATTTTCGTTAACGCGAACCAAACGCTTTCTTTAAAACTCCCAACTTGATATGAAGATCCGGAAGCAGTATTTTCTGATCAATGGTGGACGAATTACATTAAATTCGCCAACAACTTGCGAATCGCGTTTTGGCCAATCTCGCTTTTCGTACTGGTTGCATTTTGCACGGCTGTCCCATTTACAAAAAATACACATGTACTTTGTATAGCCAGTTTGCATTCCAGCTAATAGTGAAAGAACCTTAAAATCACAATTTACGCGTCAATTGTGTTCGCCATAACTGATGCGTTCCAGAATTAATGTCATGGTATCATACGACTGATGCATTCCAAGAGCATACATCAATGGCACTGGTTTATCGCTGCTGTTTTCAAAAAAAGGAAGACTACTTTTAAGCTTTTGGTTGAAGAGTCTATGAAAAACGCCATAAAGATGGATTATGTTTGCAGATTCCCATTTCATTCATTAAACCGGGAATATCTTGACAATATATGCATAAGCTGCGTCCTCGGAAAGCATGAAATAAGGCATATATGGTTCTTGCCGGTATTTGTAAGATGTAACTTTTACACCTGGTGCCAGCACGTTGACGCTTCTTAGTTCCGAAGCCAAAGTCATTCCATTATTTTGAGATAGCTTCAGATTTCGAACGATTCTATCTAAATGTTCCGGCGAAATTAATGATGGATATTGTATAACTGGCTGAAGGTAATCAGAATCAGCATGATGTAATGTTGTTGCTGAAGTCTGTGATTGTACTTCATAGAACGCAGTATCATATTGGTATGTCGATGGATGTACGGGGACAGGCAATTCATCACTGTGTGGAACTGGTGCGTGAGCACTTGGCACATCTTTGTATATAAAAACGGATCGTTCTATAAGAATAAATTATTGTGTATTCCATATATAGTCTATCTAAGTGAACTTACTGTTTCGATTGAGACCATTTACATCTTTCTTGCACGCGTAGCAATTTTCTGTATCATGTTCCCCTGGATCGGTCCATACCGTTGGAAGTCCAAAAGGCATCGAATATCGCCGTAATTTCCGCCATTTGTTTAATGCACTAAAACATGTGATGCACGTAAATTCAGGTGCATGATCAACATTTCGCATTTCTTCAGCGGGGGTAACCAAAAAATACTGATTGTAAGCTTTGAGGGCATCTTCAACGAAATTTCGTCGATGATTTTTCGGTGTAAATTTTGCACACACAAAACAAAACATATTTAAGTTTTCGCAATGTGATCTGCATTTTTCGTCATTCATTTTTCTATTTTTTCAAAATGGTCAAGCATTTTGTTTTTGATGCGTTAACGTCTATAGCGGCGGGTAGGAACTAATCTGTCAAAGTGAACACTTTGATATATATGTTGTAGCATCTGTTTGTAATAGGGATGCCAATCCCAAACTAAACTAATTCTGCTTCCAAATAGATGTCTATTATTTCAACAGTTACATTTTGTCGAAAAAACAATATATATAAATTGATTTAACAAGAGATTTTGCAGGTTTTTCCCTCAAATAAAATCAAAAATCACCTTAGATCTACTACAAATTTAAAATCGAAATATCTCGTTATTTTGAGCTAACTTTTTAAAACGGAGTATACCACTGGATTCTATGACCCAAAAATTAGTTGGGATGTCTCGGTGTTTTTGTGTGTCATTTCAAAACTTCAAATTTTACTTACAGTATTATTTATCATAACCAATTTATATCAACTACGCAATAATCAGGGGAATTTTACTTACGACGTGGTTAAAATTTTCAGCTATGGCATTTTTGAGTATACTTCTGATACCTTTTACTCCAACGAGTACCGTTTAGACATTCAAGTGGATGGGGCAGTAGAAAAGCTCACTAGGAAAAGCTTCTTTTAGTACCATAAACTTAAATGTGAACAGACGTGCAGGACTTAGAGCCCTGGGCTCGGTCGCGATAAGTTAATTGGGCATTCTGGACTGCACAAAATCACTCACGCAAATTAACACCCATAACGTCAAGTTATTTTGGTTAGAAAGACGCCTGCGGTAATGGCGCTTAAAAAATTTGTGACTCTAGTCACTGAGGACTAAAATTTGTATGGCCTTCGGAAAAAGGAATACATTCACCTTACGGAATACACCGTAAGACAAATTTTAATTTTTTTTTAACACATGAACAAGACCTAATACGCGTGAAACTAGAGGCCCTCTGGAGTAAAACTTCGTTTACAGTTTCTTCTTCCCTCATCATTTGTCCTTTTTAGAGGACTTTAAAGTTTTAAAGGACATTTAAATAGAAACAAAATTTATATATATTTCTACTCATCCTACGATGCTGAGATAAAAAGCAAATGAAAGAGGAGACTCTCCTCAATTTTGCAAAAATATTTGTTTTGTTATAGCAGGACAAAAGGACCTTATTGAAGTCCTTTCAAAATGTTGTCCTTTAATATCCTTGAGAATTTCCAGCCATTTCATCCAGGAAAAATATATGTTAAGGACATTAATATACGCCAACACGTTGCTGAATTTCATTGTACTCACTTTGTTAGTTTAATGTAGAAATAATTTTAAGTTCTACTATCCAAAAAAAAAATTTATATGTAACTCCCTAATATTAACTAATTTTCTTTAAATAAAATGTAACACATGAACAAATGGATACACACATAAAGCAGGAACCCCCGTGAATTAAAAGTACGTTCACAGTTTTTCATTCGGTGATCCGGTCTCCCTTTAAGAGCGCTTTTAAGTTACAAAGGACATCGAAGTTTTAAAATTTTTTTAAATACTTATGTTTGACCTACGATGCTGAGATGAATACCAAATGTAAAGGATGTTAAAAATTCAGTCCTGAAATATGCTTGAAGATTTTTGTCAAGTATTTCCCTGGAAATATATGTTAAGGATTTTAATATACAGCAACTAGTTCTTAAACCCTTTTAACTATATTACATGTTATTTAGTTTTTCGTAAATAAGTCAAGTTTCTGATTTATAAAGCAGGCCACAAAACATTTATCAGTTCTAAAACTATTATGCAAATAAATAGTGCTTTTTTTTGGTTTTTTAACGTGAGAAATTATAAAATAAGAAAAAGTGAATAAAAGTGAAAGTGACTATGGAGTGCCCCAATCGCAATAAATTTTGTGTTGTCTGCGGACTATTTGTACCGTAAAAAAAATCGCGAAAAATTACAAAAACCTTTGTGGAATGTTACGAACAATATTTTTTAATTAATTTTGTATCAAAATTATGGTATCAGCCTCAAGTTGTGTGCGGCTATTGTTATCGTGGTATACTATGTTCGAATTCCTTTAGCCGACAACAGCATCCGATGAAATATGTTTACCCAGTGATTTGGTTGAATCGAAGTGAACATGCTTTGGAATCGTGCTACTTTTGCCAATCGCAGCCGCGTACTAAAAAGATAAAATACAAATTGCGACATAATATCCAATACCATAGTTGTGTTTCAGTGAAGCCAGCTGTGTTACGTTCTAGAACAAACCCAACCGCTCCATCTGAAGAGCAAATTTTAGATGCCGTTGAAGAGCACTCATTGTGCGCCGACAAATGATATGATATTGAATATATCTCGGCCGTCGGTGGTGCAATGGTTAGTGTGCGCGGCTCTTGTACATGAGATCCTGGGTTCGAACCCGGCTCTGACCACCTTCAAAAAAAATTTCTTTCGGCGGCGGTCACCTCGCATAGGGACGGCGACACTATCGAGTATCTAGCCATGAAAAAGCTTCTCAAATTACCGTTCGGAATCGGTGTAAAACTGTAGGTCCCAATCAGTGAGTGAAAACTGGAAAGCGCACAGCTAAGTGATTGTGAGAAGTTCTCCCCAGTCCCTTCATGGGATGTAATGGGAAACCATTTATTTTATTTTTATTTATATCTCGGAATATCAACCGACAAACAGCGAGCTCGGCTTTGCTCCTCGTCATTTCATAACACAGGCCGATTTTGATGATCTCGTGCGTGATATAGGTGTAACAAAAACCAATTCCGAAATTTCAGCATCCCGTTAACAACAATGGAGACTGGTTTCTGAAGATTTTTGCGTAAGTTCTTCCCGAAAGCGCTCAAAACAACTGTCTTTTGATGAATGCTTTAAATTGATGATCAAACTGGGACTACGTATGCAGTAGATATTGAAAATCTTTTTGAAATCATCGGCCACCCCTATAATCCGGATGAGTGGCGCCTCTTTATAGATGGATCTGTGAAGAGTCTTAAAGGCGTTTTACTACATAACGGTAACGCATTTCCGGCAGTGCCTATCGTGCATTCGTCGAAGATTATTCTTCCACCCCTTCATATCAAATTGGGGCTTATTCGAAATTTTATTCGCGCTCTGGCTCGTGAAGGAGAAGCCATGATGCACCTTAAGACGATTTTCCCATAATTAAGCAATGCCAAAATTGATGCTGGTAAGTTATAAATTAGTATGTATAAGCTCTAAAGCGAAAAACACGTCTTTTTTTAGGTGTACTTAACGGACCACAATTAAAGAAATTGATCAATTGTAAGGAGTTTCCGAATTGTAACAACAAATTTTTTGGGCAAGAACAAATCAGAAAATAGGTGTCAACATGTCACTCAAAATACATTTTTTGGATAGTCACATTGATTTTTTCCCAAGCAATTTGGGTGATTTTAGTGACGAGCATGGTGAACGATTTCACCAGTATCTCGCCACAATTGAAAATCGCTTTAAAGGAAAAAATACTTGCCATATGTTGGCAGTGTATTGTTGGACACTTTGTCGCGATACCAATACTATTAATAAGCGCCAACAGAAATGTATACGGTTTACCTGAGAAGAATGCTAATATCGAAATTTTTAAATAGTTTTTTATTTACTTATGTAGTTAGTTATGTAGTTAGAAAAACGGCCAAGTCGAATTTTACTTTTGTACTTGTTTAATATTAAAAAAAATATTTAATGGATTAATAAAAAAATATTTTTGTCTTACACATAATTAGAAATGTGACAGCCGTAAAACTGCCTCTGAAATTCTTGTCTTTGACTTCATATTCATATATATTAAAAGTTTTTGAATTTTGTATGTCCTTTAAAACTTTAAAGTCCTTTTAAAAGGAGACCGGATCACCAAATGAAAAACTGTGAACGTACTTTTAATTCACGGGGGTTCCAGTTTTATGTGTGTATCCATTTGTTCATGTGTTAGATTTTATTTAGAGAAAATTGGTTAATATTATTTTTTTGGATAGTAGAACTTAAAATTATTTCTACACTAAACTAACAAAGTGAGTACAATCAAATTCAGCACCGTGTTGGCGTATATTAGTGCCCTTAACATATATTTTTTCTGGATGAAATGGCTGGAAATTCTCAAGGATATTAAGGAACAAAATTTTGAAAGGGCTTGAATAAGGTCCTTTTGTCCTGATATAACAAAACAAATATTTTTGCAAAATTTTGCAATCATTTGCTTTTTATCTCAGCATCGTAGGATGAGCAGAAATATATATAAATTTTTTTTCTATTTAAATGTCCCTTAAAACATTAAAGTCCTCTAAAAAGGACACAGGATGAGGGAATGGGAAACTGTAAACGCAGTTTTACTCCAGATGGGCTCTAGTTTGGCGTGTTTTATGTCTTGCTCATGTGTTAAAAGTACTGTTGTATGGTGATACTATTCAATTAAATGAAACAAGTGTACATCGCATGGGAATCTCCTTTAACGAGTAATGCCGAAACTGCTGGTTCGAAGTTGTACATCTCATTGATAATTCCCGAGGTTTACAGGAACATCGACTCAGTTTTATTGTGCTCGGAATCCTGACGACATGGGCGATCTAGCAGGTCTAACATTGACGGCTTGCCGGCTCGTTAATTCAGCTTAGGAATCCGTCAGAGTCAGAATTGTCCTGGGATCTAATTCGTACACTGAGGGAAACTCAATAGGGTTATTGAACAAACTGAACTCGTCTTAGACCGAATACTCGTTCAACTTATCATTATAAAAATATATGTCACTATACTGTAAATATTAACAGAACTTCTCGTGTTGGTCAGATATCTGTTTATCGTTAAGCAAAAAATAGACCTTGACCATGTTGGCGTTGACCTAAATGAGTACACTTTTGTGAATTGCATAATAAACTTACCCTGCATTCACCCACACTAAATCTCCAGGCCGTTGTATAAATCTGTAAACTGGAATATTTTCTTTATACAGGTCGTCCAAAACTGGCCACCATGATCCATGTAAGTAACTTATATTATTTTTCTCACATAGATTGTGAATTCCTCCCCAGTAAGCATCTGGAACTGCAAACCATTCGCAATCTCCCGGCCCAATATTTATATTAATAGAGCAAAAATTATTGTTCTCTTGATGGCCAGGAGTTCTGCTGCCTGGTACTTTCATGTACAATTGGACTGTGTTCATGCCCAATATAACGTGACCGACATGTGACAGCATATTCGCTGCTGATATAACACGTGCAAACGCTGGTAATTTTTGGAGTTCAGCTAATTGTGGCCGCCATTTTCGTTCATCAGATAAGTCAACGTTCGTTCCAAATCTGAAAGTATAAATTTCGTTGCATTTACTTATGAAGGGATTTAGTAACGTAAAATATACACGCTGAAAATCTGTTTTTTTTTGTTGTTGTTTAAATGCAAATATAACGTGTTTGTAGCTTGTCGCAAATTTCGTCCAAACACATTGTGCTTGCCATTCAATATTAGATGTTGCTTTCTTTGAGGAAAACTGATGAAAACGAAAATGTGACAGATAACAAAGAAACAAAAAAGCAGCGGATGTTCAATTCATGAAAACATTGCTTACAAACATATACATGGTTCCTGCAATATGTTGCTGGGCCGTTTTCTCAGCGTGAAAATTATTTAAACTAGAGACGTGTTTTGTGTTTTATATTTTTATTTGAACTGATCTGTTTTTAAAAATGTTTTTTAACATTAGAAATACTGAAAAATAATAATGTTGACAACTCTTTCCCCCAGTAGCAACACTCGACGGAAAACATGCCACCAACCCAAGCAATGATTCGGTAAAATGTGGTACCGCAGCTCAGTGTTTTGGTTATCGCTTTGTGGTTTTGCTGTTACACTGTCGAACAACTGATGTTCGTTTGTCCAGTGTTAACTTTTAATACCGTTCGGAACCGGTGTACAACTGTACACAATATACATATATTCTCATCTCTTTTACAAAAAAAATGGTGTCCCATAACATCCCGTGAAGGGATTGAGGAGAGCTTCTCACAATCAGCGAGATGTGCTCTTTCTAGTTTTTACACTCACTGATTGGGACCTACAGTTGTACACCGGTTCCGAACGGTATTTTGAGAAGCTTTTTCATGGCTCAGTACTCGATAGTGTCGCCATCACTAAGCGAGGTGACCGTCGTCGAAAGAGTAGGGATCGAACCCACGTTCTCATGTACAAGAGCCACGCACACTTACCATTTCACCACCGAGGACCACCACGAAAAATACAAATAACTTTTTTTTAATTCGTACGTTTCTTTTAACGAATTTTCATAAACAACATCTCATTTGTTTGGTAGTATCGACTAGAGGTGTGCATTTGCATTTGTCGCGTGACTAAAACCAGTACAGAAATTTCAGTCGGGTGAACCGATTTAAATATACCCTCTCTCTAAGTCATATATTGGGCCCCAGTTTCATTAAAATAGGTATAAGTTCGCCGTTCAGTTACACCAACGGGCGTAACAAATGCGCACATATTCAATAGTAGAGTGGTATTGACCAAAATATTATCAATACCCAACCTAAATAGGATCCTAAGTGGTTTTGGGGATTTATCGCCACTATCAGCCAATAGTCCGCCCAGCATTTATATGGGAGGTACAACAATGGACAAGGCAAATTTGTTAATTTGATAATTGGATGTGGATTACGGGAGTTATCGTATGG
The DNA here is from genome assembly GCA_963931995.1 of Phaonia tiefii. Classification (NCBI taxonomy): domain Eukaryota; kingdom Metazoa; phylum Arthropoda; class Insecta; order Diptera; family Muscidae; genus Phaonia; species Phaonia tiefii. The sequence continues at coordinate 138,029,103 of OZ008368.1, forward strand.
GTCAAAGGGAAAGCCGACAAACTTCTGTATGAGAGCTAAAAAATGGGTGTGGCACAGTAGTTCATTTGAAATTACGAATTAGCTTTTTGACAAAATGTCTTTATTGTTAGCTCTTTTACTTCTCAAACTCTAATGAATAGTTTTACATTTTAAGGTGACATCAAAACCCTTCGCAAAAGATCACTTCAAAGTCAATTCAATGTCAGACAGTATACCAAAAGGAATAACGATAATTAGTACATAAAGAGAAATAATAAGAATGGATGTTACATCGTGTGTACACATTCGCAAAAAGTAATACGATACAGTGATGTCCACAATCGTCCATCCTGACTTCCAAATCGCCCTCGATTTAATTATTCTTCTGGAACTTCTCTTGCAAACGTTTGCTTCTTCCAATAACAGTCGACGAATCACTATCAGATTGATGACGATCACTATCATCATCGTGGCTACCAGCCGTTTTGTCATCTGGAGTGAGTACTCGCTTCATTTGATCTACTACTCCCTCATAAAATTTTTGTGTACGATGCCTTCCGGGAATATCTGAAACTCTGTAGTGTTCGTATGGCAAAACTTCAGTTATAATACACGGACCTTTATAAACCGGAAGTATTTTTGATGATTCTCCAACATTAGGCATTGTAACTCTTTTGATCACCACGTAATCTCCAGGAAGATATGTGTGGGCCACGCATCTAGCCTTGTCATATGCACATCTTTGCTTATTTTGTTGGTCGACAATACTTTGGTTAGTTTGGTATTTTATTTGGGGTCTTTTTTAGACGTACGGCATCTTCCAGAACACCGCCTGAAACATTCTTCGGCGAATTGCTTAATAGCAGCTTGAATGGTGTCGTCTTAATTGCTCGGTGCTGAGTGTTGTTTAAACTATACTGCGCAAAACCACCAAATTGTCCCAATTGCTGCCAGTATGTAAGAATTTCCTTTAAGACTCTTAACAAATGGACCTAAGTGATCCAAATGCACAATGTGGAATGGTATGCCGACCTTATCGATTGGATGCAACATTACCGGTTTCTTTCCTCCTGACTGTCTATGATGCAGACATTCAGCACAAGCTCCAATATAATTTTTTAAATAGTTTTTCATTCTTGGTAACCAGTAAAATTCCCTAATTGTTGTTACAGTTTTATCCAAACCAATATGGGTAAACTTGTCGTTATAATTAATTATTGACTATTTTCCATCTTGGTTTACCAGGAATTTAGAATTTTTCATCTTGCCAATTTTTCTAAAAATAACATTATTTTTCAAACCATAATTTTGTTTAATATTTCTGTCAAAGTTGACTAAATCGGTTATTTTATTTAGCGACATAAAAATCTCTGTAAATGTTGAATCTGTTCTCTGCAGTAAAGTCAACCAATCAGTTTCGCTAAGTGTATTATAGAGGCAAACCACATCTGCTACGTTTTCTACCTGATCTGCCTTCCCGATCGGTTGTGAGAGATATCTTGCCGATTAACCGGACATCCGCCCCTCTTTTGTATGGGAGGCACCAAAATGGGAGTGGCGAACCCACCTATTTCCTATATATCACTTTCATTTGACTAAATATTGTCCAATACCAAATCTCATAATGATGGGTACGGTTTTGCGGTAGTGATCTTGTCGAACAACCAACCAGATGTATGGGAAGTACCAAAATGAGTGTGGCGAAATCACGCCTGTTTTACTGGGTGACTGGCGTTTGACGAAATGAAGCCTAATTCCTAATTTCATGAGAACCGATGTTTTACACCATGTATAGCATTGACATGCCGGACGGCAACCTAGCTATTGTATTGTTACGAATTTCCTTATTCGTCCTTTAGCGCTGTTTTATTTCCAATAATAAAAGTAGGTTCGATTTAAATTACGATAATTACAAGTTTAACTACCTTTTATTATATTTATTTAGTACAACAGTTTACTTTATTTGCACCACTTTACAATAAGTCTTATGTTTTACTATCAAATCGCGTTGCTTACTTTCCGGCGGTTAATCACAAACTGGCTCATAATGCCAAAAACCTCCTCATTTATACGAGATATGCTTCTCGTCACCCACTTTCCAGATTGTTCTACCCTGTAGTAGCATAGGTTTTTAAAAATAACGTACTTGTAGTCGACTCGTCATCTGGTTTGTGGTAAGAGTATACTTTTAGGCGCAGCATTAGTCACACTGTTACTTACATAATGTTATTTGGTCATTAAGAGTACGTAAAAGCTTTTACAACGCCGCGTTTTCCATACAGGGCTAGTCGACTTTCATTTTAGCTCTTGGACTTTGGGTTTTCTGGATTCTATAAACCACGTCATTTATTCGTTTGACAACCTTGTAAGGACCTTCCCAGTGAGTCTGCAGTTTTGGAGATAAACCTTTCTTGCGCTGAACAGTAAAACTAGCTGACCCTCATGGAATCCTTCGGAATTTGTCGCTTGGTCGTACCTGGCTTTCATCTTATTACTGACCATCTTCATTCTGCTGCGAACAAACTCGTGAAATTCGCTAAGCTCCCCTGGGATACTATCATTTTCCCCACTGTCGAATGTTAGGCAGTTGCCACACTCCAAATTTCTAGGGAGCTTTAACTCTGTCCAGAAGACGGCACTAGCTGTTGTTCGGGCAGTAGTATCCTGGGTGGCTGACCGGTATGCTAGAAGGAATTTTGGTATACGCTCGTCCCTGTCTTTTCCATCCTTATTGACGACCTTCCGCAAATATTCCTCAAGAGCCTGATTAAATCTCTCTACCGTGCCGTCAATCCAAGGACGCAAGGATGTCGTCCAAAACGACTTATCCAGTTCTCCACGATAGCTTTGCTTATTGTTTTCGCTTCTTTATTCGGAATAGCATACACCTCGAGCCATTTACTGAAGTAGTCCATAACGACTAGGGCATATTGGTTGACAGAGCTACTTGTTGGAAATGGACCGGCCACACTCATGGATATTCGCTCGAAGGGATCACTTGGGCTCTCCTGATGTGTCTGTCCGCAACTCCTGCACGTTGGTCCTTAGTTGTCAAGCACTTAGTGAAGCCTGCAATCCACTCGGATACAGCTTTTTGACGACAAACCCAATAGAAAGGTCACCATTATGGCATTCTGCAAGTCTCTTTCACTTTCAAGGCAGGTACCACAATTAGATTTTTCTCCGTTTTACCATCTTCACTTTCCCATACACGGTGTAGACAGCCATGTAGCATTCTCAGGCTATTCCACTGGGCCAAATATGATTTCAAAATGGGGCTTTCTGAAGCGATTTCATTCAGCGTTAATTGTCTATCCTCTTCCTTTGCCAAAATAATTGTTTCCAATACTGGATCACTTCTCTGTGCCGTGAGCCACTCGTCGTCCGATTCAATTCGCAGGAATCGGACCTCAATAATTTTCTCTTTTATCTCAGCCTTAGAATATTGCTTACGCTCGATTACATGTGGATGGTCATTTACTCGTCCGGTATCGGCCGTTATCGCAGGAGATCTTGACCGTTTTCGCGGGTCTCTACGTTTTCGCGGGTCTCTACTGTTCCGCCCTATATGGCCACGTTCGCCACGATTGTCACCCTTCAATTTTGTTGCTTGCAACGAATCACTTCTTTAAGTTCGCTAACGTCGCCTTTCAAATTCTTTGATTTGACTTCCGTTTCCAAACTTCGTACATGATGTATCTATTGACTAGAAACAACCCTCGCCGTCTCATTCGCCAAAGCAAATGAAACTGTTTCCACAAATGTAGCTCTTTGTGAGGTAAACACCGAATATCTAACGTCAGGATCGTGAATGCCCCTAACAAATGCCTCTATCTTAAATTGCTCTATGAAAGTTTGGGGATCTCCAAGATATGCCATTAACACCAAGCGTTCCACATCCGTTGCGAAATTTTGTAGGGTTTCATTGTGCTTTTGTACTCGGCCTCTTAATTCCATGCGATATAAATCTTTCTTGTGATCGCCACCATACTTACGTTGTAACGCAGCCAGTATATCCTCGTAGTTGTTTCTGGCGCTGACGGAACGTTCTGAAGGACTTCTGCTGCGCTGCCTTCAGTGCTAAAATTAGCTCGAATGCTTTGTCGTTGTTGTTCCCCAAGTTCTTAATTGCAACCATTTCGAATTGGAATTTAAAAACGTCGAATGGGGTAGAGCCACCGAAACTGGGAGCTTTCAGCCTACTAGAACCTTCATGCATTACTTACTTGTAACTGGAGACCATTCATTTTTCTTTCCAGTTCGGCGCATCTTTCATCCACATCCTGTTCGACTTTCTCAAACTTATGTTCGACTTCTTGAATCTTCTGCCCCATTTTCTCGAACTCTTGTTCAATCTTCCCGAAACCAAAATAATATGAGAAAAGTCTATTATTTTTTAGATCTATCTATCTGTTTAATCCCCACGTCCCTATCTCTTATATTTTCTGAGATATTATGGAGTCATTTTCTTGTATATCCACTCTTGCTAAAAATTTAACAAGTTATGATACCGTACGAACCATTATTGTGGATATAAATTAACAAGATTAAAGTTTATTCCTGTATTGCGCTGCTTAGAGAAGCGACTTCTTTATTTTATGATTCAAAATGAACTGACTTAAATTAATTACAAAATTCTTAATGATAACTACCTTACCAACTAATGATGACGTCGCAAAATGTGCACCGTCGCGTTGACTGCTGGCATAACGTAAATTACCTCTGGGGTCGTTGTTCTAATTGTGGCACGCTTAACAGCGTCAGCATTGTTTGATATTACTTATGGCACAACGTCTGCGATCGTTGCTCCAATTGTGGCACGCTTAACAGCGTCAGCATTATTGGTTATTGACCCACCAAACATTTTTGGTGTTAACACCTCCCCTTTTAATTATGAGCGTCCTCGATCGTGACATTTTAGAAATATGGTATTTGGGACAATCTTGGGGTCTGTTGCGATTCCATAAAATTTGTGGTGGCAACTTCAGGGAGTGAGAGGTGTACTGCTGGTATAGTGGTTACAATTTCTTTGCTTGTTTGATTTCTTCCTCTCACAAGCATCACTACGAATAGTATGATAATGGTGGATAATCCAAAATTAATTCCTGAAGTCCATCTGTTCTTGACATCTAGGAGGCCGATTTCTTCGGTATTCTTGAGGTGAAGTTCTTTTACTGATTGTAAGGTAAGCGTTTTCTCAATCGTTGATCCAGGTAATCTAGGCTGTAAAATAGGTGGTAAAGGTTGAACATCCATCATTTGGAAATAGTTATATGTTTTGTCTTTGACAACTATTGATGCATTATGGTACTGCAGAATGTAGGTTCCGGTCAGATCCCGTGGTTCTTCGTTAATATGAATAGTTTCGTTGATTTGATTTAGTAGGAGTATTCCAGGAACAATTTCTTCAACAGTGGGTATGTCGGCATTGTCTATTAATGTGCAATTTGAAGTGTGACTTCTCAGTAAATTTGTTAGGCAGGTATCATTATTTATATTTTCAACATTAATACTATTACAGATGGTTAATTTATTGTATGATTTACAGGGGTACTTTATGCCAAAAGTTGAGTTGTTACATAACAATACTTCGTTATACAGAATCTTATTAACGTATTTTCCAAATTTAGTAGGTTTAACTATTAATTTATTACATGAATTTACATCGGTAGTTGGTATGGTAACAATATAAATAAGATGACTATTGCTGGAGGCTATTTTAACTTCAGAGAACTCGAATGCTTCTTCTAAATTAATATAAGGGATGGCTTCCTTTTCAAAAATTTGTTTAACAATATTTATTTCGTTGTTTGTGAGAATGAATGAGTTTACTATTCCAGCTTTTGCCCAGTGGATGGCATATTGAATACTTAAAAGTTCTTCTTTTAATAATTTTATTTTGTATTTAAGAGTTGATACTTGTGATTCATTGACTATTTCATGAGAATTGAAATACTTTACAATTTGATTAGTTGTTTGAGCTAGAGCATTCATATTATCTATAGATAGTTTATTTACAATTACTTGTCTATCATTATTTCGCAAAACATTATTCATTTTTTGTTTAATTATTTCGAAGTCATCATGGTCGGGATTACCAGCAATCCATTTCCATGCAGACCCTATAAAATTAAGCGATCTCCTTACTCGGGGTTTAATTCTATTGAGATGAGCTTGGAGTTGATTGGTTTCATGGGATAGGAAGGGGTACAGAGGATGGGATGTGCTCACGTTGTGGTGTAGGGTCAGTTGTATTTTGTCTATTAGATTTTGATAATTGTCTGGTTCAATTACATGTATTAGTTTGAACGTTCCAGTTTGGAGCTTGGCATAACCGGTGTTTATGGTGACGATTTGTGAATTCGAGTAGTCAAGAATTTGCACTTCAGCTCTTGTGAGAGCAAGTATGATTCTGAAAAGAAATCTTTAATTAGTTTCTTATGTTATTTTTATGCACGATCCGTCCGGATTCTGTAACAATGGTAGTTTTCCTATTTTCTTTAATGATTTCCTCAGAATAGGTCTTGCTTAACTTAGTCCCTAGCCGTTTATTAATTTTTACATAAATTTTCTGCCCAATTTCGTAATCCTTCTTAGGTGATTTCTTTTTATTATGAAACTCCAGATCTCGTACTTGCTTTTCCTTTAATCTTTCAACAATTTCCAGTCTATTTTTTTCTAGGTCTTGAGGGTCCGAATGAATGCGTTTACCGAAGAAAGCTTCAATTGGTTTTTTGCGTATAGTTGAGTGGATGGAGTTATTATACTCGTATAAGGATCTATGGAGGAGTTCCGATAAGGAGTTGTGGGCACCATCCGACTTAAGGCACCGCATTACTTCTGCAAGTGTGGAATGAAATCTTTCTATCTGTCCATTAACCGAGCTAGCATATGGGGGTATTTTAAATATTTTTACGTTAAATTGATTCTCTAGCATAAACGTAATGGCTGTTGAGTTGAAAGATTTTTCATTGTCCATTACCACAATTTCTGGCATGCCAAATGCCAAGAGGATTTCGCTTAATGGTTGCTTAATATCTTCCGTAGCCCTGGATTTCAACAGTCTCGCTTGTGCGTATTTTGAAAACTTGTCTATTGCCGTTAAAATGGGTTTCTTTTCGGTGATGAAGATATCAATATGAACAATTTGCCCTGGAAATTGGGGAATTGGTGATTCCCGGAGCATAATTTTGTTGGGATGGCGGTCATATTTGTTCTCTTTACATACTTTGCATAATTTTGTTAAACGTTTAATCTTTGCGTGCATTTGTGGGAAATAGAATCTTGTTAGAATTTGAGACTTATTCTCCGAACTGCTTCTATGGGCTCTGTTATGCTCTGTTATAATTTCCCTTTCCTGGTCTTCCTCGCCTATGAGGTCTATTACCATAATCCTAGTGTATTTCACTTGATATTGACTGAAATGTTGTCCGAATATCTCCTGAAGCACACCAAGGATTTTGTCTGTAGTTTTAATGCAGTTCGTTACTGAAGGGTTTAAATATTTCTTCAGAATATGAACCAAAATATCCTTTGATAAAACCTGTTCTGAAACTGTATGTCTATGGTACGTGGGAAAAACGATCTCAAACTTGTAGGAAGCTGTACTGCCGGTAGATATTATGATTTGATTTTTGAAGGCATTTAGAGGTGCATTTGTAAACTGGATTAGATTCTGTGATGAGCTCTCATCACTATGTTGCGTTGCTGTCATGGAGTTAATATGTGTTACCTCCTGTGGAATTCTTGACAGTGCATCTGCAACAACATTAGTGTTTCCAGGTTTGTACATTAATTCATATTTGTAATCTTCCAAAAAGGCCTTCCACCTTTTCAGTTTGTAATTCGAGTTTTTATTATTTAACGCATACGTTAAAGGTAAATGGTCCGTGAAGATTTTCATCTTGGCTGCGCCATAAAGATAATTTCTAAGAGACTTGAGAGCCCATACTATTGCGAGCATCTCCTTTTCGTTCGTCGCATAGTGCTCTTCGGGCTTATGGAGAGTTCTTGATAGAAAAATTATTGGTCTATTATCCTGGGATAATACAGCGCCGAGGGCAAAGTTAGAGGCATCCGTAGTCAATTGGAATTCTTTTTCGAAGTCTGGGTAAGCTAATAAGACATCTTCGGATATCAGTGTATTCTTTAATTTCTTGAAGGCATTTAAAGCCTCTTCGTCAAGATCTACTTTTATTTTACTCGAAACATGTTTGGACATGCGTCCATTTTCCCCCCTTAAAAGTATTGTCAGGGGTTTTGCTATTTTAGCATAGTGCCTGATAAAACGTCTATAAAAGTTCGCAAGTCCGAGGAAGGATCTGAGATCTTTAAGTGTGTTGGGAATCGGAAAATTTTGAATCGCTTTTACTCTTTCCGGATTTGTCTTAATTCCCGAATCTGATATGATAAACCCTAAGAATTCTACTTCTTTTTTTAGGAACTCACATTTGTCCAACTGGACCTTCATATTTGCTCCTTGTAGGGTCTCAAAGACTATTTGCAGGTTTTTCAGATGTGTCTCTTCATCCTCTGCGAAAATGATGATATCGTCAATGTAGACGAAACAAATTTTCCCTATATGCTCACGTAAGATATCATCGAGAGCTCTTTGGAAGATTGAAGGGGCATTTTTCAGCCCGAAGGGAAGTCTTGTGAACTCATATTTTCCATTGTTCACAGAGAATGCAGTTTTTTTCATATCACTTTCCTTTAGCGGTATTTGGTGAAAACCACTCTTCAAGTCGATTACAGAAAACCATTTACTTTTGGATAGTTGTGGCAAGATATCATTTATATTCGGGATTGGGTACTTGTCAGGTATAGTAACATCGTTTAGTTTTCTGTAATCGATAACTAAACGATATTTCTTTTTCCCTGAGGCGTCAGCCTTTTTCGGTACGATCCATATCGGCGAGTTATATGGTGACCGAGATGGTCGTATTATATTGTTATCCAATAATTCTTTAATCTGACTTTCGACTTCATCTTTTAGGTGCAGTGGATATGGGTAATACCGTGAGTATACCGAATTTTCGTCCTTGGTTTGTATTTCACCCATGACCGACGTGGTGACAGTTAATTTCTCATTCGGGTCACTAAATAATTTTTCATACCTCTTCACAATTAAATCTAGGTTGACTTTTTGTTTTTGAGTCATATGGTTGTTCCTGATGTTTATCGTATTTACGGATTGGGAGTATTGTTGCTTTATTAGCACCTTTGTTCTATTATCTATTAACATATAATTTTCGGAAGTAAAGATAACCGCATTCAATTCCTTTAAGCTATCGTTTCCCAGGATAGCGTTAAAAGATTTCAACGTTGGTAACAGAAAAAATTTAGTGCCATTAGAATTTGTATGGAAAAGATCTATAAACGTATGGTGTGTAATTTTGGTTTTACCACCAACAGAATTCGCGTAAAACGTTTCATTATTTGGAATTGGGTTTTTGATAAGTTCGGGTTGGACATAATTTTTATTTGATCCCGTGTCAATTAAAAATTTTAGTGTTTGACCTGAGCTCGTCCTACACTCGATATATGGTAGGGACGAGCTTGTTAGCCTAAAAAATGAATATCAATGAATTCCTGTGTTTCATTCTGTTCATCCTCTTGATTGAAGGTGTTATATTCATTAACATATTCATCTAATGGTTGTAATTCTTGATCATTTTCATAATTGTACATTTCCGATGCATAGTTTTCTTCATTTGAATCGTTTTGAGGTGCATCTGTTTGGAGGTGAAAATTCCTTTGTATTTTCGCTGGTTGATGAACCTGTGCTGATTGATTGGTAGGTCTTTTTCCTACAAACTTGTTATCCTGCACCGGCCTATTCATATAATTGACCGCTTTCGATCGCATGGATTGATCTACATCCATTGGTTCTGGTTTGGCTTGCGGCTTCGGTGCCGTTGGACGTTGGGGAGCGAAACCATAGCCATTTTGATAATATTGCCGTTGAGGCATCTGGTTAAAGAATTGTTGTTGAGATATTGATGGCTGGTTTTGGTTAAAATACCCTTGAGGTATTTGATTGAAGGATTGTGGAATAAATCCTTGATTTGGATTAATATATTTCGGATTATAGTTCTTACGAGGTGGAGGTTGCTGTTGAGATTTCTCGGTTTTTGCATGGGAATTTGCATACTGTGCTCTATATTGTTGGTTCTCTAATTTGAGACACAAATGCAGAGCTTGAGGAAGGTCTGTGGGTTCCCTTATTCCCAGAAGACGGGGCAAATCACCTTTAAGTCCTCTGATAAATGTATCCAGCGCTTTGTCCCTATAGGTTTGTGTTAGAATATCTAACGATTCACGTCCCATCTCCATACTGGAGAGTTTATTTGTTATTAGAGACAGGTGGGAGTATACCACCTGGTAAAATTCTTGTATAGTACAATTGCCTTGTACAATAGATATCATTTGGTATTCCAGGGTTGACAAATCCCTTTTGTCTGCATAATGCAGTGTCAGACAGCGGGAAATGCATTCCCAGTTTAGAGGAGTATTGTAAGATTCTAGGGCGGCGTCAGCGCTGCCAATAATCTTATTTCTGATAACGTTGAGGATACCGAAATATTTCGGCGTTCCCTTATAGGATTCATATAGTTTTAAAATTCTTTCTACGCTCTTTTTCCAGGAGCTATACTCGGATTGGTTGCCAGAGAATTCCCTAAGACACCTAACCACGTCTGGAATTTTGTCCAGTTCGGTAAGATTTCCCCTATATCTTTCCTCTATGTCTTGGTCTATTCCCGAAATATCTGCGTTTGGATTTAGAATTTGCCTGACTACATTTCGGGATTGTTCTGCACACATTTGCCTTATCGCGTCGATATCAATCGCGTTCACGTTAGGTTGAATTTGGGGTATGGGAGGATTTTGGATGTTTAGGATAGGGGGTCTCACTAAATTGCTTGGGTTTGCCATTTTATATTTTTCTTTTCTTTTATATTTTGAATATTTTATTTTTAATCACTTATTTATTATGTTTAAACTACACAGGATTGGTTTTTACAATTTTCTTACTGCCGCTAGAGGGTCCCGTAGGATTCGTAGTGGCTTCTAGTCACTTATCACTATACTCACACTAAAATAATTGCTAGCATACTGGGAGCCGGAAGGTCGACAGAATCCTTTTTCTTTGTTGGTACTCAGGGGTCAATTTTTCACAGCTGCTCTCAGTTGAAGGTCCTACGGTCTCTTCCTGCTGATTGTGTTGAATTTGTAGCCTGTTCGGGTACTTGATTTAGTTGCACTTGTAGCCTGTTCGGGTACTTGATTTAGTTGCACTTGTAGCCTGTTCGGGTACTTGATTTAGTTGCACTTGTAGCCTGTTCGGGTACTTGATTTAGTTGCACTTGTAGCCTGTTCGGGTACTTGATTTAGTTGCACTTGTAGCCTGTTCGGGTACTTGATTTAGTTGCACTTGTAGCCTGTTCGGGTACTTGATTTAGTTGCACTTGTAGCCTGTTCGGGTACTTGATTTAGTTGGGCGCCAATTAACAAGATTAAAGTTTATTCCTGTATTGCGCTGCTTAGAGAAGCGACTTCTTTATTTTATGATTCAAAATGAACTGACTTAAATTAATTACAAAATTCTTAATGATAACTACCTTACCAACTAATGATGACGTCGCAAAATGTGCACCGTCGCGTTGACTGCTGGCATAACGTAAATTACCTCTGGGGTCGTTGTTCTAATTGTGGCACGCTTAACAGCGTCAGCATTGTTTGATATTACTTATGGCACAACGTCTGCGATCGTTGCTCCAATTGTGGCACGCTTAACAGCGTCAGCATTATTGGTTATTGACCCACCAAACATTTTTGGTGTTAACATATACAATAACAAATATATGAGAATTTTGAATTTAAAAAAAATTAGGTATGTGAAAAAAATATTTTACGGACGTAAAAAAGATTATCATCCTATTAATATATGCATTTTCTTTTCGGTCTATATCTCAAAAGTAATTCCGGATAAAGTCTATAACATTACAAAAAAGTAACAAAACAAATTGCATAAAAAATATGAAGATAATTTCGGACTAAAAAATTAAAGCATGTTTTTCAGCTTATTTTCACGTATGTACCACAAACAAAAAATTCTTTTTGGAGATACGTGAAGATAACTTCGGAACGACGATTTGTGGCGTTCGATGTCTCCTGAAAAATTCTAGAATTCTCGCCAAATATCTTTTCAAGTTTGCCGTCCATTATTCTAGAATTTTCGTCGAATTTGGCAAATTTTTCCATCATGGCAGCAAATATTGTAGACACATCTACGTTACCAGTTGCTTCTTTTGCACGTCTTCGCACTCGAACTAATTAATATGTGTCAATGTCGATGATTCGGCGTTTAAATTCTTCTATTAATCACCGCTGCAGCTCTATCTTATTACCAGCTGTAGGTTGATCCAATTTACTCAACTCCTTTTTTAGTTGTTCAACTTTGAGTTCTTCAAACTTAAGCGTTGTCCTTAATTCGTAATTTCACTTCTGACATCAATGTTACGAATTTCCTTATTCGTCCTTTAGCGTTGTTTTATTCCCAATAATAAAAGTAGGTTCGATTTAAATTATGATAATTTCAACAGTATAACCTCCTTTTATTTTACTTATTTAGTACAACAGTTTACTTTATTTACACCACTTCACAATAAGTCTTATGTTTTACTATCAAATCGCGTTGCTTACTTTCCGGATGTTAATCGCAAACTGACTCATAATGCCTCTAGTTATACGAGATATGCTTCTCGTCACCCTGTTTCCAGATTGTTCTACCCTGTAGTAGAATGGTTTTTTGAAAATAACGTACTTGTAGTCGACTCGTCAACTTGTTTGTGGTAAGAGTATACTTTTAGGTGCAGCATTAGTCGCACTGCTATTTACATAATGTTATTTGGTGATTAAGGCCCAATTTTTGACTGGTCAATCATCTTTGATCAACGAACAAACATTACTTAAACTTTGAATTCAGTTTTTAGGTTAATAGTTGGATCTAGGTTAATAAATTGGGCCTAAGAGTAAGTAAAAGCTTTTACTTAATCGTAACACCATGGTAGGTATTAAAATGGCCGTGGAAACCTCGCCAATTTCCTCCAGTTAGGTAGACATTTACAGATTACTGATCAATGCCTCAACGAATCAATTAAGCCAATCACATATAACGGGTTTTTTAATAAGAGCGCTACAAAAGTTTTTTTAAATAAACCAAAACCGGTTTTATATACCAATGAAATTCTTTATTCCTGTGAAAGTACGTTCGATGCCATTATGTACGGAACTCGATTTATTTTGCATGGCCACCAGGGGCACGCTAGCAGAAGTCCAGACGCTGAACCCAATTTCCGACGGTTTTCAAGCATAAATCGGCCGATACTGCTGCAATTTCACGTTCGATATTCGTACGAAGTTCATCAATCGTCGCTGGCTTGTTGGTATAGACCGTAGACTTGACGTAGCCCCACAGGAAATAATCTAACGGCGTCAAATCGCAAGACCGAGGCGGCCAATCGACTGGGCCATTTCGTGAAATAACACGTTCACCAATCTTGGTTTCCAATAAATTGATTGTGGCATACGCTATGTGGCTTGTGGCGCCGTCCTGTTGGAACCACATGTCCTCCAAGTCCATATTATCCAAGTGGGGCCAAAAATATTCGGTTATCATTGAACGGTAGCGATTCTCATTCGCAGTAATGTGCCGGTCTTGATCATCACGGAAGAAGTACGGCCCAACGACGCTGCCGGCCCATAAACCGCACCAAACCGTATTTTTTTCGGGATGCAATGATGACTCATGGATTACGTGTGGATTGCTGTCTGACCAATAACGCATATTTTGCTTATTGATGAAGCCATGCAGCCAGAAATAAGCCTCATCGCCGAAGATGATTTTCCGATGAAAATCCGAATCATTTTCAAGTTGTTGCTCAGCCCAATTCACGAACATACGACGCTTATGGTGGTCAAGCGGCTTCAGTTCTTGCGTCAATTTGATCTTGTAAGGATGTAGGCCAAGATCTTTTCGCAAAATTCGCCACAACGACGTCACAGAGATGCCCAAGGCTTGAGAACGAAACAAATTTCGGTAGTAAATTTCATTAATATCGACTCGTTGTTGGCTCGTATATCTTTCCATGATGAAATGGCAAACCTCACTGAAGAGAAATGTCAAAAGAGCGGGAAAAATATGGCGTCGTTGGCTGTCCCTATCGATTTACTTTTGTAGCGTCTCTGTTGAAAAACCCGTTACAAGAAAAAAATTCTATAAGAAATACGATTCTGTACTAAATGTATCGACAGACGAACATGGCACAATCGTCATATAAAATCCTAAAAAGCAAACGTAAAGTTCAAATGTCTGTTACGACATTTTTATATGTTGGATAACCACCTGAGACCGATTTTGCGAATTCTACAGCTGCTATTTCGACCAAAATTATTAAAATTAGTCGTCGTGATTGTATTGATTTTGATTCTGCTTGGAAAGCATCGAATTTAATGACAGAAATAGTACTTCTCAAATTATGCGCAACAAGTATTCATTCATACACAGAAAAAAATAGTGTTTCAATTCAATTAAAAAATTCGAAAACTCAAACAAAATATTAATTGAAAATCCTGTGATAAAAAATATCACATATCAGCTACCATATTTGTAGGTTGTTTATTGGAAAAATATTATTTTTCAATCGATGCAAAATTTCAAACACCTACGAAAATATTTGTACGTTATCAAAAATATTTTCGTTTGTAGTCGATGAAGAACTTTACATATTAACAAACTAAATTGTAACTCAGTTTTCGTTTTATCTTCGATTTTTAGAAAGTTAGTTTATTTAAAAACAATTCAACAGCCGCGGTAGGATTCGAACTCACATCCACTGCACAGTGGTTGCCGTTTCATGCAAAGGGCGGCCAAAAATAGAAGGAGTTATCTTAGGTGAATAATATTTGACACATCTTACAATCTCTTTAAATGACATTAATTTCTTAAAGTTGGTTAAAATCTGTAAAAGGATTCAAGGACCTTTCTTAGATCCTGAAAATATAAATTTCATAGTACGCACACCAAAGTCGGCATATCCATTAACTTCATCAATCTATGTGTAAATCTAGATTTTGGTCAAGGTCGGCCAAAGGATTCAAGGACCTCTCTTAGATCCCTGAAATTTAAATTTCAAAGTAGGCACACCAAAGTCGGCATATCAATTGATTTCATCAATCTATGACTACATCTCAAGTTTGGTCAATGTCAGACAAAGGATTCAAGGACCTCTCTTAGATCCTGAAAATAATTTAAATTTCATAGTATGCACACCAAAATTCATTTCATCAATCAATGCGTAAATTTAAATTTTGGTCAAAGTCGGCCAAAGGATTAGGGGATCTCTCGTATATCCTGAAAATATTTCACACCAAAGTCGGCATATCCTTTATCTTAATAAATGTATGCCTATTGCAGTATGTAGTATAGTGTTATTTAATACATCATTCTAATAGATCAAAAACAGATTTATTTATTAATTATTATTTGAACCGCTTTCTAAGCACCAAATATCAAATATATATATGCGGGAAAGTTCGCATAGATTAGATGTGCCTTAAATGAAATTTAGAAAGTAAAAATATTAAAACCCATGGAAACGAAAAGAGCAAACACATTTCATTACATGCATAAAAATAACACAGCAACAAAAAAACATAAATAAACAAATCAACAACACCGCACAAAAATTCACAGTTGCACATCAGAAAGTTGTCGCAAAAACAACGAGACCGCTTTGATCTTTGGAAGATAACACAAAGGGTGGCACTTGGTGCCAGCTGATATTAACAGTTTAGAATCTTTAAATGTTCACTATTATTAAGAAAAAATCCGCTAAGAAGGAATCAGGCGGGAACACAACTAAAACTTTCGCTAAAATTTAACTGTATAGACGAGTGAACTCTAACAATGGCACTGGGAAAATATTAATTTAAAAAAAAAAACACAACATGCTAATGACATTAAAAATATTTTAAAATAAAGTTAATACGTTTTACTTCAATATTCATTTTGATTTATTTCAACAAAAAACTGTTTTATATGATTTTAATTTCTTAAAAGTTGAACTTTATTTTCACCTGTTCACACTGCAAAAACCTCCTACTAACATGCTCTCTCTTTTGAATCAATTCTTAAAGAGTACGGTTGGAATGAAACAAAAACAACTATACCTCTTAAAAGCTTGTTCTTATATGAGATAGTGATGCTTCATTTGGTGACAAATTTTTGACTTTGATTTTTTTATTTTTGTCCTATTGCAGCGACCACTGTGCACTGGAAGATCGTTTCGATGTTTGTGACACAGCGTCGTTTCGGGTAGCGCCTAGCCCGTTACGCCACAGACTGCCTGTACAAACTTGTATATAACTGAAGTTATTTGTTTGTTCGAATCGTATCTATCTAAATGGCCGAAAATATTTGTTTTTAATTTAACCAAAACGTTTATTATAAATGGTATACATATATATTGATGAATTTATTTGTTAACCAGTTTAATTGAGTGCGAATTATGGTATTTTTGAAACCTAAAAAAACTTAGTTAAATATTGGGGTATTTCTTAAGAATTTTTTTGTTTGTACCATTTATCGACTTTCATTTCAATATTTGATTAATTTGTCAGTATATCCATGAAAAATGTAATTGCGTGCTAAGATTTTTCACGTGCCAATTTTTTTGTTAAAATCTTACAGTCGTGTTTTTTCTGTGTGTATCAATAAAATCCAATTGCTCATATTTAAAAGTTTCCTATTTATCCCAGTTTATGTCAGTTCGGTTACTTGATTGCTTGTCTGTACGGTATACATTTTGCGATTGGTTTTGAACTAGCTTTCTAATGCGCTAGAGACTTGCAACTTTAAACATAGCTCGGAGCTGGATGACAATGCTCTATTACAATAGTATCTCGTTTTATAGGCGAAGGGCGAAGCACATCCCATAGAACTCGAAACTTACAACAATAATATCTGAAGTATTATTTGAGGTGTGCATATGAATTTTAGTTCATGTATGAATAATAATAGAAGTAATTGAAGTTGTTGTTGTTACAAACATATACAGTAATCCCTCGATTTACGTCCTCTCTATTTACGTCGTTTCGATTTACGTCGTTAAAATTTTTGTTCCTTCTAAATTCGATTTGCGTTGTCATTCGATTTACGTCGCCTCGTGTGAATTGAAACTTACATCGCAAACTGGGGAAATCCCGTTGTTAAATGTAGGTATACATACATACTCGCATTCAATTTCGTTTTCATTTGTGTGTGTATCTGCGTATCAACAAGTTGAAATACAATGAGCTCCAAACGTAAAACTAATAAAATTTCTGAGCCTCGGTTAAAAAGAAACCGAAATGTTATATCAATAAAAACAAAATTAGAAGTTATTCGCCGTCATGATAGTGGTGAAAAGGCTTTTAATATTGCCAGTACGATAGGTCTTCCACCAACCACAGCAAGAACTATAATCAAAAATGCCAGTGAAATTCGTGCAAGTGCAACTGCAGCTGGAACTTTTTCTCTCGAAACCACCACTAAAAGGAGACCGGTTTTGATGGAACAAATGGAAAAGGCACTAACTGTGTGGATAAAAGATTTAGTCGAAAATAATATTCCAATAACAACATTAGTTATTCAAAGTAAGGCTATAAATTTGTTCAACGATCTTAAAGCTAAATCCGCTCAAAATGAAGAATCGAGTGATTTTACTTTCAACGCCAGTGGTGGATGGCTAGAGAAATTTAAGAAAAGAGCAAGACTTCATAACATAAAAGTCGTCGGTGAATCTGCAAGCGCAGACCATGAAGCAGCCAACAGTTTTCCGGAAAAGCTAAAGCAAATAATTGCTGAAGGAGGATACGCACCTCAGCAAGTGTTCAATGTAGACGAGACTGGCCTATTCTGGAAGCCAATGCCAGGAAGAACCTTTATATCGAAAGAGGAAAGATTTGCAGCAGGGCCAAACGTTTCGAAGGATAGGCTTACGCTTCTCCTTGGAGGTAATGCTGCCGGGGACTTTAAGGTTAAGCCTTTGTTAGTTTATAAATCTGAATCTCCAAGGGCTATGAAGAATATTTGCAAACAAAATCTCCCAGTTATTTGGAAGCGAACAAAACAGCTTGGATCACTGCTAAGTTCTTTGACGAGTGGTTTAAGGAGCACTTTTGTCCTGAAGTTAACAAATATTGTGAACAAAATAATATGCCCCATAAAGCACTACTACTAATCGATAATGCACCTGGCCACTCCATCAGTTTGGATCACATTAGCGATGACGTGAAAATTGTATTTTTACCTCCAAATACTACTTCCCTTATCCAACCTATGGATCAGGGTATTATCGTCGCATTTAAGAAATACTATTTACGACGAAGTTTTAGAAGCCTTATTGACGCAATTGACACACCAGGAGGCCAAACTGATCAAAATATCAACATCATTAGACAATTTTGGAAAATTTATGATATCTTGCAAGCAGTGGACAACGTAAAAAAAGCTGGGAAGAAGTTTCTGCATCAACAATGAAAAATGGATGAAAAAACGTATGGCCTGAATGCACTACTGACGCCGGCAATGACTTTAACTTGAACGAGATAAACACAGAAATTGTAAACCTGGGCCAAAGTTTAGGATTTTCAGAAACAGATGAATCCGATACTGTTGATGTTCTGAACCAAGGGGATGAACCATTAACAAACTCGGAGTTATTTGCATTGACAAATCTATCAAATCAACGTTATAGTGATGAAATGGGCTCTAATGTCGAAACTTGCACGAAGAGTTCAGAAATACCACTGAAGAAATTAAAGGAGGCCTTTGACTGCATTAATAAGGCTATGGAAATTTTTGAAGAATTTGATAAAGACGAAGGGAGAATTGAGACAACAAAAATATCAATGAACACGAGTCTTAAATATTACAGAGATCTGTACGAACAGAAAAAGTTGTCCTTGCCTCAGAAGCGAATTGACTCATTTTTCAAACAAGTTTCTTCGGAAACGCCTGCATTGCGCAAGGAACAGGCACAGCGCTCTTCTTCAGACGAAGATATCAAAATGATGATTTCTGAAATTGTATGTTCATCCAATAATTCTGATAATTAATACGAACATATGTCCTTATATTTATGTATGAATTTTTATAACTTTTCTTAATTTATTATTTTACCTTTAATTATTTATATTTACTTTTTGATATATGTACATATGAATTGTCCTTTCTTTTTTTAAATTTGTTGAATTGCCTTCTTTTTTTAAATATGTTAATAAATTGAACTTGCTCAAAGTATGGAGAATCTAAAATTCCATTTACGTCGTTTCGATTTACGTCGCCATTTTCCGGTACCAATCATGACGTAAATCGAGGGATTACTGTATCATATTGAAATAAACTTATACATCGATTCTCTGTTGAGCTGATAAATTATCAGACTTTTAAAATTTATCAGCTTTCTTGTCAGCTATGAAATTAATCGGTATTCTACAGAAACCCTGATAAGCTGATAGCTACGAAAACCCACCATAGCAAAAAAGAGCTTTTTGGTGAATTTGAAGTGTCAAAATAAAGAAAACAAACATAAAATGGAAGAACCAGCAGCGAAGTAAGTAAAATTATTTGTGTTTGTCTATGGATTTGTATTGTTTGCATTGTTCACAATATTTGTGTTATATTTTATTAACAAAGCTGATTGTTTTTTTTTGCACTCTCCTTTGTTTTTTTAAAACTGCTTCACTTTTATCTTCGTCATCACTCATGAGTAACAACAGCAACAATTCTTCTTCCATTTTTTTTTAATTTCTAGTAATTAGTATTAATAATTAAACAACTTTCTTAAAACAATAAAATTATTGAAGTTTTTTTATTTCTTGCGCGCTCGAAAAGTAAACAAAAATCAATTGTCAGCTGCTTTTACGAAGCTGATAAATTTGTCATAAAAAGAGCTTTTATTTTAGTATGAGAATACGAAAAGCTGATAGTTATCAGAAACTTGGTAATTTATCAGCTATGTTGAATTTATCAGCTCGACAGAATCGATTTGTAAGTCTGTCTACAACACTCATCGTATACACACGCTCATTTTCTTTAACCTCGCTTACTGCCTTCAACTGGTTATGGGCCCAGTCTGGTTGATAGAAAGACACAACAATACTGTTACGAATAATTAAAAGCTTTTGCTTACTCTTAATGACTCTACTAACATTATGTAAATAACAGGCAGTTAGTGCTGCGCCTGAAAGTATGCATTGTAAAAACGTACCAGCTCGCTAAACCAGTACCATGAATTCGCCTCAGTTAAGATAATTCTCCGCCATTCGAGATGATTCTACAAAGATAAGTAACAACAACAATGACTATAAGGTTCTTGAATTCGCTAGATATGACTTCATTTGAGTATGGTAAGTTGGTATAAATAGCGGAGGTCTTTGGAATGGAGAGTTCAGTTTGTGATTAAACCCCGTAAAATGAGCAACGCGAATTGACTTATTAAAGTGGTGTAAATAGAGTAAACTGTTGTACTATATAAGTAAAATAAAAGGAAGTTAAACCGTTGTTCTTACCAGTGTTGGAACTCACACGTCGCTTCATGTAGTAAGAATACGGCTCGTGAAATGTGTGTTTGGATAAGGGCTCAAATTCAAATCGAATTCGTCAACATGTGAGTTTCGAGATGACAAGAGTATTGTACCTATGGGTGAGCGCCAAACAGCTCTGTAAAAAAGCTAATCAAAGTAAAAATTCCCAAAAAGTTCTGCTGTGTCAACGGTGAAGGGGGAATCTCCTCAAGAACGGCACACACGATTTGCACATCAAAACATAATACATGTTGAACTTTTTCTGCGTAGAAATGATATGGAATTTGTGGATGGTCCCAGTTTTCAGTGCGAAACATGGGTAATAGGCAAGAAACACAGACTACTATTTCAAGGCCACAATTAAACAACAACAAAGTGTGGTGAGTTGTTTCATGCAGATGTATCCGGTCCGTTTTTTTTTTGCTAATAAAGGACGATTACTCGCATATGCGGTTTGTTTATTTTCTAAAAGCCAAATCTGAGGTGGCAAAGAAAATTAAGTTTAAATTTGTTCTTAACAACCAAAGACAGTATAAACTAAAAGCTATACGTTCAGGCAACGGTACTGAATTCGTAAATCGAGAGTTGCAGACTTATTTTCAAAAGAAGGGTATTAAACATGAACTCACAGTCGGTTAGACTCCTGAGCAAAATGGTTCTGTTGAACGTGAAAATCATGCCATTATGGTAGCAACGTGTACAATGCTACATGGGAATAATTTGGATATAAAACTGTGGGGGGAAGGAGTCAACATAAGTGTTTATGTACTAAATCGATCAGGTACCAGTTCAATTCCACACCAATCGCCATGCCAGTTTTGATATAAAAAGGAGTTAAAGTCACTTCAGAGAGTTTGGTACAGTGTCTTATGCACATAGACCAAAACAAAAGAGGCAAAAACTCGATCAGAAAGCCGAAAAGTGTTTGTTTGTGGGCTACAGTGAAACTACCAAGGGATATAAAAAATAAAAAATAAATTGTTTCCCATTACATCCCATGAAGGGACAGGGGAGAACTTCTCACAATCACTCAGCTGTGCGCTTTCCAGTTTTCACTCACTGATTGGGACCTACAGTTTTACTCCGATTCCGAACGGTATTTTGAGAAGCTTTTTCATGGCTATATACTCGATAGTGTCGCCGCCACTATGCGAGGTGACCGCCGCCGAAGGAAATTTTTTTAAGGTGGTCAGAGCAGGGTTCGAACCCAGGATCTCATGTACAAGAGCCGCGCACACTAACCATTGCACCACCGACGGATATAGAGTGCGTAATTTGCAAAGTACAATAGTCAGAGTTGTCCGCGACTTGACTTAAAATGGCATTGAAGGAAAACGAAAGAGATCAGAAAAATCCCGTTAACATAAAACAACAAGTGCACAAGAGACTTCAACACAAGCCTGAGGAAAGTGAAGTGATTGTTTATCTAGAGCGTGGCAATGGTGACACAAATACACAACGGTGCGAAGTAGGCGAGCGAAGTGCGGATGCTGACGAGGGCAGGGATTTGTCAGTCCAGTCAGCTTCAAGTGTTTTTGGTGGCAGCGGGGGTAGCGGTGACGCAAACGACACGATTATTGAAAAGGCAGACGACACGATTCTTGAAAAAAAATGACATCTGATGAAAGTGACAAATGGCTAGAGGCGATACAGGATGAGTATGATCCGCCTGTCAAGAACGGTACATGGACTTTTTAGTGGGCCAACCACAAGGTCAGAAGATTGTGTATAACCGCTGGATGTATCGCATTAAACGAAATCCTGATAACACAGTCGACAGGTATAAAGCCAGGCTATACGAAAACAGATTATACAGAAACATTTAGCCCAGTCGTAAAGTTTCTGTCAGTTCAAACGCTACTGGCGATAGCAGCTAAGCGAAACATACTTCTGAAGCAGTTCGATGTTCAAACTGCATTTCTGTATGGAGACCTACAAGAGATGGTATACATGAAGCAGCCCATTGGTTTTAGCGATGGCACTTCCCGTATACGTAAGCTGGTGAAAAGTATATATGGTCTCAAGCAAGCTCCACCCTGCTGGAATATAAAATTCATCGTCGATTTCGATTTTAAGCAGAGTGAGGCATCCGTCGCAAAAGTAGTGCTGAAACTACACACTTAGCAATTTTTGTGGATGATGGCCTATTAATCTCGTCTGACGAAAGCTATATTAATCCTGTTATTTACTATCTTGGAAAACATTTCTGCATCAAGGCTTCCGATGCTCAATATTTTCTTGGTCTGGAGATAAATCGACAGTCTGATGGTTCACTACTTTTAAATCAAGCGTCGTACACGGCAAAAGTATTGAACAATTTTGGTTTTACTGATTCGCATCCAGTATCTACTAGTGATGCACAGAATTGAGGAGCCGGTTCCGAAGAACCGACCGGACCGGGACTTACAAGAACCGAAAGACGGGTCCAAATGAACCGGAAACGGTTCTTTAAGGACCGAAAACGGCTCCACAAAGACCGATAAACGATTGTAGAGGAACCGAAAAACGATTCTACAGGAACTGAAAAACGGTTTGAAAGAACGGTAAAACGGTTCCTGATAAAAGCATTCGTTTCCAAAGGAACCAAAAGTGTTAACCTTTGGGTGAGGGTACGAAAATGTGTACTTTTATCAAATTGTATATTCTTATAAGATATTTCACTTAAGCCTCTTTGGGACAGCAATTTGCTGAGAATCGGTACCGGTCCAAAACCGGACTCTTATAATAAGATATTTCACTTAAGCCTTTGTGGGATAGCAATTCGCTGAGAACCGGACTCGACAACAAGTGTGTATTTTTTTTATCAAATGTTATATTCTTATAATAAAATGTTTCACTTAAACTATTTGGGTCAGCAACTTGTTGAGAACCGGAACCGCTCCAAAAATCCGGTACTTCTCGGAACCGCACTCGACAGAACCGGTTCTCAAAATACGCGGAACATCACTAGTTTCCAACAGACACAAATACCATACAGAGGTATATAGGCGGCACATAATATTAAACACTGGTTGCAAGGTGGAAATGTACCTGCTCTAATGTAACGTAATATTTTATACGAAAGGATCGGGTGATCCTTTTTGTCAGGACGCTCGAAATATAGTATGTAAACTAGTACATAAGCATTAACATTTAAGAAAGTAATATGTAATTTGATCAATAGTAGAATGTAAGAGTAACATTGTATGTGCGAAGAATGATGTTGCTCGCTTATGTTTCATTGTCGCTTCTTCCATCTTCTTAACAAACCAAGAAAGGCATCATCGACAGCCTGTATCGGAAAGACATCACACACGCACTATCGTTCTCGCGGCTTTATCACGTGAAATAGATTAACAAATAAAATTAATCCGCCTGCAAGTGTTTGTTCACTAAACTACTGAAGGTCAATTCTGTCAAGTAACATCTCAAGATCTAGAAATGACTCCACCAATTCCAATGTGTCACCTCCCAATATATAGCACGACACATGGTAAATATTTCTTAAAATTCAGCACATTTAGGATATTACTGTACCATGTATGAAAACGCCCCAAACAATTCGGAAGACGAAAGAAATCAAGAGCATTTGAGTACAACAGAAAAATCTTAACATCATCTGGATACATTAGCAAATTAGAATCAAGTATCGAGCTAGGCAAATCATTGATGAACAACTATAACACTACAAGGTCCCAGCTGCTACCTTGGGGAACACGTAAATAGTTCCAGAAATCGAATCCCCAAACAGGACCGTTTGTTGCTGACCTGTAAGATAATCCAATCAATAATTGTACCATTAAAACCCATAATATTTATCTTGGGCAATAGTAGTCGATGGTTAACCTTAACGAAGGCTTTACTACACAAAATAGGGTTGTATTCGCAAGATAAACCCTTATATTTCGTGGGGAAAAAATTGAAGTAGGTTTGTCACAGTAGAAAGACCTTTACGAAAACTATCCTGTCGGCAATAAATAACAGACGAAACCCTATAAGACACAATATCAGTCATCAATTTCTCAAACAGTTTTGGAATGCCACTCAGTTTCGCGATACCCGTATAACATACGGATATGTGCATACATACGGATATGTGCAGAGGAATCAAATGTGTGCGTTTCGATATATCAGGGAAATATTGCAACTTTGAAGATACATTGAACATAGTTAGCTATTTTGCAAGAGTTTCGGAACAGTACTTTAAAACCGTACTAGGAATACCATCAGAACCAAGAGCGGTCGTCGGTTTTAACAACAAGTTCACACGAACCCACATGTAGTCAAAGCAGGAGATTCGAAATGGGTCTAACGAACGGACCTAATAAGGATACTCAAAATTAGTCTGCAAAACAAATAACGATAGATTCAGCGCCCGTCTATTCGACATTGAAGAAATCGAAGCGGACTTACGTTTAGTGTTAACAAGTCTAAAGCACAGTAAATCCACTGTCAAGCTCATTCATGGTGATTGGCCTTGGACTTGTGCCAAACTGAATTTTGTATCGTGTATTTATATGAGTATTTTGCGCGGTACTTGAGCTCCAAACGTAGGCTTTGATAAATTTTAATGTAAACCACGCTTTGCTCTTTGACAGATTTTTTTTACTAAATACTGTCCCGCGCGAGAAAAACAACAACAACATTGGAGTGATGCAAGTTATGGAATATTCCAGTCTGGTGAAAGAAACATACACCGATTGTGGGATGATAGGAGTCCTCGGGACTGCTAAGAGAATCTAGACGAGACACCTCAAAATTATTCGAATCATTAACTACAACAAGATCAGGGGAATTCGCAATTGCTTCATCTGAACAAGATAACGTGAAAATATATGTTTGATAGAATCAGAAGAACAGACAAAAGACAAATTAAAATCACCCAATACAAATATGTAAATAGATTATAACTATATCGAACAAGATTAATAACAAATAAAACACAATTTAAATTATTCTAGTTTTACATACTTACAAAATATCGTATAAGGGCCAAAGTCTACATTTTTAACATTCATGAAATCGACCTACACTCTCCATTATTTCATAACTGGTAGTGTTTGAAATAATGGGATTAATGAATTTGTATCCTAAGTACATAGAAGTTTGAATGTATAAAGATTTTGGCGATATTTTCAGGCACTCAAATTTAAAAAATATTAAAAAACTGCTTGAAGTTTTCTAGTTATTTATGATGTCCTTTCATTTGCATATGGTTCGTGGTTTGTCCTACAGAAAAGTGGTCTTCGGAAAAGATACAGACCACACATAGTGCTACATTCCTCTAATGTAAAAAAATTACGTACAGCAAACCAGTAAAGTTTTATTGGCAGCCAAAAATTTCAAATGTATTTCTGGCCCTGTTTTTATTTTGGATAAGACATGGGACTGTCCTTGGAGGTGGAAAGTTTCTGAAAGCCTTTCACTGGGGAGTAACCACAAATGATTCCTTTATTGGGCAGCCCAAGCAGCTCTTTATTTCCACGCAGTATATCCTGGGCAATGGATTTATCGGAAACGTCCTTTAGCTAGCTAAAGTGAGAAGGCGAAACACGTGATCACTGATACGTCTCAGGATTATTAGGTAACCCTGTAACAGAAGCTCTTCCAACTAGTGGACACATTCTTCTATCCTTTGAAGGCGGATGAGCCAACACCCCTGACCAACGTCGGATCAAAATTGAAGAAACCAAACTCCAGTTTCGACTCACTGCATTCTGGTCATCATCAGATCCATATAGGCAATGAAAATGCACAAAAAATATATTAAACGAAGAAACCCCTAACTGTTGACCCTCGCAAACGTTATAAGGACCACGATTTCAAGATATGTACTGGAATGTGCGAATACTATACAGGACGGGTGCCACTTTCCAACTGGCGGCTGTCCTCGAAAAATATAAAGCTGTCATCACGACTATTCATCAGGAAATGCGATGGACAGGATATGGTGGCACCAGAAAGAAAATCTACGATATTTACTACAGTTGCACGAATTCGGGTGCGGATTTATTGTTGGTAAGAGACTGTAACACCTAGTTTCAAGGTTCAACCTAGTAAGTGAACGCATACCCACAATTCGCGTCAAAGCGAAATATTTCAACAGCTCGTTAATTTGTGTACACTCACCGACAGAGGATAAAGACGATGAGGTCAAAGGATAATTTTATGAGAGTTTGGTGGAAGTATACGAACGCTGCCCTGACCACGACATTAAGATTATTCTAGGCGATTTTAATACCAAATTGGGAAAGGAAAGTGTCTTTCGACCAACCTCGGTAATTACAGTCTACATGATACCACCTCCGAAAATGGCATAAGACTGATAGACTTCGCCGCTGCAAAGAACGTAGAGCAGACGATTCCAGCATAAGGACATACAGACAGCATAAGGCCATAGATACATGGTTATCTCCTGATCACAGAACGAAGAACCAGATTGATCTCTTGGTAACAGATGGAAGGCACTTTTCTAGTGTAATGTATATAAGTGTAACTCGGGCCGCCAATATTGACTTGGATCATTACCTGGTGGCTGCGAAAGTTCGCACAAGATCGAGCAGGGCGAAAAATGTACGAATCCGAACACGGGAAAAGCTAGATATTGATATTTGTAGCTTACCAGAGATATCACAGTCCTCTCAACAAAAGCTCACTCCCTTGCAAGAGAGAATACTCCCCCTCTTAAGGACCTAGAAGCGCAGTAGAAGTATATCTCCCATTCTTTGGAAACCGCTGTAAGGACTGAACTTGGCTATCAAAGACCGCAGAAGGATAAGCCATGGTACGACGAAGAATATCGCATTATAACTGATGAAAGACGCTGTCGTATGGCAACCAAACAGTCAGTTACAAAGCGTGCTGCGAATGAGCGGTACAAGAAGCTAAAAAGGGAGGAAAACCAATTATTTAGGACGAAAAAATGGCAGTAGGATCAGAGAAAGGCCGAAAAGTGCAGGATGAACAATGGATCCGCAGTGAATAAGGACAAAAACATCAGCCTGGATATAAATAGGAGAATTGTGCTTGCAAATAGATGCTATTTTGGGCTCAGCAAGCAGTTTAAGAACAAAGCCCTCTCTCGACAGACAAAAGTTCAGCTATACCAGACTCTCATTTTACCTATCCAGACTTAAAGCTCCGAACTTGGGGCATATCGCAAGCGGATGAAAAACACCTGGGGGTATGCGAGAGAAAAATTCTCCGTAAAATATATGGTCCTGTTAAAGAAAACGGCGAGTACCGACGTCGTTGGAACCAAGAGCTACATCATATGACCAAGACTCCGATTGAAAGACCAGGCCGAAGAAACCCTCCGTATCCAACTGACAAGAAAAAGCAAGGATAGAACCAGTTGAAGATATTCTTAAAATTTGTTTAATTTGTCTATTTGTTTGTTTCATTAATATGTGTAAGACATCTGACCTCATGAGGTTGTAAAATAGTCAATAAAAGTAAGTTGTATGTAGGATACGAAAATCGTGTGCCTTGACCAAGGAACAACTGTGCCTTGACCACGGAACAACAACTTGATATATACCAAGTTGGTGTTACTTTTATAGGAGCTAGGAAAATCAGTCGTAAAGTCCAATGTTTGATTCGTGAATTTGACAGAAAATTCACTTTTTCCCGTATAAAATTCGCGATGTTGGCCATGGTGGTTCAGTCTATTGTGTGAATCCAGATTTAGCGACTGCAGATATATGTAAAAACTGCATCCCAAGATTTTTGACACTTAACGGAGATTAAAATCAATTATAGGTGAATCAATAGAAAGTCTGATAAGAACTATCTTCTAGGAAAGCTGCCAACATAATCCACTTTAGGCGGGTATATGAATACTTTTATGTCAACAGTATTTCGAATTTTACTTCGAAGGGGCTGATCAAATTTCGTTAAAATAAAGTGTAATATGTGTGTGGTATTTTTAATGCCACATAACAATATCGACGGCACGTTATACACATTTAAAGTTTGGCCATTTTGCAACCATTTTAAAATATTTTATAACCTAATGTCTCGCAAAGGGACAACCAAGGCGCTGAATGAAATCCGCCCAAATTCAGGCAATCGAAAGGATTTCATACCCCGAATCCCAATATTTTTGGCACGTTAATAAACTATCAGAACCGCATACTTTATGGACCGTTTAAATCTATGAACCAAATATACCTTCTCAGAAATATGGGCAAAAAAATGCACGTCTATCGTCGATTTTCATGTACACGTCAGAATTTTTTTTATGTTCAAAGTTCTCTGGTGCCACACAGTGAAATGGCTCCTTATATTTGTGAGGGAAAAAAGAAGGAGTGGTTGGAATATGATGAAATTTAGTTTAACAATAGTAACTTTCTAACACTAAACAGTTTATGACTTTTACAACACTTATAACTTGTATGACAGATGAAACATTGCATTGCACAAATGGTTTAAGTTGCGTTGTACGAAAACATAATTCTATATATTACATCTGAGAAAAATGCAGTGCCCGACTCGAAATAACTTTTGTTACGTTTGTGGCTTATTCGCACCAATTAAAAATTTGAAAAATATTACGAAAACAGTGGTTAATTCATTTCAGAAAATATTCAAGACTGCTTATGTTCCTTACTTGTGGTATACTCCGGAAGTCGTGTGCGACTATTGCTATAGAAATTTATGCAAGTTTACTGTTGGAAGGTCAACAATAAAGTACGCTGTACCAACAGTTTGGCTACCACGTACGGAGCGCTGCAATGAATTGTGGTACTTTTGCGTAACTTTTACCGACACTAAAGGATACCAATACTTTCGCCGCAATAAAATTAGATACGCTAATGTAGTATCGGTTATTCCAGCAGTTCTGTACTCACCAGAAGAACGTATAGCGGCTTCAGTGGAGATTTTTGATGATGTTCCCGAAATATGCGAAAGAGATCCAACAGTAGTACCAACTCTGCTATCAACATTTCTTGCATCGAATGCGAGGGGCGAGAGTCCAGAAGTATCGGAATTTGTACCAACACCCAGTGATCTTGGGACTGCAGTGCCGCATTTAGTAACGCAAGCCGACTTCAACGACCCTGATCGAGATGGAAATTTGTCGAGGAGAACCGGTGAACTCTTTGCATCGTGCTTTAAGCAGTGGAATATAGTGGCGGCTGATTTTAAAATAACAGCCGCTCGTGATCGAGGTAGCACTATTCCATATGACAAATTCTTTAAATTGCACGAAGATCGAGAAAAAACTTGGCTTATTATTATGATATTGATTCGATGTTTGCAAAAATCGCTTACCCTTATATTTAGGAGGAGTGGCGACTTTTCATCGATGCATTGTTAAAAAACTGGATCGTGAGGGCGAGGCGATTGCGAGTTTGCCCCACATTTTTCCGAAATTGAGCGGTGCACAGATTCATGCAGGTATTTTTTTAAGAAGTCATTTAGTAACTTTATTTCTTTTAAATGATGCGTATGATTTAAGGTGGTTTCAATGGTCCGCAGATAAAAAATATGTGCAAGTTATGAATTTCCGTCAAAATTTAATGCTATTGAGCAGTTTGTTGGTAACAAACGAGCTGCCAATTATAAAAATATTGTCGCAGAAATGATTTCGGCATATGGCGAAATGGGCATTTTAATGTCGCTAAAGATCCACTTCCTTCACAATCATTTGGATTTTTCCCCTGATGATTTAAGAGGTTGTAGTGATGAGCATGGAGAAAGGCTCCATCAGGACATTGCGGCTATTGAAAAGTGCTTTAAATGACAAGACATTACGCATATGCTTGGCAAATACTGCTGGTCTATTTGTCGCGATACTGAGACAAATGCTTACAAACGCCAAAAAAAAGGCCTAAGTGTCTTAAAAGCATTGAAACTTTTAACGTTCGCTTATTCTCAGATAATAAAACTCATAAGGGCCCATCCTCGTAGTTTATAATTTTACTATTGTGAAAAAATTAATTAAAAACATAAAAGCCGTAACCGGTACAAAAAAAATTCACTTCTGAAATCACCGCATAAAATATTTAGGTATTAACAAAATTAATAAAAAATTCGGTTTTTTAACGAATTGAATCCGGTACATTGTGAAACCGGCTTATCATTATAATTTTAGAAACTAAATTTCATCATATTGCAACCACTCCTTCTTGTTTTCCTCACAAACACATGGAAAAAACTTCTGACGTGCACAAGAAAATCGACGATACACGTGTACTATGTTTATTTTTTCTTCCCTTTCCGAAAAAGTATATTTGGTTCAGAATGTGTGTAACGTAGTGTTTGGAAATGAAAATCATAATCAATTGTATTAATATAGTTACTACTTAATACATTCATTTTAAAGAATACACAATATTTTAATTATATCGAAAGCAAATTCTAATTTCTGCACAATTAAGCTGCCATTTCGTTCAAAAAAGTAAACGATATCACTTTTAATTTAAAATAATATTTTGTTTATCATGTTTCCAAATTCTACATTTTTGTTTCGAAAATAAAATACTCGTATGTTGTATTAAAAAAGAGTGTTTTTAGTTGTTTGTTGCTTGCTTGTGTTATGAAGTACTGTTTCATTACTTAAGACCAAAGATTTTAGCTCACCATTTTTAAAAATTGTCAAATCCAATATACTGTGCATTTCGAATCATAATTTCTAGAAATTTGCCTTGAAGAATGTTATTCACGCGAACAGATTTGACATGTATAACAATCACACAAGGCGTGGACAAAACAGTATCGGTGTCACTCAAAAAAAATTATTTTATTATTTTATACTCGTATTGAAACATATTAAACTAAAATTATATATGAGCGGCCTTGAGAATGCACCGATCATCATTTCTTTTGTAGGCAGTGCGAAGTCTGCCGGGTCAACTAGTTTAATATAAAGATTAAAATTTTAAAATGGCATAAACTATACGCAACGAAAAATAGTTATAATATTCCTAATAAACCGTAATGCTGTATCAATTGTTCAAATGAAGATACGTAAAATACACATACCTTAACATTTTACTACCGGATTTATTTTTTTTCTTTCTTCCAATAATCGATGCACTACTTAAGGAGTCCTTGGAGTCCGAATCTGACATTGCTTGAACACCTTGTGTAGCTCCCTTTTCACGTTCTTCCTATTTATAATTAAATTTTGAAATATTTTTGTTTAAATTATACATTTTGTATCCACTGTGCATTTCGATTTATTAATCTTGATAACAAATCATAACTTACTTTTAAACTATCTTGAAAACTTGAAGCTTGATACTGAGCATATTTCGCAATAGTAGTATGAGATCTATGAGAAATACAAGCCCAAACGCGCTTTGCTTGTGTTGAATCCCAGTTTTCATCAGGTGGTTGATGAACCTGCGTTCGGACTTCTACGCTGTGGTCTGGATTTGCCTCCACGAGTGTTTTTGTGGAGAAAAGCCCCAAATCTAACTTTAAAGCACCAGCAAGCCCACGAACAACAGCAATAGGGTGCTTAAGGCAGAACTCTTGTAACTGTGGACTGAATGCATGTTTTTTGTTCTCCAAATGCACTGAGGGTGTTGGTGGTAACAATTGCTCCCTACTAAGTCGATGCGGAGGACAATCTGGAGGGAGTGGAGGTTCTGCATTTCCACCTAACACTGAACACGTTGGAGGGGGATCTTCTGTTGACAATTGTTTTACACCCATCAAAATTTGCTTTGAATCCATCTGGATGGAAAATCCTGTGTGTTCTTCGCAAAGGCTATCTGCAATCGAATCATTTTGAATTTCATTTTTTATGCCGTCGTTTTCCAGTGCAAGCGGCACATAGCCTTTGTCGTATCGCAGTAATTTTATAGAGTTTCTGAACGATTCATTGTCGACATCCTCATCTTTTACATCAATACTATCCACATTAAATGTACTTAAGATATCGTCCGGAAACGTTGAAGACAAGTCTTTTTGTGAGAGAATATCTTGTAGCTCCTGGTCACTAACACCTGAAACGAAAAGATTTTTAGAAATAGATTTTGTTAAAGAATGTTACATTTGTAGATCACGTTACTGTTTTTTTTGGTAATGATATTTTAAAAAGTGGTTAAACAAAGACGTTTAAGATGTCAATGCGTTGAATTTCATTTATAGACAAACAAACTGTTAATTCAAAAATATGTATGCATAAGGTTGGGTCTAATTGTAGGGGCCGAAAAAATGTACAAAGGCTCATCGCGATTCTTGTTCTATGGGGCATTTAAAAAAACTTTGCCGAAGAAACCATAGGTCTATTTTTCCAAAATATTCAAGAATCGAGTTAGATATTGGCCCAAAAATTAAAAAAAAAATTGTACCTCCTCTAGCCAAATGTGCATGTGGGAATTTTGGGGCTGAGGACTCCATTTTTGAAATTTATTTTTATTTTTGATGGGGGAAAATTTACGAAATTCTTGTGAAAATTTACGAATATTTGACTTTCTCATAATGCATTCCCAAATTTGAAATAGCCCAAAATATTTTAAATAGCCCAAAAATGTAGGGCAGGGGAAGGGGGGCTTTGGACACATTCACGACCTATATCGATTTCATTCAATTTAAGACACTGTACACTGAGCTGGTCGAAGTGTGTATGGAAATGGAAAAGTATATTCCGATTCTTGTTGACAAATAAAGGTACAACTAATTATGTAAGAAAGCAAAAATGGTTTAATATAAAATGTTTATATGCACGGAGCCAGTCTTTTAAATGTTTGCGGAAATTTAAGAAATCTAATAATGACCGGGATAGGATGTACTATGTTGCTATGAACAAAAAATTCCCTGCAGGCTGTGTCAGAGACACGGCCATTAAGTTTAACGTAGAATACGCCATCCGATAAGACAGAAAACATATATAACAATAAATTCATTTGCTTATATTATTTATCATTTATTGTTATATATGTTTTCTGTCTTATCGGATGGCGTATTCTACGTTAAACTTAATGGCCGTGTCTTTAACACAGCCTGCAGGGACAGTCCGTGGCCGAAGGCCTCGGACAACTGTCTGCTGTAATTTTTATATTTACCAACGGCATTTGATTCAAGTCCGTTTAAAAAAAAAATATTATGTTCAATTTTTTTAAACTTAATTTAATTTATGTATTTTAATTAATATTTTTATTGAAATAAGTTCTGCGAGTGTTGAGAGGGCCGCCCTAATATTAAAAAAGGTTTACCTTATCGAGTCTTCGCATTAGCATTCGAGCGTTGTGTGAAAGCTTTACGCTTTACAATTCAAAATTAATGTTACAACAGCTTTATTGAAGCTTTCGCAAAAAAGCTTTATTACGTTAGCTTACTGTTTGTTTCACTTTTTAATAGATATATGTTGCCAAGCAACATTAGCTTGCTGTTCGTTTCACTTTTTCTAGATACATGTTCCTATGCAATGTTGAGCAACCAAAAACACTCAACCAAACACCACACATATGTTTGAGTGTATGTGTTTAAACAATTTTCATTTGAGAAATTTAAATATTAGGAAGATATCAACCAATATGAAATGTATATCAAACGAAAGATAACATCTTCATTTACCTACAAAAAAAATGTAAAAAAAATTCATCTAGCCGTTTCCTCAAATTCAATGAAATAAAGATTACAACAATAAAAACCTGACATGACTCCTCATACCGTAAGGTAAGACGTATTCTACGTCAAAAGTTTAAAGATATATGCAAAGTGGAGGAAATAAAACATCAACGGATGCTGGATAAGATGATAGACGGATGTATGTCTGCCAAAGATTGGAAATAAGAGGAGAAATCAGTGATTCAACGATTGGTGTCGGGGCAACTGAACTCAAGAATTATTTTAAATGCTTACTAAACACAGAACAAAGTTCGCGTGATATTCACTATGCTTTTCAGTACCATGAAGATATACATCTTAACAGTCAAATTAGCCTGTCAGAAATTAAGGAAGCTTTAAAGAAAACCAAGGACAACAAGGCCCCGGAAGAAGATTCCGTATGAGTTCTACAAATATGCACTAGACGAGCTGCTATTAGAATTGGTGAAAATTGCAAACATAATGTACGATACAGCTGTAGTTGATGAGTTATTCATAAAAAGTGTAGTTTATCCCACCCACAAAAAGGGTGATTTATCTTTACCATGTAACTACCGTGGAATATCATTTATAAATAGTGTGGCGAAAATTATAATGGGTATTCTGTCGGAGAGACTCTACAGTTGGGTAGAAAGAAATAAAATGATTAATGAATTCCAAGCTGGTTTCCGAAGAAACTACTCCACAGCTCTCTGAAGAATTCACAACCATAACCGGCGTTAAACAATGGTGTCCTCTGTCACCATTATTATTTACTTTGAGTTCTTGGAAGGTGGATTCCAAATTAGCAATTTCAATGTGAGATTATTAATGTACGCGGACGATATAGTAATTTTGGCAGATGATGTTTATGTGCTTTGGCGAATGATAAAGAGGTTGAGAAAAGGTGGTAGGCTGGCGAAGAAAGAAGACTGGCAATTCAGAGGACAAAAGATACGAGTTGTATCTGAATACTACTATCTAGGAGTTACTCTAACACCTTCAAAGTCATTTTCCAAACATCTACAAAAGAGAAACCAAGCAGCGAAAAATTGTACTAACACAACATGGTCCAAATTCTTTAGCAGACAAAATATATCATTACAGTCAAAATGAAAACACTTTCTCGCTGTATGTAGGTCAATACAAGCGTATGGAGCACAAGTATGGGGACACGCTGTGTTTGATGAAGTCGACAACCCAGCAGTCGGGGTAAGTTGTGAATGATTTGTGATTTGACTACTTACCAATAATCACCAGTACTTACCGGCCAAACCACTGGCAATGTTAATGAGTGGCGAATTTAACATGGGGATGTCATAGGAGGTAGTCACTTGCTACCCAAGTCATTACCTCTCAGTAGTCATTTAGTTTGTGGTATATGGAATATAAGTTTGTTTTTTGTTTTTGTTAGATTGCGATGAAGTAAATGTTTTTGGATTTTAATCATTTAATCAAATCAAAAAATGTATTACAATGTAATGTAAATGTAAACTTTTAATGATAACTGACGCCACCAAACAAAATTATGCCACAGCCGCAACTAGAATTTGCGTGGGATAACGGCACATTTTTTCATTCTCTCTCTTTTTCTCCTAAATCGTATTGGCGTCACCCAAAATACATATATGTGACCTGGTCTACGAAAAGGGAGCTTACGTGCGAAAACTAGTTTTCTGTGAAAAAGCTGTTAAAAGTAAGCAACTCGTTTCGTCAGTTTCTCATTATCTCGTTAATTGTTCTCCGCGTCGGACGTCCAGTAAGTGTTGTTGGTGGTCCAGTAAGTGTTGTTGTTGGTCGGAATATTATTATAGTTCATCGTGTAAGTTGCTAGTGTGGAACATTTAAAAAAGTAACACTGAAGAAGTGACGTTTACTGTTTCTGTTGATTATCGTCTTCGCATTTCGCATGAAATGAAACATGAGTGTTGATGAGGAGTTCAGTGCCGTATACGGACAATATGACAGTGCCGTATACGGACAATGATGATCTCTGCGATGTCTGCCGTGGTAAGTAGGTCATTATTTTTTCATTTTATAGTTGTAACAAACGTTGAGATTAAAATTCAGTATTTTTTCTTTTAATAGGAAACACAATATCGATTGCGCAAGGCAAAGGTGTTACTGACATTGAACGCGAACAGAAGCTTAATCAATTTCTTGATCACCTCCACCGAGCCCGAAATCGACGAGAATATTATCAAAGTTTGGTGTAGAAATACTGACCCTACAGCAGTCGTTCTGTCATTTGATTTTGCAACCAAGCAACCAAGAAGTGCGGAGTCTTCGGAATTACAGACGAAAAACAAAAAGTTCAGGTTAGAATTTCAAACTGAATCATAGGAACTCAAATTGCTCGCCTTTACAGGATCTTACTTATATTTTTTTTTACAGTACAATTACATGATAGATGAAAAAGATGACGTTGGTAAAGGACCTAACTGTGTTGTGAGCATCCTGCATTATCACCTGCAAACCTACTATAAAGACATTGAAACACTCGTTCTTTTCTGTGACAATTGTGTTGGGCAGAATAAGAATAACACTGTACTATCATATCTGCAATGGTGTTTGGCTCGGGGTCTTAACAAAACTATTTTATTCAATTTTCTACTTACCGGGCACACTAAATTCGCGCCTGATCGTTACTTCGGTATTTTCAAAAGTAAGTATGCCGTCAGTAACATCGACACGTATGCAGATTTACTGCAGTGTGTCGAGGCATCGTCACCTGGGGGTTATAATAAAGCTGTATCGGCTGAAAAAGTCGTCTGGTATGAATGGGACAGCTTTTTTAAACCACTGTAC
Organism: Phaonia tiefii; assembly: GCA_963931995.1. NCBI lineage: Eukaryota > Metazoa > Arthropoda > Insecta > Diptera > Muscidae > Phaonia > Phaonia tiefii. The sequence goes on from OZ008368.1 coordinate 138,066,045, forward strand.
AAGTCACTTGTTGGAATAACGCAATTCCATCATTTCATAATCTCTACAGATTGTGTAAAAACAAAGAAATTCGCAGACAGTGAAGAAGTGCAGTCCTTTAAGCTTCTGTTAAAACCTATCGATCCTGAAATGCCGAAAGTTATACAACCAGCCGGTTTATCTTTGGAACGTCATGGGTACAACTATCACAATCTTCGCACCTTAGTTTCGGATATATCTAAAGTAGATATTGTGGCTCCATTGCCGAAAGATTTGCCATCGAAGAAACGGAAGGCAAAAACTAGTGAAGATGTTCTCAAACCAGACGAGGAACCAGGTCCATCTTCCTCAGGATCAACACGTAAAAAGATCTCAAGGAAAACGACAACAAAGAAAAATATATAAACTACTCAGCATTATTATTTTTTCCCATAATACGTTTTTCTACTGTATAATCATGTCTTTATAGCTTATAATTCAATGTATTTTGTTCATTACCAATAAATTATATTTTGTCGTATTTTTACTCTTCTTTCTCTACATTTTTAGTACACTTCTAAGCAAGTTAGGATTTTCTGCTTTTCACCACGTGACATCCGAATCAACCAAAAAGTGAAAATTGATTTTTTGACACCTAAGCCCCCTATCCGTAGACCAGGTCACATATGTATTTATTGAGATAGTAGCAACAGTTGTTGTACACAACAAACACCTCAAAGGAAACAGCAAGCACAACAAAGTAGTAGTTTGGCATTACATTAAGATGTAGTCAGCTGTAGTCCTGCTATTACCTCTATAAATATATCTCGGCGTCACCTTTTTTTTGGATTCTCGCAATTATGTTCTTTTTGTTTTTTTCTTATAAAAGTGGAACTTTGGAATTACAAGTGGTATCAAAAGTAAGTACTCATGCTTTTCGTATACTATTGAAGTACTTACTTGCGATCACTCTACAACTATTTTTTGTCAAGAGAGTTCCAAGGTTGCCAACTTTCACGCCAACTTATGCGTTAATGTTGGAGACTGGCATTGAAAATGGATACATATTCACACTAGACCTGCACATGTTATATATGGCCAAAACCCTTCTTGAATATTCTGAAGATAGATTACCACACAAGCTCTCAAAAATCGTTCTTCAAAAGAATATATTTTGGGTAAAAAAACCGAATGAGATTGGTCTTCAACTTGGTATTGAGTGGACACAGAATTTAAACAGTAAACATTTATGGAACACTAACTCGGTACAACTTTTAACGGTCTCCAACATTAACGCATAAGGAACGTTACATATAAACAACAAAATACTCGCAACACAAAAATACTTTCAAGTCTAACTTACGAAAAAACTTGAGTACAACACAACATTTAAATAAAGTAGCGCAACGACCGCTACCCTCCGTCATCGGTTTGTTACTGAACTAATCCATTCTCAATGAACTCTGTTTAGTTTTCTTGTTAGAAAGATGTAACTTTGCGCCAAGTTATCGACGTCTGTTTTATGGTTTATACGTTGCGTTGTTGGTGTATTGAGTCTTTGCTTAATATCGGATTTGTGACCTGCTATTCCATTTCTCAATTTATTCTTTGTAGTTCCTATGTAGTATTTGTCGCATGGTGAGGTTGCATTTCCGTTGCATTTAATCTTATATATAAGATTTTATTTGTCGAGGGAATTTATTTTTGTCTTCAAGTTGGTATAAATACTTTGAAGTGTGTGATTCGTCTTGTATGCAATTTTGTAGTTGGTATCATCAATAAAATTTGATTTTTCCAATCTTTCAGAAAGACCCGGTATGTATATAACATATTTATATATAATTGGGTTCGCCTCCAGATTGGGCCTTTGTCTTACTTTCCCCAGAAGTCGTCCTATTGTGCGTTTTGGGAAGCTATTTTGTCCTGAAATGGTCCTAATTTTGCTTTCATTGTCGGGATGAAATTCCGCATCGTTCACAGTGAGTACTCTATTTATACATTTTGCGGCTGTGTTCATAACAATTCTCCGCTGATGATTTGAATGGAAATTGACTAATCTTCCAGAGGTCATAGGTTTTGGTACCAATCAATAATCTGTTTCCCCTTCGTATTATTAGGGTGTCCAAATAAGGAAGTTTTTCCTCTGTTCCCCCTTCAATAGTGAATTTAATATGTGGGTTAAAGCTATTAAATATAGTCAGAATGTTATCTATTGCACTGCTTTTAATTATTCCAAATAGGTCGTCAACATATTTCGTCAGTATCCTAGGTCTAATATCACATTTTTCCATGCATTTATCTAGTAGCTCCTCCATGACCATATCGGCAACCACTGGTGATGCCGATGATCCCATCGGGAGACCTTTCTTCTGTTTAAAAATTGTATCCTTAAATTGAAGTATCGGTTGTCGTTAATGCAAAATTGTAGAGCTTTCATAAAAAAGGTAAAAGGTTATACTTTTGTATCTCTGGCCATTTTTCCTCTATTATCCGTAGGGCGAAATCAACCGGAATACTCACTGCGAGCGATGCGGAATTTCAATAAAACGACAATAAAATACTGTCATTGTTTGCTCTTTATTGAATTGCAATTACCGTGCTGTAATTGGATTTACATGCTAAATGGTGTATTATAATGAGTTTTTTTTTTGACATAACACACGCAAATGGTATATCGGTATAAAATGTACCATCCGTTGAAAGACAATTTTCTCCTCTTTCCATAAGTGTAGCTAGTTTTTCGAAGTTGTTGAAGAAAAAACAGTTATTCACGTTTTAGAGCAAAAAACTTCGAGATTTTTTTTACTAAATTGGTCCTATCTTACTGTGGTGGAGTTTTGCCGCAGCAAAAGTTACCCTCAGAAAATGGGAAACATATTTTCCTTTCCAATTTTGTATCAAATTCGTTGACGTGATTTGACGTACTAAAGTTATATACGTCCAAACACAAGTGTTTTTTCAAAATTTATAGTTTTGAAAATAATTAGTGCAACTTAACTATATCCAGGAGAAACAAGAGTTTGATGTCGAATTAAAGCCATGCAACCAAGTTTACCAACACAAAAAAAAATGAGTGCCAAAACTCTAAAACTGTTCGAGATACAGTTCAAAAAATTAAATCTAACATTTTGAATTTTCAAAATCTGAAAAAACCTAATATTTGTAAAACGAAAAAAATAAATTTGTTTGGGCGCACTATGAACAAATGCGTCAAAACATAACAAAAAAAAATGACAATTTTTGTTTTCTTGCAAATCGAAAAAAACGGAACTTGGTTTTGCTACGAGTAAGTTTTATGTCAAACTAATTCAAATAATTATTGTGTTTTTTTTTAAATTTTGATTTGGACATTAAATTGTAGTTTCTATAGAAATCAAACTCAAACTCAATTCATTTGTATACTTTAAGCATGGCACGGTAATTCTCTCTTGTTCAAAAGTGTCAATCTTCCTTAAACCCGGTTGTTGATGGACGTCAAAAAACCGGTGGACCGCTGAGGTTTTAGAATACATTATTCAACACCAATTTCAATTAATCCAACTAGACATTAAGCTTGTTTTTTATTCCCTGCTAAACTAACTTTTCGAAGACTTTTTATGGAGTGCCGCTTAAAATCACTAAGTTCCCCATACAAAGTCGTCGAAAAATTATTTGAGTAAGGAATAAATAGATATTAATTATCAAAATGTATATATTTGTTGTAATATCTTACGATAATAACTCAAAAATTGTACACTTGAATTGAATTAAATAAATAATAATAAAATAAACAGGCTTATTATTGTTTCTTGAAACATTATAAAATGCAAACTTAGTTCCACTCGAACAAAGGGCTATTAGGAAATCGTATCGGTTTATCAGAGATGACGTTAAAACAGTGCTGTCCAAACTTTTTTTTGGCGTGGCCACAGAAGTGGCCAACAGATCTATCCAATGGCCACTTTTTCCAAAACCTAAGAAAACAGTGAAAACAAGTCGAAATTTCGTTTTTGCATTTATTTTCGATTGGTTATGAGACGTATGACATTTTTCTATTTTCTATGAGTTAAAATTAACCGAAACAATGATTGTTTATTTTAGATTAATGCGACGGATGACATTCTTTTTTTTCTGTCAATTTATCAAAGTCTGGCTTCGATTGGATTAGTTCGCAACGAAGTTCGGATTCCAAATTTTGTTGCGATATTGCATTGCGGTATTTATTTTTACGTCGCGCGAGACTTGAGAATGATGCTTCACAAACGTATGTGGAACCAAACATGCATAAAAACTTTGGTACAATGTCTTTGAGTGCCAAGAAATTACATTCAGATAACAAACGCCTCCACAATGCATCGCCCGTTTCATTTGGCAAGCCACTTTCTTCATTTATCAACGAAATATCGAATTCCAAATGAGTTTTCTTTGTTCCGAAAAGATCTGACAATTTTTGAATATTATTTGGGTCACAAACGAATGGGTTTTTGAGAAATTTGAATGCCAACTGAAACTTTTGGAAATCTTCAAATCGTGAATCGAACGCGTTAATCAAAATATCAATATATTGAATGAAAATGTTCGTATCGTAACGTAGCTCAAATTCTTCATTATATTGATTTGTGTCTAACAATGGGAAGAAAGTAAAATCATTTTCGTTAATTTGGTTTTTAAATGCGACCAATTTCAACTTGAATTCTTGAATATCTTTTGCCAAGTCCCAAATGCATTTATTCTTTCCTTGTAGCCTCACATTCAACTCGTTCAGATGTTTCGTAATATCGGCCAAAAAGTACAGTTTTTCTTTCCATGTATGTGTCGATATTTCACTGAATTCTACATCCAAGTGTTGTTCCATGAGAAATAGTCTGATTTCATCAAACAGATCACAAAACCGATTAAAGACATTTCCACAGCTTAGCCAGCGAATGCTTTTGAAGAACATTATGTCACCAAATTTCGAATTTAATTCTTCTGTCAACAATTTGAATCGACGATGACGTAGTCCACTCCCTCTGATTGTATTGATGATCTGCAAACAAATGAAAAAATTATGAGTACGATAAATAAACTAAAATCGGCGTATTTTTGATAATGCTGCACATACTTTGGTCACTGTTTTCAAAACATCACAATCCATTTCCAATGCCTGTGAGCACAAATTTTCCTGGTGTATTATGCAGTGATATGTAACGAAAAACGGTGAGTTGAAATGTTCTTTGATGTACTTTTTCACTAAGGCAGCAAAACCGGCGTGAATTCCAATCATTGCAGGAGCTCCATCGGTACATATTGATACGAGCTTCTTCAAGTCCAAATCAAATCGAGCAACGACAGTCATAAATGCATCAAAAATATCTTTGGCCCTTGTTTGTTCAGTGAGAGGAACCAATGCCAGAATATTTTCTTTAATTTGACCATTTTTGATGTATCGCACCCAAAATATGAGTTGGGACATATCCGAAATGTCTGTCGTTTCATCCAACGCCACAGAAAATGCTTCACATTCTTCCAATTCACTTTTCAATTTCGCTTCGATTTCAGCTCCAATATCAACGACACGGCGACTGATTGTTTGATGGCTGAGCGATAATGTTTTTAATTTATCAAGCAATGGCGCTTTCAATTTGTCGTCCCAATTCTCACATAGCGTCGTAATGGTTGTTTGCATCAACTGTTTGTAAAATTCACCATCGACATATGATTTTCCGTGTTTTGCAATGTTGAATGCAACTTCATAGGAAGCACGCGTAACCAGATGATTTGCACTGAATATGTTTTTCATCACTTTTTGTTCAGATTCCAATGAAATTTTCAATCGTAATATTTCGGCAGATCGTTTTTCAGACAACGGCAAAAACTTCTCGTTCATTTCACGGTGTTGATTCTTAAAATGAGATTCGACATTGTATTTCTTATTCTCTGCGAATTCATGACGGCATATTAGACACATTGACTTCCCTTTGTGTTCGGACACAAAATAATTTTCTTCCCATTCGCTATTGTACCTCCGAATTATCTTCTTCTGTTTGTCTTCTTGAACATTTTGAGTAACACGGGTGCTTGATTCTGTATGCTGATCACTATCAAATAGACCTGGAACACTTGTTTCACCTCCGCCACTTTCATCTGGTTTTCTTTTTCTAATTACGAAACGATCCATATTTCACTGTGAACTGAACACTTATTCAACTCATTTGACAATGAACTAATAAATTGGCAAGTGAATTTCAAATGACTTAAGGCCCATTTAGTCTCGACGGTTGGCGGTTAACGATTGATTCTGCATACTGCAGAAGTCCACGAATGAATGAAATTCATTCGTGGCAGAAGTCTACCATCAAGATTTGTTGTCTCTCTCTAACACATGCAAAATCCACACGCAGCCGCGTTCTTGCATTTTCACAAAATACCCCTGTCAAATATTTATATGTGCAATGTATCATGTTGAGTTGGAGCTTTGAAAACTAAAATTTTTTTTGATTTTTATTTTATATATTAGTTTATATTTATGTGTTCTTTACAATTATAAGAAAACATAAATTTTTTCATTTATTTTTTAGAACAAAAAAAGTGTTTGATATACTCTTCATAGAAAATATTTATATATGCAAAAATGAAACTTAAATGTAATTCTTATTCTTATCCAATTAAAATATGTAATTAATATGATATTGAGTTGCCCTTGTGTATAAGAACTTGTTGTAGCCTGCGTGGCATAGAATTCACTAAGTTGCTTAAAGTGGACATGTCATTTTTCTCCCATTCCGCCAATATTGCAAGTTTTAGTTCTTTAAGCGTCGTATATTGCTTCGACTTTGAAAACACCTTGGCGGAAAGTATCCCCCAGAGGTCTTCAATTGGGTTGAGGTCGGGACTTATGGTTGGCCACTCCAGTAATGGAATATTTCGGGACTTAAAAAATCCCTTGCGAGCCGAGCAATGTGAATCGTGGCGTTGTCTTGTTGAAAAGTCCAGTTATCTCCATATAATTCGCCAGCAAAGTCAATTAAATTGCTGTCCAACAGATCAACGTCTCCTTTCGGATTCATTTTAGTTGGGACAAAGCATATTTCTGAATTCCCTCGTACTCCAAATGCAGCCCATTTCATAAGAGATCCACCATCGTGGTTTCGCTTGTAGCACGTTTGCCGAGGATGTCGTAAATCTCTCCAATATTTATGGTGACCATCACGTCCGTCCAAATTAAACTTTTTCTCATCACAATATATAGCGGTTCCCAATTTGTCCTCCCAAAACTTGTACTTTTCTGCAAAGCAATACGCGCATTTTTATGGCGCTGGGTTAAACGTGGTTTGGCCAATTCGCTTTGGTACCGAAGACCTATATCGTCCTTTAGCAGTTGCTGGACATGCTGTCTCCTTACATTTAGACCCAATTCCACCTTTATTTCCCTACAACTCATATTCTCATTAGCAGCTAAATGCCGAATGCGGCGCTTAGTCCTCTGGTCTACAGTTGGGATGAGTCCACTGCACTTAATACACACATAGTTTTCGGGGTCTTTGAGGAAATTCGAAACTGTATTGTGATGTCGATTTACCGCAGCTGCAAACTCGCCAATTCTTTTCCCTCCTAGTCTCATTCCAACAATTTTTCCGCCCTCCCCATCCGTAAGTTCACTTCCACGTGGCATTTTAAACTAGAAACAAAACTGTGAATAAAACGTTTCTTAGAATATATTCATAACGATCACTTTACTCAAGTACAGAAATTTATTCTATACTAAACACCCGAGAAAAATAGATTTGTCCACTTTAAAGGGTCAGGAACGCGAATGCACATATAATTATTTTCTATTGAATTGCAAACTTGCAGCGATTATCATAGATAACAGGACTACAAATAAAGTCCAAAAGAGAAAAAAAGTATATGATAAAGACAGGGAGATATTATCGAAAAAGTTGTGTATGGTCGACATTAAATTTCAGTTAGTTTTCAGAAGGAAAGAAAAACAATTATTTTGCACATATAAATATTTGACAGAGGTACAGTCATGCAGATAACAGTCGCCAACAAATGTAAACATAAACAATTGAAATGCTGATTCAGCTAGCGCTGCCAATTCAACAGAAAATAAAAAATAAAGCGACGACGCGAATACAACGGACAATACAGCTAACTACTGTTTGTCTTATTATTGTCAAGATGAAATCGCTTCGGTTAACATTTTAAATCGTTTTTTGGAAAAAATTAGAATCATTATTTGAAAAATATTAGTCTTCTCGTTGGCCACTGAAATTTGTCGCTTGGCCACAAGTGGCCAAGTGGCTACTAGTTTGGACAGCACTGCGTTAAAACTTTAAATAAAACATGATAATAATCTGCAATTTGAAAATTTTAAATGAAAGAAAATTTGAACAAAAATCAAAATAAGACTCACATTCAGTTCACATGTACTCTTGTTGGTGGTACAAAAAAATGGCTGCCATATAGCATTTTGTCTTCTGAGAAAGCTGAATCGCTACTATTGAATTCGAAGTCTCATTAGCGCAGTCATGGTTCACTGTCAAATATTCAAAATGGGGGATCCAATATGGCGGCGAAAAAATCTAAACGTTGCTATCAAGTCCAAAACTTAAAATGGAGGCGAAAAAATTTAAAGAATTGTATCTTTCCCCGGGTTACATTTCCTTCAAAACTAGTTTCGAGATCCAGATATCATTGTGATTCCAAACAGCGCTCATCACAAACATTATAATACCCCAAAACTATTATTATAAATTCATTATCCAATAAAGAATTGCACATTAATCAAACAAAATCATATCAGCAACTCACTAAAATTGGTCTAAACCAAGAGCAGGGTGGTTCAAACTCGGAAAATGCTATAACTTTGGGAATTGGGGGCAACTGCCAGCTTCGTTTTTATATTTGTGAATTTCACAGATACACAATACGAGTACACGTCGATAAGCCATGAAACGTTATGCTCCTCAATAACGCGGAATAATCGTGACTATTTTTTTAAGGAATAATTCGACAGTGATGTTGGCGCAACGTGAATTTCGGCGCACATTTCCCGGCCGTAATACGCTAAATGGTCAAGCACTGGAACAACACAAGACTAGGTGCCGGAAGGCCTCGTAGTGCTCATTGCTATGAGAATATCGAGCCTGCAGCTGAAGATGTCGCGGATGAGCCGTCAAAGTCGACCAGACGACGTTCCACGCATTTAACCATTTTATATTTGTCTCTGCCGCGCACTTTAATGAACGATTTCAAGATGCTTCTAATGCAACTAATCGACGCTTAATTCTCAACATTTATCTTGAACGACGAGATCAATTTCACCTGAACCGATACATAAACTGTTAGTATTGCAGTGCCAATGTTTTTCTAACGCATTGGCAACATTGAACACCTAAAGCAAAACTGTCACATATTTTCTACTCAGTTGTTCGTCGTGCACATTGAATTGAATCATCTATTGTTTCAATTGTATTATCGCGGTTTGTCCCAACATTGGTTATGGGCCCAGGATTTAAAATTTAACACGATGAGTTCCGGGCTATATCAAATCGAAAAATTAGACGACTCTAATTATGACGGATGGAAGATCCTCATGAAATCTGTACTCGTGTACTGTGGTTTGTGGAATTACGTATCCGGAGCATGCACTCCATCTACAGAGGCGACAGCATTCAGGGATTGGTGCGCCGGGGACCAGAAGGCTTTAGCAACATTGCTTTTATGTGTACCAGCACGCAAAGTTACGATTTTTAAATCATTGCTGAACTTAAAAATGGTTGAAGATGGATCCATGTCAGAGCACATTAATAAATTTTTTAATTTGTTCGAAAAACTTTCAGAGCTGAACATAAAGTTACAGGATGAATTGCTTGCAATCGTAATGCTGTCCAGTTTACCAAAAAATTACGAGAATTTTATTATTGCTATCGACTACCGGGATAGTCTGCCGAGCACAACTGTACTTAAATCAAAATTATTAGAAGAAGAGAAAAGAAGAAAGTCTGAAACTGAAAGAGCGGGGTATTCCGAAGTTGCGTTTTATGCCAACAAAAAGACTCAACGGCAACAACAGCGAAATGAAAAATTCCGTGGTAAATGTTACAAGTGTCATAAGAGGGGACACTACGCTGCTTCGAGCCGTTCAAACAACGAGAGCAAACCCAATATTAACTGTACATGTACTGTACAAACCCAATAATACATGGATTTTGGACAGTGGATGCACGTCACGCATGTGGTGTGAGAAATGAATATTTAAGCAAATAACAGACCATCGAGAAAAAATTGAGCTAGCGAGAGAAAAATGCATTTCTTCACAAGGTATTGGCGTTGTATGTTTAGAGACAGAGAGCAGTAAAATTGCAATGCATAACGTACTCTACGTTCCCGACTTAAAAGCAAATTTCTTGTCCGTGCGCAAGTTAACGGCCAATAAATGCAAAGTGTAGATTAATAATAAATTTGCAATAGTAAGAACATTAACCGGCATAGAAATAATATGTGCGACAAAAACGCGAGATTTGTTTACGTACAATATGCAGGGAAATAAACTCTGCACGGCAATTACTAACAAGAAAAATATTTCGGAATGGCATCGTAAATACGGACATTTGAACATAAAAAGTCTTGAGCAATTATCGAACAATACTATGGTACGTGGTCTTAATACGAGTATGAAAAATGTTAAAAATTTCGAGTGTGACATCTGCGTAAAAGGAAAAATAAGTGCATTGCCGTTTCCAAATAATTTTGCCAAATATAGTAAAAACGTATTGGAAATAATTCACAGTGATGTCTGTAGGCTGATGCGCACTGAATCCCTCAGTGGCGCAAAATATTTCGTATCTTTCGTGGATGACTTTAGCGGAAAATTTTTTGAATATTTTCTAAAACAAAAAGGTGGTGTGTTAGCTAAATTTAAACAATCTAAATTGACTGTTGAACGTGAAACTGGAAAACAAATAAAGACATTCCATTCGGATAATGGACGCGAATATGTAAATACGAACTTCAGTGAATTCCTAAAAAGCGAAGCATAAAGAGACAATTGATGGTGCCATATACTCCGCAGCAAAACGGTATAGCTGAACGCATTAATCGAACTTTAGTTGAAATGAGTCGATGCATGTTGATCTATTCGAAGCTGCCAGAGTTTATGTGGGCAGAAGCAATCAACACTGCCACGAACACACGAAATCGCTCGCCAACAAAGATTTTGCAGAATCTTACACCCTACGGGGTTTGGTTGAATAAAAAGCCAAATATTTCTTACTTTGAGGTGTTTGGCAGAAAAGGTATTGTTCTAGACAAATTACCACGTAAGTCAAAATTTTCAGCCAAAGGAAAAGAGTTGGTTATGGAAGCGAATGTATAGCATACAGACTCTATGACCCACAAAAAAGAGAACAGTGATATTCGCTCGTGACGTAAACTTTTTGAAAGAGAGCAAGGTAGACGAAAGCAGCTGCGTGTCGCTTAAAGCTAATGATTACTATCTTGAAAGAGTAGATTCTACCATGAATACCGAATTGCACGACAACAATGTTAATGCTGTTGTTGTTGGCTCTGCTGCCTTTGTCGGGGATCTTGTTGTTGGACCTTCTGACTGTGCCATTGCCGTCACGGCTAACTGCGCTGCTGATATTGATAATGTTGATACCACTAGCTCTGCAAGTGATGATACTGTTGTTGGCACTGAAGAGGAAGAACAGAGTCCAACTCAAAATATTAGTGGCAACGCAATTATTTCTGAAACACCGAATACGGCTGATTGTAATGAGTTTACAATGAAGCTACGTCCGCGGAACCAGAGAAGTGTGCAGCTTAATAACTTAATGACAATAGAAAACCCTCTCACAGCAAAAGAAGCTTTGCAACGACCAGATGCTGACAAGTGGAGAGATGCAATAATGTCCGAATACCGATCTTTAATCAATAACGATACGTGTAGCCTAGTTGATTTGCCCCCAAACCGCCAAGCAATTAAATGCAAATGGATTTTTAATATAAAACATGATAAAAAAATGACGTTCCAAAGCGCGTCTGGTTGCGAAAGGTTCCAGTAGAGGTACGGCGTTGACTTCAAAGAGGTTTTTTCACCCGTCGTTAGATACTCATCTATACGCCTCATCCTGGCGTTAGCAGCAGAGTACGATTTGTTCGTACACCATGTGGATGTGGCAATAGCGTATTTGAACGGAAAGCTGGATGAAGATATATTTATGGTTCAGCCCGAGTGTTTTATCGACGACAACAACAAAGCTAAAGTGTGCAAATTAAATAAGGCACTGTACGGACTAAAACAGTCAGGGAGAAAATGGAACGAGGAGCTTGATATTGCTCTTACACAAATTGGTTTTGTGAAGTGCAACGTGGACGCGTGTGTCTATGTCCAAAATTTTTCTGGAGAGATCAATATAGCAGCTGTTTGTGTCGACGACATTTTGCTGGCCTGATCCGTTGCCAGTCGACTAAATGAAATAAAGCAGAGTATAAGTTTGAAGTTCGAGGTTGTAGACAAGGGCATGGAAATCACCAGAAATCGTGATGGCATTGGAGTTTCGCAAACGCAGCTTATCCGAAATCTACTCAAGGATTTTGGGATGACGGACTGCAGAACTTGTTCAACCCCTTTGGAACCGCAAACCAAATTGGATAGATGTGAAGACTGTACGCAATGTATTAAGGTGGATCAAAAAGAATACCAGTCACTTATTGGTTCTTTGACTTTTATAAGCATCTGTACGCGACCAGACATTATGCATTTTGTATGCAAGCTGGCACAATTCAACATTTCGCCTCATGTTGAGCATATAAATGCGGCATAGCATTTACTAAGGTATCTTAAAACTACGCTAAATTTAAACCTTAACTATTTTCAGACTCGATCCATGTTAAAAGGTTTTGTGGATGCAGACTGGGGAGAAATTGTATAGGCCGAAAATCGTATACAGGTTTCGTTTTCATTACTGCTGGCTCTGCAATATCATGGGAGAGTAAGAAACAGAACACCATCGCTCTCAGCAGCACTGAAGCAGAGTATGTCGCTATGTCAGCAGCATGTAAAGAAGTTGTGTACTTCAGACGATTTCTTGAAGAATAGGGTGTTAACGAGCTTGTCAAGAATCCAACTGATTTGTATGGGGACAACATCAGCGCGCAGAAGTTGGCAAAAAATCCAGTTTTTCACAACCGCACGAAACACATCGACATAAAGGCACATTACGTTCGCGAAGTCGCAGAGATGGAGCTTGTGAATTTGAAATATGTATATCTCAACCGACCTTATGATCGCTGATATTTTTACAAAAAATTTGAAGAAAATTAAACACAATGAATTTACTTTAAAGTTAGGGTTAAAAACATTAAACTGAATATTTTTGTAATTAGTACATATGTACTTGAATTGTATAAGTTTCCATTAAAATTTTTTTTTATCAGTTTTGAGAGAAGGATTGTTAGTATTACAGTGTCAATGTTTTTCTAACGCATTGGCAACATTGAACACCTAAAGCAAAACTGTCATATATTTTCTACTCAGTTGTTTTTTTAGTCTCTAGAATAAAGTCATCTGTTGTTACAATTGTATTATCGCAAACAAAATTTGAGCTTCTGGGGCAGTGAGATTCAACGTATCATTCACGAAGACCCATTATATCCACTCAAAGTTACTGCACGCTGCATCCGGAGTGATGCCAGGAGGTATCATCGGGCCTTATTTTTGCGTGAACGCCGCACAGTGGCTCAAAATCGTTTTCCGTTGGTCAAAACTCTGTAACTTTTATCTAGTAAAAATTTGGAAGTTCTGGAAATAACAGATTGTAGGTAAGGAGTCTAGGATTATTTGGGAATATTAAGAATATAAATCGGATAATTGTCTATATTTTACAAAATATTCCAAAGATGACTGCTTTTCTTGTCTTACAATTTAAAGAAATTATAAATTTTGTTTTTGTTTCTTCCTACTTTGACGTAATTGACAACAAATTTTAATTGTTTTCGTATTACAGATATTAATTTTTTTCCAGTTTTGGAAATCGAAACAAATTTGATTTCTTTTTTCGACTTCCTTAAGCTGTATGTGACACAGTTTATTTTAGTAATTTCTTGAACTTTTCAAAATTCAAACCGGAATTTAATTTAAATCGGTTCAGTAATTATTGAGGAATTCAAGATCTAAGTTGAACTTTTGAAGTTTCTTAAAATGAAGAGCAAAACGTGTTTTTATGTTTCGAAAAACAAGAGAACATTGTTTCTTATGAGACTACACACACCAAAGAAAACGAAACAAAACGTTTTTGTTTTGAAATGTTTCGGTGATGGTTGTCGAAAATATATGCCATTGTATACGAGTAGTGTTGTCAAAACCGGTTTCGAGTTATTCGACAAACCGGTTTTTCGGTAATTTTCCTGGTTTTTTCAACCGGTTTGCCAAAGTGGCCGGTTTTCGAATAATTCGATAAACCGGTTTTTTTGTTTCAAAGTATTCGGCATTTTCGAATACCAAATGTTTTCTAAGTAACCATGTTTTCTCAACTCTAATTAGTTTTCGGGGTCTCAATTCACTTTGGATGACGAAATCAATAAGAAGTTTGTAAACAGAAAAGTGCGCAAAAGATTTAATAGAAAAAAAACCTATACTGAAAACATTTTTTGCATCTCTTTGTAGTGTATAAAATATTGTTTTTTTAGAAATGAGTTCAATCGTTTGGGAATATTTCGAGAAGGATAAAGAAATAAGCAAAGCTCAGTGCTTGAAATGCCCAAAAGTTTTGTCGTGTAAAGGATCGTCAACATCTGCTCTGTTAAACCATTTAAAAAATATACATAAAATAACAATAAATAAAGATGACCAACCCTCAACATCGAGATCTGAAACCGGGACTACCCTGAAGTCGAAGCCTCCAATGAAGTTTTATTTGAAGAATAAAACCTTAGCCGGGGTTTTAGCGCAATGTGTTGCAGAAGATGGCATTTCGGTTTATGCTCTCCAGAAATCTAAGATGGCAAAAGCGTATTTGAAATCTCTAAATTTAGAAATGCCATCGAGTACCACAAGTGTATGGAAATTAATAAATGAGTTTTACGAACAAAAGAGATCTGAATACATTGCAATTTTTGAAAAGAAAAAGTTGAACAATGACAAGTTTTCTATTACTGTGGACGAATGGTGTGACAATTCCAACAATAAATATCTGAATGTAAGCTTACGATGCATGGATACAACTGGAGAAAGTCTAGAGATATGTATATATACACTTCTTTAAAATTATATGTACCCCTTCTAATTCAATATTAAAATTTAGGTTTTCAACCTAGGTCTGGAACTTATAACTCTAAAGGCAACTTCGGAAAATTTAGAAAAATACATAAAACAAAAATTAACTGACTTTGGATTGGATTTTAATAAAGATATAGTTGCATCGACACATGATGGTGCAGCCGTGATGAAAAAGTATGGACAAAGTATTCCTTCCATTGGGCAGCTGTAATACAATCATGCTCTGCACTTGTGCGTTGTCGATACGTTCAACAAAAAGATTGATGTTCCAGATTTCTACTACGAAAATGATTCAGATTCTGATAGTTCTTCCGGTGATTCATATCCCTCAATTAGGGCGGAATTTCAAACAAATATTGAGCCAGTTATTCGGAAGCTTAGAAAATGCGTAAAATTATTTAAAAGATCTTCCACTTGATGTTAAGCACCGCTGGAACTCTCTATCAAGTATGATATCTACATTTTTAAAGCTTAAATCCTGCGTAAATCATACATTGTTAGACCTGAATTTGGAGACTTTTTCGGAATTGGAAGTGGCTTTGCTGGAAAATTTTTCTAAACTCTTACAACCGCTAGAATTAGCAGTAAGAAAGCTTTCTCACGACTCTGCAACACTATTGGAATCGGAAGGAGTGTTTAAATTTCTACTAAGAGCAATATCGAAAGAAGAGGGTGTTTCTAATCAAAACTTGCTTAAATCTTTGGTAGAAAGAATACAAGATCGGAGAAATGAAGTGTTAAACACACTTCTATTTATCTACATTCAGGAAAGTTTCCAATATCTGAAGAATATTTATCATATTCACCCAAAAATATTGTTATTGATTTTGCAGAAGATCTCTACAGCAGACTGTTTGTCAGGTCTATACAATTAGATATAACTGATAGTTCAGAATCAGAATTAGAGTATTTTGAATCCGACAGTCTAAATTGTGAAGAACAGCTTAATATCACCTTAAAAGAAGTTTGCAATCCTCCAAAAAGAGCCAGAATAGTTGAAACCAGTGACTTAAGGGAAGACTTTAATTATTTAGATAAGTTTTTAAAAAGATCAACAAAATTAAATTTGTTGTATAAAGCCTTACTGACAATTAACCCAACGTCAACAATATGCGAACGTGCTTTTTCAGTATCAGCCACAATTAAAACTAAATTAAGAAATCAAATGTCGCCGAAACATTTGAATGCTGTTCTCTTTTTAAAATACTACTTTAAAAACAATAACTAATTATACCTTTGGTTAACCTGATCTCATACAATATACATATACTATATATATATATGTATATATATATATATTTTAATTAAAAAGTATAAATGTGTTGAATTTTTTAGTAGAAATGTATGGAATTTTCTTTTTTGTTTGTTAATTTGTACTGAAGTGCGCTTTTTTTTGTTTAAAACGAATAAAATGATATCCTAATATTGAAAATGTGCATTTAAAAAATTATTCGAAAAACCGGTTATTCGAACCGGTTTTTGACAAAAAAAAAAACCCGAAAACCGGGTTTTAAAATACCCCGGTTTTTTAACTATTCGAAAACCGGTTTTTGAAAAACGCCGAATAGTTGACAACACTATATACGAGCAACAAACACCGAATGCAACAAAATTGTTTCGAACCAGCGTCGTGAACGATAAGTGCCTACTTTCGTATGGCGCAACACACACCAAACGAAACGAAACATAAAAACCAAAGCAACACAGAAAAATATGTTTCGTTGGCGATGTTGTTGTTTTTTGAACATTTTGATTCCGTTATTTGTATTTTCTTCTTTCGTTGCACATTACAGCTTAATTTGCCCAGGGGCTCTCCATCGACAATGTAGTAGCAAAATGATTGAAAACAGATTGGACAGGCGAGAGCACAGATTAATTTATAGATAGATTTGTCAACTCGCTTATCAGTTTAATGACTGAAGGGAAGCGAACTTGTGGAGGTTGCAAGTTTGAACATCAAGAGAAGAATTCTGTAGCTGAGGTTTGATAAACACAGCTGAAATGGTTACTGTGAATGTTCTAAAAATGTAATTTTTTTTTGGTTAATGTATGACAAATTCATTCTACAAGCTTACAAAGTCATGAACATTTTTCTAATTGCAAAAAGGTTGGTTTTTGTTGGAAATACTAGACAATTCAGGTCAACACACACTCACTGGCAAGACTTGTTTCGAACTCCGTGACAAGTTCATCATCAGATGCCTAACTAGTGATTGGCGTGATTCACGTGAATCACGCGTGAACGTGAGTAGGGCCAAATGTTGCTCACGTGAGCCTGAGTGAACGTGAGTAGCGAAAAAATCTTCGTGCGTGAGTCCAATCTTTGCGTGAGTGAGTGTGCGTGAGTACTATTTTCGCGTGAGTCACGAATATTTTTGCGAATGTTTAATATTTTCTTACTACTTTGTTAACGAAAGTAGTATTTTTGGAAGACTTATAATACCATTTCCATCTAAAAAAAGCGTCGTTAATCATCTTCTGTATATTAAGGAGCTCTGATACAAGCGAAGAAGTTTTCTGCGTTTCACAGTGGGCCGATATCAAAAATGTGGTAATAATATATCAGAACTTCTAAACTATGGTCCGATTGTTTCAGAATGTACCAAGTATTTATAGGGGAGGAGTCCAGCTTTCAGAATCTGGTATTTAGAGGCACCCTGTGTCAACGTACGTTTTGATACAAAGTGTCCTAATACACAACCTTAGTGATCAAGCTTTCATGAACTGTAACTTCTTAACTTGTAGTTCGATTTAAAGGTTCTTTGTTTTTGATATTCTAATGAGCCGCGCAAACAAAAAACTTGCAGAGTCAGGTGTCTTGTCTCTAAGCGGTACAAAGATATGTGGAACCAAAAGTTTAAAACGTAAACTTTTGCACTGATTTTGTTTAGTTTTTGGTAATAACTTGGTCGTTTTGAGACAAAATTAAGTTCTAAACACGCAGCTACATTGGCAAGACTTCAACCAAATGTAAGTTCAAAACATTTTTAAATTATTTACAACCGGTTGGTAATGACAACTACTCAAATTTAAAATTTTTTAAAACTGAAAAAAAAAACTTGAAAATGTACCATCATTCATTCAATAGTTTCTAATTATTTTGAAATAAATAAATAATATTATGTAGTTTTTGTTTTGAAACAAAGACCTTGCCAAAGGTACTAAACTTAATTTAAAAACTTTTTGGACATTCACCATACAGCCAGGACTGGCAGAAAATTAAAAATTTTAAGTTTGGGTTGTTTGTTTGAATACTTTTTTAAATAATAATTGTGAATTAAAATGTTGCCAAACAAATTCTGATCCTACACATTAATCTTAGTCAGGAGAGCTCAATTTCTAAAATAAACTCGAATTTTTCTGAACGATTTTTTGGGAGGAAAAGTCTCATACTTCGCTCATTATTTCTCAAATAATTTTAATAGCATTAAATTAAATATACATTGGGCTCTAATGTTAAGAGATAATTAATGAAATAGGGCACTAGTCAATATTTTGTTAACCTTAACTGTATACTTGAAAAATGAACGACTTTGCTACGCCCATTAAGGTATCTCCCATGTAAGATAAGCGCATTGGCATATGTCAAAATATTATATAGTACCAAGTTTAATAGCAGATGTTTTGTTTGTTTTAGATTCAATAATTGATTGACGTTCGACGTAATATATCTTAATACCAAAGTTTATTCAGATTGGCAGTGCTTTACGGGAGGTTATCATATTGACCAACATACCAGGTAATGTACACAATCTGCAAATTCAGGCCGAAATGTTAATTTTGCGTGCGTTACCTAGACTTCATGTAATTCCGCAGGTAGACATATTATACATAGTTAGAAAGAATTTGTCTTCCTCTACTACATTTTAAATGTAAATGCCCAAAATTGGACGACTAGACTCCAGCAATTTGAAAATTCAGGACATCGCTCCGACTCCGACACCAGAATTATGAAAATACACCACTACACTCCGCGTTACCTTTTTTTGAAGTATTTTTTTCATTAAGAACGAAATAATTTGAAGTGCACATTGTATGGGAGGTACCGGAAGCTTTGCACTTTTGGGTCCAAACTTTGAGATTTTTTTTAAGTCACTAATTTTCATGTTGCTGCAACTACGATTTGTGAATTGTACCTACATATATATATTTTATTCTTTATAATGAAGTTGCTTTTGTTACGTTTTGTTTTAATAAATGTGCCTAGTACAATGTCTGAACACTGTTTTCTTTTTTTTTTTGTTTTATTTTATTCGAATAATCGATTAATCGAATAATTTGATTGCGTTTTGTTCGGTTAATTGTCAGATTCAAATTTACGATTAACCGATTAATCAAAAAACCAGATTAAATGAGTACCCTCGTGCCCTTATTCTCGAGATGAGTTTGAAGTTTGATTTTTATTTGTATTTGCACTTCCGTTTTCTATTTCCAAATATAATTTAGATATGATTTGGACCGTTTTTAATGAAATATATATAACAAGCGAAACTTTTCCTAAACTGGAAAAATTATAATTTTGTTAAAAGATCAACCATATTCTGCCAAGGCTGAGTGTCCAAAATCTTTTTAAATTAGTATTTATATTAGTATTTCCTAAGGTCTTTGACTAACCAATTTTATTTCCTTTTCACAAAATATTTAAGAAACTACTGAAAGAATGATTGTATCCTTTCTAACAAATTCCGTTTTTTGCAATTGAAACGGTTTGAAAGGATTTCAAAATTTGTTAAACTTATAATTGTGTGAAGTCCTACCAGTGTAGCACTTTGACTCAAAATGACCAAGTTGAATTTCAAAAGCAAACAATCTGGTTACAAGTTTAGAAGTTACATGCCGTGAAAGTTTGAGCATGACCAACATTCTGACATACGGTTGCAAAACGTACGTTGAAACAGGGTGCCTCTAGATAAAATATTCTGAAAGCCTGAGTAATCTCCTACAAATACCCGGCACATTCTAAAATAATCTGGCAATTAGTTTAAAATTTCTGATATTATTACCACTTAGTTGCTATTGACCCCACTGTGCATGTGGAAGAATACTAATGGAAATAAAAGTTTAGGGGCTAAGTTTATTTGCTAAATATATTAAAAACGACACTCAACTTGAACGTAACGATTTGAATTTAAGTGTAGTTTAAGTTAATTTGATCCTAATTAACTTACTTAATATCTTACTTTTTACGAACATTGAACATATTTTGTAATATGGGTTTGAAAGCTAAGCAAGTGGTTCACTTAAAAACCATACTTTAATTTTGTGAGTAATTTTTTCGTGATTGCCGTGATTCACGTGAATCACGCGTGATTCACGCGTGAATGCGAGTAGGACCAAATTTGCTCACGTGAGCGTGCGTGAACGTGAGTAGCGAAAAAATCTTCGTGCGTAAGTGACCGTCTTCCTTTCGTGAGGGTGCGTGGGCGTGAGCCAAAACTTACTCACGTGCCCATCTCTAGTACAAACTCAATTCTGCAATTCACATGTGCGAATTAGTATCGATCGAAGATCCCTAAGTATCAACATCACTGAAAGGCCTATAACAATGCGAGAACGCATGAGGAAAAGAAGAATATGCTGGAAAAATGCTGTCTGTTCTTGTTGTTGGACTTATAAGCCTTTCAGTGATGTTGATACATAGGGATCTTCGATCGATACTAAGTCGCACAAGTGAATTGCAGAATTGCGTTTGTATATATACGATTGATGATCAACCGATGGTATCAATTCAGGCACAGTAGTTAGGCATCTGATGATGAACTTGTCACGGAGTTCGAAACTAGTCATGCCAGTGAGTGTGTGCTTAACTGAATTGTCTATTATTTCCAACAAAAACCAACCATTTTTCAATTAGAAAAATGTTCATGACTTTGTAAGCTTGTAGTATGAGCTTCTTATACATTAACCAAAAACTAACAAAAATCGGTCAAAAAAATTCAAATAAAAATAAATATGTGAATATATGAAGATCGTGAATGCACAAAACTAAAAATGGAGGATTTTGATCGATGTTCGCACAAAATGTTGAAATTAAACAACAAACCAGCTGACAGAAGTTCGTTTCCTTATTGAAGAATCGCAAAGAGAAATGCCAGATGAGACGGATAATAAATACAGTATATATAAATTAATATATTGGCGAGAGAGCGATAAGCATCCAGAAGCAAACCATTCAGCAAATTAAGTTTAAATAGTGTTTGATTGATACTAATGACAGCTAAATTATATTTTATGTTGGTTGCATCGAACAAAAATACGCATTCCCTTTTATTTCAGTCCGTTGTAGTATGTCCAACCAAAGAGACAAATTCAAAAGCAACTCGTCCTCGATGAAATGGACACTACCTCGTCGTCTTCGAGAGAACGTAAAGAGAGCGATGGAACTCTTGTCTGTTTTTCTATCATTTGCTTCTAAGTTTACTTTGTGCGCAAATTTCAACAAATACGGACGTAGATGGAGAAAAATTGGTAAATTAATTGAGGCAAGAAGCTCTATCTTAATTTATAAAGATACGGAACATGCCAATAAACTTACTATTGTTTAGCTGTGAATAGAAATAGCAACTGAAATTGTTTTATTTCAACGCACACGAAACGAAACAAGAAACCACAACGTTTTGTTTTGTTTAATTCTGTTTCGCTTGGAGTGTGTTCAAATAAAAAACATTTTATTGACTATCAAATCAAAAACGTTTTGTTTGATCCGGTGTGTTTTTTTAGCCTTAACATTTAACATGAAAATGTGTGGTTTTTGAATCTTCCGTATTTATTGAAGAAAGTGGTACATATGAGGATAAATATAGCATTTTAATAATACGGTTTCATCTAACAGATCTAGAAGTGGTAGAATTTAACTGATATTTAGTGACATCTTATCCATGATAAAGGATTGTGGGAACTGTTCCAGACATATTTCTCCATGAGGGTTTGGATCTATGTATGTATATACGAGTATTCTTGTAGTTTCCTTGGTAAAATCGCCAAATTTTGAAACGTCAATTTGTTCCTTGCACGCAAGTACTTTGACGATTGTTTAAATACGCTTTTATATGCATTCCAAAAATTGTATACGTACAAATAGTCATTAAACACTCTGAATGTCATTTTTAGGTGATGACCTAAAAGCGATTTTTTTTGTATGGGATTTTACCCACCCTAATGTACATATGTATGTACTTACAGATGTACGTAAATATTCGCTGTTACAAATATTGTTTTTGAACTATTTCCTTCCATACGTACATACATACATACGTGTATATTAGGGTGGGTTGATTTTTTGGTTGATGAATCGTATAGAAAAAACGTAAACTACATAAAATTCTAAGAAAATTCTCCGAAGAAACCATGTATCTAAAATAAAATCCTAATCCGCGCCTCTCGACTTGAAAATTTATATATCCGACTTTGCCAAAAAAAACTAAATGTTTGAAAAAATAGCTTTTTCAAAAAAGAAATTGAATTTTCTGAATAAAATTGTTTAGTAAGGTACAGAGAAGTATTACTACACAATTTTCATGCATATACGCATTGGAATTTACTCTGATACAAATTAAACTCATACCCAGCATTACTAGTAGTTCTGATACTCGTTGTTAGGAGTAGTGATACGACACGCACTCCAGTATTACTCGAGTACTACTTGAGTTTCAACGTTCAACCTGTACACATGTATGTATGTGCATGGATGTATATGTATGTATGTGCTTTTGTGTTTTTTGTTTTGCTTTATTGTTTACATTTTGTGTTTCTAGCCGCGTAGAAATGAAATTAATGGGAATTTTTTAAGTTTGTTTTGTTGTTTTAAAGCATAGAGTAATCTCAGACTAGAGATAATATTTGGCTCATCTGACGTTTCCTTTCACACTCTTCGTGATGCGGTCGGTGTGATAGAGAGATGTTTGACGAAAAGTGATATACACCAGGTGGAATTACAATAACGTCTTGCTTTAATTTTTCATGCCATTTTGGTGAAAAACTGTGAAATTTAAATGCGTTTTAAACTTTTTTATTGACTGTTATTGTTAAAATACATTTGTGTTGTATTTAACACAATAATTTTAACACACAAAACGAAATGCCGTTGTTGTTATTTTGTTCGTTGTTTTGAGCCATTGCCTCTATCTGGTATTAGTAAAGCAATTCTTTTCAACATCAAACGTAAATATCACACCAGGCCAAATGTCATAAATTTGGTGGGAGAACTAGTAGATCTACTATAAGTATTAATCTATGGTTTAAAGTAGCTATTTGGTTTTCAGTTCAAAGTTGCTTGTGAAATTTTGAATAAAAATAATGAAGGGCAGTACAAACTTACAAGGAATGAGAGGTCGAAAAGCATAATATGGACTATCTTCTATCAAATTAAAAAAGAGGATGGCTGAATAGTGGAGGATAAAGTATTCTGTCAAGGATGTAACAAGATTTTGACGTGACAACGTCTTAAATTAGGTTGCGGCTGGGAGTCACTTATGAAAAAGTGTAACGCCCGGTAACGTTACGATGAGTCACCGAACGAGAGAGAGGCCCGCCGAATGCCTTGCGTCTCTCTCCCACTCAATAAATAATTCTGTGTGTGCGGATGTGTGTGTTTACTTGTGTGCCAGAAACGATTTGCTTTGCTGGCTTCTAGTGGCTGTTGGTCGGTGGTGTGAGTTTTTTTGTTTTTTGGCACATCATATATATGCCCTGCAGTTTTAAAAGTAGAAATTAACTCAAAATCGTTAGGTATTTGGCTAATGAAAAATTGACTAGTGAATCCAAATGCCACAAGTTATGCAAGGGTTCGCCTTTTGACTCTCAAACTATTGATTTACTTCTTAACTTTGTTCTTACTTCTTTGTGTCGATACACATTTGTTTGCTCTTGATGAAAGAGATTAATATTCTTGCTCTCAAATTCCCGTAAAGGTTTTTAAATGTTTTGTGCTCATTAACGATATCATTAGATAAAAGTATTGCAACGATGGATATGTATGGAATGCAAAAAAAGCTGTACCGTTATTCCAAAGGAGATAAACAAGAAAAAAATATTGGCTTGACTATTAGTTTCTTGTGTTGGCGTCAGTTGCAATTGGAAGTTCGTGGTCAGAAAATGTGTAATTTGAAGCAAATAAATAAATATATAATAATATAATAAAGTTTCAAATAACTGGAAAATGTTTACTGCGTACTGGTAGGTAATATAAATTTAAAATATTGATAACAGATTAAAATATTGTTTTCAGATTATTTTATCACTTTTGCAGAATCCATACCAATAAACACGAAATTCCCTGGGTCGGCGGAAGACCAACTAAGAAGACCTACTCAACTTAAAAAAAAAGGGAGATAAGGGCAACCTCTGTTTCAAGGAAACAACATAAAGAAGCAAACAACTGATAGCTGTAGAGTCGTCTTTAGTTTTAACATTCAGTTTTTTATCTTTTTATTAAACATATTTTTCATCTTTTTAATTTATATTCTTATGAAAAGCGAAGAAACAAAAAACTCATAGATGTGACGTTCTTTTTAATTTTATCTTTAAGTTTTTTATCTTTTACGAAGCGTGGAATTTCATTATATTTTATTGGAATTTATTTAAAGTTTAAATTATAGTTTTTAAATGAATTATTATAATTTTAAGTTTTCATTGTTAAATAAATAAATATCAAAAAATGTTCTCGTCTTTTCATTATGGAAATAACTGGTACATTAGGAGTAGAGGAATCGTTTTTGATGTGTTAACATCTATACGCGCGCCTCTAGGGCAGTAAACTATAAATTTAATACATACACAAGTGTTAGGTTTGTAAGAGTAAATCATCGTTTGTTTGTTCGTTGCTTGGCAGTCGGTATTGAAAGTGATTATTGGGCGATTTTCATATAATTTTCCCACGCGATTTTCTCCGGAAATTCATAGCCGATTTTATTAATTTTTGGATTAAAAAGCTAGTGCGGGTTTCGACGAAGAGTTTAGGCCAAAAACTAAGGCGATCCGATATCGGCGAGCCGAGATTTAAGTGTTTTAATTTGGAGTATTAATTTGGAGTAATATTAAAAAAGTATTTTATGTTGATCTTCGGTTATATCGTACGAATATAACAATGTATGTATGTATGTACAAGTGTCTGTTGCTTTGCATTCTTTGACTTTTGTGGGAATAAAACAAAAAGTATTGAGCAAGAAAATAATGACACATGTGCTTGCACTGGGTCTTTAAATAATTTTAAGTATTAATATTATTTAACTGTAACGTCATCATATGATTGAACGCTGTTTTTTATTTTCCAATGTAACATTTACGAATGTGTTCATAGAAATCGAACAGGTACCGTGTAGCAAAAAGATGTTAACACATCGCCCGTGAGTTCGAACACTCATTGGATTTTTTTTTTTGCTGACCGGTGATTTCATCGGATAATCTTCATTAATCTTTTTGTTATGGCAGCAGTATTAGTGAATTCGTACATCACATGTTGTTAGTGAAATCATTAGTGAAAGGTTATGCACAAGATGGCAATTGGCTACCGCCAATCTCATCCCCATGTTAAATTCGTTAGTCGAAAGCATTGCTGGTAGTCTGGCAGGTAGTTAGTGGTAATTCTTGGTAGTTAGGGAAATCACTAAAGATTCGTTAGCTACGTCGACTGCAGGGTGACGACTGAGCAAGTATGTATGTGCGTATATATGTGCGTGTGTATGAATATTGATTTAGATCAGTCTGCATTGGATAAGGTATTATTTTTTGTTTTTTTTGTTTTTTGGCTTTATGATATGTGTAGTGTATGTTTGTGTGTAGAAA
The DNA here is from genome assembly GCA_963931995.1 of Phaonia tiefii. Classification (NCBI taxonomy): domain Eukaryota; kingdom Metazoa; phylum Arthropoda; class Insecta; order Diptera; family Muscidae; genus Phaonia; species Phaonia tiefii. Next base: position 138,092,035 of record OZ008368.1, read on the forward strand.
TTTTCATATGAATTAGGTAGCCAAAACGAAACAGAGAGCTGCGGTCGGCTTTAAAAACGATATGCGAATATGATGAATTGAAATACTTTTTGGTTAGTAAATTATTTTCTTTTGTTTTTAATAAAAGAAATGTTTATTTTTTATAATAAAAGAAATGTTTATATTTTATAATAAAGGATATGTTTATTGTTTATAATGTCACATTTGATAATGTGTTCATAGAAATCGCACAGGTACCTAGATGGTGTTGAAATTACTTCTATTTTCCTAAACCATAAGTTTCAATAAATGTTAAAACATCGCCCGTGAGTTCTAACACTCATTGGTTTTTTTTTTATTTTACAAATTTTAATTAATTTCAAATTTATTTAGCAAAAATTTGAACCTTCGATCTGAATAAATGTTTTGATTTTCGAATTGATTCTTTAAAATTACAAATATTAAGAAAAAGTGGCAGATATAAGAAAACTTGATTTAAACTGTGTTGAGCAAGAATTTTAACATCTAATCAATATGAAAATCAAATCAATCTAAACAAAATATATTTCTATAGTTAAAATTTGTGCAATTCTTATTTTCATTCAATTCCTTGTTCCTATTGTGCAATTTAATTATATTCATATCAATAAATATTCTACCGAGAAAAAGACGTTGTCACGTAAAATCTTCGCCCGTAAAACCGACTTTACAGGCAACAATTTTTAAATACAACAAGAGGTTCAAGCTATTTTTTTCCACGCTTGTTAATAAACAGAGATACTACTACCTTGGGTACTGCAAAAGAGGAAGTTTAGCGCTATGCTAGAGATAACGTAACACTAACAGAAGATTTTGATGGTACAATGTGGTGGCGAGACAATGGCGTTCGATATCTTCGCCTATCAAAAGTAGCATTAAATATATTGTCAATTCCTGCAAGCAGCGCACCTTCCGAGCGTTTTTTTCCATGGCTGGAAACCTAGTTACAGAGAAGAGGAACCGATTGGAACCAAAAACTGTCGACAGCATTTGGTTTTTGAACTCCTTGTCAAAGATAAATATTTGGTAGTTTAAATATTTTATTTTGTTTTTTTCTGTTTTTTTTTTATTATAGCATAAGAATAAAATGCTTTTTATTTTGTAAGAAAGGACTGAAGTTTTGAACTGATTTGAATTAATACATTTTTGAAAAATGCGCTTTATTTTGTTTATTTATATTTAGCAATATGTCAAAAAAAGTGGTTTTTCCAATTTAAAGATATATGTACCAAATTATATGTACTGATGTGGGGATACATTCGGCTATCTGAAATGCTCATTAGGGTGGCCCTCAATTACATGATATGTGAATTATAGGATGTTCTTGTTGTCATTGATTTTTCAACTGATTACGAATTTTTTCCTGTAATTTTATTAATATCCGAAAAACTGGAATTTTTTAATTTTTTACAATAAACTGGGTTAGTAGCCTTTCATTTAAGATGAATATTTCATTCGTACACTGAGAGAAAAAAAATTATTATAATAATAAGTGGTAAAGGTAGATTTACGACTTTTTCATTTAAAATGGCACAAAAACGGCTAAAGATTAGAACCTTAAAATCTTAAATTCTACCAAGGCGCTTCGCAGTACAATGTTTCGTTTGGAAAAAAATTGAAAAAACTTCAAGAAAAATGGAAAAAATCCAAAATTTTTTGGTTTTTTTACCTTCCTCAATTCATTACGTCCAAACTAAGCTTTGTGACGTGAAGCGCCTTGGTGGAATTTTAGATACTGAAGTTTTTTCCAAGTATGTGCAATTTTGGACAAAAATCTTTAGCCGTATTTGTGCCATTTAAAAACAATTGACCCTCTTTCTTGCAAATTTCACAATTTCAATGAAAATTAAGAAAGTACTCGTTTATTATACATGGTATAATGAGAAAGGTAAAGTCACTAGTACTCTTTGATACAACTCTACTTGGTTTACTCTTTGATACAACTCTAGTTCGTACAATTGTCAAATAAGCTATTGTACACGCATACATACGTGTGTATTTACAAGTGTTCACAACAACAAAATATCAACAAACATGCAGTTAGCTGTAATAAATTGTCAATCGTCAATTAAGTTGTTCGTTTAGTTTTTTCATCAACGGAAAGAACAAATTGTTTTTAAACCGCCGCGTCGAACTCAACAACTCAAGTCTAACTCAACAATCAGTTAAAAGTTAAATAAAACATAATTAAAACTGTGTTTTAAGAGAAATCGCAAAAAAAATCCTAATTAAGTAAACAATGGTTGAAATTGTTCGGGCCAGCTTAAACTGTTTTTACAAAGACTCCAACAGTCGTATTTGCTGGAGAAGTGATCTAAAAAATAGTGATATTTTTCATCTTTTTCAATTAATGAAGATACGAAATAATAACAAGATCGATTCTTTAGATAAAGACAATATTGTGGAACTTCTAAATACAATAGAAGTTCCTCTGAATAGACGGACAATAATTCGGAAGTTCGATCACTTTAAAATACAATGCAAACAAAAATCCAAAAATGTCTTTCCGAACCTTCCATTTGAAGGAATATGCGCAAAACTTAATTTTTATCAAAATCGTTATAAAAATCCCGAATTTGTTGTTAAGCTTAGGGAAAATCAAATAACGCGTTTAAAAAATCAATTAAAATATAGTGAAAGTGCAAATATTTTAAAATCAGACAAGGGGTCTTCTGAATTACAAAAACGGGACATTGTTATTTACAAGATGCTCGAAATGCCTATAAGCTACACTAAAATTGTTGAAATAATGGGACTTTTTAAAAGAAACACGTCACTTGCAACCATTTTTCGTTTGAAGGAAAAGTTCACCTATTTAGTTGAACTAGCAACAGCCAAAATGTTAGATGGCCTATTAAAAAATGGCAACAACTTTACTCTTCATCATGACGAGACTAATATGGGAGTTCATAAGCTTCAAGCTTTTGTGCTAACGGCTGTTATGGATAATGAATTCCATGAAATATTGATCGCAATTGAGAAAGTTCCTACAAAAGGAACACAATATCAGCTAGAGGTTCTACTAAAGTGCTTAGATCGTATGGATGACATTTTAAATGCTAAAGGAAATTTGAAAAAACAGTTTTTGCTTAAGCTAGAGGCTTGCCTTGCTGATAGTGCTGCAACGTCTTCTGCCTTTAATAAATTGCTACATAAAGAGAGACTTAAAATAGGGAACGAAAACGAATTCTTAGTGCTGAAGGACTTAAATTTAAAGGATTGTTTTGTACATGCCGCTAACAACGTATCAAAGGACACAATTGAAGTTTTTAATCAAAATGACAATCAATTCGTTGTTAAAATCAAATACATAGCAAAAACTATGAATTTAAAAAACGCCGCGTTTCATCCGATATCGGCTGATTTTAGGAACTTCCAAACCGAGAAAGGAATATCGCATCCAAAAAGCGTTGGGGACTTGGCAGGACACAGGTTCATGTTTATATCCGATTTAGCATGGCAAATATTAAAATTAAAAGATGTGTTGCTGGAGTTCACTAACAAATATCCTGAGGCCTACAATGCATTGATGCGATGAATGAATGCATGAAGCGAAAATAATTCGCGAATATCTTACGGACAATGATTTTCTACAACAGCTCAAAATGTGTGTACTTATCCATGCAACATGCATTGAACCACTTAAACATGTCAGTAGTAGTGAAGCAATTGCTGCTTCTGATCATCATGACTTCAAGGAAATGCTTACTGAAATATTTAGTTATATGGAAAGTGGATACATTAGCCAAACAGAGTTCTTAAATTTGGTTCCACCAAAGTTTTATTTTGCTTTCAATAAAAATAAACTTGATTTGATTTCTATGAACATGGAAAACCAGATCTTTCAAAGCGCTTTGGTAGCTGCAAAGGAATCCATGTTAAAGAGATATATAGATCGACCAATCGATGATGTATATTCATTCCACAGCAACATTAATGTTGAAAGAGTTTTTGCAATGGTGAAGAGAAACGAAGACATGGCGCCTCACAAAGAAATCTATACAAGGTGCCAGCAAGTGAAAGCCCGCCAAAACAAATGCATTCATTATATTTTTGATTTGCATTTCGATCAGACCAAAGATGAGGTGGAAAAAGGTAAAACTTTAATGAGAAAACATATTCATGAAAATGCAAGGTGGAATGCTACAGAACGAATGATAAGATTGGAAAATATAGAAAGAAATCAACAAATAAAAAAACGACGATCAGATAGTAAAATTCTGTTTCAAAATATAGATCACAGAATAAAAATTCTTAAAAAACAAATAAACATTTTGAGAAGCAAACATTACAAATATCATGGACAAAAAATATGGCAAACAAAAACTATTGATTTGGAGGCTGAACTAAAAGAAAAGTTAAAAAATTTACACCCCTATACTGAATTTTAACCATTTAAATAACAAAAAAAAATTTCTGTAAAAAAGCACTCAAAAATTTGCAGATTATATTTCTTTATAGAATTGAATAATGTAAAATAAAGAGTGCAATTTTTATTTGCCTATTTTTCACTATAAAAAAATCGTTGATGTATTTCACTTAAATAGAAACATTTTACTATTATTGACCATTCTATAACCTGCAATCATTTCTTTTAAGCCCACGAAAATGGTTAAACTGTGTTATATTTTGAAATACAACTAATTTTTAAAAAAAAGTCCGTCTACTTTTAAACACTTTAGCCTATATTTTTCGTACTTTACTCCCGATTTGTATCACTGATACCTCTGTGGACGCGTTCTGAGCTAAGCTTGTTTTATATTTCAAAAAATGTTGCAAAATGTTGCCGCAAGATGGCGCGATTTACATGTTTGTTAAAAAATTATAAAAATGGACCGTTATTTGCAATTTTTGAAAGTTGACACATTCAACAAAAATTATCATCTAATATTTTTAGACAAAATTGCAGAACATTGTCAAATGAAATTTTAAGGTTTTAAGTGTCAAATAAACGATTATCGTGAGTAACATAAAAATAACGGTACTTTCTGAAAACCCAAATTTAAAAAACTCGTGGAATAAATATTGTTTCCGAGTCCCCAAAGATTCATATTCAACAATAAAAAAGTTCTTTTTCGCAAAAAGTCGTTTTTGACATATTGCTATTTATATTATTATATTATATTATATTTTTATATTAACTAGGGATTGGGATTAGAGGGCTTTTTAGGAACTGCATAGCTCGCAGTGTGGCTAAGCTGCAGCATAAATTGGAGCGAAGCGTTCCTTGAAAGTTGTACATGGATCCAGGATCCAGTAAAACACCATTAAGCGTTCTTATTCGTGATAGTGCCACATATGTCATTCCCAACGCAAATTTAAAAAAAGATCATCAAAATTGGATGAAAATCCACAGAGATTTTTACATTTTTAGTTTGTATTTTTTATTTTTTTGTTTTTGTTCAATTTAAAATTCGAGCTTCAAAAGAACCCGCTCCGAATCACGTACAAAATTTAAAAAAAAAATTAATCAAAATCGGATGAAAATCCACAGAGATTTTTACATTTTTATTTTTCGCTCAAAAACACACTTCATATCGTCACATTATTGTTTACATTTTGTGTAGCTAATAGCGTCATCATTGTATAAAACAACAACAAAAGCTGCTTTTAACGTCGTCGTATTTTATGAGTATACGTTGAGTAACGACATTTTCTCGTTCTTTCCCAACGCCATAAATAGTTGAGTATGATACGCGTTGGCGTCTCTTTAGTTACGTTGAGTGTTTTGGTTGATTTGAACGATACTATTCACACTCTATCAGTTTTTTCAGTTTTACTTTTTAAGTACTCGAAATGGGAACTTTTGTCCTTCTCTGGTAAGGTAGTTCTTTTGGACTTTCTACACTCAACGTTTTTTTACATTAAAAAATATTCACCCAAGTAAAAAAGTTTGTATATAATTTTATATTTAATATTTGCATAAGGAACATAGATAAAAAGCAAATTCTTTCATAATTTAATAAAAAAGATAGGAAAGACAAAAAAAAATTACACTCAAAAAATTGTTTTCAGTATGCAAAATCCAGTTTAGGTAAAACGTGTTCTAACTATTTTTTATATAGAACGCAAATCAGAGGAGATGCAAATTGGTGTTCAACTGTTTTTTTGATAATTGAATATTTTGATTAGTCTCAAAACAAAACCTGTATTACATAAACTATAAAATAATAGAACATATATTTAAAAAAAAGAAAATAATTTTACCGAAAGAAAGGAAAAAAATTCAAGTCGAGAGGCGCGGATTATGGTTTGATTTTAGACCCATGGCTTCTTCGGAGAATTTTCTTAGAATTTTATGTAGATTACGTTTTTGCTATACGATTTTTAATTTTTTTTCATTCATACAAATCAACCCGCCCTAGTGTATATGCTTGGCTCTGCTTTGTTTATATTTTGGAAGTTTACCGCTAATCCTTTAGTTGGTAAATTCTGAGTTAGATTTCAATAAACAGATGTATCATTCAATTGAAACGAGAAGACGAGTTTGTAGTTTCATTTGTGCGGCATTGCGGGCTATCGGGGACAAAGAAGTTAATGTTTGTTTTCAAGAGACAATTCGAGTCATAGTGATGTATGTATATACCAGTGACGTTCCGTCTAAGGTGCGGAGGTGTTCTCTGAACACCCTAAAATATTTTGATAATCATGTTATATTTTTTTATAATTATGTATTTCCTAAAGTCCAATAATATTTCAGCGACTTACATATATATATCCAACATTTATTCATTGTTTTAATTTTTAATACAATTGTGTTTCTGTTGCACATATTTTTTTGTGTTCGTGGGTTTTTTCTTTTCTTGCTACAAGTTCTTCTACTTAACATTTTGTGTTGTTCTTGTTTATTTTTTTTTTGCTGTAAAACTTTAACATTTGGTTCTATTTTTTAAGAGAACAATTTTAATATAAATTTCTTTTCCTAATGTTAATATATACAAACAAGAACGATAAAAAATGTTAAGTAGTACAGCTTGTAGCAAGAAAAGAAATAAAAAAAAACAGCAGACAGTTGTCCGAGGCCTTCGGCCACGGAGTGTCCCTGCAGGCTGTGTCATAGACACGGCCATTAAGTTTAACGTAGAATACGCCATCCGATAAGACAGAAAACATATATAACAATAAATGATAAATAACATAAGCAAATGAATTTATTTATTTGATATTTTAATTTACTAAACGTCAACTGTCAGCTGCTGTCAAACAGCATCAAGCAGCATTGTTATTTTGCTTATTTGGCAGCACTTTCATTTAACATAAAAATGTATGAATTAATTTTTTCATATATTTTTTATAATTATATATCCATGCTAAATTCAAATTCACATTTAACATTTTGTTTCACTTAAATACATAAGTAAATATACGAAATTTCAATATTTCATCAAAAAAAACAACAGCCGAAGGTTTGTGTCCACACTGAAACAGCAGCATAGTTTGTGTTCACGCTACAAACTCAAACACTCAACCAAACACCACACATATGTTTGAGTGTATGTGTTTAAACAATTTTCATTTGAGAAATTTAAATATTAGGAAGATATCAACCAATATGAAATGTATATCAAACGAAAGATAACATCTTCATTTACCTACAAAAAAAATGTTAAAAGAAGTTATCTCGCCGTTTCCTCATAATCAATGAAATAAAGATTACAACAATAACAATCTGACATGACTCCCTATACCGTAAGGTAAGACGTATTCTACGCCAAAACACACTCGCATACAAGCAAAATTGTGTGCAACAGAAATTCTGAACCATAGTTAATTGTAGAATATTCATTTTACATCTGACTGTGAATGAGATCAGACGCAAATTGCAAAATTATATGTGGATGCTCTATTGAAATTTGTTTAGATAGTCCTTTTTCACGATTAAAAGTCGAAGAAAAAACTCAAATAATTAAAAATGGAAGGCCTACGCCAGAACTTCCAAATTTAACAACAAAGAATAAAACTTTTATTAGACATTGCAAGACTTCTTATTATAAGGAAAAGGCTTGGTTATGTGGTTGTCACCTTATTAACAAATTATTTTGTTGGCCTTGTTTGCTTTTCGCTTCTAAAAATGAAAAAAGTGTTTGGACCACAGGTTATAAAGATTTAAATCATTTTACTGCTTCTATGACAAAACATCAAACGTCTCAAGTTCACATTAGTAAAACCTTGACATTAAAATGTTTGGAAAAGTTCGAATTGACGTTATACTTGACGAACAAAAACGCATTTCATTATCGAGACATAATGAAGGAGTTTCTGAAAACCGAAATGTATTCGAACGCTTAGTCGATTCGGTATATTTTTTTGGTGCACAGGTACGTGCGTTTAGAGGTAACGATGAAGACGAAAATTCCGACAATAATTATGTGGAAATTTTACACTTAATTGCTAAATATGATAGTAAGTTAGATCGTCATTTATCGACATCCACGATTTTTAAAGGCACTTCCAACCGCATTCAAAACGATATAATTAACTCTATTGGTACTGTCATATTAAATAATATCGAAAAAGAGTTAAATGGAATCTTATTTATCGCAGTAATGCTGGATGAAACAACCGATATAAAAAAAGTCTCAATAATTTGTCGGTATGTTGACAAAAAAAGGTGTTGCTAGGGAGCGATTCTACAAATTTATGGACGAAAGTGATGAAAGCTGGTAGCTCAAACCTATGATGGCGCGGCTGTCATGTCTAGTGCATTAAATGGCACACAGGCTAAAGTAAGAGAGCAGTTTTCTAATGCTATTTGTATCCATTGTAATGCTCATGTGTTAAATTTAGTTTTATCGCAATCTGTAAACTTTATACAAGAAACCAAAATATTTTTTGTAACATTATCAGGGCTGTCTGCTTTTTTTAATCAACCCACCAAAAAAACTTATTTCTTCGATCAGGTGGTAAAACGAAGAATACCTACTGTGGCAACAACAAGATGGAACTATTCCTCTAGACTTGTAAATATAGTCCACACTTATCGTTGAGATCTACTAATATTATTTCAGGAAATGATAGAAGATCCTGATACTTGGGGTGCGGATGCAGTTCAAGCTAGGGGATTTATGCAGTTTTTAGATTCATTTAATACAGTTTTCATGCTCAATACCTTTAACGACATTTTTTCATACACTGATGTATTGTTTGATATTCTTCAAAAAAAACTCTTTTCATATTCAATATTGCTGCGAACATATTGAAATAACTAAGAAGCAAATATTGGCTAACAAATCAAAGTTTGATAATATATTAATTACGACGAAAGCTACTGCTCGAGTAAGTTTAAAGCGTGGAGAAAACATTGAAAATTTCGATTTGAGGTATAAAAAAACATACAATCAAATGATTGAAACACTGTTTGAACAAATGGAAACTAGATTGAAATCTTTACAAAATTGAAAATTTGTAGAATTGCTAAATTTATGCAAAAAAAATATGCAAGTTATCAAAAAATATTTCCGACTGAAGTTTAGTTGTGTTTTATGCCCATTCGTATTTCTATGACATTGCTGTTTTTGATATACCAATTAATTTAATTAATTTTGATTTGTCGGATACTTTTTCTGAAGTATATAAATTAAGCATGTTAATTATTTTAAAAATTTTAGAAAATACAAAAAAATTTCTACGATGATGTGATTGAAGTTTTCATTCAAAAAACACGACGTGTTGAACTGGTTTATAAATAAAAAAATTTTAAAATTTCAATTATTACCAAAAAAATAAAAATGTAATCCCTTCATGAAAAAAGTAAAATAGAAAAAAAATATAAAATTTTTTCAATAAGTAATAATTAAAAAATACAAAAAAATATATATAAAAAAATAAAAAAAACCAAAAGAAAAAATTATAAAATATAAAAATATATAAAAAAAAAACTTGCAAATGGGATCTTAGATATCGCGTCCTCGTCGTGGTCCTAGAATAAACTGAGAATAGACAATTTTTTTTAAATGTGGAGTACACCCTGCTTAAAACTACACCGCACGTCCCTGGTATATACATGTATAGCAGCAAGTGGTATTAAGAGGCTTTGTATTGAGCAAGTATAAAGTAAAGTGAAAATAGCGCCAATTGGTAAAATTGGCCCAGTGAACCAAACTCAAGTCGAACCCTTGAGTAAGGAATTGTCCCAATCGCATACTGCTCATATTCCGGGTTGTCAAAATAGGCAATCCTCAAACAACGATTAAATAAAATCTAGTAATAAGGTTTATATCAACCTGATGCCTTTTCAGGTTCTGAAATAATCTTCTTGCTGTATTCCCATCATTCGTATTGCCTAATCCGCGTTTTGGTTGATCTATAATCAACCCACATTTGAGATATTCATCTTGAACATTAGTTTTTTTTTTATTTTTAGCGACAAAGTCTTTCTGAATAATATCCCCTTTTATGAATTGGTTCAGTGATCGCAATTGATATGGGAGGGAAAGTATCTTGAATATTTTCACATCCGAATTCTTCATTGATATCCTTAAGCTTCCGCCTCTTAGATCTATCAGTTGTAATCAGTTGGAAAGCCAGTTTGCAAAGCGCTTATAAAATCCATAGAGTACTGACGTATAGAATAGCCAACTCTCTCAGTAAATTAATGATATTTGGTGTGTTGCAGATGGGCGGTTGGATGATGGAATAGGTCAAACCAACCAGCAATAAATCAGTAACGGCATTACGTTTTGTGCGTTATATATATATATATATTTGTGCGTATAATATATATGTACTAACAATAAAATATAACAAAAAAATCCCAAAATACTTCTAAATTTCACAGTTTTTCATCAAAACGACATGAGCAATATAAGTCAACAATTTTTGTAATTCCACCTGGTGTGGAATTCACACCACGAATAGCGTGAAAGGAAATGTCAGATAAGAAGAATTGCAGCTTTATATAACATACTTATTTTATTGACTATTTTACAACCTCATGAGGTCAGATGTCGTACACATATTAATTAAACAAACAAATTAAAAAATTTCTATAAGTACATATTCCTCCAACTGGTTCTATCGTTCGCCTTTACTCGCCAGTTGGTAACACCAAGGATACGGAGGTATTCTTCGGCGTAGTGTTTCCAGCGGAGTCTTGGTCGTTCTCTTTTCCTGCTTCCATCGGGTACGTTATCGAAAATCATGGAGTAGTGCTGAAAAGTAGTCTCTCCACATTTTAAGCATACACTGCTTCTCTGTCACCAGATTCACTTTAGCGTCCTTGCAGTAGGCCAGCCCATTATTCGGCCCGTTACTCGATCTTCTTACCCCCTGGAAAAATTTTCGGCATCATTGTTCATCCTGCACATTTCAGTCTTTTCACTCTCTCTCTGCTCTCACTGCCAATTTGTCCTCCTAAATACTTGGTTTGTAACTGACTGTTCTTTGCCATACGTGCATCGTCTTTTTCATCAGTTTCAATGCGACATTCTTCGTCGTACCATGGTTTATCCTTCTACAGTTTTTGATAGCCAAGTTCAGTCATGACTGCGGTTTCCAAAAAATGGTATTCTGCCCTTGCAGGAGAGTGAGCTTTTGTTGATAAGAATATCTCCGAATTTGCAGCTTTTCTTGCCCTGCTCCGTCGCAGCCACCAGGTAATGATCCGAGTCGATATTGGCACCTCGAGTCACACGTACATCCATTACACTAGAAGAGTGCCTGCCATCTATTACCAAGCGTTCAATCTGATTCTTCGCTCTCTCATCGGGAGATAACCAGGTCACCTTATGTATGTCCTTATGCTCTACTCGTGTGCTACTAACTACCATGTTCTTTGCAGTGGCGAAGTCTATCAGTCTTATTCCATTATGGGAGGTGGTATTATGTAGACTGTGATTACCGATGGTTGGTCGAAAGACACTTCCTTCGCCAATTTGGCATTAAAATCACCTAGAATAGTCTTAATGTCGTGATCTGGGCAGCGTTCGTATACTTCCTCCAGACGCTCATAAAATGATTCTTTGACCTCATCGTCTTTATCCTCTGTCGGTGCGTGCACACAAATTAACGAGATGTTGAAATATTTCGCTTTGATGCGAATTGTGGCTGTGCATGCACTCACTAGGTTGAACCTTGAAAATATGTGTTGCAGTCTCTTGCCAACTATAAAGCCGGACGCGAATTCGTGCTTTTGCTCATGGCAGCTGTAGTAAATATCCCACTTTTCCTTTCTACTGTTTTGTATATTTTCATTGCGTATATAACGGTGGCGGGAAGCAAACCCAGCCAACCGTGGTTTGCATTTTACCTACTGCCAGTATGATTATGGATCAGACGCTGACCAGAATGCAGTGTCGAAACTGGATTTTGGTTTCTTCAATTTTGTTCCGCCGTTGACCAGGGGTGTTGTCTCATCCGTCTTCAAATGACAGAAGAATATGCCCCCTTCAGTGACAGATTCACCTAATAATCCCGAGACGTATCAGTGATCGCATTACCATCAGGCTTATCATTTGTTTCGCCTTCATACTTTATCTAGCTAACGGAGGTTTCCGATAAAGCCATTGCCCAGGACATACTGCGTTGAAGTAGTAAACTGCTTGGGGCTACCTCCAAGGACAGTCCCATGTCATATGACATAACTCTTTGATAAAATTTATGTATATTTGCTTAATTCTACTTTTTTGTGGCGCTTTTTTAAAAATTTTGACGAAAGCAGATAATTTATTTTACAAGCCCAAATGTATTTCGGTGCTGCAGGAATTTAACATTACTTTTCTTTGATTGTAACTTTGGACATCTTCCTGCTAGTTTTTTCTGAAACACTCTTCCGTCAATTCTGTATAGCTGAAGCTCTCCATGTTTTTATGAATAAATGTTTTAATTTTCGAAGCTTATTGTTGAGATGTTTTATAGCAACTGAGTTTGTATCTGAAAATCACTTGTTTTTTAGCTTTTTCATACTTGGTTTACGTCACAATGCGTTCCTAGGTAGAATAAATAAAGGCTAAACAAAATAAAAAGGACAAAAACTTACTACCTATTCATAGTTAAAAAGGACACTTTCACCTTTCAAAAATTGGCTTTTGACAAAAATTTACTAATTGTTTTTTCTTTAAAAAAGTATTTCATTAAGGGTGTGATTTTCTATGGATGTTGTGGTGTTTGGGAAAAAATTTGTGGATTATCTTCACTCCAATTGCGACAATTTTGCATATTTACGTACCCATTCAACCAAAAATAAGCTTCATTGCCGAACAAAATTTTGTACGGAAAATCAATATGAAAATTAATTTGAGCTTCAGCTCATTGGCCGACTTAGCGGCGCCTACGAAGGTCGTTAGACTTTAGGAAGAAGACTTCAATCCCTTGCTGTGCAGCGACTATGTCTTGTTTGGGGCGCACTGTGTGGTGTCTTACGGGATCTACATTATAAACGATCCATAGTTATTCGAATTAGCCGCTTTGATGGACAATTATATCAGGTTGCTATTAATATTTCGGGTCCTGGCAGTACTAGTATTGCCAGATGAAAACTGGAACTTCCATTGGAAAGTTTAACATTTTTTTGCATAAACATACATACATAGAACGCTTTCGCTTACGAGCACTAATTGTTGTATTTACAGTGTGTTGAAAAATGCATCTCGATCAAAAAATGGAATTAACCCCTGAAAATTTTCGCGCGATGATTTTTTAGGATTTTCGGCGTGGATTATCGAGACAAAAGTTTCTCACTAAACTTGTTTCGATTTTTGGTGATGAAGCACCCTCAAAAACCACTGTAATCGCTGGAACCAAGAGTTCAGTCTCGGACGCCGTTCACTCCAGTATGAATTTCGTGAAGGAGAGAGAGAGAGAACTGATAAAGCAAGACCGACATGTGACATACCCTGACATTGAGGTTTTCTTGGGCATTAGTACCACAAGCATCAATAAGATATTGAATGTTCATTTGGCCGTGAAAAATATTTGTTCTTGTTGAATCCCATATAATTTGACGAATGCTCAAAAAAGACTCGTGTCGATTGGAGCAAAGAAATGTTGAAAAAATACAACCGCGGTAACCCAAATGCAGTGTATAACATCGTCACAGGTGAAGAATCATGGATCTATGCATAAATAAAATAAATGGTTTCCCATTACATCCCATGAAGGGACTGGGGAGAACTTCTCACAATCACGGAGCTGTGCGCTTTCCAGTTTTCACTCACTGATTGGGACCTACAGTTTTACACCGATTCCGAACGGTAATTTGAGAAGCTTTTTCATGGCTAGATACTCGATAGTGTCGCCGTCACTATGCGAGGTGACCGCCGCCGAAAGAAATTTTTTTTTTGAAGGTGGTCAGAGCCGGTTTCGAACCCAGGATCTCATGTACAAGAGCCGCGCACACTAATCATTGAACCAACAACGGCTTATGAGCCCGGCATATGAGCCCGAAACAAGAAAGCAATCGACCGTGTGGGTCTTTCAATTCGAGCTATGATCAATGATCGCGTTTTTTCGGTATAACCGATCATGTGGCCACAGTGCCTTCAGTGGAACGTAGGACGGTCAATTGTGTGTGGTATACTACCATCTGCTTGCCAAGAGTGTTCGAAGAAATAAGGAAAAACACCAAGAGATCATTTTGCATCAGAACAATGCGAGCTCTCACACATCATCTGAAACGTTGGGCTATTTGAGCACTCAACATGTCGAATTGATGGTTCATCCCAACGACTTATTTTTACTGCGTGGACAAAGTTTTTCAACGCCCGAAGCAGCTACTGCAACGTTCAAAACAACCCATGTTTTGGAGGTGTCTCAATCGGAGTGGAAAAAGTGCTTCGAAAATTGGTTTGATCGCATGCGAAATATATTGAAAATATGAGAATATTTTGAAAAACCATAAAACCATTTCCAATAATAAATGATTGTTTCTTTATTGCTGAACCCGAAATATAAATATCAACCCTCTAACTACCATAAAATGGACGAAGTGCACGATGAGTTTGACGAACTGAACCATTATTTTGATAGAAAACTACCACAATTTGTAAGCGTTGCTTTTGTGTAAGTCTAACTATCCATTATGAAATGACAAACCTAACTAAACAAAAAACAACTATCAACTGTTAAATCGGTTGTCAAATAGTGCAGCGTTACCCAATCAAAAGTGTTAGCCTTTAAAAAAAAAATACACGTGCATAATGGTCACACATCCCGCAATCCTACCAACCTAACAAAAAAGAGCGCAGCCCATTATCGATGATTGTTTGCGAGGAATGATAATTTCTAAAAAAAAAAACACATTTTTTTGAAAATAATATAAAACATTTGTATTAAACAGCATTCCACGCCCACAGTTACGAATATTTTGACCCAACTTTTTGGATACCTGATACATTTACCATTGAACGGCGTTAAGATTTTGGAAATCGGTGACAACATACAATTTATGTTTTGGCTAACGATTTCAATTCCTGAGCCATAGTGTGTATATTGGTAAAACGTTTACTGTAACGGGATTACTGTGGTTTCCTTTTAAAGAAATAGTAACATTGGGTGGGTGTATTAGGGCCTTCAGTTCTCTAGTGCTAAGAGTAACAACATAACAAACAACAAAGCATAACATAACCCGTCAATTTCTAGAAACGACTTGTAGTACAATCAGTAAGTAACAACAAATGCAAGCGCTTATTGTTTTGTAACACTTACCAATGTCATTTTGAGCTGAAATTTTTTCCTTTATGTCATACTCTTCACACTGTAAAGGTGCCGGTGCCTTTTCTAGCAAATTGACGTAAGCAGGCGTTCGAGTAACGTCATCCACAGTTGCATGTTGGTTATTCGGTGAAGGATCATGTTGCGGGACTAGTTGACACTGTTCCAAATCTTTATATTGGCATGTTAATTGCTGAAGCAACGCATGTTCCTGAGCATTTAAATTAGATTGCTTCTGTTGTAAATAGTGCAGCATCTGTAATTGTTGTTGTGTTAAAACATCTTCATGTTTTGGCAGCTTTACGGGTATTTCTGTAGGATATGGTGGTGGTGGTCCTTGAGTCTAAAAAAGTTCCATAAATGTTAAACATGTTATTTACGTGTGTAGGTTGATATGTAATGTGAAGACTATATGGGTATATCTCTCTCAACCATCACTAATCAAAATGGATATTGTTCTAAACTTTAGCTAATTTGTATCCTTACTATACATTACCTATTCTGTGTATGACCAAAAATCTATTCGAATGAAACATAGCGACTCACGTTGGGAAATAATAGGGAAATTCGTGCGCCTGAATTGGTTTTTTATTTGCACGTCTATTAGAATAGAGATAGAATTTAAAAGTTTAGGTTTCCTAGAAGAAAGCTCCTTGAGGAAAATGGTTCATCCTTTCATGTATAAAAATCCCAAAACAAAAAATACCAAAAACTGTAGTATGTAGGATATCTGTTAAGCGTTACTATGTGTAAATTAGGGCGGGTCAAATTGTATGGAACGATTTTTTTTTGATGAAGCGTATAGCAAAAACGTAATCTATAGGTGATTCTGAGAAATTTTACTCAACAGACCATAGCTCTAAGTCGGATTTGGAGCCCCCCAAAAGGTATTTTTATCAACTTTCAGAATCTGTATTGATACCTGTCGTTAAAAGTTCATTTTAGGCTATTTTTCGACAAAAAATTCCTAATATCTCTACTAAAAATATTGGTATCAATTCTGAAAGGTGATAAAAATACCTTTCAAACAAGCCCACATTGACAAATCTTCTATAATTCTATCCGATTTTATGACGAATTTAATTAAATTATTCTATGTAAAGGGTTTTTCAACAGAGACGCTACAAAAGTAAATCGATAGGGACAGCAAACGACGCCATATTTTTCCCCGCTCTTTTGACATTTCTCTTCAGTAAGGTTTGCCATTTCATCATGGAAAGATATACGAGCCAACAACGAGTCGAAATTATTAAAATTTACTACCGAAATTTGGAGTCAGTGGCCTCAACTTTAAGAGGCCAACTTTAAGAGGCCTCAACAATCAGCGATGAGGCTCATTTCTGGCTGAATGGCTTCGTCAATAAGCATAATATGCGTTATTGGTCAGACAGCAATCCACACGTAATCCATGAGTCATCATTGCATCCCGAAAAAATTACGGTTTGGTGCGGTTTATGGGCCGGCGGCGTCATTGGGCCGTACTTCTTCCGTGATGATCAAGACCGGCACATTACTGCGAATGCGAATCGCTACCGTTCAATGATAACCGAATATTTTTGGCCCCAAATGGATAATATGGACTTGGAGGACATGTGGTTCCAACAGGACGGCGCCACAAGCCACACAGCGAATGCCACAATCAATTTATTGGAAACCAAGTTTGGTGAGCGTGTTATCTCACGAAATGGCCCAGTCGATTGGCCGCCTCGGTCGTGCGATTTGACGCCGTTATATTATCTCCTGTGGGACTACATCAAGTCTATGGTCTATGCCAACAAGCCAGCGACGATTCATGAACTTCGTACGAATATCGAACGTGAAATTGCAGCAGTATCTGCCGATTTACGCTTGAAAACCGTCGAAAATTGGGTTCAGCGTCTGGACTTCTGCAAGCGTGCCCGTGGTGGCCATGCAAAAGAAATCGAGTTCCATACATAATGGCATCGAACGTACTTTCACAGGAATAAAGAATTTCATTGGTATCTAAAACCGGTTTTGTTTTATTTAAAAACTCTTATTGAAAAACCCGTTATGTATACATGGAAAAATATCTATTTTGAAATTTTGGGGGGCTTCAAATCCGACTTAAAGCTATGGTCTCTTGAACAAAATTTCTCAGAATCAACGATAGATTACGTTTTTGCTATACGCTTCATCAAAAAAAATTAACCCGTCCTAATGTACATACATATAAGTAAATTATTTAAACGGATGACAATATTCCCCTGCAAGCATTTCAATGATCGTTTTCATCGCCATCCCTAAATATTTACTTAAACGTCACTATTCTAAGTTGATTTTTAGATGTAAACAACTTTACAAAAACAAAATGCACGCCTATCATATTTTTATCTTTTAAACATATGCCTTCACGACAGTTTGAATTTTTAGAATTTACCGTTTTTGCAAAGTGGAAAGAAATTATTAACTGATCTCAAATGTATTTTTAAAAAATGAGCTTTAAACTAGAAATGAATGAAATTTTAAGTTTTTGTTTAAATGAATAAGTTTCTTAAGTTTTTGTTTTGAAATAAAGTTTTTATTTTGTTACTACGCACTCAAAATGTATGTATATATTTTATTAATTTGTGTTTCAAATTGTGTGCACCATATTACAAATACACACAAGATGCTATTGTTGGCATGGGTAAGACTCTTTAATATAATTTGTGAAAGATGCTATTAGGTTACTTTTTATTGTATCGTGATAAACACGAAAACATCACGTGAAACATCATGGTATCTTAGGCGGGGTACACTTTCTCACCAAACAAGATGCAATTAAGATACAACTACGATATCGTATACGATGTTTTTCATCCAGACAGCGTTACAGTCACGTAACTTATGCGATAGAAAATGTTTGCAGGGCTGTTACATTATAGTACGATTACATGTGTGCGCATCACATAATGGTCGGCCTTGTTCTTGAGTGTGAGACTGACACATATCGGCCTGCACACACGGATTTGGGAATGAGCAAGTCCGTCTTTCGTCTATACTAATATTATAAAGAGGGAGTGTTTATGAGTTTGTTAGTTTGTATGTTGGGGGGTAACCTTCTAAACTACTCATTCGATATTAATTTTTTTTTTTGTTTATCGCCCTACTAAAATTCAGGACGAAGTCTGGTGGGTTTACTAGTCAGTAATAAACGTAAAAGGTCGCGCCGGCGCACGCATGAAATCGACTAGCTAGAAAATATTGTGGAATAAATCAATAGACTGAACAGTTGTACATTTATTTATACTATAACTCTCAGAAGTGGTCCTATCTACAAAGTTTTGTGAAAATTACACGGTCGCTAACAACGAAAACATAAAAAAATCGTGAAGGAATTGAATGAATACACCCTAAAAGTATTGAAAGGTGTTTGCGCACGTTTATGCATACAAACTACGGGCCATAAATCGCAATTGGTAGCCCGCTAACAAAGTGAACCGTGTCACGAACTAAAAGACATATTAGTGGAAAAAATGCAGCAAAATCTAAGAAAAAATTATGCAAATTGTAAGGAAAAATTACCGAATAATGAATCAAAAAATACAGAAAAACGATGAAGAATGTGTGGGACGCAGTAATAACGCAATAATAATAATAAAAAAATAACGGTACTTTAATTTTATTATTTAATTATTTTTTTTTTAATTTTTGAGATTCTTAAAATGACTATAACTTTGGATATAAAAGATTTAGAAACTAACTTTGTATGCCGAATTATCTGAGAATTTGTGGTTATTTATTTAATAATAAAATATAAAATGTTATATTAAAAACCCCGCTCGAAGTGAGATATTTAAAAAAAAAGGTTTGTGTCCTTTGTGTGTGTGAAAAAAAAACTTTTCTAATCTTTTAAGGAGCACTTTGACCATAGAAAATCGGTTCAGAATTACACGAAAACAAATTCCATGAGGTGTCAGGGAACACCCTCTTGGAACGAAGTTCCTTTCGCTATATATTAGTCGTGTTTTGGTTACAAGAAAGCGATTATCGCTTGCTAAGTTGTAAAGAAAACGGCTGTTTAGCGAAAAGTGATTTTATTCAAAAATATGAAAAAGGGTTGAAAACGGTAAAAGATGCCAAAAAAAATTTGTTGAAACTTAGCGAAAATGAATCGCACCGCTAAGTTCTCGCTAAGTCTTCGCTAAGTGCTCCATACAAAACAAGCGATTATATAAGCAAGCGGTGTAACCAAAACACGCTTATTATGTACCAGTTAGTTCCAACACGCCTAAGGCGCCTGTTGAAAAATACTGTAATTTAAATGGATCTTTAAGAAAAGATACTTTTTGTAAAATGGTAAAAATTTTTTAAGAAATTTTTTATTTATTGAATGTATTAAAAAAAAGTATATCTTTAGGTCTCTGTTGTAAGATCATGTATTATATTTTCCCGACAAGGTCCTTTCTTTGCTGGGAGGTACTTCTTTTATTAAAAGGTAATGTTTTTATGTATGAAAAAGCCTAAGAGTATGATTTTTTTCTACAAAGAACAGTACATTTTAAAGACGTGGTACTCTTTTTAGTATAAGGTTATTTATTAAGGAAATTTACTTATTTTCAGGAAGGCTGTCGGTGGTGCAATGGTTAGAATGCGCGGCTCTTGTGCATGAGATCCTGGGTTCGAACCCTGCTCTGACCACCTTCAAATTTCTTTCGGCGGCAGTCACCTCGCATAGTGACGGCGACACTATCGAGTATATAGCCACGAAAAAAGCTTCTCAAAATACCGTTCGGAATCGGTGTAAAACTGTAGGTCCCAATCAGTGAGTGAAAACTGGAAAGCGCACAGCTCAGTGATTGCGAGAAGTTCTCCCCGGTCCCTTCATGGGATATAATGGGAAACCATTTATTTATTTTACTTTTCTCAAAAAAAAAATTTTAATTTTAAGAAACGGTACTTTTAAGACAAGGAATTTTTTTAAGAAAATGTATTTTTTGTAAGAGAAGGTATTTTTTTTTTTTGAAGAAAAGCTCTATTTTTACGAAAGAACAGGCAAAATTTTAAGAAAAGTTATTTTGTTTTACAAAAAATGTAATCTTTAAAGAAAAGCTAGTTTTTTAAGTAAAGGCAATTTGTTGTAAGATAATGTACTTTTTTAAGAAAAGGTACTTATTTAAAAAATTATTTTTACGAGTGTAAGAGTAAGTGTGCTGCCAAATGTAATTCCGTGCTCAGGGTTGTACTTCATGGATTTGCCAGTCTTGTACTTTGGCTTTTTTAAATTTACTTTTTATTGGGTTCAAAACTACAATATGTAATAAAGAGGCTCCACCTAGAAAACTTCCCTTTAAACCAAACAAAACCAAAAGTACCCAATATAGTTGATAATAATGGGTTGTAATAAAGTAGTTAAAAAAAAGTTGTTTAAAATTTGTTCATTTAGCCCCCATCCCGCAACGTGCGATAAGGATCTTCGTTCCAAAAGTTGTTACTTGTCTTCTAGCACATGTTTAAATCTGCGCTATGCATCAATTTAATTCATGCGAATTACCTGTGATACAGCGCGGATTATAAACCGAACAATATACTTTTTCGCGTGCTTTGCGAGAACATATACTGACGGTATAAGCAATTCAGAAGATTTTAAATCTGTAATGAAATCTGCTGAAGTCACGGAAAGGTATCAGAAAGCATGTTTGTTTCTAAGGCTAGTATTCTAAAAGTCCCGAAAGTGAACGTAAACGCAAAAGCCAACGCGAACGCCAATGTCAAAAAGTGGTAGTTAATATATCACTTCGCGCTTGCCCAACTAAAATAAAGAATTATAGATTAGAAAAAGTTATCTTGAGTGAAATGTTCAGAATGAAAAAGATTAAAAATGTAGCTCTATTTCAGTAGATCAACAGATTTTAAGATTGTTATTATTTATAATTCTGGAAATATCAACAATATTCACATAAAATGTGTAAAAACCTACGTTATTTTGGGTTTCAATGTCCAATAAAGTTCCCCATCTATATTAAATTAGTTGTCTTTTCAAAACCACGTGCCATTTGGCGGTATGTATTGGTTGTATTGTATTGGTTGTTTTGTTTATTATTGTCAACATCAACTGATGTCTATAATTTTTTAAATTTAATTATAATAGTTTTGCAACGTATTATTTATTTGAACGTTCCATTTCTAATTTTATTATTAAAACAATATAATTTTGAATTATTTAAAAAAAAAAGTTTGACCTCTATCCGTCGAATGCATTTCAGCCAAAATTGACAACTACTTATAAGCAATGAAATGCAAAATACTTCCATCTGCGTATCCTCGATCGAAATTTTTCTTTAAATTTGTCATTTCATCAACTAACGCGAAGAACTGTGGCGTGTTCAATTTGACAGCTGAAGTGATCAAAAACGTTGCGCTGCGTTTTATAAACTACCCATTAAATAACGTAACTCAACGCAGGTAGTCACCGAACAGCTGTAACGTTTTATAAACTACCAAAACGACAAAAGTAACGCGAAGTGACTGATTCAAGACTTATAGAATACCACCCTAAGCCTTTTTGTAATTCAAAAGATGATTTTAATATGTACAAATTTGTTGTTTGTGTTATTGTTTAAAGGGTTTTAACTAAGGTTTAACTTTTAATGTGTTTTGTACTTGTTACACTTCAAGGGTTTTAAATTCAATATACACAAATGTTCTTGTTTAATGTTTTTTACGGTTACAGTGGCTTTTAAGCTGTGATATTAATTGCAATTTCACTGGATGTAATTCAATGGTTGTTATGTGTTCCAAGTTCAATGTTTGTAACAATTTTAAATTTAGTATTACGTTTAACAATTTAAATGTTTTATCTTCAACAATTTTAAATATGTTTGTATATTTTTATTCACTGTTTTACACTTTACTTATCACTTGTCACGGGGGAAGGAGAAAGACTTGTTGCTGATTCCAACATCAGCTGGGATGGTGCTTTGGAAAAGGGTAAAATGCTGCTGTATAATACATTGGGTAATCATTTTACGGACGTCGTTTACGCAAGAAAACACAAAGTTATTCCAATTACAGCTCAGGTTCAGGGAATAAAAATAAATAACGAAACTTTCGTTATAAACTCGCTGCAGTTATATCATCGAATTCTTTCTGTCGCCAAAAGTCCGAAAGAGTTGCAGTCATATTTTAAATATGAATTGGTTTCAGTTCCACCTTCTCTTTTCAACTACAGTCTTCTACGAAAGGGAATAAAATCGAGCATCAAAATCATATTTGAAAGAGCTGACATTGGTACGGGCAATTTTCAAACAAATTGCAAATATGTTGTAGATGGTGGCCATCTGCTTCACTCGGACATATGGCCAAAGCCAGCGACATATGGCACTATTCTACAAATTTACGGAAATTATGTTTTAAAACATTCTGCCAGAAACACAACGGTAGTGTTTGATGGTAATCCGGACTACGCCGCCATGAGAGGAGAAAAACAAAAGAGAAGATCCATTGCCAAAATTTCAGCAAACATCGAAGTAGAGAGCAATATCTTACTTTTACTTTTATTGACTATATTACAACCTCATGAGGTCAGACGTCTTACACATATTAATTAAACAAACAAATTAAACAAATTCCAACATATTCTTCCAACTAGCTCTATCCTTCGCCTTTTCTCGCCAGTTGGTAACATCAAGGATACGGAGGGATTCTTCTGCCTGGTCTTTCCAGCGGAGTCTTGGTCGTCCTCTTTTCCTGCTTCCATCGGGTACGTTCTCAAAAATCTTCCGCGCTGGCTCATCTTCATCCATTCTGATAACATGGTCTAGCCAACGCAATTGGCACACTTTGATTCGTCTAGCTATGTCCACGTCAGAATAGAGATTATATAGCTCTGCGTTCCAGCGACGTCGGTACTCGCCGTTTTCCCTAACAGGCCCATATATTTTACGGAGAATTTTTCTCTCGAAAACTCCCAGGTGTTTTTCATCCGCTTGCGATATGACCCAAGTTTCGGAGCCATATGTCAAGACCGGTAAAATGAGAGTCAGATATAGCTGGACTTTTGTCCGTAGAGAGAGTGCTTTGTTCCGAAACTGCTTGCTGAGCCCAAAATAACATCTATTTCCAAGCACAATTCTCCTATCTATCTCCAGGCTGACGTTGTCGTTCCCGTTCACGGCGGATCCAAGGTAGACAAATTCATCTACCACTTCAAAATTAAGTCGGTTGTCAACGTTCAAGTGCGGACTAAGTCGAGAGGGGGGGTACAATCTATACTATCTTCCACTATCAATACAATACCTCCTGATCTTCAGGAGTGGAGTAGTGCTGAAAAGTGGTCTCTCCACATTTTGAGCACACACTGCTTCTCAGTCACCAGATTTCCATTCTCATCCTTGCAGGAGGGCAGCCCATTATTAGGCCCGTTGGTCGATCTTCTTACCCTCTGGAAAAACTTTCGCGATTCACCATTCATCCTGCACACTTCGGTTCTTTCACTCTCTCTCTGCTCCCACTGCCATTTTTTTCGCCTAAATAGTTGGTTTTCCTCCCTTCTCAGCCTCTTGTACCGCTCACTCGCAGCACGCGTTGCCACTGACTGTTTCGTTGCCATTCGTGCAGCGTTTTTTTCATCAGTTGCAATTCGACATTCTTCGTCGTACCTTGGCTTATCCCCCTGCGGTTTTTGACAGCCAAGTTCAGTCACTGCAGCGATTTCCAAAGAATGGGAGATGTGCTTCCACTGCGCATCTGGGTCTTCGGGAGGGGGGGTATTCTGCTCCAGCAGGAGAGAGTTTCTGTCTATAGGACATTGATATCTCCGGTATTCGTAGCTTGTCAATATCCAACTTTTCCTGTGTTCGGCTCCGTACGTTTTTCGCCCTGCTCAATCTCGTGCGAACTTTCGCAGCCACCAGGTAATGATCCGAGTCGACATTGGCACCTCGAATCACACGTACATCCATTACACTAGAAGAGTGCCTGCCATTTATTACCAAGTGATCAATCTGGTTCTTCGTCCGTTGATCAGGAGATATCCAGGTCGCCCTATGAATGTCCTTATGCTGGAATCGTGTGCTACTAACCGCCATGTTCTCTGCAGCGGCGAAGTCTATCAGTCTTATTCCATTATCGGAGGTGGTATCATGTAGACTGTGATTGCCGATGGTTGGTCGAAAGACACATTCCTTTCCTAATGTGGCATTAAAATCGCCTAGAATAATCTTAATGTCGTGGTCAGGGCAGCGTTCATATACTTCCCCCAGGCGCTCATAAAATGTTTCCCTGTCCTCATCATCATGTTGAAATATTTCGCTTTGATGCGAATTGTGGCTATGCGGTCACTCACTGGGTTGAACCTTGAAACTAGGAGTCGCAGTCTCTTGCCTACTATAAATCCGCACCCAAATTCGTGCTTACGCTCATGGCAGCTGTAGTAAATATCGAAGTTTTTCCCTCTGGTGCAACCGTATCCTGTCCATCGAATTTCCTGGATCGCTGTGATGTCAGCTTTATATTTTTCCGAGGACATCCGCCAGTTGGAAAGTGGCACCAGTCCTGTATAACGTTCGAACATTCCAGGTACATATCCTTAAATCATGGTCCTTATAACGTTTGCGAGGGTCGTCAACAGTTGGGGGTTCCTTTGTTCATCATATTTTCCGCGTATTTTCATTGCCGATATAACGGTGGCGGGAGGCAAACCCAGCCCACCGTGGTTTGCATTTTACCTACTGCCAGGATGATCATGTTCTCACTTTAGCTAGCTAACGGAGGTTTCCGATAAGCCATTGCCCAGGACATACTGCGTGGAAGTAGTGAGCTGCTTGGACTGCCCAATGAAGGAATCATTTCTGGCCACTCCCAAGTGAATGGCTATCAGAAACTTTCCACCTCCACGGACAGTCCCATGTCCGTGCACAATGTCCAATATCCAATATCACGTGCACCATTTCTCAAAGCGAATTTCTCGCAAACACCCATTATAAATCGAAATTCATCGACAAACTGAAGCAACAAGTACACAGTTTGAACATACCAACACATCAGGCGGAAGACAACGCAGATACCTCTATCGCAAATATAGCTGTGAGCTTTGCAAATCGTGGGAATCAGGTGGTGGTTGCTGCAGAGGATTCGTACATTTTCATGCTGCTTATGTTTATATGATCACCAGCACGTCAAACTATTTGGATTCTTTGTCCCAAATCGAAGACTATGTATGATATACCAACAGAGAGGACACGTCTGTCGTCATTAAGTGACATGCTTCCAGTTCTTCTTGCTTTTACCGGATGCGATACAACCTCAGCAGTGTACAGGAAAGGAAAAATAAAAGCATTCAAGCTTCAGCAGGGCAATGCAGAACTGAGGACCGACGTGCAAGTGTTCTTGCAAACAAGTCAGAATATTTCAGCCAGCAGAGCGCGTTTAATATGTGAACTATATAACATCACCAAAGAGATTCCACTAGAAGAGGCAAGATATCTTGCTTACAACAGAGTAACAGGTAATTGGTAAAATGAGCTGCCTGTCAGTATTAATTGTGGGTGTACCATCAAGTTCAACCATGGCTGGGAAATGCTTGGCTTCCAACAGATTGGGGATGGAAATATGTAAACAGTAGTCTGCTCAAGTTGATGTCTTGCAACTGTCGTACTCAATGCGACTATAAACGGTGTAGTGTAATTAAACATAAGCACAACTAAATGTACCATACCATCCCTACCTAGCACTTTGTACCATCCATAATTATGCCAGTGTGCAACAACAAATGCACAATAAATGCATAAGATATAAGTGCAAACGGGATTCATTAAATTAAGCAATAGATCTAAGTTGACCTAAGTAGCATAGATGTACATATGTATATGTATATTAAGTACTTTTAGGAATTTTGTTAAAATACCGTTAGGTGAATATAAAAAGAAGTGCAATCACCAAAATAAAACAATTAACTTTTGAACAGCCTTCAAATAAAGCGGCATTTATTTCAAAAACTCCTTGAGCGCTAACAAGTGCTCGGAATAGCAAAAAATAGTCTAAGTTGCATTGGCGCTATTGAGTGCCTGCGACACTTTACTTTGTCAGTGGCGTTTTTAAGCGCCGGCATTCTTCCACCATGGCGATCCTGCCAAATAACAATCATTCGGTCCCAGAGGAACCAACAACGCCGACAATAAAGCCTCAGCCACAACCATTGATGGTGCAGCAATACTTGCAGCGCCAACAAAAACAGAAGGAAGAGGTGCTCACCGCGATACCTGTCACCGCACCTCCAAAGCGCCGGAGAGGCGAAAGGGTAGTAAAATTAAGACGGAGGGCAGACATAAAGAGGATCATCAACGCAGACCCACCACCATCATGGGAATGGACATCCGAGCTTTGACTAGAGCTTGATGAGGTTGAGGCCATGCTCAATGAAAAGAGAAAACCAACGAACAATTACTAAAACAAAAAATTGTACTACGAACACATTCATCAATATAATTTACACTTGATAAATACATGCGGCAAGAACAATAAGTCCATGAATTAAAATAAATAAAACACTCTATTCATTTGAAACACAGAAACAAAGTGAAAATAACTTTATAATTTCACATATACAATATTAATATGAAATTTCATAAACTTACAAATATATTCAAGCTCAAGACCTTTTTAAATAATATAAAGCTTATTAGCTTTATATTACTTTCAAAAAAAGTCGAGCATAAAAATGTTCCAATGATACCAAGGCTGTCTGAATAGCTATTTCGGATCTTGCCAAGATCTTCATCAGCAGACGTTTTTGGTATGTTTTTGGTGAATTCTTCACAAATATATATCCAGAAACACTCATCATATTAATGAGAATTCCTTCATATACACGTTTGAAGAATACCAAGCACTACCATTGGAACACTTTCATGCACAACTCTTTTTATCATGTCGAAAAACCATTGGTTTTAAACAGACATGATTTGTTTTTGTTATGTCATTACAAAAACAACAAAACAAAGGGTTGCCATCAACAATATTATTGTTTCAAGCTGTTTGGTTACACCGCTTGCTTATATGCTCTTCGTCAACTTTTAAAAACTTACAAATTTATTCAAGCTCAAGACCTTTTTAAATAATATAAAGCTTATTAGCTTTATATTACTTTGAAAAAAGTCGAGCATAATATGATGAGTGTTTTTGGATATATATTTTTGAAGAATTCACCAAAAACGTCTGCTGATGAAGATCTTGGCAAGATCCGAAATAGCTATACAGACAGCCTTGGTATCATTGGAACATTTTTATGCTCGACTTTTTTGAAAGTAATATAAAGCTAATAAGCTTTATATTATTTAAAAAGGTCTTGAGCTTGAATAAATTTGTAAGTTTTTAAAAAACAGACCGAATAAAAATTCCCGTAAGGGAAATGATGAAATTTCATAAACATTATACGTCTTTTGGTTAAACCGCTTGCTTATATAATCGTTTGTTTTGTATGAAGCACTTAGCGGAGACTTAGCGAGAACTTACCGACGCGAATGATTTTCACTAAGTTTAAAGAAATTTTTATTTCGACATCTTTTACAGTTTTCCACCCTTTTTAATATTTTTGAATAAAATTACTTATCGCTAAATTCCCGTTTTCTTTGCAACTTAGCAAGCGATAATCGATTGCTTGCAACCAAAACACGACTATTGTTAACGGCTGAAATGCATGAGCCCGGGCCCCGCTAAAAAGAAAACAAAAAAAAACGAAAATCGATAAAAAAAAATATGGCAATTTCAGAAACCAAAAAATTTTTTTAACGATCGGAACCATGGGGCCGTTGGGGTCGAAAAAACGGGTGCACCTAAGTACATCTACGAACAAGCACGTGTGGGTACTCAAATTAAAGGTATATTCCAATTAGGCGTGTCACTAAGCTGTCGACTCCTAGATTCTCTAACGACCTAAGAATCGTCGAAGGTTGAATGTTGAAGACGATATAACAACACAAAAAACACTAAACTTGCAAATTTACAAAAACTTTTGACAAAAGTGATACAGTTTTAACGGTCACCAAATTAACGGAAACCAAGAGGCAACATCAAGCGCAAAACACAGAACAACAATAGGCAACAACAAATCAGCTCGAAGGCGCAAATTTAATCAACGAAAGGCAACAACACACCATAGGCAAAAACAACTTAGCAATCACACCACAGAAGGAAGACGCAAACCAAACAACATCAAGAACCAGACACAACGGAAGACAACAACAACACAACCGCAGCACAGGTACCCAAACGAAAACACACGAACGCAAGGAAAAAGTAGTATGTACAAACAAATCTCAACACGAAAAGAGAAGCAAAAAGATAAAGGGTGTCGCAGAGATTCGATGTAAGCTGTTGATCATCAAAGTGCAATAAATCGCGTCACATTAGGCTCTTGACACTGTGCAACTTTTTTCTTATCATTACGTGTGACTTAACTACATACAAGGTGGCGCAAAAGTAAACTTCCGATGTTTTTTGACTGTAATTTAAAAAAAAAAGAAAAACTTTGATTGTTCGTTCTTGTGGATTATTTTTATTTGGTCATTTAATTTTTTTTACATCAAGTCGAGAATATGATGTCATGTAAATGGCCGCCGCCACAGTTGATTGTCATTTGAGCCCTTTTTATGGCATTTTCCATCACTTTGGTCAAAACTTCCGGCGATAGGTCGTCAATTCTTGACGGATATTGTCTTTAAGAGCTGCAAGAGTCTGAGGCTTGTTGACATAAACCCCCGACTTCAAAAAGCCCCACAAAAAGAAGTCTGGAGCGGTCAAATCAGGCGATCATGCTGGCCAGTGCAAATCGCCAAAACGGGAGATTAGGCGCCCGGGAAATGCATCCATCAGCATATCGGTTGTGGCACGTGCAGTGTGTGCCGTTGCACCGTCCTGTTGGAACCACATGTTTTCCAATCCCAATTCATCAAGTTGCGGCAAAAAGAACTCGTTGATCATTGCTCTGTAGCGTGGCACGTCGTCTGGTCGATGTCGACGGCGCTTCCATGACATCCTCGGCTACAGCAGCAATATTCTCTGCAGAACGGCTACTCCGGGGTCTGCCACGCCTGGCAGCATCTCGTGTTGTGCCAGTCTCTTCGGGGCGAGCGGCTAAACGTCGCAGTGTTTCACAAGTAGGCGTTGAACGTCCAGGAAATCTGCAACGAAATTCACGTTGTGCCAAAGTCACCGACCGATTATTGGTCAAATAAATATATTCCGCGTTCTGGAGCAGTGTAGCGTAACATTGTGTATTAACGTGTATTTCGCATGTGTTTACTACACAAATGTCAAAACAGAACTGACATTAGGGGCCAATCGCAAAATTTATAGCATTTTCTGATAGAAGGATTACTTTTGCGCCACCTTGTACACATGATAATAGACCCAAAGATGAGAAGATTCAAAGTGATCACCTTATGCTGAAATTTTCCCTCCGCCCTTTGAAGACAGCGGGGTTAGCAGCAGTGTACATTAAAAATTAAACCGGGTTGTCAAGTACATTTTAATTTTGCGGATTTAAAAAAAAAATTTTCGATAATTTCAGGCAAATTATATGACAGTGCGGCGAATTGTGGGAATCATTTTTAAACAAAATTGAGTTGCCATATCGTACCTGAAAAATTTTGACAAATTTTGAAAATTCTTAAAAAATGTAGCGTTTTTTTTTTGGAAACCCCTTTCGCGATAATATGACCCTCTGCCTTTGGATGATAGATGAGATTGCGAGAAAACAAATTTTTTGAAAATTTAAGTTGCCACATAAATTTTTGGAAAATTCTTCAAAATTGTTTAAAGAACTGGAATTTTTGCGATAATTTGACCCTCTGCCTTTGGATGACAGCTGGGATTACGAGAAATAATTTTTTGAAAATTTAAATTGCCACAGCAATTTTTGAAAAATTCTTGGAAATTTTTTAAAAATCTCTAAAATTTTTGCGATAATTTGACCCTCTGCCTTTGGATGACAGCTGGGATTGGGAGAAAACAAATTTTTTGAAAATTTGAGTTGCCACATCAATTTATGAAAAATTCTTGGAAATTTTTTAAAACACTTCGAAATTTGTTGCGATAACTTGACCCGTTGGTTAACAGCTGGGATTGCGAGAAATAATTTTTTAAAAATTTAAGTTGTCAGCAATTTTTGAAAAATTCTTGGAAATTTCTAAAAAACTCTGAAATTTTTGCGATAATTTGACCCGCTGCCTTTGGATGACAGCTGGGTTTTAAAACAACAAAAATCTAAAATTTACAAGACAGAACTAACACCCAAATCTTAGACACTGCGATTTTTCTCAAAAAAAACTCCAACAGCCAGAAAATAAGATTGCGTTTTATCTGGAAACTCGAGACATGGATAGAGCAATGACCGATAAATTTGACAACTGTGTCAACGATCTGGTGGACTTCGAAAGCTTACATTCTGTGACGAATACGGAGGACAACCTTCATAGTTTGGAAGTTCTTAGAGTTGAATTGAACTCATTATGGGACCAAGTAAAAAGGTCATATGTGGAATGCCGGGATCGTGTACACGCGGAAGGAGAAGTTGCAATTGTTATAGTTATAAGCACGGAAGAAAACGGAACAAGCATCAGCAAGCCAGAAAACTTCTTTGGATACGGATATTACTCACATTTCCCGATTGCCGCCATGTGACACCGACGTATTTTATGGAGGATACAACAAATGGCCAACGTTTCGGGATCTTTTTTCAATTCTATATGGAGAAATCACAAGATTGAGTAAAGTCGAGAAATTATTTCATTTAACACAAAAAACGGGAGGCGAAGCACCACGTCCCTCTCACCCATGATGGGTTCAACGTAGCGTGGGGAATTTTAGTGGCAAGATATGAAAATAAAAGAATGCAAGTAAACGAACAGCTCAAAATCCTATTTACTCTGCCAAATGTTTCTGTGGACTCGGGAGCGTCAATTCGGAGATTGCACTGGACAATGATGAGTTGCATACAAACCCTTAATACTTTGAACACGAAAAATTGGGATCCAATTTTAATACACATCAGCTCAATAAAGCTGCACAGGGCATTGTTAGAGGATTTCGAAAATTCACTCTCTGATTGGTCAACTTTTCCAACTTGTGCAGAATTTGATAAATTTTTAACCCATAAGTTTAAGACACTTGAGTCAGTTTGAGAATATAAAACCCTTTAATCAAAAGCGCAAAGAGGACCTCGTATACATAATGAACAGAGCTGCCAACTTTGTAAAGAGTATCATTCAATACGGTGGCCGTCGGTGGTGCAATGGTTAGTGTGCGCGGCTCTTGTACATGAGATCCTGGGTTCGAACCCGGCTCTGACCACCTTCAAATTTTTTTTTCGGCGGCGGCCACCTCACATAGTGACGGCGACACTATCGGGTATCTAGCCATGAAAAAGCTTCTCAAATTACCGTTCGGAATCCGTGTAAAACTGTAGGTCCCAATCAGTGAGTGAAAACTGGAAAGCGCACAGGTTAGTGATTGTGAGAAGTTCTCCCCAGTCCCTTCATGGGATGTAATGGGAAACCATTTACGTCAATGATCGCATTCATATAATAAAAGTTTCCCATTTATGCTACAACTGCCTCAACGGATCATGGAGTCAAAGATTGTAAAAGTTGGTATAGCTGTAGAGAATGTAACCAAAAACATCACAGTTTGCTCCATAAAAGCAACGAGATGAAGCTCAGCCGAGTAAAAGTAGAGCAGCTTTGACAACTTTAATACAGTGCGCTACAAATTCTGAAACCACTAACGTCACAACTTTAACCCTACGAGACAACAGTTCAACAGTTGGATCTCAATCTACTTTCATTTCTCGGACAAGCTGAAAAATCGTCTCAAGTTACCTACACGACGTAATCTTGTTCATGTAACTGGTTTGAGCCAAACGGTATCAGAGACTTCAGCGAAAGCGTGTCTTTTTAGTCTTTGCTCAAGATTGGACAAGAAATTTGAACTGGAAGTTTGGTCGCCTGTGTTGAAAACCCTTCCTCCAAATTTACCACCACAAACTCTTAATACTTCACAACTCAGACAATCTACCAAACTGGAGCTAGCAGATCCCAATCTCTTTTTGCAAGTAGACCCGTTGATCTCATCGGCATGGATATAGGACCATTAATCTTTACAATGGGCGTTCCAATGGAGATGATTGGCTCTTTTCTAGCCCAAAAAAAAAACAGTTATTGGTTGGATAATTGGCGGCCCAGTAACGCAGGGAAAACGTCACGATATCCAAATCTCGCTTTGCAATACGATCACAATTGAGAAAATACTAACACGGCTTTGGGAGGAGGAAGAGACCCCAAAAAAGGTTTTGAGATCAGAGGACGACAAATTCTGCGAAGCGAACTTCAAAGCCACGACCCGACGGAATAGTTCGGGAATGTATGTAGTTACGCTACCGTTCTAGGCTCATCAAGGAACATAGCTTTGGCTCAATTCCATCGCATGGAAGGAAAACTTTTGAAAAACCCGGAGATAAAGGAGCAATATGATAAAACTATTTTAGGATATCTCGAGATGGGTCATATGAGGAAAATCCCACCAGTTGAAATTGAAACGTCTCCACACTATTACCTACCACATCACGCTGTCATTAAGCCCGATCGGCTTAATATCAGTCATTAAGCCCAACTCATCCAGCCCTACATCAAACAAGAAGAGCCTCAATGATATCCTACATCCGGGACCCATACTTCAACAGGATCTACTCATCCAAATTTTTAAATGGAGATTTCTCAAGTACGTTTTTAATGCCAACGTAACGAAAATGTGTCGGAAAATTTTGGTTGGCACATCTCAAACAAAATATCAAAGAATTTTATTTCGACTTCGAATTATGAACGATTAAATTTGGAGTAAACTGTGCACCATTCCTTTCGTTAAGAACGTTACTTCAACTTGCGGAAGATGTAAAGGATAGCTGCACACATAATTCAGCACAACTTATATGTCGGTGACGTCTGTTGAATGGCATACTGTTGAAGAGGCAGCCACAGCTAGAAAGCAGTTAAATTTGGCCTTAGAAAATGGTCTGTGTATGACCCTCTTCTTATTGAGGATTTGCCTGCAGACTCTCTACTGCCCGTCTACTGGTTGGAATTATCAGAGGACACTTCAACTAAAACGTTGGGAATTATATGGAACATCACTCTCATCACACCTAAAATGGAAAACACAGACTCCTGCACCAAACGAGAAGTTCTCTCCACCATTGCCAAGCTTTTTGACCCATGTGGATGGATGGCACCAGTTATTGTAGTCGGAAAGCTGATAATGCAGCAAGTTTGGGTAGATAAAATAGATTGGGATGACAAGTTGAAACCTATGCCATAGATGAAATGGCAACATTTTGTGAAAACCTGTCCGCCAATTGGAGACCTGACAATTTCTAGGTGGATTAAATTTAACCCAATAAGGCAGGTTGAAATCAATGGGTTTTGCGATGCCTCAGAGAGCGCGTATGCTGCTGCGATTTATATTCGAGTTGAAAATACACCAAAAATGACATACACATCTCTCTTAGCTGGAAAAAACCAGAGTTGCGGTAATAAAAAAGATATCGCTATCAAGACTCGAACGGTGTGGTTCGGTTTTATTGGCGAATTGGACAGACTCCACCATAATTTTCGCATGGCTCAAAAAACCTCTATGCTCTTGGAGCAACTTTGTGGGAAATAGAGTTTGGGACATTCTCGATGGCACAGGAGATGCCAGCCGCGGATGCTCTCTCGCCAATCTATGATCACATACACTATGGTGGCAAGGACCCACATGGCTAAAAATGCCCCGAACGCTATGGCCGGTGAACAAAGTTGTGGAAGACACAAATATCGAATCAAACCCCATAAAGTTATTTCCACCACAACATCTGAAGACTCTTTGAGTAGATTCTCATCGTTTCCACGCGCCTATAGGGGTTTGTGGCCGTCGGTGGTGCAATGGGTAGTGTGCGCGCCTCTTGTACTTGAGATCCCGGGTTCGATCCCTGCTCTGACCACCTTAAAAAAAAACAAAAATTCTTTCGGCGGCGGTCACCTCGCATAGTGAAGGCGACACTATCGAGTATTTGGCCATGAAAAAGCTTCTCAAAATACCGTTCGGAATCGGTGTAAAAGCTGTAGGTCCCAATCAGTGAGTGAAAAATTAGAAAGCGCACAGCTCACTGGTTGTGAGAAGCTCTCCCCAATCCCTTCATGGGATGTAATGGGAAACGGTTTTTTTTTTTTATAGGGGTTTGGCGTACATACTCCGTTTTTGGAGAAACGCAGGACAAAATCGAACTGATCTTAGAATATCATCGCTGAACACTACTTCCACAGAAATCGAACAAGTCAAAACTCGACTCATTATTCTTACGCAGAAGTATTATTTTGCCTCGGGTTATCACGCATTGGAAAAAAAGTCGCAAATTTCCCCCAGTAGCTGCTGATTAACTCTTATTCTTTTTCTAGATTCAAATGGAGTAATTAGAGCCAATGGCTGATTAGTTCAGTCACCCGCAATGTCTTACAACGAACACCACCCGATCCTTTTGCCATGTGACGCAAAGTTGACGAGGTTGCTAGTTGAATTTTGTCACAAGGTCATAACTCATAACTCGAGTTTTAAGATCAGAGTTTTGGATATTTAGGTTTAAAACCCTTGTAAAAAAGGTGATAGACCAGTGCAAAACAAAATAATGACATCACTTTCACCGGGACGTACAATGTTATCAAGACCCTTCCACCATAAAGGGGTTGATTTTGCAGGACCCTTTTCTATTAAGAATTTTACGGGAAGAGCTTGCCTTATAACTAAATGATATGTTTGCATTTTTGTGTGCTTTGCTACAAAAGCAATACATTTGGAATTAGCAAGCGATTTGTCGACACAATATTTCTTAGCTGCATCGCGGATGTCAAACGAGAATTTACTCTGATATCGGTACAAATTTCGTGGGAACAGCTGAAATGATTCGTAAGGATATGATAGCTTTCTTAAAAAATCTGCAAAGTGGTGTTCTACAGTAAAATATTAGTAAAAACCTAGAGTGGAGTTTCATTCCACCAGGTGCTCCTCATATGGGAGGCAGGCGTCAAGTCATTTAAAATACACTTGCGTAAATTTATTCCTAATATGAACTTAACGTTTGAAGAGTTTTCCACGATTCTCGCGAGAATTGAGGCGTGTCTAAACTCCAGACCTTTAAGTCCGGCTACTGATGATCCTGACGATTTATCCCCTTTGACCCCCGGTCACTTTCTTATTGGTACTTCAATGTTGGCACCGGCTGAAGCAGATTTGTCTGAAGAGGAGATAGCGCTCTCAAACAGATGGAAGCGTTTAAAGACAATATCTCAAACCTTTTACCAGAGATATAAATGGAAGTACCAACACGAGAATATAAAAATTGATGATGGTATCATAATTAGGGACGATAAGGCAGAACCTAATAAATGGAAAATGGGTCGACTTATAAAAACCGGGATAGTATAGACCCAAATGTCCTTGTTGTCGAACATCAAATGGCATACTTAAACCATCCATAACAAAAGTTATAAAACTATTTTCAGATCCATCATAATCTCACTCACATTCACCAACACACACTAATTATCATACTCTTCTAGATATGGCCGCCTACCTCCCAGGACCAGAACACAATAACGATCGCCGTCATCAGGCCAACGTGCGTCACCAACAACGCAATGAAGGACATCATCGACCGAGTAACTGGCAATACTCCTGCGGACATGTCAAAAAGACCATTCTCTCAAGTCGTGCCGAAGATTCCGTGAACTGACCCCCTACCAGAGATATGAAACCGTAGACCGCAAGGGTTACTGCCGAAACTGCCTCGCTAGAAGCCATCTGGCCCCTGATTGCTCTAGTTTGACTGGATGTAGAAAATGCGACAGTCGTCATCACACGGAACTTCATGGGGCACCACAATTACAAAAAATGTCACATCGACCTAACACAGCGGTGCCCGATTTTAAATGGTGTATCTTACTGGTTCCCACGGCCATGATACGGGTTTCGGATGACAGGTTTGAAACGTGGAAAGCAATGCGAGCCCTCAACGGTTTCGCGCATCGCATATTCGACATTCAATAGGCTGGGTCTCTGTTCGTTCAAATATCAAGGACTTCGGTTTACTTCCTTCAAAATAATGTCTCGGAATGTCAACAACACATGGACGCTGGGTGTCAACGCTTTAATACTGATGCATTGCCAACTAGACCCTATTCAGAACCAATAATTGAAGACCGGTCAGCAATACCCCTATAGATATCAAGCTGGGTGCTGATGTACTCGTATACTCTTCCGTTCATATAGATGGTGCCATATCTACAGCAGTCGGTGATGTGATGGCTTACCGCACAAAATTAGGCTATGTATTTTCCGGAGCTACAAAAAACCCATTTTAAATTATTATTTTTGTTATTCACTGAGTCATGATGTGAATTCAGTTATTCACTGAATGTTTAATATTGTGCTACAATATTGCACATAGGTATGCATAGCGGTCTCCATTCCGCTCGGCACTCTCCTTCGCAACAACTACTGGCTGCAGGCAGAGAATTGTAAATCTGCAAGCAATAGTTGGTGACGAAAAGTCATCAGTCTTTTTTTTAGTTCCCCCCGTGATAAGTAACAAGTGAACATTAACAAACCATAACAATAAATAAATACACGGTGTGACAGTCAAAAAACTTCTGGGATGCGACATAGCGTAGGTTGTAGATATAGTTAAATGTAACATTGTGGCATACTAGAATTTTTGGTGCACATCGAAATTCTAAATAACGGTAAAAAACCCGTATTTTTGAGGTTGATAGGGTTAAACAATCATATGTCTTAAACTGTTCACGCTACAATAGTTTGAAATACGTTGTAAGAAAGAGAAAAGTAACACCTTTCCAACGATGTATTACACTGTAATCTCGGAAATAAATTGAGGGAGTTACATGTAAAAATACATGGATTTTTTGAGTTTTTTGAGACTTCACCGTACTTTGAACGAAAATTAATAAGTCAAATTTGTATAAGACTATTTACTTTTGGAATGCAGTTTCAAGACGCATTTTATTTTGCGCCTGCTGCAGCTTAGTTTATTAAAATCGAGTAATATTTAATTGAGTTATTCAAGTTTTTAGAAAATAATCCATTTGGCCATATTTTAGATTCCTTGGCTTGCATGCACGATTGAACGCAAAAATTATAAACCGAATGTACATGCTCATTTTGACATACATACAGAATTACACATAGGTAGATAAAGTCACATGTCAGATGGAAAATACATGCTGTCTGATAGCGCCTTTACTAAAAATAATATAAACATTCTGTAAACAGAATACCGAACACGAGTGGAATGAGAGAATTGAGCTTTTTGTATGATACAGTTATTGCAAGCAAAGGCAGAACAAGTTAAAAAAAATAAACAATACCTACTTCAACGAACCAGAAAACAAAAACTACTTTGAATTTTTACTCAATTCTGGTGTCATAGAATTCGTATGGACAAGGAGAACCTTCAGTCCAAATTTAATACAATTCAAAAGGTGTCGGGTTCGAAAATTCTGAATTTTGTGTCGATTTTTTTTGGAATTACCCAACAAGCATTGAAGCGCTGACAATTTTGGTTATTGAGATCGTGTAAAATTTAAACTTAAAATGTGTGACAAGCGAAATAAATTTTGCTATGTTTGTGGTTTATTTACTGACATTAGTCATAGGCGGAATTTCCGAAATAATATTTCTGCAGTGGAAACATACAATGTTATCTTCGATCGTACTTACAAAACTAGTCGCTGGTACGAACCAGAACATATTTGCATGTGTTGTTGTGCATTACTAAACAAAGCAAAAGACAATTCCTCATTGAATTTGCCCTTTTCTGTGCCCATGACTTGGCATCATCAGCCTTATCATAAGCAAGACGATTGCTATTTTTGCCAAACCAATTTATCAGGCTACAGTTTTAAGACACGCACGGCTATAAAATACGCTGATGTTCCAACCGTAATAAAGGCGATCACCGCAAGTGATAACCACCATGTTATGAGCTCGTATGATAGTGATGCTGATGAGTATGAATGTGAGAACCCACAACAGTTCCTTCCGTCAGGATCCAAATCTGCAGAGCGACATATCATATCCAAAAAGGATTTCGATGATCTAGTTCGGGACATGAACTTGTCATGCCGACAACAAGAAACGCTTGGTTCACGATTTAAACAGTGGAATCTGGTAGAAAGTGAATTCTTAATAACATCAAACAGAAGGAGCAGCGAAAGGATGTTACTGGCAGAGAATTTTAAGTCCGATGTCGATAACAATGACTTTGTGTATTGCGCAGATGTAGCGAAATTATTTAATGCATTGGGTCACAAACACAAAGCCGATGAATGGAGGCTTTTCATTGATGGGTCATGCAAAAGTATGCAGAAATATAAAAATTTATTAGAATTTACTACTTAATATAAAATTTGAAATATTAATTTGCATAGACTTGAAAGCTGTTTTATTACACAATCAAAACCAATTTCCCTCAGTCCCTATTGCGTACGTTACTGGCGTAAAGGAGACTTATGAAGTGATGGAAAAAATACTCCGTTTTGTTAACTACGCAACATACAAATGGAAAATTGTTGCTGATCTAAAGGTGTTGACAATTCTCTTCGGCATGCAAGGTGGAAACACGAAGTATCCATGCTATCTTTGCGAATGGGACAGCCGAGCACTAAATCGCTATCAACGCAAGAAATGGCCACCACGTGCGTTACCTCAAATTGGTAGCAAAAATGTCCTAAACATCCCTTTAGTGAATTGTGAAAATACAATTTTGCCACCGCTGCATTTGAAACTAGGCTATATGAAGCAATTCGTAAAGAAGTTGGATGTAGATAGCAAAGCTTTTCATCATCTGAAAGAAACTTTTCCACGACTAAGTGAAGCAAAAATAACGGCAGGTATATTTTTTTTTTTCAAATTGCTGACAGTATTTGATCCTTTTTAATAATTTTTCGCTACAATTAGGTATTTTTATCGGACCACAGATTCGAAAGCTAATGAAAAGTGACAATTTCAAAAGCAAATTGGACCCTGTTGAGAAACGAGCTTGGGAAAGTTATATTGCGCTCTGTGATAATTTTCTTGGCAATAACAGGAGCGCCGACTATGTTACAGTTGTAAACAATTTTTTAACGGCGTACAATAACATGGGCTGCAACATGTCTATAAAAATCCACTTTTTGCATTCCCACTTAAATTTCTTCCCAGATAATCTGGGCCAGTTCAGCGACGAACAAGGTGAACGATTTCACCAAGAAATTGCTACTATAGAAAGGCGCTTTGATGGCAAAAATAAAATCAACATGATGGCAAATTACTGCTTGTCACTTAGACGAGAAACCGATGATGATCAGTTTAAAAGAAAAAGATCGAGTAAACATTTTTGAGTGTGTACTTAAAGTTCAATAATAAAAAAAAAAATATTAATAAATTGAAGTAGCTTGGTATATTTAATTTAATTTTACAGTATGTATCTACTTCTTTATTCTAAAAAAAATTCGTCAAGAATTTACTATAAAGTGCTCAACAATATTAAGGCCGACAGTGCTATAATGGCGCGACTCATCAACATTTTGCGAAAGTTTCGTCTCCGAAAATCTTTTATAACTTTGCTAATTGTTGATCGATTTTAGAAAATAGACACACATTTTACTCTTGAAAATGTGTTCTTTTTAAATAATAAAACAAAGTTAAAGTGTTTCTAATAAAATACTGTTCGAAAACATCGCCAAAGTCAAAAAATATAAAAAATACACAAAAAAAAATTGGTTTACCTACCAAATACTATAGGCGAACCTATAGGCGTATTAGTGAGCGCATGTGCGAAAAAACGGGTTTTTTACCGTAATTTAAAATTTCGATGTGCACCAAAAAATTCTAGTATGCCACAAAAATCTATTTAACTATACCTACAACCTACGCTATGTCCCATCCCACAAGTTTGCTTTTGATTTTTTTTTGTCACAGTGTGATATTTTCCCATTACATCCCATGAAGGGATAGGGGAGAGCTTCTCACAATCACTGAGCTGTGCGCTTTCCAGTTTTCACTCACTGATTGGGACCTACAGTTTTACACCGATTCCAAACGGTTTTTTTGAGAAGCTATTTCATGGCTTATTACTCGATAGTGTCGCCGTCACTAAGCGTGGTGGCCGTCGTCGAAAGAAAATGTAAGGTGGTCAGAGCAGAGATCGAACCCACGATCTCTCGCACAACAGCCGCGCACACTAACCGTTGCACCACCGACAAACCATACATAGTTAAAATTGTAAAACATTTGAAACATATATACTAATCATATATACAAAAAACACCACAGATTTATAAACATTACAAAGATGTTAAAAAACTGAAACACATAACATATTAAAACTTAAAACTATTGTGGAAATTGAAAACCTATTAGTACAAACAATACGCATTATAATAAATAAATGGTGTCCCATTACATCACATGAAGGGACAGGGGAGAGCTTCTCACAATCATTGAGCTGCGCGCTTTCCAGTTTTCACTCACTGATTGGGACCTACAGTTTTACACCGATTCCGAACGGTATTCTGAGAATCTTTTTCATGGCTAAATACTCGATAGTATCGCCGTCACTGTGCGAGGTGACCGCCGCCGAAAGAATTTTTTTTAATGTGGTCAGAGCAGAGATCGAACCCAGGATCTCATGTACAAGAGGCGCGCACACCAGCCATTGCACCACCACCGAAAATATGAAACCTCAAATACACAATATACTTATACATCACATTAACATTAATGTAATTTGAAATCATATGTACACAAAATCAATCACACACTTGTAAAGTACCAAACAACACAACATATTAAAAGTCACTTGAACTAACATGAAAACAATACCATACAACATACCATTTTGTACACCCATGAATTACGATAAATAAAACACTGAACTTTGAATTACAACCAAACAAACAGAAACTCGTCTAAATTACCAAAAGGCTTAGATACTAAATAGGAAGCAATTAAAGAATTTAACACTGCATTAGAAAAATTAAAAATAAATCTAAAGAAAAGTATAAATAAAACTTTTAGTGGAAATTATATAAAAGAAAAACTTGATAGAAGATTTAACTACCACCACTTTAGAATTTGAAAACCAAAAAGAAGAAATAGAGAAAATTTTAAAGAATTTAAAAGTAACAGAGGTACAACAAGCATTTCGTGACCGGATAAGTAGGTAAGTAAGGAGGAGCATTCTATGTCGTTCAAACAAACCAACTACATCTTCTAAACTAAAAAAAGGACGGTAAGAATCTTACACAAATCCTAAAACAATCCAATAGGCTCTAACACAGTTGGGAAAAACGAATCAAGGGAATCTTAAAATAGTAGATTTTCGAGAAAAAATTGCAGAGCTCTCTGACCAATTAAGCAACTTTGAAATTGGCATTTTAAAAAATCCATCACTGGAAACAAAATAAGCAATTTATAAAGTGAGCGACAACATGGCACTCAATATATTCATAAAGGGAGTTAACCTTGAATATAAAACCATTTTATTAGCCAATATGACAAAAACTTTAAATGAGGCCACACAAAGATGTGTGGAACCTCAGCAAACATTAGGCATTGAAAATAAAAACCTTTTTACATTTAACGAAACAGTAAGACCCAAAAATTACAATAATAATAATGGTTTTATTCTGTTGTTCGACCCTTTCTTTATTAATAAATAATCAATATTCTTCGAGCTTGAGGTCAGATTTGCTGTTCTTGTTTTTATTTTCCTCGATATTTCGCTACTCCATTGTGTAGCATCATCAGGAGATATAAACAATATTTAACAATTAAAACCAAACAACAATTGTGAAAAAATTATGTAAATATAAATATGTTTGAAAAAAATTTTTTCCCGCCTTTTTCAAAACTTTCTGAAGTTACACAAACAAAATTAATGTACGTAAAAAGTTCATATAAATTAACCCAAAGAAAAATGTTAAATCGATAAACAATTTGTGTCTAAAAAGTTCTACTTCTTACTAATTAAATGTCTGTAAATTTGGGCTACATTATCTGTATTTGTTTTATAGTTAATTCTTTTCAATGTTGGTGTATTAATTATTTGTAGCATTTCTAACATATAACGACGTTTATAATTGTTTTCTTTATTCAAAACTGATGTATCCTAAACCAGCAC
Source organism: Phaonia tiefii (assembly GCA_963931995.1). Lineage (NCBI taxonomy): Eukaryota > Metazoa > Arthropoda > Insecta > Diptera > Muscidae > Phaonia > Phaonia tiefii. The sequence goes on from OZ008368.1 coordinate 138,134,906, forward strand.
AATGGGATGTTAATGCTGTTTTGTGTGTGGAAATGTGCCTGTATTTCTGATCTGATTTGTGTCCTGCAATTCGTCTCTTTAGTTTATTTTTTGTAGTCCCTACATATACTTTGTTACAAACCTCGTTGTCATTTCCTTTACAAGGTATTTTATGTACTATATTACACATATCAAATTTGTCCAACCGATCCTTTGTTTTACTAAATATTCTACCTATTGTGTTATATGTTTTGTGTATTAGTATTAGGAATTATGCCAATAAAATTCGTCAAATATTCAAATCGAATTCGATTTTGACTCGATCGATTTTCATCACATGCTGGATTATTTTCGCTCCCTGGTTTATATTTTATAAATATTTGTGTATGATACGTGAGAAATGTAAACAAATACTTTTTTTGTGTATACTTGCAACTGAAACACCTAAAATAAGGGTTAAACGACCTAGAGAACGTTTAAAAGAGGAATTTTTCGGTAGATAATGAATACTGTTTTTGGACATTGCCTTCTAAAGCTTTAGCAAACCTATGATAACTTTTCTGAATAAGGCCGTATGTTTATATCAATTCTGTTATATAAATTCAAAAAATTTAATACTTACAGATTTCCCAATTTTTCTTTTAGTTGTATTGAAGGATTGTTGGTGTTGTTGCTGTTGGCGTGAACTCATCTCTAATGAGATTGGCAAATTCCAAGCTTCTTCTATAGAGCAGAGTTGACGTCTTTTTGATGTAATACTAGGCATAGGAGCCAGAATTAATTGTGCGTCTAAAAATCGAATGCGTTGTTCTAAACACTTGTTAACATCCAATTGATCTTGAGTATTACATCTAAAATCCACTGAATCCTGAAAATAAAAGTTGCATACATATATCAAATGTGTTGTTTCAAGAGTATGTAGTCAGTTTATCAATGTGGCTAAACTATGATCTCTTATTATACTTTTGTGGATGACTTTCAAACGAAAGGACTTTTCTGACTATTCAAAATTTATAATTACTTATAGTGTACGCATTTTGTGGATCCTGATTGACCAGCTAAATAACACTGTCGGTTTTAGTGTGTAAGAAAAAGAAGATAACTTACAAAAATAAATACGCAAAAAGCTTTACCTCGCGAAGATTTAGCCGAACTTTTCACGCCGCATAGTGCTAGACTCCAAGTAATCTAGACCAGGGGTGGCAAATTTTATCGGGAAGGGGTCAGATATTAAAAAAAAATTGAATCCGGCGGACCAAGAAAAAATAATTTTAATGAAATGTCATATTTAATGAGGCTAAGGTAATGAAATTCTTCTCTATGCAACAGTTTTTTTACAACTTTTCCTGTAAAAAATATATCCTAATATAATACATAGGGATATATTATTGGTTGGGGAGTATATCTCTCCACCCTACCCTGAGAATTTCAATATCTCTCTGAAGCAGGGGCTGGGTGCTACGGGGCATGTCCACAGGCTGCGGTTAGTGGAAAACCATGTTACAGTGCAACGACACTCGACGGCAGAGTGCAACTACCCGAGGGGAGCGGAAGATCCGATGTGAGTCTCTCTGTTGATCAGACCTTCGAAAATGTCGGTTGTGAATGAAGATTCCCTTATATGATAAGTGCGACGGGCGCCATTATAATATCCAATGTTGAGCACAAAACAGTTTAACGGTCAAAGTGGTTGGTAGCAGTGTCCAAGACCTGAATGGGCAGTCAGATTTAAAATAAACTGGTTCCTAATAGGTCTGCAACCGCTGCAAGCTCCGCTAGATAAACTGAGAATCTAAATATATATGGATCTGAAAGTACATATCTAGTAGTAGATCTACTCAAAATGAACCCCCCTAAATCCGGGGTGTGGTGCGACCCGTGCTCATAGGAATTATCGGTTCGCAGTCTGGGTTTATCCCAGCGATGACCTTTGTTGATATCTGCCAGAAACAAAAACGAAAACATACTGCTACGACCACGAACACGGAAAACGACACAAAAGCTGAAACTAAATCGACGACGATGACTACAATGACTAGATATAGCAGTGGTTCTACTCAAACTGAACCCCCCTAATTCCGGAGTCGCTGTAACCCGTGAGTATCGGGATTATCGGTTACAAATAGATACAATTTTATACAAAAAACTCGAGGGTACACAACCGCTAAAAATTATATTACCTTATTTCAAAAAAAAGCCTAAGAGTGATGCTTGCGAGCTCTTTAGGGCTTAGGGTGTTAGAGTTATCCGATCGGGGAAAAAGTTTGCACATACCAGTTTTTGGAGCAAATGAATAATACTGGGGGGTGGGAGCAAACATTTTTATCGATAAAAAAATCTCCTTACAAATAAGGGCAACACTAGTGTGATCTAACTTATAACAACACGGTTGTACTACCTGCTACTTCGGTTCCTGATGGTGAGCACTCCAGTCCTTCAAAGAAGTATAACGATCACCGCCTTTCTTTAAGGATCCTTAGAGGTGTGGCAAGGCTGCCCTTTAACTCCGACCTATAAGCAGAGTCAATATTTAAAATGGGCACAGGGTATGGCTGAACAACAGGATACTCCGTACGCTTCCACTTCCAAGATACAGCAGTCAGGTAAGAAGCAGCGCTCGCCTGATGAACCGCTGTTTCCCAAAAGAACCAAAGTGAACGGTGGAAACGCTAGTCCAAGCTGACGTCGCTAAGAACAACTGGGTACTGGCGGACAGCAACAGGGAAATGAAGACGACAACATCCCTAAGGACAAATGGAGTACCGTTGAAAACGGACTGTCCGCGGTATACCCTGATGTTCTCAAGGAGATTCCTGTTCCTTCTCCGGACTGTGGTGCAGGCTGATATCGGGACCGCATAAAATTAATGAGCGACGAGCGCTCTGTTGGCTGCTATCGCTGCGCTCTGAGTATAATAGGTGGAATCTTACGGGGTGACGCACTGAATGCAGGCATGCAGATTTTATACTTAATGCCTGGTATCTGTCTCACCTCGTCAAGTTAGGTGGCCGGGTCTCATACGGTTTCAGTAGGACCCAACTTTTGAACAAAAGCGATAAGGAAGAAAAAGCATAAGATACATAAGATAAGATACATCAGAGAATCCGTAGTGAAATATGCCCTAACGCAAGTGCCTGAGATGCATCTGGAGGTTACTAGTGTTTCCTTCATCGCCGATGAGCTTGGATGTGTGGAGAAGCTCTTCATCATGGTGCCGGACGAGTTAGTTGAAGACGAGTTTCTTGGCAACACCACTGTTGAGAAGGCAGGTAGGCCGGAGCTAGTGATTTCCACGGGGATTTTGAATAAAACACAGATTGCGTAATAAAAGGCTTGATTTATTCCACAAAATGTATTTATATTAAAATTCCTATACATATAACAAACAAAATATAAGAATTTGGATTGAAAAAATTATATATAAATTATCACCTACTTTTTGGTATGAAAACCACTAGAAATTGTTTTTAAAATTGGAACTAGCTATTTGTCCCTGAGGCACCGCGTATTTAGCCAACTTGTTTAAAGTACTTTATGTTGAAAATGGCGAAGCCTTAGGTACGCTAATTGACATTTAAAAGGTTTCGTTAAAAAATAATGAATTGACAATCTGAAAAATTTATATTTATAAAAGTGTTGCCAGATCGTTGCCAAAACTATGGGGATTTTGGAGGTGGCGCTAACATTCCCCCCGCAGTATGGCAAGAAGCTTGTTCGCCGCCAGACTTCTGTTGAGGAGCTACATCCAAAATTGCCAGCTTGGTAACGGGTCTCTCTACTATCCCACGTTGAGTAAGCACTTTTGCACTGCGAACTTGTCCGTCACTTGCCAATCTCGTCTCAAGTACTTTACCACGTAGCCATATATTTCGAGGAAGCGAAGGGTCAACAATGATCACTAAGTCCCCCTGACATAAAGGTTTCGATTTTTCGTGCCACTTCGACCTACAAGTTAACGACGGTAAATATTCAACCAGCCACTTCTTCCAAAATATGTTCGCATATTGTTGTGAAATAAGCCAGTTTCGTTTTAATATTATTCCACTGTCGTTGCATGTAGTCATCGGCTTAAGCCCACTGGAACTTCCTACTAGAAAATGATTCGGAGTTATAGCTTCTGCGGTATCTTCTTCAACAGGAACATATGCAAGCGGTCTCGAATTAATTATATTTTCGACTTCTATTAACATGCTTAAATATCGTTTTATATAAAATCGTTTTAACCGAGTGTACTAAACGCTCCCATGCGCCTCCCATGTGGGGTGAAGCTGGAGGATTGAACGCCCATTTCGTCGTTGTATTAGTGAATGTTTTCACCAACTCATTTTGGTCAACTTCCATTAGGGCTTCTCGTAGCTCTCTTTCTGCACCGACGAAATTCGTCCCATTACCGCTGTAGAATTCATGTGGGATTCCTCTACGTGCCATAAAATTGCAAATGGCCACAATACAGGAGCGCGTAGTTAGAGAATGTGCAATCTCAATATGGACCGCCCTAATAGTCAAACACGTAAATAGACAACCATAGCGCTTTTCCTTGTGTCGGTTTACCGTAACCAGGATGGGTCCAAAAAAGTCCATTCCGGTATATGTAAATGGAGCGGAGTATGACGCAAGGCGGGCACGCGGTAGCTTTGCCATCTGTGGATTCTGCGGTACAGCTTTCTTAATCTTACACATTTGACAACAACGAATTATAGATTTGTATGTTGTACGAAGTTTTGAGACAGAGTATTTTCGCCCTAACTCATTGACAACTGTCTCATGATTACCGTGGTGAAACCTTTGGTGGTAGTGTAGAAAAATTAATTTTGTTAGATGACTTTTGTTTGGCAATATTATAGGCCGTTTCTGTTCTAGAGAAACATCTGCCATGTCGATTCTGCTATCCACGCGTAAAATTCCATTGTCTAAGTAGGGTGACTTAGTATAAATATCGCTGGATTTGGATACAGAGATATTTGACTTCAGTGATGAAATTTCCCCTTGATATTTTTCCCGTTGTGCTTGCTTATAAAGCAAATATTCAGCTTTCAGTAACTCATCCTGAGTTAATACTCCTTTGAGTTTACAAGTTTTACGACAGTTGTTAATAAAGCGCAGAACATATGCCACCGTTCTGACAATACGTGTCCATTTTGATTAATAAACATTTCAATCTTTGTTACTTGGTGTACATGGTGTATACTTTCTTCCTCGGTTGAGTAAGAGGGGGGCTCTGATTGTGGCCACTGGTCTTCAGACTTGAACAGAAAATCAGGACCACTAAACCACCGGCTGGAACTAGAAATGACTGGAACTTTTGACCATTTTGTAGCATCATCAGCCACATTATGTTTGCTCGGTACCCAATTCCACTCTTTTATTGCAGAAAGCTCCAATATCTCGGTAACTCTAAACGCAACGAATTGAGTGTATTTTCGGTGATCGGAATTAATCCAGCTAAGCACTGTTCCTGAGTCGCTCCAAAAATATTTTTTAGAAATTTTTATTTCATGGTTTTCCATAATAAATTTGGCAAAACGAGCTCCAATTAGAGCGGCCATCAGCTCAAGTCTGGGTACAGACGTAATTTTCATTGGTGCCACCCTAGTTTTAGCACCAACTAAAGAGCAAACAATAGTGTCAACTTTTTTCAACCTAAAGTAACACACTACTGCATATCCATCTTTACTAGCATCCACAAATGTATGCAGTTGCACATCCACATCCTCATAATTTGAAAATGATTTCAAATAACAACGATCAATTTTAATCTTTTGTATATCGGGTAAAATTTTCACCCACTGGGTCCATTTTATTATTAATTCTGGGGGAATTCGTTCATCCCAATCAATTTTAGATCGCCACACATCTTGCATTAATACTTTCACATACATTATGATATGCCCAATTAAACCAAGGGGGTCATAAATTGACATAACTAGTCTCAGCATTTCCCGTTTTGTTGGTGATTTTTTGAACGAAAATATATCGCTGTCTAAAAGCCATGATGCGATTTTGAAAGTTATGAAATCCTCTTGATGTTCCCAAAATATTCCCAAAACTTTTTCAATTTGTGTTTCATCTTTAAAGTTGATACACTTTATACCATTTGAATTTGTAGCTGGAAAGGCTTGCCTTACTAACATGCTGTTAGAAATCCAATTTCTTTTATTGAAGCCCGCTTGGCGATGTACGTATGAAACGTCGGAAACTAGTTTCATTGCATCTTGTGATGTGTTAACAGAATCTAATAAATCATCAACATAATGATTTTGTTTAATTGATTTTGCAGCCAAAGGAAATTTAGCTTCAAATTTATCGGCGTTTAAATTTTTTATATATTGTGATATGCTAGGGCACATGTAGCTCCAAATATCATCACATCCATTACAAATACATCAGGCGATTTCTTTTGCTTGCAGTCACGCCAGAGAAATCGTTGAACATCACGATCTTCTGGTCGTATGTGAACTTGATGAAACATCTCTTCGATGTCACCACAAATAGCCACAGCATATTGCCGAAATTTAAAAAGTATTGACGGTAGGGAGGCCAACATATCAGGGCCTTTTAATAAAAATGAATTTAAAGACAATCCGCCAGATTTTGCAGCAGCATCCAAACGACTCGCGATTTACCGGGTTTATTTTTATTAAAAACTGCAAAAATCGGAAGATACCAAACTTTCCCATCGGCACGTTTTATTTCGCATTCATCCAACTTACGTATGTAGCCTTTAGATAGGTAGTTCGCAATTGTGTTCTTAAATATTTGAAAAAGCGCACAATTTTGTTTTAATTTCCTTTCTAGGCAGGTTAGCCGATTTAAAGCCATGTCAAAACTGTTTGGCAATTGAAAACAATCGAATTTCCATAGTAATGGTACCTCATAATGACCATTCTCTTTTAATTTTGTATAACTGTGTAACAAATTTAAAGCCCGTTGCTCATCTTCAGCAATTAGTGGATCTTTTGTGCTTATTCCTACGCTTTCAAGTGTATAAAACTTCCTAACTAACTCGTCTACACTGTCATCCCTTGTTGAACAATCACAAAGATGAAAATTGAAATGCTTACTTGAATTTTCATTTTCCGGCACTACACCATAAATAAGCCAACCGAGTTTTGTACACACAGCAACTGGTTCATGTTGAGCCCCTTCACGGATTTTACTTGAAATCCCCAATTTGAAATGATTTAGACCGATTAATAGTTTCGGCACTGCATTTGTATAACTTTTTATTGATAATTTTCGCAAGTGACGATAACGCTGAGACAACATTTGGTAGTTCAATGTTTGTGTCGGCAGACTTAATGTATCCACTGTGCACACATTCATATTTATTCGTTGTTTGTTTTCACCTGAAATTGTAATATTTAATTTCTTTGAATTTCTTTCACTTCTCTGCACACCTCCCGTCCATCGCAAACACAAGGGATTTGCGACACCATTTATTTCGAGTTCATTCGCTATTGATTTGTCCATCAGGCTTATAGACGATCCTTCGTCGATAAATGCGAATGTTTCCACAGTTTTATTTTCTCCATGAATTTTTATTGGAATAATTTTAAACAAAATGTTTCTAATTTGTTCACTGTGAGAATTATTTATTACTTCTTCCTCCACGTCAATATGCGTATTGTTTACTTTTTCAGTACTTGGCGATGATGAATAGCGGTGTAATGAAGGATGGTGATAATATTCACATTCTTCCTTACCGCACTTCTTCTTTCGCCTACACTCTCCGCTATGCAAACATAAACAACATTTACATAGTTTGTTCTTTCTCACCACGTTCCACTTTTCACCCCGATCTAACGACTGATATGTTAGACAGTCACTTACTGTTTTACAGTTGTTGTTATTGCAGTCGAATGCGCTGCTGCGTCTGCTGCTGTTAGTGCTGCTACTGTTATCGGTGTTTTGTTTTGTTGCAGTGGGATCGACTGCAATAGAACTGGCTGTTAATCCAAGGGCAAATAACCAATTGTCAAATGCAGACAAATTTGGTTTTTTGTTTTGATTAATAAGCTGGACTTTTAGAGTTGCCCATTGCATTTGATATGACGATGGGAGTCTTAGGAGTAATTGCTGGAGTAAACAAGAGTTGTTTATTTCATCTGGTAAGTTGCTAGCATTAATAGTGGCTATCAAACTATGGACATTAATAGCAAAGGAGGTAAGTGTATGCAAATTATTTTCATTGACTTTTGGCGATAAATTAATCCTATTTCTAATTGAATTTAGTATCTTTTCAGGTTGGCCGTACAGCATGCGGAGAACATCAATGACGCCAGGGACGTTGGAGGGGTGGACGAGCATTTGTTGCACGCTATGGAGAGCGTCGCCTTTTAATGATTTTTGGAGGCGGATAAGGTTTTCGGCGTCCGTGAAGCAGCAGGTGGCGGTGGACCATTCGAAGGTGGAAATAAATAAGGGCCATTCTTCAGGGTGACCCGTGAAAGTAGGCAATTCCTTTGGGACAGATTGCCTGGCATGTATGCTGCTTTGTTGAAACTGTGAGTTATTTAAATATTGTGTTTGTGATGGAATTGTACGAATCGTTGAAGAAAGTGGTTCATTGTTAATAAATGTTTGGTGATTTTGAAAATAATTCGGCAGTGTTGAGTTTGAATTTATTGGTGGGGGTGGCATAGAGCTGGGTATATATGCAGGTAAGTTGGAAAATGTCACAGCAGTCGGTTGGTGCGTGGAGGTTTGTATTACAGGGGGTAAAACTCTACTTGAATAACCACTATTAGTGGTAGTAGCCATGGCATAAGTGGGTGCAATGGATGAAATCAGTGCGTTGGAGACCGACGACAAGTTATTGTGTTGTGACATTTGATTGGTATGATTGTATACAACGTTTGTGTTGTTATTATTTTGATTTGTTTTTCTGGTGGGGATATCAAAATATGATGTTTCATTTGGCAAGAATGTTGCTTGCGGAATGATAGAATTATTCACATCGTTTGTGGGATTTTGTTGGTGAACAGTGGGAGCAATTTCCGATATTTGTTCATGGAAGGGCAATTCGCTTACCCAATCCCGGACGGAATGTGACTTACTGGACGAGGCGTCACTAATGTTATCAGCCTCTTCTAAAAGTTGATACTTTTTATTCAAATATTTGCGTTCTAAGTTTCTTTCTTCTTCCAGTCGGTGTAATTGTAGTTGTAGACTACGAGTTCGGGACTGCTGAGAATGAGACGAACGATGACTTGCGGTACTTTGAATGGCTGAGGCTGGCTTTTTGGCCGAACATTGTGGGCATTTGTAGGTTATGTCATTAGCGACATTTGCACAACTTGTGTGGAATTTTCTTTGACACTTGATGCAAATTATCATATTTTTGTCAGGGGGATTGGGACATAGTGAACAATTGTGATCATTTTGTTCGTTATGTTGTTGACCCTCTGAATTTGATAACTCCATTTTGTACTTACTGCGAGATTGGCAAGGTTATTGATGACGCTGTAGGTGACCCAGGAAGAGACGAAGTAAGCCACAAAAAGAATTTTAAAATGTTGAGAAGGCAGGTAGGCCGGAGCTAGTGATTTCCACGGGGATTTTGAATAAAACACAGATTGCGTAATAAAAGGCTTGATTTATTCCACAAAATGTATTTATATTAAAATTCCTATACATATAACAAACAAAATATAAGAATTTGGAATGAAAAATTTATATATAAATTATCACCTACTTTTTGGTATGAAAACCACTAGAAATTGTTTTTAAAATTGGAACTAGATATTTGTCCCTGAGGCACCGCGTATTTAGCCAACTTGTTTAAAGTACTTTATGTTGAAAATGGCGAAGCCTTAGGTACGCTAATTGACATTTAAAAGGTTTCGTTAAAAAATAATGAATTGACAATCTGAAAAATTTATATTTATAAAAGTGTTGCCAGATCGTTGCCAAAACTATGGGGATTTTGGAGGTGGCGCTAACATTCCCCCCGCAGTATGGCAAGAAGCTTGTTCGCCGCCAGACTTCTGTTGAGGAGCTACATCCAAAATTGCCAGCTTGGTAACGGGTCTCTCTACTATCCCACGTTGAGTAAGCACTTTTGCACTGCGAACTTGTCCGTCACTTGCCAATCTCGTCTCAAGTACTTTACCACGTAGCCATATATTTCGAGGAAGCGAAGGGTCAACAATGATCACTAAGTCGTGCCACTTCGACCTACAAGTTAACGACGGTAAATATTCAACCAGCCACTTCTTCCAAAATATGTTCGCATATTGTTGTGAAATAAGCCAGTTTCGTTTTAATATTATTCCACTGTCGTTGCATGTAGTTATCGGCTTAAGCCCACTGGAACTTCCTACTAGAAAATGATTCGGAGTTATAGCTTCTGCGGTATCTTCTTCAACAGGAACATATGCAAGCGGTCTCGAATTAATTATATTTTCGACTTCTATTAACATGCTTAAATATCGTTTTATATAAAATCGTTTTAACCGAGTGTACTAAACGCTCCCATGCGCCTCCCATGTGGGGTGAAGCTGGAGGATTGAACGCCCATTTCGTCGTTGTATTAGTGAATGTTTTCACCAACTCATTTTGGTCAACTTCCATTAGGGCTTCTCGTAGCTCTCTTTCTGCACCGACGAAATTCGTCCCATTACCGCTGTAGAATTCATGTGGGATTCCTCTACGTGCCATAAAATTGCAAATGGCCACAATACAGGAGCGCGTAGTTAGAGAATGTGCAATCTCAATATGGACCGCCCTAATAGTCAAACACGTAAATAGACAACCATAGCGCTTTTCCTTGTGTCGGTTTACCGTAACCAGGATGGGTCCAAAAAAGTCCATTCCGGTATATGTAAATGGAGCGGAGTATGACGCAAGGCGGGCACGCGGTAGCTTTGCCATCTGTGGATTCTGCGGTACAGCTTTCTTAATCTTACACATTTGACAACAACGAATTATAGATTTGTATGTTGTACGAAGTTTTGAGACAGAGTAGTTTCGCCCTAACTCATTGACAACTGTCTCATGATTACCGTGGTGAAACCTTTGGTGGTAGTGTAGAAAAATTAATTTTGTTAGATGACTTTTGTTTGGCAATATTATAGGCCGTTTCTGTTCTAGAGAAACATCTGCCATGTCGATTCTGCTATCCACGCGTAAAATTCCATTGTCTAAGTAGGGTGACTTAGTATAAATATCGCTGGATTTGGATACAGAGATATTTGACTTCAGTGATGAAATTTCCCCTTGATATTTTTCCCGTTGTGCTTGCTTATAAAGCAAATATTCAGCTTTCAGTAACTCATCCTGAGTTAATACTCCTTTGAGTTTACAAGTTTTACGACAGTTGTTAATAAAGCGCAGAACATATGCCACCGTTCTGACAATACGTGTCCATTTTGATTAATAAACATTTCAATCTTTGTTACTTGGTGTACATGGTGTATACTTTCTTCCTCGGTTGAGTAAGAGGGGGGCTCTGATTGTGGCCACTGGTCTTCAGACTTGAACAGAAAATCAGGACCACTAAACCACCGGCTGGAACTAGAAATGACTGGAACTTTTGACCATTTTGTAGCATCATCAGCCACATTATGTTTGCTCGGTACCCAATTCCACTCTTTTATTGCAGAAAGCTCCAATATCTCGGTAACTCTAAACGCAACGAATTGAGTGTATTTTCGGTGATCGGAATTAATCCAGCTAAGCACTGTTCCTGAGTCGCTCCAAAAATATTTTTTAGAAATTTTTATTTCATGGTTTTCCATAATAAATTTGGCAAAACGAGCTCCAATTAGAGCGGCCATCAGCTCAAGTCTGGGTACAGACGTAATTTTCATTGGTGCCACCCTAGTTTTAGCACCAACTAAAGAGCAAACAATAGTGTCAACTTTTTTCAACCTAAAGTAACACACTACTGCATATCCATCTTTACTAGCATCCACAAATGTATGCAGTTGCACATCCACATCCTCATAATTTGAAAATGATTTCAAATAACAACGATCAATTTTAATCTTTTGTATATCGGGTAAAATTTTCACCCACTGGGTCCATTTTATTATTAATTCTGGGGGAATTCGTTCATCCCAATCAATTTTAGATCGCCACACATCTTGCATTAATACTTTCACATACATTATGATATGCCCAATTAAACCAAGGGGGTCATAAATTGACATAACTAGTCTCAGCATTTCCCGTTTTGTTGGTGATTTTTTGAACGAAAATATATCGCTGTCTAAAAGCCATGATGCGATTTTGAAAGTTATGAAATCCTCTTGATGTTCCCAAAATATTCCCAAAACTTTTTCAATTTGTGTTTCATCTTTAAAGTTGATACACTTTATACCATTTGAATTTGTAGCTGGAAAGGCTTGCCTTACTAACATGCTGTTAGAAATCCAATTTCTTATATTGAAGCCCGCTTGGCGATGTACGTATGAAACGTCGGAAACTAGTTTCATTGCATCTTGTGATGTGTTAACAGAATCTAATAAATCATCAACATAATGATTTTGTTTAATTGATTTTGCAGCCAAAGGAAATTTAGCTTCAAATTTATCGGCGTTTAAATTTTTTATATATTGTGATATGCTAGGGCACATGTAGCTCCAAATATCATCACATCCATTACAAATACATCAGGCGATTTCTTTTGCTTGCAGTCACGCCAGAGAAATCGTTGAACATCACGATCTTCTGGTCGTATGTGAACTTGATGAAACATCTCTTCGATGTCACCACAAATAGCCACAGCATATTGCCGAAATTTAAAAAGTATTGACGGTAGGGAGGCCAACATATCAGGGCCTTTTAATAAAAATGAATTTAAAGACAATCCGCCAGATTTTGCAGCAGCATCCAAACGACTCGCGATTTACCGGGTTTATTTTTATTAAAAACTGCAAAAATCGGAAGATACCAAACTTTCCCATCGGCACGTTTTATTTCGCATTCATCCAACTTACGTATGTAGCCTTTAGATAGGTAGTTCGCAATTGTGTTCTTAAATATTTGAAAAAGCGCACAATTTTGTTTTAATTTCCTTTCTAGGCAGGTTAGCCGATTTAAAGCCATGTCAAAACTGTTTGGCAATTGAAAACAATCGAATTTCCATAGTAATGGTACCTCATAATGACCATTCTCTTTTAATTTTGTATAACTGTGTAACAAATTTAAAGCCCGTTGCTCATCTTCAGCAATTAGTGGATCTTTTGTGCTTATTCCTACGCTTTCAAGTGTATAAAACTTCCTAACTAACTCGTCTACACTGTCATCCCTTGTTGAACAATCACAAAGATGAAAATTGAAATGCTTACTTGAATTTTCATTTTCCGGCACTACACCATAAATAAGCCAACCGAGTTTTGTACACACAGCAACTGGTTCATGTTGAGCCCCTTCACGGATTTTACTTGAAATCCCCAATTTGAAATGATTTAGACCGATTAATAGTTTCGGCACTGCATTTGTATAACTTTTTATTGATAATTTTCGCAAGTGACGATAACGCTGAGACAACATTTGGTAGTTCAATGTTTGTGTCGGCAGACTTAATGTATCCACTGTGCACACATTCATATTTATTCGTTGTTTGTTTTCACCTGAAATTGTAATATTTAATTTCTTTGAATTTCTTTCACTTCTCTGCACACCTCCCGTCCATCGCAAACACAAGGGATTTGCGACACCATTTATTTCGAGTTCATTCGCTATTGATTTGTCCATCAGGCTTATAGACGATCCTTCGTCGATAAATGCGAATGTTTCCACAGTTTTATTTTCTCCATGAATTTTTATTGGAATAATTTTAAACAAAATGTTTCTAATTTGTTCACTGTGAGAATTATTTATTACTTCTTCCTCCACGTCAATATGCGTATTGTTTACTTTTTCAGTACTTGGCGATGATGAATAGCGGTGTAATGAAGGATGGTGATAATATTCACATTCTTCCTTACCGCACTTCTTCTTTCGCCTACACTCTCCGCTATGCAAACATAAACAACATTTACATAGTTTGTTCTTTCTCACCACGTTCCACTTTTCACCCCGATCTAACGACTGATATGTTAGACAGTCACTTACTGTTTTACAGTTGTTGTTATTGCAGTCGAATGCGCTGCTGCGTCTGCTGCTGTTAGTGCTGCTACTGTTATCGGTGTTTTGTTTTGTTGCAGTGGGATCGACTGCAATAGAACTGGCTGTTAATCCAAGGGCAAATAACCAATTGTCAAATGCAGACAAATTTGGTTTTTTGTTTTGATTAATAAGCTGGACTTTTAGAGTTGCCCATTGCATTTGATATGACGATGGGAGTCTTAGGAGTAATTGCTGGAGTAAACAAGAGTTGTTTATTTCATCTGGTAAGTTGCTAGCATTAATAGTGGCTATCAAACTATGGACATTAATAGCAAAGGAGGTAAGTGTATGCAAATTATTTTCATTGACTTTTGGCGATAAATTAATCCTATTTCTAATTGAATTTAGTATCTTTTCAGGTTGGCCGTACAGCATGCGGAGAACATCAATGACGCCAGGGACGTTGGAGGGGTGGACGAGCATTTGTTGCACGCTATGGAGAGCGTCGCCTTTTAATGATTTTTGGAGGCGGATAAGGTTTTCGGCGTCCGTGAAGCAGCAGGTGGCGGTGGACCATTCGAAGGTGGAAATAAATAAGGGCCATTCTTCAGGGTGACCCGTGAAAGTAGGCAATTCCTTTGGGACAGATTGCCTGGCATGTATGCTGCTTTGTTGAAACTGTGAGTTATTTAAATATTGTGTTTGTGATGGAATTGTACGAATCGTTGAAGAAAGTGGTTCATTGTTAATAAATGTTTGGTGATTTTGAAAATAATTCGGCAGTGTTGAGTTTGAATTTATTGGTGGGGGTGGCATAGAGCTGGGTATATATGCAGGTAAGTTGGAAAATGTCACAGCAGTCGGTTGGTGCGTGGAGGTTTGTATTACAGGGGGTAAAACTCTACTTGAATAACCACTATTAGTGGTAGTAGCCATGGCATAAGTGGGTGCAATGGATGAAATCAGTGCGTTGGAGACCGACGACAAGTTATTGTGTTGTGACATTTGATTGGTATGATTGTATACAACGTTTGTGTTGTTATTATTTTGATTTGTTTTTCTGGTGGGGATATCAAAATATGATGTTTCATTTGGCAAGAATGTTGCTTGCGGAATGATAGAATTATTCACATCGTTTGTGGGATTTTGTTGGTGAACAGTGGGAGCAATTTCCGATATTTGTTCATGGAAGGGCAATTCGCTTACCCAATCCCGGACGGAATGTGACTTACTGGACGAGGCGTCACTAATGTTATCAGCCTCTTCTAAAAGTTGATACTTTTTATTCAAATATTTGCGTTCTAAGTTTCTTTCTTCTTCCAGTCGGTGTAATTGTAGTTGTAGACTACGAGTTCGGGACTGCTGAGAATGAGACGAACGATGACTTGCGGTACTTTGAATGGCTGAGGCTGGCTTTTTGGCCGAACATTGTGGGCATTTGTAGGTTATGTCATTAGCGACATTTGCACAACTTGTGTGGAATTTTCTTTGACACTTGATGCAAATTATCATATTTTTGTCAGGGGGATTGGGACATAGTGAACAATTGTGATCATTTTGTTCGTTATGTTGTTGACCCTCTGAATTTGATAACTCCATTTTGTACTTACTGCGAGATTGGCAAGGTTATTGATGACGCTGTAGGTGACCCAGGAAGAGACGAAGTAAGCCACAAAAAGAATTTTAAAATGTTGAGAAGGCAGGTAGGCCGGAGCTAGTGATTTCCACGGGGATTTTGAATAAAACACAGATTGCGTAATAAAAGGCTTGATTTATTCCACAAAATGTATTTATATTAAAATTCCTATACATATAACAAACAAAATATAAGAATTTGGAATGAAAAAATTATATATAAATTATCACCTACTTTTTGGTATGAAAACCACTAGAAATTGTTTTTAAAATTGGAACTAGATATTTGTCCCTGAGGCACCGCGTATTTAGCCAACTTGTTTAAAGTACTTTATGTTGAAAATGGCGAAGCCTTAGGTACGCTAATTGACATTTAAAAGGTTTCGTTAAAAAATAATGAATTGACAATCTGAAAAATTTATATTTATAAAAGTGTTGCCAGATCGTTGCCAAAACTATGGGGATTTTGGAGGTGGCGCTAACATTCCCCCCGCAGTATGGCAAGAAGCTTGTTCGCCGCCAGACTTCTGTTGAGGAGCTACATCCAAAATTGCCAGCTTGGTAACGGGTCTCTCTACTATCCCACGTTGAGTAAGCACTTTTGCACTGCGAACTTGTCCGTCACTTGCCAATCTCGTCTCAAGTACTTTACCACGTAGCCATATATTTCGAGGAAGCGAAGGGTCAACAATGATCACTAAGTCCCCCTGACATAAAGGTTTCGATTTTTCGTGCCACTTCGACCTACAAGTTAACGACGGTAAATATTCAACCAGCCACTTCTTCCAAAATATGTTCGCATATTGTTGTGAAATAAGCCAGTTTCGTTTTAATATTATTCCACTGTCGTTGCATGTAGTCATCGGCTTAAGCCCACTGGAACTTCCTACTAGAAAATGATTCGGAGTTATAGCTTCTGCGGTATCTTCTTCAACAGGAACATATGCAAGTGGTCTCGAATTAATTATATTTTCGACTTCTATTAACATGCTTAAATATCGTTTTATATAAAATCGTTTTAACCGAGTGTACTAAACGCTCCCATGCGCCTCCCATGTGGGGTGAAGCTGGAGGATTGAACGCCCATTTCGTCGTTGTATTAGTGAATGTTTTCACCAACTCATTTTGGTCAACTTCCATTAGGGCTTCTCGTAGCTCTCTTTCTGCACCGACGAAATTCGTCCCATTACCGCTGTAGAATTCATGTGGGATTCCTCTACGTGCCATAAAATTGCAAATGGCCACAATACAGGAGCGCGTAGTTAGAGAATGTGCAATCTCAATATGGACCGCCCTAATAGTCAAACACGTAAATAGACAACCATAGCGCTTTTCCTTGTGTCGGTTTACCGTAACCAGGATGGGTCCAAAAAAGTCCATTCCGGTATATGTAAATGGAGCGGAGTATGACGCAAGGCGGGCACGCGGTAGCTTTGCCATCTGTGGATTCTGCGGTACAGCTTTCTTAATCTTACACATTTGACAACAACGAATTATAGATTTGTATGTTGTACGAAGTTTTGAGACAGAGTATTTTCGCCCTAACTCATTGACAACTGTCTCATGATTACCGTGGTGAAACCTTTGGTGGTAGTGTAGAAAAATTAATTTTGTTAGATGACTTTTGTTTGGCAATATTATAGGCCGTTTCTGTTCTAGAGAAACATCTGCCATGTCGATTCTGCTATCCACGCGTAAAATTCCATTGTCTAAGTAGGGTGACTTAGTATAAATATCGCTGGATTTGGATACAGAGATATTTGACTTCAGTGATGAAATTTCCCCTTGATATTTTTCCCGTTGTGCTTGCTTATAAAGCAAATATTCAGCTTTCAGTAACTCATCCTGAGTTAATACTCCTTTGAGTTTACAAGTTTTACGACAGTTGTTAATAAAGCGCAGAACATATGCCACCGTTCTGACAATACGTGTCCATTTTGATTAATAAACATTTCAATCTTTGTTACTTGGTGTACATGGTGTATACTTTCTTCCTCGGTTGAGTAAGAGGGGGGCTCTGATTGTGGCCACTGGTCTTCAGACTTGAACAGAAAATCAGGACCACTAAACCACCGGCTGGAACTAGAAATGACTGGAACTTTTGACCATTTTGTAGCATCATCAGCCACATTATGTTTGCTCGGTACCCAATTCCACTCTTTTATTGCAGAAAGCTCCAATATCTCGGTAACTCTAAACGCAACGAATTGAGTGTATTTTCGGTGATCGGAATTAATCCAGCTAAGCACTGTTCCTGAGTCGCTCCAAAAATATTTTTTAGAAATTTTTATTTCATGGTTTTCCATAATAAATTTGGCAAAACGAGCTCCAATTAGAGCGGCCATCAGCTCAAGTCTGGGTACAGACGTAATTTTCATTGGTGCCACCCTAGTTTTAGCACCAACTAAAGAGCAAACAATAGTGTCAACTTTTTTCAACCTAAAGTAACACACTACTGCATATCCATCTTTACTAGCATCCACAAATGTATGCAGTTGCACATCCACATCCTCATAATTTGAAAATGATTTCAAATAACAACGATCAATTTTAATCTTTTGTATATCGGGTAAAATTTTCACCCACTGGGTCCATTTTATTATTAATTCTGGGGGAATTCGTTCATCCCAATCAATTTTAGATCGCCACACATCTTGCATTAATACTTTCACATACATTATGATATGCCCAATTAAACCAAGGGGGTCATAAATTGACATAACTAGTCTCAGCATTTCCCGTTTTGTTGGTGATTTTTTGAACGAAAATATATCGCTGTCTAAAAGCCATGATGCGATTTTGAAAGTTATGAAATCCTCTTGATGTTCCCAAAATATTCCCAAAACTTTTTCAATTTGTGTTTCATCTTTAAAGTTGATACACTTTATACCATTTGAATTTGTAGCTGGAAAGGCTTGCCTTACTAACATGCTGTTAGAAATCCAATTTCTTATATTGAAGCCCGCTTGGCGATGTACGTATGAAACGTCGGAAACTAGTTTCATTGCATCTTGTGATGTGTTAACAGAATCTAATAAATCATCAACATAATGATTTTGTTTAATTGATTTTGCAGCCAAAGGAAATTTAGCTTCAAATTTATCGGCGTTTAAATTTTTTATATATTGTGATATGCTAGGGCACATGTAGCTCCAAATATCATCACATCCATTACAAATACATCAGGCGATTTCTTTTGCTTGCAGTCACGCCAGAGAAATCGTTGAACATCACGATCTTCTGGTCGTATGTGAACTTGATGAAACATCTCTTCGATGTCACCACAAATAGCCACAGCATATTGCCGAAATTTAAAAAGTATTGACGGTAGGGAGGCCAACATATCAGGGCCTTTTAATAAAAATGAATTTAAAGACAATCCGCCAGATTTTGCAGCAGCATCCAAACGACTCGCGATTTACCGGGTTTATTTTTATTAAAAACTGCAAAAATCGGAAGATACCAAACTTTCCCATCGGCACGTTTTATTTCGCATTCATCCAACTTACGTATGTAGCCTTTAGATAGGTAGTTCGCAATTGTGTTCTTAAATATTTGAAAAAGCGCACAATTTTGTTTTAATTTCCTTTCTAGGCAGGTTAGCCGATTTAAAGCCATGTCAAAACTGTTTGGCAATTGAAAACAATCGAATTTCCATAGTAATGGTACCTCATAATGACCATTCTCTTTTAATTTTGTATAACTGTGTAACAAATTTAAAGCCCGTTGCTCATCTTCAGCAATTAGTGGATCTTTTGTGCTTATTCCTACGCTTTCAAGTGTATAAAACTTCCTAACTAACTCGTCTACACTGTCATCCCTTGTTGAACAATCACAAAGATGAAAATTGAAATGCTTACTTGAATTTTCATTTTCCGGCACTACACCATAAATAAGCCAACCGAGTTTTGTACACACAGCAACTGGTTCATGTTGAGCCCCTTCACGGATTTTACTTGAAATCCCCAATTTGAAATGATTTAGACCGATTAATAGTTTCGGCACTGCATTTGTATAACTTTTTATTGATAATTTTCGCAAGTGACGATAACGCTGAGACAACATTTGGTAGTTCAATGTTTGTGTCGGCAGACTTAATGTATCCACTGTGCACACATTCATATTTATTCGTTGTTTGTTTTCACCTGAAATTGTAATATTTAATTTCTTTGAATTTCTTTCACTTCTCTGCACACCTCCCGTCCATCGCAAACACAAGGGATTTGCGACACCATTTATTTCGAGTTCATTCGCTATTGATTTGTCCATCAGGCTTATAGACGATCCTTCGTCGATAAATGCGAATGTTTCCACAGTTTTATTTTCTCCATGAATTTTTATTGGAATAATTTTAAACAAAATGTTTCTAATTTGTTCACTGTGAGAATTATTTATTACTTCTTCCTCCACGTCAATATGCGTATTGTTTACTTTTTCAGTACTTGGCGATGATGAATAGCGGTGTAATGAAGGATGGTGATAATATTCACATTCTTCCTTACCGCACTTCTTCTTTCGCCTACACTCTCCGCTATGCAAACATAAACAACATTTACATAGTTTGTTCTTTCTCACCACGTTCCACTTTTCACCCCGATCTAACGACTGATATGTTAGACAGTCACTTACTGTTTTACAGTTGTTGTTATTGCAGTCGAATGCGCTGCTGCGTCTGCTGCTGTTAGTGCTGCTACTGTTATCGGTGTTTTGTTTTGTTGCAGTGGGATCGACTGCAATAGAACTGGCTGTTAATCCAAGGGCAAATAACCAATTGTCAAATGCAGACAAATTTGGTTTTTTGTTTTGATTAATAAGCTGGACTTTTAGAGTTGCCCATTGCATTTGATATGACGATGGGAGTCTTAGGAGTAATTGCTGGAGTAAACAAGAGTTGTTTATTTCATCTGGTAAGTTGCTAGCATTAATAGTGGCTATCAAACTATGGACATTAATAGCAAAGGAGGTAAGTGTATGCAAATTATTTTCATTGACTTTTGGCGATAAATTAATCCTATTTCTAATTGAATTTAGTATCTTTTCAGGTTGGCCGTACAGCATGCGGAGAACATCAATGACGCCAGGGACGTTGGAGGGGTGGACGAGCATTTGTTGCACGCTATGGAGAGCGTCGCCTTTTAATGATTTTTGGAGGCGGATAAGGTTTTCGGCGTCCGTGAAGCAGCAGGTGGCGGTGGACCATTCGAAGGTGGAAATAAATAAGGGCCATTCTTCAGGGTGACCCGTGAAAGTAGGCAATTCCTTTGGGACAGATTGCCTGGCATGTATGCTGCTTTGTTGAAACTGTGAGTTATTTAAATATTGTGTTTGTGATGGAATTGTACGAATCGTTGAAGAAAGTGGTTCATTGTTAATAAATGTTTGGTGATTTTGAAAATAATTCGGCAGTGTTGAGTTTGAATTTATTGGTGGGGGTGGCATAGAGCTGGGTATATATGCAGGTAAGTTGGAAAATGTCACAGCAGTCGGTTGGTGCGTGGAGGTTTGTATTACAGGGGGTAAAACTCTACTTGAATAACCACTATTAGTGGTAGTAGCCATGGCATAAGTGGGTGCAATGGATGAAATCAGTGCGTTGGAGACCGACGACAAGTTATTGTGTTGTGACATTTGATTGGTATGATTGTATACAACGTTTGTGTTGTTATTATTTTGATTTGTTTTTCTGGTGGGGATATCAAAATATGATGTTTCATTTGGCAAGAATGTTGCTTGCGGAATGATAGAATTATTCACATCGTTTGTGGGATTTTGTTGGTGAACAGTGGGAGCAATTTCCGATATTTGTTCATGGAAGGGCAATTCGCTTACCCAATCCCGGACGGAATGTGACTTACTGGACGAGGCGTCACTAATGTTATCAGCCTCTTCTAAAAGTTGATACTTTTTATTCAAATATTTGCGTTCTAAGTTTCTTTCTTCTTCCAGTCGGTGTAATTGTAGTTGTAGACTACGAGTTCGGGACTGCTGAGAATGAGACGAACGATGACTTGCGGTACTTTGAATGGCTGAGGCTGGCTTTTTGGCCGAACATTGTGGGCATTTGTAGGTTATGTCATTAGCGACATTTGCACAACTTGTGTGGAATTTTCTTTGACACTTGATGCAAATTATCATATTTTTGTCAGGGGGATTGGGACATAGTGAACAATTGTGATCATTTTGTTCGTTATGTTGTTGACCCTCTGAATTTGATAACTCCATTTTGTACTTACTGCGAGATTGGCAAGGTTATTGATGACGCTGTAGGTGACCCAGGAAGAGACGAAGTAAGCCACAAAAAGAATTTTAAAATGTTGAGAAGGCAGGTAGGCCGGAGCTAGTGATTTCCACGGGGATTTTGAATAAAACACAGATTGCGTAATAAAAGGCTTGATTTATTCCACAAAATGTATTTATATTAAAATTCCTATACATATAACAAACAAAATATAAGAATTTGGAATGAAAAAATTATATATAAATTATCACCTACTTTTTGGTATGAAAACCACTAGAAATTGTTTTTAAAATTGGAACTAGATATTTGTCCCTGAGGCACCGCGTATTTAGCCAACTTGTTTAAAGTACTTTATGTTGAAAATGGCGAAGCCTTAGGTACGCTAATTGACATTTAAAAGGTTTCGTTAAAAAATAATGAATTGACAATCTGAAAAATTTATATTTATAAAAGTGTTGCCAGATCGTTGCCAAAACTATGGGGATTTTGGAGGTGGCGCTAACAACCACTTTAAGGCTTCTTCCGTCGCCATAAAAGTCCTCCTGGCGCAAGGAGGAGGTCCTAATCCAGGAATCATGGGTCCTGGTCTTAGGACGATTGGGGTTAAGCAGCTTCAAAGTACAGGTAGTGGACGACATAGGACCTGTAAACTTGCTAGGAACAATCTTAATATTTATCTTCATCGCTTTTTCAGTAGCGAAAATGTAGTAGCAGTGAGCCCGAATTTAGGTGACTACCGCTACTAACTACCTTCATTCTTCGAAATAGAAAAAGAGGTGCTTGATGTTACCTTGTCTCTGAGAACAAAAGCGATAAAATTTCTGATTGGAAGGAGGTTTACAGCTTTTCTTACCAACATTATATTCTTTTATGCAACTGGAAAGCTTCATAATCCTGTAATTCCTCGCAACTTATGCTTAGAGACACATTCAACCGATTTCTTTACAATAGAGCTGGGCTGAAGTTGCGAAGTATCGAGAACATAAAAATAACCGCCGAACGGGTCGCGTCAGTCATAAATTGATCATAACAGACCGCGTGTATCAAAGTCATACCAAGGGAGAAACAGCCGCGACCATGCTAGTCGCATCTTATTTGACTGAGAAATTTCTGTAGTAATCTCTTTAATAGGATAAAGTTTACAAAGACACAAAAGGACTAGGATAGATATAATGAAGACCACAAGCAGTATAAGCCAGATATTGTAAAAGCTAAAAACAAAATGTGGAAAGCTTATTCGAAGCCTCCAGGATTCACAATACCTTGCACTATTGGGTACATTAGGAAAAATTATAGTTTTTGCACGACGTCAAGTGAGGAATCACTGGGGATGCTCCTGGATACACCTTCCCTGGCAATTCTGAGGGTTAACTAGAAACTTCAGTAGGAGATTCCGTTGAAGTACAGCCAGTGGATGTTGCCAGGGAAAATGTAACCAAATCTCGAAATATTTGGGTTATAAAATCTTCAAACCTCGCCAGGGACGGGCAATGTCTTGTCGGCGTATCTACAGGCAGTGGCTTATAGATTGGTGTCATCGCTCTGAGACCTCTACACCGGATGTATCAAGCAATTCTAGATAACTGTAATACAGGGAGACGAAGGGTGTATTTATTCCTAAAGCGGAGATACCATCCCACACAGGACGTAAGGACTTTCGACCGATTAGTCTATCGTAATTTCTCTTGAAACTTGCGAGATTACTCAATAGCTGCCTTAGGACCATCATTGATCACTGGCTACTGTCTATTCGATAGCACGACTACAGTATGGGTAGGTTTACCGAAACCGCTCTGCATGGTTTGGTCAGCTTTATAGAATATTATCTCGCTATTAAAGAATATAGTATCTGGGGGTTGACAGCAACATCATATTTTTTGTCCGCAACCTTATTACAAAGAGACTCATTTCGGCTAGCTAAAGGTCAACGGCCCTCTCTAGATTTATCAGCCGGGGAACAGCGCAAGGGGATTTTTCTCGCAGTAGATGGGTGTTAATGTTATTACTTACGACGTCCGACAATAGGCCCTTTATATAACCGCAAGATGGGCTCGGATAATGGTATTTTGGTGAACCCAACCAAGACAAAGCTGGCTCTTTTCAGCAGAAGATATTAGGTACCAATTGTTGTACCTGTCTCCTTAGGGGGTATTGAAACTCTCTTCGCTGAATGCGCAAATACGTAGTTTAATAGATAGAAAATTAAACTTCAAACCCAATATTCTGGTAAGATCCAAAAACGTTGAGATATCGCTATATATCTGTAAAAATGCACTAGCAAAAACCTGGGGTCTTAAACCCCGAATAGTCAATTGGATGTATACGAAAGTAGTGAAGCCGATAACGCGCCATACAGCTGGCCTAGTGGACGTCTCTACATAAATTCACCTACTGTGCGTTAGTGGATAAAGTTCGGCGAATGGCTGGTATATGTATCAAGGGTGCGTTGAGAACGCCACCGACTGATACACGAAATGGCGAAATATTCATTGCGAGTGTCTAATAACATCTGAAACATTAAAAGGTTAAACCTTAACGAAATAGAACGAAAGCAACCTGAAATTCTAAAATAAAAAAAACTTGATCTTTATATACACGCAGTATGCAGCCCATTATAAACTGTGGATAATCGGGGTCACTACGCTGTAGTGCGTTTAAATACAATAATGTCACCAATACTAGGCTTCATCTCACAAAATACACAGATATAATAACGATATAGTGGCCCATTTAGTGGTAATTTTTTTTGAAGGTTTTCACGCTAGTGGCAAGTTCACTTCGAAAATATGTGTAGAAGTCTTCTCAGAAACGTTTGTATTTCTTGTCCTAAAGTTTATCAGGGGGTCATTCAAAATAACAGTACTCAGTAAAGTTTTCCTGAACGAAATTTAGTTTGCTGATTACTGAAAAAAATCTCTTTACTTTACTTACTTTTATTGACTATTTTACAACCTCATGAGGTCAGAGGTCGTGCATATTAATTAAACAATCAAATTAAACAAATTTCATCATATTTCTCCAACCGGTTCTATCCTTCGCCTTTTCTCGCCAGTTGGTAACACCAAGGATACGGAGTGATTCTTCTGCCTGGTCTTTCCAGCGGAGTCGTGGTCGTCCCTTTTCTTGCTTCCGCGTTGACTCATCTTCGTCCTTTCTGATAACATGGCTTAGCCAACGAAATTTACCTAATTTGATTCGCCTGCTGTGTCCACGTCAGAATTCAAATGATATAGCTCTTGGTTCCAACGACGTCGGCACTCGCCGTTTTCTTTAACAGGACAGGTAAAATGAGAGAATGATATAGATGGACTTTTGTCTGTCGAGAGAGGGCTTTGTTCCTGAACTGCTTGCAGAGCCCAAAATAGCATCCATTTGCAAGCACAATTCCCCTATTTAACTCCAGACTAACGTTGTTGTCCTTGGCAGACAAATACATCAACCACTGCAAAATTAAATCGGTTACCGACGTCAAAGTCTATCGTCTTGTCTCAGTCCTCGCTTGGTACAGAATGATTCGGTGAGGTCTTTCCCCACCTTCACTGCTGATTTGGGGTTGGTCACCGTCATTCTACAGAGACGGATTAGTTTTGCCGGAATCCCAAGTTCAGATATAGCTTCGTACAATTTTCCCCGTATGGGGCTATCGAAAACAGCTTTGTAATCGACAAAAAGATGGTGTGTATCGATTTGTTTTTCGTGGTCTTTTCCAGGATTTGGGGTAGCGTGAATATTTGCTTAATCGTGGACTTATCTGGTCTACAACCACACTGATAAGGTCTAATCAGGTCTTCAACAATTGGCTTTAGTCTTTCACATAATGCGCTAGACAAGACTAATACCGCGATATTTGGAACAGACACACCGATCACGGCCCTGCTTATAATTACTTGAATTCAGGACATAATACACTGAGACTCCAATCGTCAGGCATAGATTCCCCAGCCATATACCGCATATAAGTTGATGCATGTGGCCTAGCAGTACGTCGCCACCTGCCTTAAAAAGTTCAGCGGGCAGCCCATCCGCACCAGCGGCTTTATTATTCTTAAGCCGGGAGATTGCCGTTCTAATCTCGCCTTAGCTCAGTCTTGTGCGAACTTTCGCAGCCACCAGGTAATGATCCGAGTCGATATTGGTACCTTGAATCACACGTACATCCATTACACTAGAAGAGTGCCTGCCATCTATTACCAAGTGATCAATCTGGTTATTCGTTCTCTGGTCAGGAGATATTCAGGTCGAATCGACTGCTACTAACTATTATGTTCTTTGCAGTGGCGAAGGCTTTCAGTCTAATTCCATTATCGAGAGTGGTATCATGTATCCTTTCCGAATTTGTCGTTAAAATCCCACTACAATAATCTTAAAGTCATGGTCAGGGCAGTGTTCGTATACTTTCTACAGATTCTCATAAAATGATACTTTGACCTCATTGTCTATATCCTCTGTCGGTGCGTGCACACAAACTAACGAGATATTGAAATATTTCGCTTTGATGCGAATTATGGCTATTCGTTCACTCACTGGGTTGAACCTTGAAACTAGGTGTCGCAGTCTTTTGCCAACTATAAATCCGCATCCAAATTCGTGCTTTCGCTCATGGCAGCTGTAGTAAATGTCGCAGTTTTCTTTCTGGTGCAACCGTATCCTGTCCAACGCATTTCCTGGATAGCTGCGAAGTCAGCTCTATATTTTTCGACGACATCCGGCAGTTGGAAAGTGGCACCCGTCCTGTATAGTGTTCGCACATTCCAGGTACATATCCTTACATCGTGGTTCTTACAACGTTTGCGAGGGTCGTTAGGGGTTTTCTTCGTTTATCGTATTTTCCACGTATTTTCATTGTATATATAACGGTAACGGAAGGTAACCACAGCCCACCGTGGTTTGCATTTTACCTACTGCCAGGATGATTACGTTTGAAGGATGAAGGAATCATTTCTGGTCACTCCCAAGTGAATGGCTATCAGAAACTTTCCACCTCCAAGGACAGTCCCATGTAAAAATAAAATATATCTCTACTGTAAATTTATATTAAATTTCATTATCAGTTAAAAATTACTGAATACTGAAATTTTTTTCAGCTTTTTTTTACTTGTAACGCAAATTAAATTTCAGTATCAATAGACATTTTTTTTTTGGGCTGAGCAAAAACATAATTGTATTTGTAAAGTATATTTGAGCTCACCTCATATTGACGGTTAAAAATAGTTTTTGTATTTATTTTTGGTAAAGTGATTTTGTCTTATCTCACCAGTTGTCAATACCAAGTGTAAGCAGGGACTCGTCAACCTGATCCCTCCAGCGGAGTCTTGGTTTTCCTATTTTTCGTCTTCCTTCGAGTTCGGTTTCAAACACCATTTTACTGACATGGCCTAGCCAGAGCAATCACGTTATTTTGATCCGCTTAAATGTGTCACTGTCGGGGTATAGCTCACCGTTCAACCGTCGCCGATACTCGCCGTTGTACATTATAGGGCCATACATGTTTCGGAGTATTTTTCTCTCGAAGACTCCTACAGATCGTCTACTTGCGATAATACCCAGGATTCTGCGCCATAAAGCAAGACAGGTTGTATGACAGTCTGGTATAATTGGACTTTTGTTACTCGAGAGAAGGCTTTATCTCTAAAGTGCTTGCTTAGCCCAAAATAACATCTATTCGCAAGCACAATCCTCCGCTTGATCTCAAAGCTGACGTTGTTGTTTTTGTTCACGGCAGATCCGAGGTATATAATTTCGCCCACCAGCTCGAAATTATAAAGGTTATCAAAGTTCACCCTTTGGTCTAATCGCATGGAGGCCCTGCTCGTTGAAACCATTAATTTTGTCTTGCCCCACTTTTGCTGACTCCATCTCAATTCTCGAAAACACCGCAGTAACTTCTGTAATTGTGCGATCCCAATGGTATCTATATCACAGCATACGCGAGCAGCATGTGACGTTTGCTCCTGATGGTTTTATTCATGTTGACTGCAGCTTTTCTCATAATGATAATGATAATTTCAATTGATGTGTTTTAAATTTCAATTGATGTCTTTCAAATTTCAATTGATGTCTTTCAAATTTTAATTGTTGTTTTTTAAATTTCAATTGATGTACTTCAAATTTCAAATAGAATTTTTAAATTTCAATTGATGTATTTCAAATTTAAAATATAATTTTCAAATTTCAATTGATATTTTTCAAAATTAAATTGATATTTTTCAAATTTCAATTGGAAAGGGTGTAGTTCAGTTTAGTTCACTCACTCACGTTACCTTTAATCATTCATCGTTCATTAGTCATTTTTTTGTACAAATTTCATTGTCGTTCAACACATTTCTGGTGGGGATGTTGAACACGTTATTTTAAGCAAAGAAGTTAAATAATAAAGCCGTCGCAAATACATAGTTTCGGAGTTGTGGGCCCCAAAGTTTGGATATGTGAGAAGGCAATGAGGGTGTTTTTTTTACTGTTATATATAACGGGTTTTTCAATAAGAGCGCTACAAAAGTTTTTTTAAATAAAACAAAACCGGTTTTAGATACCAATGAAATTGTTTATTAATGTGAAAGTACGTTAAATGCTATTATGTATCGAAGTCGATTTCTTTGCATGGCCACCACACCACGGGCACGCTTGCAGAACTGCAATTTTCGACAGTTTTCAAGCATAAATTGGCCGATACTGCTGCAATTTCACGTTCGATATTCGTACGAAGTTCATCAATCGTCGCTGGCTTGTTGGCATAGACCACAGGAAATAATCTAACGGCGTCAAATCGCACGACCGAGGCGGCCAATCGACTGGGCCATTTCATGAGATAGCACGTTCACCAAACTTGGTTTCCAATAATTGATTGTGGCTTGTGGCGCCATCCTGTTGGAACCACATGTCCTCCAAGTCCATATTATCCAATTGGGGCCAAAAATATTCGGTTATCATTGAACGGTAGCGATTCGCATTCACAGTAATGTGCCGGTCTTGATCATCACGGAAAAAGTACGGCCCAATGACGCCGCCGGCCCATAAACCGCACCAAACCATAATTTTTTCGGGATGCAATGATGGCTCATGGATTACGTGTGGATTGCTGTCTGACCAATAACGCATATTTTGCTTATTGACGAAGCCATTCAGCCAGAAATGAGCCTCATCGCTGAAGATGATTTTCCGATGAAAATCCGAATCATTTTCAAGTTGTTGCCACGCCCAATTCACGACCATACGACGCTTATGGTGGTCAAGCGGCTTCAGTTCTTGCGTCAATTTGATCTTGTAAGGATGTAGGCCAAGATCTTTTCGCAAAATTCGCCACAACGACGTCACAGAGATGCTCAACGCTTGAGAACGACGTGTGAGAGACACATTTGGGCTTTCTGGAACTGAAGCCTCAGCGGCAGCAATATTCTCAACACTACGGGCACTTCTTTGTCTCACTGGCACGGGAACATTTTGTACTGTGCTTGTGGATTCAAATTTTTCCACTAGACGCTCAATTGTTCATCTGGTAGGACGATTATGACGACCATAAATTG
Organism: Phaonia tiefii; assembly: GCA_963931995.1. NCBI lineage: Eukaryota > Metazoa > Arthropoda > Insecta > Diptera > Muscidae > Phaonia > Phaonia tiefii. The sequence continues at coordinate 138,164,333 of OZ008368.1, forward strand.
GAGGTAGCGCTCTTAAAGTTGAGACCACTGACTCCAAATTTCGGTAGTAAAGTTTCGACTCGTTGTTGGCTCGTATATCTTTCCATGATGAAATGCCAAACCTTACTGAAGAGAAATGTCAAAAGAGCGGAACAAAATATGGCGTCGTTTGCTGTCCCTATCGATTTACTTTTGTAGCGTCTCTGTTGTAAAACCCTTTACTTTATTACAACCCATTATTATCAGCTATATTGGGTACTTTTGGTTTGGTTTAAAGGGAAGTTTTCTAGGTGGAGCCTGTGTATTACATATTGTAGTTTTGTACCCAATAGAAAGTAAACTTAGAAAAGCCAAAGTGCAAGATTGGCAAGTCAATGAAACACAACCCTCAGCATGGAATTACATTTGGCAGCACTTTAACACTCGTACTTTTGGTTTGTGTCCAGACTAACATATTTTTTGTTTAATGGGAAATTTTCTAGGTGGAGCCAGTTTATTACATATTGTAGTTTGAACCATAGATAAAGTAAACAAATAGATGAAGCAAAAGTGTTGGGAACATTTTAGTGTAATGGGTAATTTTCTAGATGTCGTTGAAAACAATAAATGGGATTTTTTTTGTTCCCAAAAAAAAGTCAAAAAATATGACAAAAAAAATCTAAAATAATTTTCAACAAAAATATCAAGAATACAACACGGTACTTAAAGTAGAATATCTGACGGCCATCGAATTGCAAAGCCATGTCACCACCGACTATGTACCAATAAATTCGTTCTTCCTCCGGTTCAGCTACCATTCCTTGTTTAGAGTCCTCAGACACTCTAACGGTTTTGACATCTGCGACCACAGAAGTTGCTACAGTTTTTGGGCGGGGAAGTTTTAGATTATCTTTGGGCGGTCTTACGGGTTTTTTCCTGTTGATATACGCATGGCTTTGAAGTAGTTTTTTATAGAAGAAACAAATGCTATTATGTAAAATCACATAAACTTTGTCACATTTTCCATTGTTTAAATTACTTCCACCAAAATTTCCCACAATTTTGAATAAACGTCAATGAGAATTATGGGAAACTTCGGTGAAAGTGACAGTAGTACAGGACAGCACCTAGTGAACAAAGTTGACAATGGTCGCGCTATATCTATTATTTCCTTTATCTATGGTTTGAACCGAATAAAAAGTAAATTCAGAAAAGCCAAAGTGAAAGAAGTTTAAAAAAATAACATCTTAAAGAAGTACCTTCTCTTAAAAATTTACATTATCTTACAACAAATTGCCTTTTCTTAAAAAACTACATTTTCTTTAAAGAATACCTTTTTTGTAAAACAAAATAACTTTTCATGAGATAAGTACCTACTCTTAAAATTGTATCTGTTCTTTCGTAAAAAAAAAGCTTTTCTTCAAAAAAAAATCCTTCTCTTACAAAAAATACCTTTTCTTACAAAAATTCATTTTCATACAAAAATTCCATTTCTTAAAAGTACCATTTCTTAAAAATAAAGTACCACCTTTTCTTTTGTTGTCTTGAGATAAGTAGCCTTCCTGAAAATAAATTTTCTTAAAAATAACCGTATCCTAAAAAGAGTACCACTTCTTTAAAAAGTACCTGGCCTTAAAAAAGTATTTTTTGTAAAAAAAAATTCATACTCTTAGGCTTTTTCTTAGCTTAGTGACGGCGAGTATTCAGCCATGAAAAAGCTTCTCAAAATACCATTCGGAACCGGTGTATTAACTGTAGGACAAAATCAGTAAGTGTAAAACGTGCACAGCTTACTGGTTTGTGAGAAGCTCTCCCTAATCCTTTCACGGGATGTAACGGGAAACCATTTTTTATTTTAATAAAAGAAGTACCTCTCATCAAAGAAAGGACCTTTTCGGGAAAATATAATACATATTCTTACAAAAGGGGCCTAAAAATATACTTTTTTTTAAAAAAATACATTCAATAAATAAAACATTTCTTAACAAAAGTTGATCATTTTACAATATCCATTTAAATTACAGTATTTTTCAACAGGCGCCTTAGGTCTGTTGGAACTAACTAGTACATAATATATAGCGAAAGGAACTTCGTTCCAACCGGGTGTCCCCTGACACCTCATGTAATTTTTTGGGGAAATTGTGTATTTTACTGTCTTTCTGGGGAAAAATTAAGTTAACATGATAAAGATTTGCATGATAAAAAATGCGATACTGAGCAGTAGACCAGGTAACGAAAAAAATTTCCCAAAGTCGAGGGCAAATATTTCAGAATTTAAAAAAATACTTTTTTTTGCTTGTGGGTTGTAACATACAAGATTGTAACAAACAAGACATGGAAGTTTCTACCAATAAATTAATGTGCATTTCTACCACTTTAATGTAGTTTCTACCACTAAATGTTAAAAAAAATTGTTTCTAGAATTAAATCCCCTCGAAAACCACAAAAACAAAGAACAAAAACAACCAAGTTACGTATGACAAGATGTAATATTTACACCATTAACCCTCTAATGCTGGATTCTGAAATATTGTGTAAAAATTATGAGAATAATTTTGGGCCTCCGAATTAAAAATAATGCTTTGCAAGTCAGTACGAACCATAGACTAATACTTATAGTAGACTTAATAGTTCTCTCACCAAATTTATGACATTAGGCCTGGTATTATATTTACGTTCGATGTTGAAAAGAATTGCTTTACTAATACCAGATAGAGGCAATGGTTCAAAACAACGAACAAAATAACAAAAACGGCATATCGTTTTGTGTGCTAAAATTATTGTGTTAAATACAACACAAATGTATGCTAAAAATAACAGTCAATAAAAAAGGTTAAACCACATTTAAATTTCACAGTTTTTCACCAAAACGACATGAAAAATTAAAGTAAGAAGTTATTGTAATTGCACCTGGTGTATGTCACTATTCGTCAAACATCTCTCTATCACACCGTCCGCATTAAGAAGAGTGTGAAATTAAACGTCAGATGAGCCAGATATTCTCTCTAGTATGAGTTACTCTATGGTACGAACAATCGTTTACCTTCCATGCGACAAAATATAAATAAGTGCCTCGAGACACTTTTTAATGAATACTGTATGTTGGGCCTTAAGGCACTCTTAAGCATAGAGGGTTAATACAAATATGTTTTCATGTTGTTTACATTATTACCTCAAATTATTGCATACCTTTAGTGCAATCGAAATATTTTTTAAATAAAACTTATTGCATACTTTTTAGGACAAATTATTTCATACTTTTTAGCGCTATCGAAATTTTTTTAAGTATTTGTCTAGGGTAATTCATTCTTAATATAGTTACCATTGTAAGAGATGCATGTTGAATGAGATCGCCAAATAAAATTATATAGTAACAAGTATATTGAAGTATCAAATAATTATCGTTTTTTGAAATACTAAAATCGAAGGCCACCCTAACATTTCGTTTTGTTTCTTATCTTATAATATTTTGTTGTATCACAGCAACAACAACAAACGGACTGTTTTTGTCGCTTGAGATTTGTTTATGAGTCGGTAGAAGTTAAAAATAACAACAACAAAAGCGTAGTTGAAGTTATTTACATACATCAATTATTTCCCCAAGACGCTGTGTTGTAATTGTAACAGTTATGTTTTCTATTTTTGTTGGTCCATTAACATTGTAATTTGTGAGAGATTAAAACTAACTTTTATAAGTATAAAAATGCGTTTCGCGGCATGTGAATTAACTAAAACAAAGATACCGACAAAACGCGAAGTGGTAGAATATTTGTTGTTTTAAAGGAGCAAGGTATGCCAGATCTGCCGAAGAATAATAAGCAATTTACTTATTTATCTGTCGTGATTAATTATCTTTGTTTGGTGTGGTATCGTGCCAACATTGCAATTATTGTGGTATCGTGAGTAAGGAGGCTCCTAGTAGACCTCGTGAAAAAGTATTACGATACTTCAAGACATCCACAAAAATCAATTGCAGACAAATGGAATACGGTATTCGGGATTGCAAAATGGAACTGTGGCGTAGACACAAATTTAAAATATACCTGGTCTTCAATTAATCAAATTCCCCTTCATGCAAAAAGGTGTTTATTGACCAGTGCGGACCAAGATTGCTATCTCCTGTACCTCGTTTCTGTAGTTCTCGAATCGAAAAAGTTTTCACATGAAACATGTGAATTGAAACAAAAAAGCTACGAATCGGTACAAAAAACAGCTTCTCACAAGTGACTGTTTCTACAACATTTGTTTTGCGAAAACTTTCTGTCACCTACTGTTTCTTTCATGCTTATTGAAAAAATGCGAGAAAAAGTGTTTCTAAAAAGTAGGGAGTCGAAAAATTTTAAATGTGAAACGTCAAACATACTCACAAATTAAAACGGTGCGAGATTTTGATATTCTTTCTACAAAAAGGCTTTTAAGAAATTAGGATTTTATATATTAAATAGAGAAGGCAAGAATTATACCATTTTGTTATGTAATTTCTATTAATTTGTCCTAAATATTACAGAAAAATCAAAAAAGCAAAAAGAAAATATAGTCGAACATATGTCAATTAATTTAGAATCTGCAAGAGGGTGAAATTCCAACACAAATTGTAAGGAGCAGTGGGAATCCGTTCAAAAAAAACTACTGTTTGTTGTTCTATCCAATAAAAACGTCATCAGTGTTGGCTCTTTTCGCATTGATATACAGAAACACTTTTTACCCACAAATCGAGTAACGATGGAATTTTTAGTGTCATGCTTAATGTGAAAACTTTTTCGATTCGAGAACTGCAGAAACGAGGTATTGATCAGAAATTAATTGGAACAATCGAAACAGAAAGTTCCGCTGTGAAAATGATGTCAGATATGTTATCTGGCACACACAAACCTTCTAAATACACCATGGGGTACTTTCCTAGTTCAAGCGATGAAGAATTTGAAGCTAGTCATCTAGAGGCATTGCCGCAGACCGAAACGGTGTAGAATGTATCCCACACATTTCTCTTAAAATATACTCTATGACTTTAGATCGTTCGGATACTTCATACCGCTTTGGCTCATTATTGACTATAACCCTGATAAAGGTCTCACGAATTTCGATTGTCGGAAAAGCAAATAATGCTTTGAATATCTATGAATTGTAGAGCGGAAGTGAAAAAGGCAAATAGCAGTAATTCAGTATTGAATTGCATTTCGTATGATGGAAAGAAAGACGAAACTAGAAAACAAAACAGAATTTTAAACAAGATTACAACACCAATAGATGGGACCGGCGAAGAAATTCAGAGAGCCATTACACATTTTACGAATGAGGAAAACTATTGTATGGGCCACTTAGTTGTCATCAATTGCGATGGGGCTGCTGGTAACACCGGATACTAGGAGTGGAAGTATGCATGGAACGACATCTACAGCGGCCATTGCAGTGGGCTGTATGTCTTTTCCATTACAACGAATTGCCTCGCAAAGCTCCCTTGATTACTTTTTTTGGTAAGCAAAAAGGCCCTGGATCTAGGTCGGGTGAAATTGGAGACGGTATTCTACATTGTGAAAAAAGGGTTGTAAGTTTAGTTTATTATTATGATTTCTGTTTTATTATTCTGATAAAATTCTTTGATTTATCGACTAAATTTAATGTAAAATTTTCAGGTCTCATAAGTGTTTGAGCCAATTGCTATGACTGCAATGCCTAGTAACATTGACGGCTGGAATATGCGAACCGATCAATGTTATATTGACCATCTCGTTGCTGTTCTAATGGCACATGCAATGAGCAACTAGCCAACGAAAAGCCTGGTTCAATGGTTGACCTCCGCATTTAGAATCCTCCGGCTATATATTTCAAGTAGTCAGTCAAATGCTACTTTAAGAATTCTGGTAAATTTTTTGCCGAAGTGTACGCTACATTTTGGTTCCTTACCAAGCGATCAAATATAATGGGTACTATTTCCGCCTGAAAACATACTATTGGCTGTGATAATAGACCCTGAACGAATAATACGAAGTGAAGGATATGTTAAAATACGAGCAGCGACGGATAATCCTCCACCCAGACTTCGTGAATTGCATGTTAATTATTAATTGCAATTATTAATTTTGGCTGTGATTCATACATTAATATGATCGACTGGGCAACATCACAGTAACAGAAACACAGTGTTTACAATTCCATACGGATGAAGATATTCAACGTTACCAATATTCAAACAACAAATTTATAAAGAAGCCAGGTACACAATTGAATTAATAATGATAAAAATATATACATACATACATAATTTTGCACTTGTCTATACCATTAGCAAAACACTGAACGTTTTATACGAGTTGTAAGTGAATCAGCGCTTACAGTCACTGATGAAAAGCGTAGGAGCCATATCTTGCAAAATTAGAAAGTCGTGAATGATAGACGCAACTTGCGTCACGCCAAGATTTGTTCTAATTATCTTTACTTTTTTTATTTGAAATAAATCTAAAACAAGATTTCAATAGTAAATACATTAAAAATAAATTATCCCCGGAAAACATTTAAATTTTTTTGATAGCACTAAAAAGTATGCAAAAATTTTTATTTAAAATTCTTTTGATAGCGCTTCAAAAATATTGCATTCGCTGTCTACGCATCGAATGGAAATTACAAGTTCACAGAGATCGTTGATGTCAGTGCTTTCGTCTAAACAAATTGAAAAATTCAAAACTAGTTAATTTGTCCCTAACCGCAGATTCTACACATGTTCCTAATTGAACAATACGACGGCCTACAGTATGACTGGACAGGGTAAGAGACTATAAATTTAGTATTATAATTAAGCCTTCGCCAAATTTTGTTCACCAATTGCTTAATAAAAACACCATCACACAATAGTCCTCGTTTCCTGACAATTTCCAAGCTTACTAAATTTGAAATCTCTTTTTTTAATTTGGGAACTGAGTTTGGTTCATAAATTTCCTCTACTAAATACCAATCTTTCAATTTCTCCAAAAACAAATTTTATTTCTGTAAAACAGATCTTCTCTTTCCTTATCATTAAAATTTCTTATATGACTATGAAAACGATCGCAATGCCTTTTAATAACATATGTATTCCGTACCTTCGTTAAATGTTGTATAACATATAAGGCATTGAATGCTACCAAACGCATTTTTGATCATACAATATTTTTTGAGTGTCATCATTGAGCTTTTTCTGTTAACCTGAAAAAATATCGTAGCATCCGCTGGGCATGTGCACTTATGGAAGTCTCATCGACGACTAATTGAAAGAGCATAAGAATGTGTGTGACGTAGTGAAAATCACAATTGTGTAATGAAATGGCTATCCTTGATATAGAGTTTGCTTTGTTTTATGTACAATTTTACAAATTTTCATTGGTAATTTTTATGTTCGAAATATTACCTACAATTATTGTTGCTTTAGCTCCCACACATTGACACTTTTACTACAGAAAAGTATCTTGTAATAACATCTTTCTTTAGAAGAAGGTCTTGCTGTAGACAATTGTTTTCAAATACATCTTTTTATGTACAGGTTTTCTCCTAGACAACAACCATTCTCCCGACAATCGGGTCTATGGTCTGGAAAGACCTAAATTCATCGCAACCATAAACCCATTATAATTATTATAAGATGTACTCTTTTGTAAAAGAGTACAAAATACCCTTTATGAAATCTACTTATAATTAAAATTTTGTCAATGTAGCAATGCACCAACTGTCATGAATCACTCGGTTCGTAAGCCACACCCACGAAATCAGCTTGAACACCTCTTGGCGTCGCTCGATGTTATTGCGCAGCATATTAGGCTTCAAAATTGTGTACACATGAAAACAATACATATTTATCTCTCCAAAATTTTCTACTAATACATTTATTAAAATCTTTTACTCAATTAAATAAATTTAAATATAAATTGTTTAACAACAATAGAGAATGACACAAAAAGAGATAAAGGATTGTCATCTATTAAAGTGCTGCCAAGTCATTTACTCTTAACCGGTATGCAAATACATATACATTAGGGCGGGTCGAACTGTAGGGGTCCGAAAAAATGTAAAAAGGCTCATCGCGATTCTTGCTCTATGGGTCACTTGAAGAAAGTTTGCCGAAGAAACCATAGTTCTAAAATGAATTTCGAGCCCCCGGATATTTCGAAATAGGTTTTTTTAAATATTCAATAATCGAGTTAGATGTTGGGCTAAAAAGGCAAAATAAAATCTTATTTGCTCTAGTTAAATGCGTATTTGGGGGTTTTTTGGGCCGACGAATCCATTTTGACATTTATTTTTGAGTACCGGCAGAGGGCGCTTTCGCCCATGTTTTGGGATTTTATCCCCTTTTTGGGGAAAATTGACTAAATTGTTGTGCAACTTGACGAATATTTGAGTTTCTCATAATACAGTCCCAAATTTTAAATAGCCCACAATGTTCAGCGCTATAATTTAGGTGGGTACTTATTTACGACCTATATCCATTTCATTCAATTTAAAGAATGAAAAAAACATATTTTTCCGTATTTTACTTTATTGTTTTTCTTTCATATAAAATGTAAATGAAAAAAAATTCAATTGAATTCAGTAATAAATCGAAAGAATACCAAAAACAAAAGGCTTTGTGCAAACCATTGATGAAATGCCTGACGATATTTTTTACAGCCACTTTAGAATGGGAAAGACGACTTTTGATGTAAGTAGTATTTACGTAAATAAAAATCTGCACGTAAAATTAGTTTGGTAAAACGTTTATTTATGTATTTCAAATTGTGGTTACTGCAATTCGACGGAGCATAACATTGCGTCATGCCCTTCGTTTACTACGCTTTTGGTTTCTGAACGTTTTAATTTTGTAAAACGTAATGGGCTCTGCATTAACTGCCTGCGCAAAGGCCATATCGTTTCGAAGTGTCCATCTAAATGTCGATGCCGAGTTTGTGACGGTGCTCATCATACGGTGCTTCATATTTTTAGTGGCTCTGACCAAGCTGGTCCTTCAACATTAAACAGTACTCCAGTTCAGCCATTGGTGAACAACAACAACAACCCGGTTGCGTTAGTAGCTCGCTCATTCAAGAGAGCAATAATCCCAACAGCTCTTGTTCTTATTAAAGATAATTGTGGCACATTTCAGCCGGTAAGAGCTCTTCTCGATTCATGTTCAGAACTCAATTTCATTACAGAAGAAACAGCGAAGAGGCTCAAGCTTAAATTTCGACCATATTCTCAGGAGGTTTTTGGAATCGGTGAAGTCCGAACGAAGATACAATTTTCCGTTGAAGCCACAATAAAATCCCGAATTAGCTCGTTCCAATGGTCTTCATCTTTCGCAGTCACTAGGACCATTTCCACACAACAGCCTGGAGAGCATATCGTAACATCTCACTGGAAGATACCTCAGACAATTGAACTGGCCGATCCACTATTCTACAAGCCACAACATATCGACATTTTGCTCAGCACCGAAGTATTTTTCGACTTGTTACTCAATGGTCGTATATCGCTTGGAAATGGTTTACCCTGCCTGACAAACACAGTTTTTGGTTGGATCGTCGGTGGTACATCGAACTCAGTTCCTACTAACTTGTCGTTGGCATGTAATCTCGCTATCGGTCCCTCTGAGACCGATTTAAACAAATCGTTGATGATGTTTTGGGAAACAGAAGAATATATCAAGCCCCCTGAAGCATATTCCGAAGAAGAACAAGCATGCGAAAAACATTTTGTCGAAAATGTCTGTTTTGACTCTGATGGTAGAATTCAAGTTAGTCTACCATTTAGAAAATCTCCTGGATGCTTAGGAGACTCATTTGAAATGGCTCGTAAACGTTTTATGTCGCTCGAAATGCGATTAGAACGCGACTCTACATTGAAAGGCATGTGTACCGAATTCATGGAAGAATACTCAGCGCTTGGTCACATGTCACCCTACACTCTGCCAACAAGAGATTCAACGTATGTTATACCTCATCATTGCGTTCTCAAGCCTAAAAGTACAACAACCAAAATTCGAGTCGTATTTGATGCGTCCGCTAAAAGCTCGTCAAATATTTCGTTGAACGATGTCCTGATGGTTGGCCCTACTATTCAACAAGATCTAATTACTACTTTGTTTTCGTTTCGCCTCAACAAATACGCTCTCACTGCTGATATCTCAAAAATGTATCGTCAGTTTCGCGTTGATCAAAGAGACAGAAAGTATCAACTTATTCTGTGGAGAACCAGCAGGGATAAGGAGTTACAGGTATACCAATTAAATACTGTAACGTACGGTTTATCCGCCGCTCCATTTTTGGCGATTCGTTGTTTGTTTCTCATTGCAGATAAATATGGCTCGACATTTCCTTGTGGCTCTAAAGTTCTTCGAGAAGACTTATACGTCGACGATGTTCTTACGGGCGCCGACAGCATAGAAACTTTAGCGCTGAAGAAAGATGAATTGGTACACATACTCCACTTGCATGGCCTAGAATTAGCTAAGTGGAATAGCAATAACGTTACCATCACTTCGGATCACGATGAGGAGATCATGATAAAAACATCGGAACCTGATATCACCAAAACTTTGGGTATGTCCTGGAAACCACGCCAAGATGTGTTCCTCTATCGTTTTGAATTACCTGAGATCGAAAATCCAACGAAAAGATCTGTTCTCTCGCTTGTGGCAAAAATCTACGATTTACTTGGCATTTTGAGTCCCATAGTCATTCGCTGCAAAATGTTTCTCCAAGAAATTTGGATTCAAAATATTGGATGGGATGATCCCCTAAATGGTCATCTCAAGGCAATGTGGCTCCAGATCAAAGAAGATTTATTGTACATTCACCAGGTAGAAGTACCTAGATATGTGTCTACATCCCCTGGCATATTTGGAGAGGTTCATGGTTTTGCTGATGCTTCTCAAAGAGCATATGGTTGTTGTCTGTACTACCGTGTATTGGACCAAGGTACCTACAAATCAACGTTCTTAATTGCCAAGTCCAAAGTCGCTCCAATTAAAGCACAATCGTTGCCTCGCCTTGAATTATGTGCCTCTGTTTTGCTAAGCAAGACGTGGCAAAAGATTAAACCGAAAATCTCAAAATTTGTATCAACATATTTTTGGACCGACTCGAGAATAGTTCTACAATGGCTTAAACTACATTCATCCACATTAAACTGTTTCGTCGCGAATCGCATCTCGGAACTACAAGAGAATACTGGAGATGTTTATTGGAGACATGTCCCTTCAAAAAGTAACCCTGCTGATATAGTGTCTCGTGGTTGCAGTGCTCAAGAGTTACCCAATACAATGTGGTTCAACGGTCCAGAGTTTCTTCAACAAGACATTTCAAATTGGCCCAAATCAGTGGATGACATTAATATTGAAGTTCTAGAACGTAAAAAAGCAGCTACCTTCAAATGTACTCCCGTAACACCCCATACAATTGACGAAGTTATTGATAAGCAGTCATCATATATTAAAATTATTCGAATAATCGCTTTCATTTTTCGTATATTTAACAGATGCCCTGCAGATCGTTCTTTAAAACTTCCTGATATTCATATTCATCCACAGGAACTAGATATCGTATTCTGGAGAATCGTTGGTCATATTCAGAATTCAACATATGCTGCCGAAATCACCGCATTGTCCAACGGCAACTCTGTTCAACCATCATTGCAGAAACTCACTCCGTTCCTCCAAGATATGAATACGAGTATCGGATCTGTTAAGATAATACGTGTTGGTGGGCGTCTGTCTAGCGCCCCAATACCTTACGATGCTCGTTTTCCTGCATTGTTGCCCAAATGCCATCGTTTCGTCAATCTATACATTGAACATTTACATCGTACACATCTACATGCAGGTCCAAAGGTATTATTGGGAATACTTCGTCAGAAAGTCTGGATTGTAAATGCCAGAGACGTTGTTAGAAGGGTAATCCGCAACTGCGTACATTGCTTCCACTACAAGCCAAAATTAATGGAGCAAATAATAGGTAATTTGCCAGCTGACCGTCTTCGAGCTCAACGCCCATTTTTGGTTACTGGTGTCGATTTTTGTGGCCCATTTCTGACGTCATACCGTATTCGTGGAAAGGCCCCATATAAGACTTATATTGCTGTTTTCGTGTGCTTCGGCTCAAAGGCAACGCACTTAGAACTCGTTTCCGATCTGTCCGCAAACAATTTCATTTTGTATCTCAAACGGTTTGTAGGTAGGCGTGGTATACCTCAACGTTTGTACTGCGACAACGCTACGAATTTTGTTGGAGCTCATAACAAGTTTAAAGAACTCAAAGAATCGTTGTTTCGCAACGACGTGGTTCAAGAAACGAAATATATGTGCTCGCAAATGCGGTTTGAATTTTGTTTTATCCCCCTCGGGCCCCACACTTCGGAGGTTTGTGGGAGGCAGCCGTTAAATCTACAAAAACTCTACTGGTCAAAAACATCAGGCAATCATATCTCACTTTTGAAGAGCTGCAGACATTAATTGTTGAAATAGAGGCTATTTTTAACTCTCGGCCAATTGCGCCCCTTTCTGAAGATCCAAGTGACGGCGAAGCATTGACTCCTGGTCATCTGTTGATAGGGTCTTCATTGGTTGCTGTTCCGGATGAGTATTTTGACATCTCCAAACAATCTACATTGACTCGGTGGCAACGTATTTCATGTTTGAAGCAACAATTTTGGCAAATATGGTCTCGAGACTATCTATTGTCTCTTCAACAACGGTCAAAATGGTTCAACGACCACGCTAACATCAAAGTTGGGCAGCTCGTCATTATACATGAAGATAATTTACCTCCTCAACATTGGCTCTTAGCCCGAATCTCAAAAATTATAACCGGTTCTGATGGAAAGGTTCGAGTGGTTGAATTAAAATCCAAAAATGGTTGCTGCCGGCGTCCTATACACAAAGTAGCTCCTTTACCTTCGCAAGAAGATACTTGAAATAATTATTTCAACGGGGGCAGAATGTCGGAGCAGATCGCCCTTCAATTTTATTTATATTTTGTTTATATTTTTATTTATATTTGAAGAAAATTATATTATTAAATTAAAATAACATAATTTTGGGTCACCCTAATAACATCTAAATTTGTATCAAAACAATAACAATAACACTCAAAATTCTATTTGAGTCTCAGTTGCTTTGATATTTTTGCTGGTGATCAAAGACAACAACAACGCGATGATCTATTTCTTCGTTAAATTGGTAGTTTTGTATGTATGTATGTACATACATATCAATAACTGCCGTTCTCGCGTTTTGTTGTGGTCCAGCAAGAAATCTATTTTTGTCTTTATTGATGTGTGTTAATTGTATATGCATGTTATTCTTTACAGTATTGCAGCAAAAGAAAGTAACAACAACAACAGCGCTGATGAAGTCATTGACTTCAGTTTGGTATTTCAGCTGTTGGGTTGTTTTTGTTACTTCTTTTAGATTAACTGTCGTTTGTTTTGATGTTTGGTGGCCCAACGACAAGAATATTTTTGTAAAGTTTTTAGTTGTCGATTGTAAACTGAACAATAAAGCTTAAATTTGTAATGTTATAAGAAAACAAATCAATTCGTGTTTTTCTTATAACCATATTAGTTTCTGCGCAAACATCAGCCTTATAACTTTCGAGGACATCTGCCAGTTGGATACTTGCACCGGATCTATATACAGTTCTTACATTCCAAGTGCATATCCGTAAATCGTGGTCCTTATAACGTTTGCGGGGGTCGTCAACAAATAGGGGTTGTTTATGTTTTCTTGTTCGTTTACGTATTTTCACTGCCATTATGAACGGTGGCGGGAGGCAAAGCAAGTCCACCTTGACATAAATAAAGAAAAATAAATGCATTTTCTGATTAAAACTCTTTAATTTTTTTTTTATTTTCGATATTTCGTCAACCATTGGTTAGCATCGTCAGGAAACACAAAACAAAAACTCTTTGTAACAAGAAACACAATTATTTACGAGACGCTAATAAAGCTTCTCTTAATTTTCTTATTTCATCGACTTTTTCTTTTTCTTTTTCAATTTTTAATTTCTCTTTTTCACATTGTAACAGATCTTCGAACACTTTCATATCTGCTTCGCCTTCTGTCCTTAAAAACTCCACAACATCGACTCGGCTGCGCTTCCGTGCTGGAGCTGAGCTCTCACGATGGAACATGATGGACGGACCTGCTTCAGGCGAGCCTGGCTCGTTACTTTCCTCGGTTGGGTCTAAAAATAGTCTGTCCAACGTTGATTCCAGATTACAGTCTGGCACAGATATATCGGTCCGGGAGCCATATACTTCGTCCAGTCTGTCAAAGAAATCCCAAGTTGTTGCTGTTTCGCCCGACGTCTTGTTGCGTTTCTTGAACCGTTTGTATGTCACCATAAAATTTAAAAAAAATCTGTTTATATCGTCCCGTGAAAATGGGAACGTGTCATCTATAGACTTAACTTTTTGTAAAACACGTTCCCATAACACAACGCGTTTCTTGGTTTTTCCACGGAATTCTCTTTCCATTTCCAATCTTGCATTAAGTAGCACCGTTTTGTAATTATGGGTCCATTTTTACTGTAATAAAAAGTAAAAACTAAAACTGAATATAGAAATATAATTAATTATAAGATAAAATGCTTACTGTTCTTCCTGCGTTGCCATCGTGTTATGTGTTGTATTCGCTTTGCATCTACTTTTATTTGGATACCTTTGTTGCTTTTCCTTGCGTATTAACTACAATAGTGTTGCAAAAGGGAAAACAGTACATTGTCAACATTTTCAGGGTTGCGTTTACGAACAAGCTGCAATGTATTACTACAAAGCAACATGCGTTTAGGAAGTCAGCCTCTGGTTACGATAGTGTACAATTTTTTTAAGAGCTAAGACGCGTATTTTTTTTTTTTTTTTGATCGTCGAACAACATTGCCGATAAAACATTTTCTGAGTTTTCTTTAACAACAATATTTACAATTTCTCTTAAATGCGAATCCAAATATTGAGTCCAACGTATGAATTTATAAAATAATATACTATAGTATACGACACTTTCATTATTTAGTTTGCCAAAATTTTTAAATGTTTAGATGGCTTATTAGCTGTCACATATAACCGTAATAATCTACTGGCCTTAGTGAGCCAGCGACAATGTGCAATTGGCTCTGGTTTAATATTGGACAAACCGTAGAAACCTTACCAGAAGAAATTGCTGGTGCCATTTTGTACAAGTACACTATGTCGGTAGTTAATTCAACAGTACTTAAATCAGATATATTTTCCAGTGTGACCGTCTCAAACCCGTTTCCGCCTGAAATTAGAAGAGAAATAGAGTTAAAAATAGTAATAAATAATTTCTAAGAATTACATACATACCGGACGATTTTCACAAGTTTCAATTTGTTTGCTCAAGGTTCCGGTGGTGGATTGTGGTCCAGTGGTGGATGATTTTTCCAAAGTGTCAATCAAATGTCGAAGCGGAAGCTCGTTAAAATGGAGAAGACAGACAAACCAATGCAGTGGTCTGTTTAACTTCATTTCGAATCCATTTTTCATTTTGTATGCCAGTATTTGCTCGCTCACCATCACAGCTAATGCCAATCAAAGAATCCAGAGATATTGCTTTATTGATGAAAAATTCGTTCAATTTGATGACTTTGTGTTCAGAGGCTTAGTTTTTCACTTTTATGTAGCCTAATTCATTTAAAACAACCAGATGAGGTTCTTCCACCATCCTTGAATGAAATTTGTTATTGATTTTTTCCATCGTTAAAGAATCATTTTTCTGCCGTCAAATGAAAATGCAATTAAATTGGAAGCATTATATCGATTAAGAAGCCCTTTTTGTCTACATTTAGCTTTTTCTCTACGAACTTTAGTCTTTTCCATAATGACAAGATTGCCATGACTACCTTTAACAACAATGTCTTCCATACGAGATGTTGCCAATGCTGATGCTACTCTATCAGACACACCAAATCTGTCACACATCATAGCAAAGTTCAAAGCATCGTATCTTGGAGTACATGGTCCTCGTCTCGGTTGAGATGCATCTTATGGACCTATTGAATGTGAACGATGCCCATAATCAATATCCTTATCTTCTTCTGGTACGTATGTTTGACGCCGGCTCTCTTCAAATGATTCTATTATTGTAGACGTAGGCTCTTCAATTTCTGTCTCGTATTTCGGTACCGTAGATCTTCTGTCATTATATTGATCCAGCATGAACTCTTTCACTTGTTCTGGAATCAATCCACATGAGCATAGAGCTGCTTGCAAGTCACATTTACATTTTCCAATATAAAGTAGTTCTTTTATGGACTGTAGGAACGCTGTGAGCCTTTGGTCTGTATTTACCTTCAACGCAGTATTTGTCAGCAAAGTATTCAATTTTCTAACAACATTTCGTTTGCATGTAATTTGAATATTAAGTTTGCTCTAAATTTCAATCAATTTGTATGTCACGTGGGGAGGAAATGTTTTATATGGGCACATTCTACTTTCCATTTTAGCATGTTCCGCCAAGAAAAAATAACATCTTAAAGTATCCTGTTTAGTTGGCAGATTGAGACCACACAAATCACAAGACATACCAAAATCAGCAACATTGTGAGGCATATGTTTCAACCTACTTTCACTTTCCGTACTTGTTGATGTTGGCGCGGCTTGCGATGTTGATGGTACTGGTTCCATGGTTGAACTGATATTGTTTTATGCACCTTTCAAAAAAATTTTGGTTTCTTTATTTAAAAAAAAAAACTGTTTGTTGGAGGCTAGTTTGTAGGTTTTATGAATGTTAATTCACCGATGGAAGTTTTCGCACGATACTTTTCAGCGTCGTCTTTGCAATGCGCACGAGGCTGGTTCGAATGGTCTTTATATCAGAATTCGAAAAAAAACATCAACGTACGATAGTAGGCTGTGTAGGTAGTAGGTATAACAACAAGTGTGAATGAAAACGAAAAGGGTTGCATGAACAACACACAAAACCAAAAAATATCATCTGGGAAATTCCGAAGTAATAAAGAGCCAATAAATACATTTTGGCAAAACAGGGTGGTAATGACATTTCACAAATTCGCATTCGAATTTAAAAGAAATATTCCCATTGTCGTTTGTTGTTTTATTGACGACTTGAAGGCATTTGGACAAAAAAAAATTTTGCGTAACGTTTTAAGAAGGTTGTTTTTGGATCATAGACATCAAAAACTTTGTTGTTGTCGATGTGACAATACATTTATAACGTTGGCAAAAATCTGATGACGACGTCGACGACGACAACAGGAATAAGGCCGAATATATGTGTGTGTGTTCATTCTTTGTCTTAAATTGAATGAAATCGATATACAATGGCGTGCAGAAATGAGTACATAATTCATTTCTTTACTTTTCTGAACGATAAAATGAGCAATAACAAAGAAAATAAAAACAAATATTTTTTTCGTTTATTCTTTTTTCCATTCTGAATAAAACAGCAAAAAATTCAAAACAAAAAGCAACAAATTCATAGGGATAAAAACCCATAACAAAAATAACTCGCATGTACTCAATTTTGCACTTTTGTATGTACTCAGCATAAAACCATTTTATACCGTTAGATTTGAATTGTTTGCTATTGTATACGACCAGTAATGAAAATTTATTGTAAAAACGTGTGATTAGTAATAATTAAAGTGTCATATCAAGTGTACCGCAATAATATTCAGTATTTAAACAAATTAAAAAGTTATCGCGTGCTGTGGAGGACACTGTAGTTTCCTTAACTAATAATGGTGCTTCATCTCGGGAAATAGCCAAGGAACTAAATATTAGTCAATTTGTGGTCATTCGCATTCAAAAAAATACGACATACTGCTCCCAAGGAGCAAACCAGAGGCCGCCGCAAACTATTGACCGACTTGGATGCACGTCTTATGGTGGCAGAAATGAAGCAGAACAAGACCATAACACCGAAAAATACTTTAGTTGCCAAAAATAAGCACGTTAGTGAATGAATAGCACGACGATCGCTCCACAACATTGGCTATACATATTTCAGCCGTTAAAAAAAATAAACCTGCATTGTCCGAAATGAACCAAAAGGCGCGAATGAAATTTGCAAGAGAGCATAAAAATTGGACGATAAACGACTGGCAACGAGTTTTTTGGTCAGATGAATCAAAATTTAGTCGTTTCCAATCGGACGGTAAGCAGTACTGCTGGCGTCGCCCTGGTGATACCATTCAAAGCCACCACGTCAAGCAAACTGTGAAGCATGGAAACATCATGGTTTGGGGATGCTTCACTTGGTGGCATATTGGGCCATTACACAGGATTGAAGGTACAATGAAGTACAATGAAATAGTGAAAAAATGTCTGAGTGAACAAAATTTTCAACTGATGAATTGGCCAGCCCAAAACCCCGACCTCAACCCGATTGAGAATTTATGGTCAATCGTGGGAAGACGGCTGGGGTTGTACCAATCAGCTCCATCAAACCTAGAAGAGCTGTGGGCACGAGTACAGCTAGAGTGGCAGAATATACCAAAATAAATAATACATGAACTGGTTGAAAGCATGCCAAAGCGTTTTTTTTAATGTTGTTTATTGGTTTCAAATTAATATTCAATATATAACTACAATAAACAATAGTAATAGTATCAATTTCAAATTATACACTGTCCCTATGAGGGATCTCTAGTATAATGAATGTTAATATTATGAATATGTTTAGAATTTTGGATCTTATTAGGCTTGTTCAAGTGTACAATAGACTGGGTCGGTCCTCATACATAAAAAAAAAGTTACACCGGACACCCCTACGTTTAAAGATTATTCAAAGACAATTTCAGAACACCAAAAATTTTTTTGACCCGTGCACCCTACGATTAGCACTTTTGTTTTTTTTTTTCACTGCGTTGCCATTTGAAGTCCGATCGAAATGTTTTCCATACCGTTGATCATGTTTTGACAATTGCTCTAGTTTTTGCTTTAATCACTTTTGGCTCCGAGAAGTCAATTTTGACTATTCACTTTCTGTATTTCGTTACCTGTATCCATATAATGCCTATTTCTCATAACGTCTGTGAAGACCTTTAAAAACCATGTATTTTTTGCCTATACAGTATTTACTTTTATTCACAAGCAAAAAAGTTATGGAGGTTTCAAAAAAAAGTTGGTCACCCTATACCACATATAACTCATATTTTGTGCTATGTTGTTATTTTGCGTCGTATATCATTGCATATCATTGTTGTTGCTTTATCAAACGGTATTTTTCAACATATGCTTTATGTAGGTCAAATTCTGAACAAAAAAAAGGTTTACACTACACTACAGCGCACTGTAGAACAGAGAACAGATCCAGTGTTACGTTTTATTTTGTGCTGTTTGCAAAAAAAAGTAATAGCAAAATAATATTGTTAAATATAAAGACATTATATTGACAGATGAATATACAGACAGTGGCTATTATCGGGAATGCTATAAAGCATTTACAGGACTTATGTCAAATTGAAAACGAAAAATTATAAAACGCGAGATTAAATTAAAGCAAAAATGAATTTCGAAGCGTGTGATATCGACAATTCAAAACTTCCGACAAAGCATCAAGTGATTCAATATTTTCTGTATTTAAAGAAAACTGGTACCTCAAGTATTAAAGAAAATTAAAATTTGTCATGTTACTTACAAGTTGTTATAAAAGTGATTACTGCGCTGTGGAAAAATGCAAAAATTCCAATAGTTGGGAAAACTTCAATTAGAAAATTGTTGATAAGTCTTTTGGAAAAGCGTTCTAAAATTTTAAAAAGAAAAGCGTTCTAAAAAAAAAGCCATCTATGTATGTTGAATGCGAATGGAATAAGTTATTTCGAATTTCACAGTGCAAGTGCGGTATTGAAATGAATAGAAAATGCAGATGTCCCGAAGATAAAAAAAATGGCCGGAAATGTAAAATGTTGGTGAAATTGGATCCGAAATTTTAGCATGCGAACAGTATCCTGTAAGCTTAGACAATTTGACATTTTTATTTCATATGCGAGTGCTATTTAAATTAATGGCAAACTTTTTTTCAGGTCGCAAGTGGGTTTGAACCAATATCTATGGGCCCCATGCCAGACAACATTGACAATTGGACAATCCGCAGTGGTCAAAAGTATCTATTACGTATGGTTGTTGCCATTAACAATGGTTCATGCGATGTTAAGTTAGCTCGCCAGAGTCCCGGCCCTGTAAGTACAGCAAGATGGCTAACAACAGCATCTAGATTACTTCGTCTTTATGTTTCCAAAAGTCAACCGACAGAAAATTTGAAAGATTTGGTGACATTCGTTGTAAAAGTTTACGCACCTTTCTGGTTTCTTATTAAGAATCAACCAGAGGCCATACACGGAAGTCGCCATTTATTTAAGTACTTACTTTGGATTCGTCAATTACCAACGTATATTCAAATGGTAATTCGCCCAACAATCGAGCACAATAGCTACTATTTTCATCCAGAAAATATTCTGTTGGCGATGATCACTGATCCGGACCAGAGAGTACGATTTCGAGGTTATGAAACCAAAAGAAATGCGCGCTGTGACCGACGCGCATCGATTCGCGAGTTTCACGTACCAAAAAATGAAATTAATTTCGAATGCGACATAAATACGGAAGTAATAAATTGGGAAAATCTACAAATAACCGAGCCACCCTGTCTGCATTTTTATACGGATGAGCAATTAGTGGAATATCAGTATTCGGCTGATCATATTATTGAAATACCAGGTAATTTATTCTACTAAATAATTATACAAAATATATATTTATGTATAAAATTTTAATTGTTTCACAGAATTTCCCTGCCATTCTCAAAATACCGAGAGTTTTGTGCGACTTGTTAGTGAGTCAACAAATAAGGTGACAGACGAAAAGCGCTTGGCTTACATATTTGCCAAAATAAGAAGTCGCGAGCAACATACAAATTTGGACTCTCGACAGGATTTAACTTAATTTATTTTTTCTAAATGTATTTTGTATTTTATGTTCATTTTAATACTTCAAATGGCAACGCAGTGAAAAAAACCAACCCGTAAAAAACAGTTTTTGACTATAAATTCTTTATATACATATGACACAAACAGAAAAAAAAAAGAAAAAAAAATTGTATGGGAGGTACAATAGGTCCTGGCCCTAGGGATCTGAAATTTTAATAGTTCATTTTTATTTTCGCCAATAGTCTGCCTGCAAAATTTCAACTCCGTTAGATCACGGGAAAGGGGTTAAAAATCAATCCAAAGTTTTGCACATACATAATGCCGTATACAGATAAGTCAAGTTAATATAAAGAATTTAAAAACAAAAGTGCTAATCGTAGGGTGCACGGATCAAAAAAATTTTTGGTGTTCTGAAATTTTCTTTGAATAATCTTTAAACGTAGGGGGTGTCCGGCGTAACTTTTTTTTCGACCCAGTCTAGTGCAAAATATGTGATGAAAAGTATACAAAAACATCACGTGATTATATGAGATGTATAAAATAAATAGTCTAAAAGTAAAAGGAAGCAATATAGTGTCCACTATTTCAGGATAACCATCAGAATTTCTAGCAGTTTAATGTTAACAAAAAGTCTCTATTTGATACACTTGTGTCGAAACGTTTCGTATACTCATTATACCCTATAAATTGAATAGATTTATCAGTGGCCCGTCTATAAGTATGATAAAAGACCGGTAATCCATGCTCGTTTTGGACATATTTTCGTCTATCTACCAGTATAAAGGTTTCAGGCTGAACGTATCCCTTGGCAACTGTATTAAGCAAATAATTATCTAAAGCAAAATACGGAGCTTTTATTAAATTGTTATTTTCACAAAGTGTGCATCTCATTATGTGGTGTCTAGTCAAATTTATCATAAAGTTATCTATTCTAATCACATTAGCTTTTGTGTATAAAGTTCTATTGGAAAAATATTTTGTGAAATTACTTTGTGGAGTTCTGTATAGTGAAGTACACGCTCGCAAACATTTTCTTTCAAAAGCACGTATCTTTTCCATAACTGAAGGAGATATATTGAACCAAATGGGGCATCCATATGTAATAATCGGTCGGATCATACATTGATACATAACTATCTTAACTTGCGGAGATAGATACTTGGAGTGGAATAATGATCTGTATATAAAGTAAGCATTGGTCGCTTTTCTAATAATTTCGTTTATGTGAAAGTTGTAGTATAAGAAATTGTCTAAATATTTAACTACTTTGCTATTGGGTATAATTATATTGT
This sequence comes from Phaonia tiefii, assembly GCA_963931995.1. Classification (NCBI taxonomy): domain Eukaryota; kingdom Metazoa; phylum Arthropoda; class Insecta; order Diptera; family Muscidae; genus Phaonia; species Phaonia tiefii. The sequence continues at coordinate 138,186,492 of OZ008368.1, forward strand.
TTAGTTTTGATTTAATGCCAAATGTTTTCCAGTTTTTTCTCACATCATAGTTGCATTTTCCCACCGGTGGTCTAAGTAGTATAGATTCGCATTTATTTATGTTTATCTGTAGCATCCAATCAATGGTGTATTTTTCGACTATATCGAATTGATTCTGAAGTCCGTTATTGATTTTATTTATTTTAGCATCCGCATGATAAATAACTATGTCGTCTGCGAATGAAATTATATTTTCGGTTTTGTCGAGCAATTCAAGTAAGTAAATGTTGAAAAGAGTTGGAGATATCACGGTACCCTGCTGAAGTCCATTTTCCATTGAATATTTGTTTGTGCTTGTTTTATCTTTATGAGAAACTCTAAATTGCCGATTTCTTATCGTGTTATAGATCAGGATTATTGGCCATGTCGGAAATTTGTAATTTATAAGATTATAAATTAATCCCTGTATCCAAACACTGTCGAATGCTTTTTCCATGTCGATTAGGCACGCCCCTGTACAATAACTTCTATTCCAGTTTCAATTTATATTCGATGTCAATACATGTATCGCATGTACAGTAGAGTGTTTGTATTTGAACCCGAATTGCTTCATATTTCGAAGATTTTACTAATGTTGGGAAGCAAACTTATAGCTCTAATATTTTTCGGATCACTGGCATTTTTGTCCTTTTTTGGTAATAGTACCACTTTTGCAGTTTTCCACATGTTTGGGAAATATGCATTATTTATCATGTTATTGAACAAAGTGCAATATTCCGATATTATAGTTTTTGGCAATCTTTTCAGTATTATATTCGGGATGGCGTCCATGCCAGAAGAAAGCTTCCCTCTTAAATTTTGAAAAACGTAGACCAGTTGGTCTAATGCAATAAAACAATTCCCTAATTGGTCCTCATGTAGATCATTAGATAACACTTGGTCATTAAATTTCATAATATAATTCTGATTCCTCTCATAGCTATTTTTAATACCTAAGTGGTCTGTCACTAATGTGTGTGTGGTATTGTCATTGTCAATCTCTTTATGAGAGTGGAATGACTCGAAGTATGCTCCTATTGCATCTAATACTTGTACCTCATCTCTTATTACAAAGTTGTTCATATTGTCCTTTTCGGCATTCATCGGATTCACTCCCGCCCTTGTTAAGATGTGTGCCGCATTTCCCGGTAAATTTATAAATTGCATATTAAGAGGTTTACTTTTCTTGAAACTCTTTTTTATTTCCATGAACATATTACCAGAATCTGAAGGTTTTAAATGAGACAGTTTACCTTGAAATATTTTGTTCAGTTGTAATGCCAAATTTTCATCTAGCAGTTTTCTTATCAGTTTTAACTTCGCTTTTATAATTTGAACCACTGTCTGCGGTAGTGTGTATTCAAGCCTATTGTGTTTCTTGATCAGAGTGATCACAGTGTTTGTAATTTTCGAAAAACAATCAGACTGTTTGAATTTTGGTACCGAGTTTTCTTGTTAGATATTTTGGTATTTTAGAAATGACATAAACCATTAAATCTGGGAGACTATTATGGATATTGAAGGAGTGTTGACAGCATCTGTGTACACATCGTGCTGAAGCGAAGCGGAAAAGTGAAAAAAGCTGGTAGCGGGAAAACCCAGAAAAGGACGTGAAAAAGACCGTGGTGATAGCCAACGGCGTGGGAGATTCTCATCCAGTGATGGATGAAACGATGGACGAGGTGATGAAGAAGCGTAGGAGGGAGGAGTCCTACGATGCGGAGGAGTATAAAGTGCGGTACGAGGCAAGTGCTGCAAGATGCGAAAAGCTAGAAGCAATGCTTGAAAAGGCATTATGCGAAATCGCCAAACTAAGAAAGATTGTCCGGAAGCCTGAGTCCGGCACTGAAGACGAAGAAGAAGAGCAGTCCTCTGAGGACTACTCCACATCCCATGAGGGAGATGACGTCGGAGAGGAAAGCGAGATGGTATCCGTGGAGGCCATCAACAACAAGGAGTTTCCATCGTTGCGTAAGGATGCAGCATAAAGGATGCAGCAGGGCAAGACGCCACACCTGCTCGGGATACGGTAGGGCAAGACGCCACACCTACCTGGACATCAGCAGCAGCCAAGAGGGTCAAGGCAGCAGATGATGATGCAGCAGGGCGAGACACCACAACTGCTTGGACAACGGTGGTGTCAACAGCAGCGGCCAAGAGGGCAAAAACTATGGCGAAGGCAGGTACGCCATGTTCAACAGCGGCAAGTACAGTTGCCGCAAAGGGTGCGGTGGCTGCTAATAAGCCATCTACATCGGCAGCTGCAAAGAGGGCGGCAACGACGACATCAACTGCGAGAGCAGGTGCTGCGACGACATCAACTGCGAGAGCGGCAACGGCGACGTCAACTGCGAGAGCAGGTACAGCAGCTAACATGAGGGCAGCTGCGGCAAAGAAGAGGACGGGAAAATCGATCCCGGTCATAACGACCTTCGATATAGACGTCAAACTGATTCTGCGAAGCATTAGGAATACGCTGGGGCATGACAATTTCAGCCTCAGCATCTTGGGTAGAAAGTCTACCAACATTTCCGTGAATTCCCTTCAGGATCACGAGAAGTTAAGGGCGCTGTTAGAGGCGATTAGTGTAAAGTTTTACACCCACACTTCTCGGAGTGTGAAGCCAAACGTGGTAATCATTCGGCGGCTATCTGACACGTTTGACGTGGAAGATGTGAGGGGGTACTTGAAGGGTCTTGGGCTGAAGCTCGATATCATGGGGCTGACAAAAATGGGTGGCGATCGTTGGCTGATAAAGCTATCGAACGAATCCGATTTGGTCAGTTTCCATGAACTGACGAGTATTTTGCATTGCCGTATCAGATTTGGGCGGTTTAGGAGAGGTGGGCCGACGCAGTGTTACAGGTGCCAGCGGTTTGGACATGTGGCCAGGAATTGCAACATGCAATCAAGATGCGTGAAGTGTGCAGGACCGCACGAGTCGGAGGCGTGTGCTTTACCCAAGAAGAGTGAAGCCGTGAAGGAGGTACCAGTGGAGGATGAGATCACCGGGGAGGTCACGATGCAGGCCCCACGCAGGGTGAAATGCGTGAACTGCGATGCTGAGGGTCATACGGCTGGGGCAAGGGATTGCCCGAAGAAGATGGCGATTGCGGCTAAGATGCGTGCAGCGCGGAATGGACCGAGGGTCAGTGGACCAACGAATACTCGGGCAACGATGATGAGAAGACCAGGAGTATCATATGCGAATGCGTCAGGTGGTGCTCCCAGTGTACGGGCGAATTCGGGCCGTGCTACGGCTCCTACGGCGGCTAATTTTGGAGGTCCTAGGTCTGGGACAGGGACTGATGCGGATGTTGGTGCGTTGAATGCGGATTGTCGCAGGATGACGGGAGGCAGCATTTTCGACTGCATGATGAAGGTCCGGGATTTCGCAGGAGGGTATGCGGGAATACGGGATGAAGCTGGAAGGATGCGGGCCATGGCGGCCTTTATGGAATCTCTGTTTCTTTCATGAACAGACGACTGAAGTGTATATTCATCAACGTTGACTCCATCGTTTCAAGGCAGCGGGGCACTATCTGGAGGTGTTTTTGGCGGAGCACAGACCAGACGTGCTTATGATGGCGGAACATGGACTTGGTGACCGGCATAGACTGGATGTCAGGGGTTATGTGACCCACAGATGTAGTTCGAGCGGAGGTCGCGATAAAGGGACGGCGATACTGATTCGGGACGGGATTCATTGCATCAGGCTTGGAGTGGATACCGGGATTATGCAGAACACTGCTGTCAGGATCAGCAGGCCAGGTGGCACCGCCATCTCATTAGTTTGTTTGTATTTGCGTCCTCACGCAGTACTTTCCGACTCTGACCTACTCACACTTAGTGAGCTGGTGAGAGACGCAGATGTGCTGATTGGCGGGGATTTAAATGCTAAACATCCTGACTGGGGTGGATCGGTGGTTAATGCAAATGGACGACGCTTGCGGGATTTCCTGTTGGCTTCTCCAGGCATACGTGTGTCTCAGGAGCTGAGAGTTCTGCATTATGAGTCGGATCACAGGGCTGTGGAGATTCGAGTGGACTTTGGGAGGATGAACGTGGACCGGTTCAACTCATTGCTACGGGGGTCTCTTCCCTCTGCTGCTCTTCCGGTGGATCGTAATGTTACCATTGGCGAGATTGATGACTGCGTGGAATCTATGGCTGAGTCTTTTCGACAGGCTGTTGATGGTGCTGTGCCGAAGATGACGACTGGGAATGGTGGACTGCCTGACCTCCCTCCCAGGATAAAGGACCTGATTGGACAAAAGAAGAGGCTTCGGAGGACTCTTTGCAGGACAGGGGATTTCTCCCGCATTCCTACTCTCAGGGCTGAAATAAGGCAGCTGAGTGGGATCATCGATGGTGCGATTGCTGTATTTGAGGCTGGTTTCTGGACGGATCGGCTCAATGCTATAAGGGTGGACAGCACTACATTTGCTAAGGTGAAGGCGGCTGGCGGACTACGTCGAAGGGATTCTGTCCCGCATATGTTGGACGAGGGCAATGTGCCCATTATTGAGGAGGTGGGCAAGGCTAATCTCCTTGCGGCGGGATTTTCTGCGGTGCATGGCGTGAATGGTCACTTGAGGACTGGTGACTTTGGTGAACGGATTTCTGCTGAGGCAGCTGATTTGGTGAGCCACATACCACGTGTTGCTTTTGGATCGGGGATCATGGCTGTCGGCGCAGTTGGTGCTGGGCGCGTGGATGACCTGATTGTCAGGGCTGCGGATGTTGGTGGCGCTCTTAGGAGGCGTCCGCCTAAAAAGTCGTCTGGACTGGACGGCATTCCTGATGTTGCTTTGAAGAGGACTGATTCCTTCGTTTGGACCTTTCTGGCGGTTCTTTTGAACCATTGCATCAACTTGGGTTACTTCCCTAGGGCCTGGAAGAAGGCGGCGGTAGTACCTATTCCCACGCCTGGGACGGATCGGAAGAGGGTCAGTGGGTATAGACCAGTTTCACTACTTTCCCCTTTTGGGAAGCTTCTGGAGCTGTTCGTTCTGGAGTTTGGTTTTAGAGGGCGGCACTCGACATCACATGCGCTTATGGTGTTTTCTGACCACGTGACTAGGGGTCTGAACAGGAGATACATCACGATAGCTGCTAGCCTGGATTTTGCCGAGGCCTTTGATACGGCTTGGCAAGCGGCGATATTGGTGAAGATGAAGGCGGCTGGATTTACTGCTGACATACTCAGGATGGTTGCGGGCTTTCTAGCGGACAGGACGTTCCGTGTAAGGGTTGGCGACTCCCTCTCTGAGGAGAAGATGGTGACGGCGGGTGTACCGCAGGGCTCGCTATTGGGACCTGTCTTGTACAACATCCTTCTCAGCGATATGCCCCTTCCCCCGGGGGGGGATCTGTTGCTGATTTATGCGGATGACATCCTTATTGCAGCTTCTGGCCCTAGGGCCATCAACGTCAATCGGAGGCTGAACACTTACCTTGAGACCCTGATTTGTTTCTTCACCAAGTGGGCAATTGGGCTTAATGTGGCCAAGTCGAAGGGGATCATTTTCAAGGGGAAGCGCGGGAACCTGTACCCGAACGCCAGGGGCTACATCCCCAGGCTCAAGGTGGGAGATGCGGATATCGGGATTTCGAGGGAAATCAAGTACCTTGGAGTTATGTTCCATGAACGGTTCACCTTCGTGAGCCATGTGGACTACGCTTTGCCTTTTCTGCATACTACAGGCTGTTGGCGAGGGCGAATGGCCTGAGTACGGAGGTGCGTCTGCTGGTGTACAGGCAGGTTATAAGACCTGTTATGGCGTATGCTTTCCCGGCCTGGTTTCCCATCTCGTCGTGTCAGATGGAGAGGCTAAGGCAATGGGAGCGGAGGATACTCAGAACCTGTCTGGGACTGAGAATGACGGTGATGGCGGATGGCTCTTTCCGCATGCCCTCCTGTAGGAGGGTGTATGATGGTGCTGGTTTTGGGAGGATTGACAGGTTCATGGTGGACTCTGCTCTATCTTTCCTGGGAAAAGCGGCGGGTGTGGATAATGACCTGGTTAGGGCATGTTTCGACACAACGGATGCGGACAATCTTCTGTCACGCTTGTTCTTTGGACCAACGGACCTTCTGGCCCTCAGTAGTGGGGGCTATCTAGGATCGGACGGGGATTTGTTATTTTACCACAGGAGATTCGGTACATTGGGTATCGATGATCCTGTGTATAATACACTCAGTAGTATTTCTTCGGACCAAGGTGGAGACTGGAGATTCTTCGGAATTTCTGGTCTATTGATTTATGCGATCCAGCTTGCTGGATATCTTGTTTTTATTTAGTTTTTAGGTTGTTATTTAATTTTTAAGTTTCTTTTATTTTTAGGTCAAGATGACAACCGAGGCGTTCCCGTTTTTCGTCGATTTTTCGGGGAATTATTATTTTTTTTCAGCGTATGTAATTTATTATTAAGACTCGATGTATGTATGTAATGTTTTTTATGAGGATGGAAGTTTCTGGAAGGCACCCTATGGGTGTGAGGGAAATAGTATAGGTAATATTAAGTAGTATTTATTGTGTACCAGTAGAATGTTTAGAATCTTTACAATAAAACCAGTTTAAAAAAAAAAAACATTAAATCTGGCATCTCCACCCAAAACATAGAATTAAGCAAAATGTAATGAACAGAATTAATAAAGCCAGTCAAGTTTTGGACTCATCCTAATACATTACAAAAATGGCGACGACGACGAGCTCGGTGACGGTGAAACACTACTGGTGTTCCACAATTTAATTCTAATAATAATTGGAAAATTTGGATTGAGCAACTAGAAATTCACTATTGTGAAATTAGTTTACACAGTTTATGTGATCCAGTGTCACCGGCCAAGAAAACCTACAAAGAATTGGTTCAAATTCTTGAGACCCACTTTACTCCACCAACAATCGTATTCAGTGAACGAAAAAAATTTCATACCACTCAAAGAGAAGAAGGAGAATCTGTGAGTGAATGGTATGCCAAAGTAAAAAAGTTGGCTCTAAACTGCAAGTTTGGAAATCATTTAAATATAATGATTTTGGATCATTTCGTAATTGGACTTCCATCACAAATTTTTGAAAGACTTTGTGAAGAAACTGAAAACCTGACACTTGAACAAGCACTAAAAAAGCCATGATAATAGAAACAAAATTTGGAACGAAAAGCACATTTGATGATGTTAATGTGAATTACGTAAATCGCAGAAACCAGAGAAACAAAAACGACACTGCAGTTAGTGGAAGTAGACGTAGTGGTAGCAGAGACACCTATGGCAACAGCAGCGGCAGAAAACCTTGCGAACATTGTGGATGGAAAAATCACAATTCAGACGCCTGTAAATTTAAAGAGAGCAAATGCTTTGCATGTAAAAAGATCGGTCATTTAGCATCAGTTTGTCACAAAAAACGCGAAAAATTTGTTAACTATGTATCTGATTCAGATAGTGATGTTACTGTTAATAAAATTTTTGAATACTCTATTTTCAGTGTTAAAGACAAAACTTTTCTGGGGTTATACTCTTTGCCAGTGACAGTAGATGGTATTAAATTGAATGCAGCTTGCGATACTGGGGCTCCTTGTACATTGGTTTCAGCATCGTTTTATAAAGAGAACAACATAAAAATTCCTCTCAGAGAATGCAAAATCCCTTATGTTAACTACAGTGGAGAAAGAATTTCTCTTCTGGGTGAGTACGATGCAAAAATAATATACGAGGGCAGGTCAAAAATTTTAACTATTGTTGTTACCAACACAAACAACCCACCCTTATTGGGGCGTACGTTTTTGAAAGCATTTAACTTTGAATTAACACAAGTGAGTTCTGTACATCGATATAATGGTCTTTCAGTTATTGTTAATAAGTTAAAAGACGAGTTTTCAGAGGTTTTCAGTGAGACTCTTGGAGAATATAATGTTAATAAGGTTTCAATAGACATAATGGATGATGCAAAACCTGTATTTTTTAAACCTCGTCCAGTACCTCTAGCGTGGAATCATAAAGTAGAACTTAAACTACGGAAGATGATTGAAGATAACATTTTAGAGCCAATAGATAACTCAGATTGGGGAACACCACTAGTCCCAATTCTGAAACTAAATGGGGATTTAAGAATATGTGGTGATTATAAAGTAACTCTCAATAAAAATTTAGTTGATTTCAAATATCCCCTTCCTCGTATTGAGGAAATTTTTGCTGCACTACAAGGTGGAGAATTGTTTACTAAACTAGACTTGTCCAATGCGTACAACCAATTACTTTTGGACGAGAAGTCGCAGCTTTTGTGCTCCTGGAGCACACACATTGGCACACTTAAGGTGAAACGCCTGCTTTTTGACATCAAAACAGCTACGGCAGTCTTTCAGAAAACCATGGAAAATTTGTTCCGGGGTATATCAAATGTGGTAGTGTATCAGGATGACATAACAGTGACAGGTACAAATATGAAACAACATTTAGATACTTTGAGAGAAGTTTTGCTGAAGCTGAAGACAACTGGATTAAAATTGAATGTTGAAAAATGTAAATTTTTCCAACCTAAAAATGCGTACTTGGGATTTTTAATAGATAAGAACGGTTTAAGCAAAGATGAAACCCGAATTTCTAGTGTTGTAAACGCACCTATTCCAAACAACGTCTCCGAATTGAGGGCATTCATTGGAATGGTAAATTACTATTCAAAATTCATAAAAAGTTTTTCACAAAAAATGGTACCCTTATATGAATTATTGAAAAATGGCAATAAATTCATTTGGTCTGAAGAGTGTCAGAAGACGTATGACATGATTAAATTTGGAAATTACATCTAATCAGGTTCTTGTTCATTTTAATCCTCAATTGCCAATAGTCCTAACAACAGATGCATGTGGGTCCGCTGTTGCGGGTGTTCTCTCTCACCAAATTCACAAAGATCTCAGACCCATAGCATTTGTTTCAAGAGCGCTGACAAAGAAGCGTCACAAAATTGAGGCAATATTTACTGGGGAACAAATTCATCTTGAAAACGGACCATAAGCCTTTGACGAGAATTTTTGGTGAGCATAAAGGCTTGCCAATAATGGCATCTGCTCGTATCCAAAGATGGGCCCTGATTTTGTCTGGGTTTAATTATTCAGTTGAATACACAAAAGGGGATTTTAATAATGCAGATGGTCTTTCTCGTATGCCTCAACATTTTTCTTCAAAAGATTATAATGATATTAATTATATAAATTTTGTTGAACAGGATAATAATATGAATTTAAATTTTAAGACCATTACCCGTGAAACGAGACGTGATCCAATATTATCGAAACTGGCTGAGTCGATACTTAGAGGTAAGGTTGATGAACTATTAACGCATGAAGATTTTGCACCATATCGCAACAAAGGAATTGAGCTTTCAGTTGAATATGACTGTATTTTGTGGGGATACCGTGTCGTTGTTCCTTTTAAACTTCGTAAACTTTTGTTACAGCAATTGCATGAGTCTCATCTTGGAATAGTTAAAACTAAGGCATTGGCAAGGTCATATGTTTCGTGGCCAGGGTTAGATAAGGATATTGAGTGTCTAATTAAGTCATGTGGATCATGCCAACAATTACAATCGTCTAAAGCTGTTTAATTCCATGGAATCCAGCGGATTCTGTTTGGAGCCGTATTCATGTCGATTTTGCAGGTTCAATTAATAGTTACTACCTGTTAATCGTGATCGACTCTTTCTCCAAATTCATAGAAGTCTTTAAGACTAAGGAAATCACATCCGCATTTACTGTTTCGATAATAAGAGAGTTATTTTGTCGTTATGGATCACGTCGGATGAATTTCAACAATTTTTGAAGATTAACGATGTTAAACATATTTTTTCGTCTCCTGGCCATCCCGCGACAAATGGTCAGGCGGAAAATTTAGTCAAAACATTAAAAAAATCAATCATATCAAATTTAAAAGCGGATAAAAGTTGTACAATAGAGACAGCATTAAATAGGTTTTTAGCAGATTATAGAAATACCAAACATTGCACCACAGGTGAATCACCTGCTAAATTATTCTTTGGTAGATCGTTGAAAACACGTTTTAGCAAATTGAAACCTCCAATGACTAGAAATAAAATTATTGAATCTCAAATGCACAGTGTTCTCAATCACAAAGGTACTCGAAATGTAGGATTTTCCAGTGGACAAAATGTTTCAATCCGAGATTACAGAAACCCAAATAAGCCAAGTTGGTCTCAAGCCACTATTAAAAAGAAACTTGGTCCTCGTTCTTATACCTGCATATTAACTCACAACAATCGTGAAATAAAACGTCATTTGGACCAAATACGTAACAGGGAAATTGAATTCGAGGAAAAGGGAAAAGAAACAAATGTACAAGGACAACGCAAAGTGAATTTAAAAAACCAAATGATTTAACACCATCTGAAACTGGAAGAGATTTAAGACCAAGACGTGAGGGAAGGGTAGTTAAGATATCTGAAATTGATTGATGATGTTAATTATATTTTTTTTTTATTTTTTGTTATGAATACAATAATATAATATATAATGTAATACAATAATGTACAATGTTAAACACGAATTTGAAACTTTGGAAATTAAACATATTGTAGCTAAAACTAATGAAAAACTAAAATGAAATGTATATAATCATATATAGTATACGCTTAAGGGGGAGCGTGTTAGATATTTTGGTATTTTAGAAATGACATAAACCCTTAAATCTGGCATCTCCACCCAAAACATAGAATTAAGCAAAATGTAATGAACAGAAATAGAATTAATAAAGCCAGTCAAGTTTTGGACTCATCCTAATACATTACAATACCCTTAATAATTACTTCATTTAGATTCTCAAGACTAGAATCAATTTCTGAATTTAATAAGTTCCTATAATTTGGGATTTTAGATAACATATTTATGTTCCTAATGATGAAGGATTCAAACTTCTTTCAGTTTGTTTTTTTTATAATTATAATGGAGTATTGGGTCATCTTTGAAAAAGTAAATAATTCCCTTTCGCTGTTCATTGTCGCTATTATTTCCATACCATTATGATCACTGTCGAAGTCAATTGTCCTGAGACAGTTTGGGGTAAGATCCGCACCGAGGGTAAGATGGTACAGTGGATGCATATAAATTACATCTGAAATCGATTCTGTAATCATTTAGCCATTTTTTTAAATTATTTCCCTTTACATTATTATTTGGGTTACCCCAATCTTTATGTTGGCTGTTCAAGTCTCCTGCTAAGATGTAATAGTTTTCACTATCTTGTAATCTAATTGAATCGAAGAGGTTAAAAAGATCAGTTTTTATATTATTGTTATTTCCAGCTGGAAAGTAAGCTGAAATTACAAAAATATTATTTTTTCCATTTCTTGGAATTTTTATAATACAGGTTTCCAAGTACTAAAAAAGTGTTCCATTAACAACTTTATTGAGAAGTGCAAAATTGAGTACATTCGAGTTATTTTTGTTATGGGTTTTTATCTCTATGAATTTGTTGCTTTTTGTTTTGAATAAACGAAAGAAAATTTGATTTTATGATCGATTGTTCATTTTATCGTTCAGAAAAGTAAAGAAATGAATTATGTACTCATTTCTGCACGCCACTGTAGGTCGTGAATAAGTGACCCCCCCCCCCCCCCCCCCTAAATTATAGCGCTGAACATTATGGGCTAATTAAAATTTGCGACTGCATTATGAGAAACTCAAATATTCGTCAAGTTTCACAACAATTTAGTCAATATTCCCCAAAAAAGGCGATAAAATCCCAATAAATGGGCGAAAGCGCTCTCTGGCGGTACTCAAAAACAAAAATAAATGTCAAAAATGGATTCGTCGTCCCAAAAAACTCGCAATACACATTTAATTAGAGGAAATTAAATTGTCTCTTCCCTTTTAAATCCAATATCTAACTCGATTATTGAATATTTAAAAAACGTATTTCGAAAAATACGGGGGCACGAAATTTATTTTGGAACTATTGTTTCTTCGGCAAACTTTCTTCAACTGACACATAGAACATGAATCGCGATAAACCTTTGTCGCAAAAAAATTAGACCCACTCTAATATACATGCATATGAGACGTATATAGGCTAGAAAAAAATAATTATGTAGTCTTGATTGAAACAGAATTGTTGCTGTAGAAACCAAGAAATGTTATTGTATGAAATGCTTTGACATAGAATGAAATTAAATTTGCAATGTGTATTGTGACATTTTAATTAATACAATAATTCCCGGGAATAACCACGAAAATTTCCCGGGAAAGCGGGAGCGATAAATTACTGGAATTCCCGATAAGTCCCGAGTAGGAAATGCCCGGACCCAAACCCTAAATATAAACAATGAATTGCAATATCCCTAATGTTTAATTTAAATACTTAGTAGAGGTTTTATAACGATACTAATCCGTTACATATACTGTGTACTTTTCCTAATATTTGAGCCCAACTGTAACTATGGTGTCTAAACTGACATTTAGACACACATCTTATACAAAGAAACATTTAATATTTATGATTTACATATAATATAATTGTATCATTATGAATTGTAGTATTTATCTACCATCCATGAATTGTACATAAGTTGTTATACAAATTAGTTGTACTTTAATTGTCATACAAATGAATTGTACCTAAAATTACAATACTATGGTGAATTATCGTCGAACGTCAGGGAAATGCATAACTGCTAGAATGAAATTACATTCAATCATGTCTTATTAAAGCTGATCACTTTCACAGCAGTATTCTCATGAATACTTTTCCCGCAAATAAAACTAGAGATGTGACCTCGAGTCGAATAAATCGATTATCGAATAATCGATTTTTTTTGTTTCAAGATGAATCGATTTCTACAAAATCGATCTTTGAAAAAAAAAATAATCGATTTTTATATTTATTTCGATTTTTTTATACGAAAAAATACCTATGTATTGGAGAATTTATTTTATGAAAAATTGATTCGAATGAAAATCATTAAAAATAATTATGCACAGAAAAAAACTATAAAAAGTAATATATATAGATTCGAATTATTCATTTACAAATTTTCAGTACTCTTAAATATTTTATTCAATAAAAGTAGCACAAAGCAACAAGAGTAAGTAATACAAAACAATACAAAAACAAAAAATACAAAACAAATCACCCTTTAAACCTTATGTTTAAATTATAAAAAAACTAAAGAGAATTATTTTTATTACAAATGCTCAGTATATCGTTAAACATTTGACTAAATTAAATTAACTGATGACTATCAATAGTAAATACAACGAAAATCGTTTGGTTTTAAAACTAAAAAACACAGTAAGTTTTTTCTTCAACTTTGAGTTTTAATGAGAAAAAAATAAATTAATAATTGCTACAAATGTTTTTAGTATCACTTAACATTTGACTAGAATTAAAATAATCTAAACCGATTAGTTTAATTAGTAAATAAATAATTGTTACGTATTCAAATTAAAAAAAAAAAACAATAAAATGAAACCTTTCTCTAAACTTTGGATTCAAATATATACAAAAACTTCAAGAAATCATTGCCATAAGTCTTCTGATAATGAGTTTAAAAATAATAATTTTGGTAATCGCTTTCCTAAAATACGGTTTCGAGTTTTTCTGACAATATTGCCTGCTTTAGAAAATAACCTCTCAGCTGGTGCTGAAGTAGCCATCACTGAGAGGTGTTTCAGAGCCAAGACGGTTAATTTGGGGAAAGTTCCTTCAGAGCTTCTCCATACAATGAGAGGGTCCACCTTAAGATTGGATAACGGTGCAGCAATATATAAGTCTAATTCTGTATTTTTGATCGTTGACGTGTTAGCTGCCATTATTTTTCCATGATGTACCTGCCATATATCTTGTTCGTCGACGACCACTTGTGATGATACAGATGATTCAGAATGAGCCACTGCTAGAATGTCGTCATTTCTGGTGATCGAACTCAAACATCGATTAGTGTAATTAATTGTTTTTGACAAGGGTAATGGTTCATCTAAATGAATTTTTTTGAATCTAGGATCCAAAAATGTTGCGACCGAGAAAAGGTGAACTTTTTGGATGCTTTCAAATCTTTTACTTAATTCGGTTTGCAGTGAATCCTTTAACTGGTTTGCCAAATCACTGGTTATCGTTGTTGCGTCTAACAGAGTTCTCAAGCACTTGATAATAGGTATGGCTTTGCTAGCTGTCACATATTTTTCAGCGCTAATTTCTTCGGTGACATTATGAAAAGGCTTTAAAACTTTTCCAATTTCTTTCAGCAACACAATTTCATTAGCTTGAAGCATTTGAGGTGCATTCGGGTGGTTTAGCAAAATAGATCCTATTGTACTGCTAATTAGCACAAAAAGTTCAATCATCAATAATTGTGAGTTCCATCTTGTAGATACGTCTCCTACCAAATGCTTTAATTTTCCTTCTGCAACTTTTTGCTGCATTTGCAACTGTCGAAGTTCTTCAGCACCTACACCACTTTGGTGGAACCAAGTCACGATTTTTCGGACTTTATCCAAAAATAGTTTTACTTCAGTAGAATTCACAGAATTTTCAAACACTAAATTTAGTGTATGTGCTAAGCATCGAATATGTTTAGCCCGACCAAAAGTTATTTCAATAGCTTTAACTATGTTACTGCCATTATCAGTGGTAACACTAACAATTTTTTCATTAGGCAAACCCCAATCTTCACACACTTTCCAAATCATGTCGGATAAGTATTCTCCAGTGTGGTTGTCATGAAGTGGTTCACATGCGATGCTCATTGACTTCATTTCAAAGTTTTCTATAAAATGCACTGTCACACCTAAAAAACTTCTTAACTGCATATCTTTCCATTCATCTATTGTAAGACAGACATTTTTAATACATTTCAATTTTTGTTTGATTAGGATTTTCTTTTCTTCATATTTAGTATCAATGAGATCTGTGATAGTTTTACGACATGGAACCTGGTACAAAGGAGCCACAGTCTTCATTAACTTTTTAAAACCTGTTCCTTCTACAATACTGTAAGGTAGACTGTCCCGGCATATCATTTCTGCGATGGTTTGCGTTATTTGTTTATTTTTATCGCCATTTGTAGCATATGCTGAAATTTTCAAAAATGCAGCTCCAATACTTGTTTTCGCCCGTTTAGGTGTTGAAGATAAAGTCACATCTTCTGTTGATGAGCATTGCACCATTGTTACCTCGTCAGCTTGTAAGACAGCGGAATGTTTCCTTTCCATATGTTGTTTTAAGTTTGTAGTATTACTGCACGTCTTTAATTCTTTTGGACAGTATTTACATTTTGCAGTAACATTATCCTTATTCATTATAAAATGCTGTCGCCAGCTACTTTTGGGTGTTTTACCAGTGGAAGACATTTTTATGCTTTATAACAATTACTTTGATTCCTCAAAACTTCAAAGATAAACACAAAGACAAAAAGAATCACAATGTTTCAGT
The DNA here is from genome assembly GCA_963931995.1 of Phaonia tiefii. NCBI lineage: Eukaryota > Metazoa > Arthropoda > Insecta > Diptera > Muscidae > Phaonia > Phaonia tiefii. Next base: position 138,201,946 of record OZ008368.1, read on the forward strand.
CAGTACAGATGGCGCTAATTTTTTGATCGACTTGCTTGCATACAAGATGTATTTATTTACATGGTGATAGCAGGAGGTGTTGTTGTTGTTGTACGGCAACAAGACCACTTCGGCTGTGTCAAACACATCAAGTACATTTTGTACAGAATGAAAACAAAGAAAATAAAAACAAAGCAAAATAAGCAAGTTTGACATTTTGGAAGAGGTAAACATCACGGTCAGCTGTGCTCTTAACGCCACCATGTATAGATACATCTTGCTTGCATACAGCAAACTTACTTACCTATTTTTTTCATTCATCATACAGATGGCACTAATTGCAAAAATCGATTTAAACTGTGTAATTTATATAATCGATTCATTAAAAATTGATGTTTGCCATTAATAAAATCGATTACCAAAAATCGACAATAAGAAAAAAATAATCGATTAAAGTAAAAATCGATTATTTATTCACTACCCTAAATAAAACACCACTTTGGTTAACCGCAAAATTCTTTGTCTTCTCTCTTTTCTTCCGCCAACTAAAATCTCACTAATTTCTCATTGGGAGAAATTGATGAAAACAACTCCGCTAACTTCTTTATCTGCAGATTGGATTCCCCTGAGTCCCATCCCAACCACTTTGGACAAATATCGATACAGTCCACTCCACTCAAATCTTCAAAAACCGCACCAAAAGTGTACAATGGTGTGTCGCTTCCTTAGGATTTATTTATATATTAGCCATAATAATGAAAAGTCACTTCAATCCCCAGACATATGACTGCACTTTCCAAAATTGCATATCTTGTAGCCTGTATATTTATTGGGGTGTAATTTCCTGGGGCTGATCTTCATTTTTTATCTCATGCAAAGGATAATAGAAAAATAAAATATTTACCTTATTTGAACTCTTCGCTGCATTCAAATAGCATGCAAATGCATCTTTTGGCTGTCCACAGCTTTCATATAAAATACCTAGGTTAGTCCAAGCAGCACCATGTCCCTTGTCCAATTGTACAGCGCATATATAGGCTTGCAAAGCGTCCGTTGGTTGATTTTGCTGCTGGTACAGAACGCTAAAATAAAATAAAATACGTAAAAGTTTTTATGTTTCTAGTTATGTACTTTATTTAAATAATTTAAAGTATTTAAGCAGTACATGGAATTCGGTGAACCGACTTAAACGTAACCTCACCCTACCGTTGGGTCCGACGTTCTTTAAAAAAATTACATTCGCCCATCAGTTATAGGAATGGGCGTGGCAAATGTGACTTAATTTAATGCCGGGTGCATTGCGCAAAATATTATCTAAGACCCAACTTAATTAAGATCCTAAGAGGTTTTGGCAATTTATCGTGACCTCCTACGAATTGTCCGCCAACATTTAAGTGGGAGGTACAAAAATGAGCATGGCGAAGTTGTTCACTTGTAATTACACAATAACTATTGACAAAATATTGCCCAGTACAAAATTTCATTAAGATCGGTTGTGGCTTACGCGAGATGTCGTGTCGATCAACCGGACAGCAGAAAAAAATGTTTGCAAGTAACATGGGTTTGTACTAAATGCGCCGATATGTTTGGCAGGGGCGTGGCCAAAACGCCCATTTTCAACCCTAGACTAAGGTTAGACAGATAATAGTCACTGACAAAATGTTATTGGTGAATATTTACGGCAGTTATCGTTTTGACCCGCCATTAATATGGTTCCTTCTATGCGCTATATTTTTCCGGTATTAAATGATATATACCCCCATCCCGATGGGTGAGAACATGATAACTAGCTGGAGTACCCCAGCAAAAAAGTTGTATACCAATCACTAGAATTTCCAAAAGAACTACGCGGTAAGAGGTAGTGCACATTTGGTTATTGCACCGTAGCGTTTTACATTGTGTACCCCTAATTTTGACACTTTTAAGTAGAATAAATGTTGCTCCTTAAGCGCCTTGGAGACGTTCAACAAACTACATCAATCACGTGCATATGTATTAGTGTGTGCCTTCGTGTCTTGCCCGCAAACGTTCATCACTTTTTCTTTGTTTCCATTGTGTTCCGTTGACATGTCATCGTCGGAGCAAGATGATTTGCTTTTGGTAGCATGTGCTGGAATTTTATTAAAAGAAAAAGAAGACGAGAAAAAGAAGAAGAAACTCATAGCGTTCAATAAAATTTAATATGAATTTTTTTTTCGTCCGCGCACTTGTCCATCTCGCACAATTTTTTTCTACTAATGAGTCATGATTGACAATCATAAATGGAGACCATCAACAAAAACGCCATCAACAGAAAATATCAAAATTTTTTGATATTTCATCAGTCTGGCCGACGTCATGTACGTGTAGCCGATGACAGCCGATTACAGGCACACACTCGACCGATTGATGAAATTTGTTGAACGTCTCCAAGGCGCTTTAGTGCGGCATTTGAGCACAAAAATTAGCACGATAGTAGCATGTCCGACTTGAAAACAGCAGCTGGTTAAGGTCATGGGTTCGAATCTGACCAAAGCAAAACAAATTTGACCTTTTCTTAAATTTTAATGTTCGATTTTAGTTGTATTTTTGAGATCCTCATTTCAGTGCTCCTGACATTTATCCCAGAGTGTTTGGATTTTATGGACTGCAAGTAATCAATAATGTGGCATACAGATTTCTCCTTTGCCTTGGTAGAAAGATCAGAACTGCATATCGTTACCTTAATTTAGAAAGGACGTAACTAACCATTTTTTTTTTTTGAAATAGCGTTTTTTGATATTCGTATCGAAAAATATATAACACATCGTTACTGAAAAAACTAGTGTACTGTGCATTACTACATTTTTAAAATATCTGAAATTATGCCATTTATTCAGTTTTTCATCCTGCAAAATTTTTAAAATATTAGTTCTGTCCTTTCTACATTAAGGTAACGATATAACAATGTGCCATTCTAGTGTTAGCCCCATTCCAATAAACTCAACTTCGACAGCCATTTCTAAAAATCCGACATATTTGACCGTTCACTATCCTCATCCCAAGCTTTGTGAACCCGGTCCAAAACATATTTTGCAACTGATAATCTCAAGTTTAACTGATGCACAGTTCGCGAGTGTCTTAATGGATATTTCATACTCTGCAAGCACTCTTACTTCGCTACTCCTCTTGCTCAAAATATCTACATGTATCAGCTCTTTCTCGCATATTATCCATTCGTGTATCCTTCGAAGACCTGGTTTATGCAGCTCTATCTTTCATAGAGCGCAGTCGTACTGTTCTGATCCGATAATCTGGATTTTTCAGCTCAAATGCTCCGAAACCTGGCATCACGATGCTGTTGTCGTAGCTATAAAACTCAATTATTCTCCCTGATCTCTGAAGCTCTGGTTGTATTAGCTATTTCGGGATTTACTGAAAGCCTTCTATTACTTTCTTTAACCTTATTAACTAATTTGTACTTAGTGCGAACCCAGTGAAAAATTTGATTTGTTAGGCGCAAATTAAATTGTAAGCACTTACATTTGCGCTTCCCAGTAATGCTTACGGCGAAGGATTAATAAATTGAGAACATTGCAATAACTACAGAATATCGCAAACAAAATTCGCAAATCCAAGGCATTTACAAAAAATATCCCTTTACAAGTAACAGGCTGTAATTGCAGACAAAATAACATTTATCTAGGCCTAACCCATTTCACATACACTGCAGCAGTTTGAAATATGAATAATTGTGAATTTTAAGCAACTTTTACAAGTTCAAAATGGCGGAGGCGGGGTTGGGGCAATTGGGTCAAAGAAGAGGGTCAAAAATGGGGTGAAGGGGAAATATCAACAGCAAGCCTTACAAGTGACCCGGAGTCGTGTCTAGTGGGGTTAAATGTATGACCCACCACCACTAATTGTTCTCTCCAAACATACCTACCATCTATGTTCACCCCGCAAAAGTTAAATTTTTTATAAAATTTCCTCCCACCGCTTTAACTGTCCCAAGGGTGAACTCGGCGACCTTTCTCAGAACATAACTACCCTCTAACTTCAACCTTGAAGGTGGTCCCCATACAATTCTTTTTATAAAATTTTTTATGAAATCAGCACCTGCTGCTCCCATGGTGCCTCCTAGAGATGTGAAATGAAGGATCGACCCACTTTTATTTCTCTATCTCTAACCCAAAATTAGGGTCCAATATAAAATGTCATATAACCAAATCCAAAAAAAAACAAATTTCTTAACAAAATAATATTTTCGTTAAAATATATTTTTTTAATCGTCAGAAAGTGCTTAACTTTACTACGTTATCGTAAGAAAATTGCATTGAATTTTATGACACGGATTCTAAAAAAAAAACAATTTACAATACTCATCCAATTATTCAGAAAAAACGTTTGAAAAATATGAATGTATTTTTTGATTCTTAGAATTAAAAAAAGAAGTAATAAAAGCATAATATTAATGATTGAATTCCCATTAAATTTCAATACAAATGATGAAAACCGAATTATCTTTGTATCAGGAAACTGCAGCAGATAGGTACACCACACTTGACAATAGCACCCATTCAGACATCCCTTTGAGATGTAAGGACTCCGACGTAGCAGTAGTTCCTATATTGATTGATGCGGCACGAGCTTTTCAACATGTGCCAAGAAAGTAGATCATACATCGGAAGTCTCTTCGACAAGCCCTTACACAAAATCGACAGCAGTTTACTGGATTTATGAATGAAAACCCACAGTTGGCTGAAGTTCAACGTGCACTGAGGTAGCAAAATGATGGCGGACTTGTAAGACAGCGGAAAAAGTTGATCGACTTCCTGTTATGTTTTCCATCTGCCATGCAGACATTATGTTCATGAACGTCTGAACCAAGGAGTACCAATTTTTCCCCTTTTCAAAGAGCAATGGAAAAATATTAAAGGCAAACCATACAGTTATGGCATAGAAGATGATGGAATCGCAGCCAAAATACAAAAACAAGTCCAAATTCCTAGAAAATGTATTATTGTTCCTTAGTGAAAATATTCCCAATCTTCATTTCAGCTCATCAGGATCCATCTCTATGGATGGCGAAACGCATACACTGCCCAAAATGTGTTTGTCCTGAAACCATCTCTATTTGAACAAAAAAAGAATAGAATGGAATTCGCGATGTTGCCATTTTCGTCGTAACATTTTACGTGAAAGCTTGGTTTAGCACCACCAGAGCAACCAAAGCTCCAAACAATGATTTGAATTTTTGAAAGCGATTGTTGGTAAGATTCAATTGATTAGATTGTGTCTCAACTATTGGAAAAGAGATTCTGTGGACATATCTGTTATCTTAGTAGTGAAGCTTGACCCGAATACCCCCTGGGACTTCAGGCGGCAAATGGCGAAAGTAATTTTTGTATTTAAAGAAGAGAAGAGAAAGAGGAAGAAGTATCTGACGATGAGATGGACGAATCGTCCAACAAAGACAGCGAGAAAGAAGACGACATGGATAATGTCGAGGAAGAAGAAGACTACCAGCAAGCCCTAGAAATATTGCGTAAATTACATATTGTCAACGACGCGGACGAAAGAGACGTAAAATTAATGCAGGACTATAGCAACGTGTTGTGCGGTAACGAGGACGGAAAAATATTTTTAATTCAGGTCGTCGCCGAAAATCGGAAGAAATATCGCACGATAAAAATATATTAATTTCAGAAACATTTTCGAATTATGTCTTTTTATGCTCAAGAAAAACGAAAATTTATTTTCGTCAATAAAAGCGAAAAAAGTTTAATATTGTGAATATACTTTTTGGGTTTGGTCGTTTTTAAGTGCATTTTGTATTGTACCCACCCTATGGGTTAGATATAGAGATTAAGTATGTCCGAAAAAAATTTTAGGAGAAATAAAAGTGGTTCGATCCAACATTCCACACCTCTAAGAGGCACAATTGGAGCGGCAGGAGCTCATTTCATACAAAAAAAATTATAAAAATAAAAAACTTGTATCAGGACCACCTTAAGGTTTGAGGTAGGTATGTTCCGACAACCTATTTGGATTGGAAAAATATTAGGCGTCGGCCATATATTTGACATCCCTAAGCCCACCATTGGGGCAGTTAGAGTGGTGGAAGCAACTTTTATAAAACAAAAATTTTGTATTGACAGGGTGTAGATATGGTTGGAAAACATTTTGGGAGGGAAATATTAGTGGGGGTCGGTCATACATTTCACACCTCTTGGTGCGACTCCGAGGCAGTTGTGGGGCTTGCTTTATATTTTCCCCTTCACCTCCACGTTTGATCCCTATGCGCAGCCCTATTTTTTGGCTCATGATTTTTTTCCAATCTCACAAAATTAGAGGGTGACTCGTATCGAAAACGCGGGCACTATCCCACCCCTAATGTACAACGATATGCGTTTTGTTTCGATAGGACACCAAATGACAACATAGCACTAAAACAATTCTAAAGACTTTCGATAGAGTAGTCTTCTTGATGTTGGCAATCAACTTCTCTATGGCCGCAGCCCTTTTATTCTACTGGATGACCTACTTTTAGATGGCTTTCATCTTGAAGACCTTAATAACGCATCATTGTTATATCAGCTTAGATTTCTCGATTATGTTTAAAGTGGAGTCAATGATGGACGTTGGATTGCGTAGTAGTGACCATAGATGGCCTCCGTCAGTCGCAGCTTCTCGTATGATATTGCCCATTTGGGCTGCATAGTCGGAGTCTAACATACCGAATATGGCTCTTGCGACATTTTTGTGCACCTCTACGAGATCTACTTGGCATGATAATGTCCCTATCTTGGATCAAGTCCGTTTGAGTTTGCTGAAGTGGGATACGGAGTCGTTACACATTGTGAAATAGGGAGTTGTTCCGCATAGATCAGAAAACATATTTACACTAAAGTTTAAATTTCCGATCGAAAATGTATGAAATTGTAATACAGCATTAGTGTTCACTCTGCTGTTGTTACCCGCGCTGTACCAATGACTTCAAACTACATCCCAGGATCTGTGTTACACTGTTGTGGATGCATTGTATTGCACATTATAACCGGTATTATTAAGAGACCAAGTACAATAGATTGAAGTTGATGGTATTTGATCGTTTTGTAGGTTTTGATTCTTGCTAGTTTATTATGAATTGGCTGTTTGATTACGCATGATGAAGTTGTGACATAAATTAAACGCACAACACCTTACCAGTGGGTTTTATGTTTCTCATTTCGTATTTTCATTGTCATTAATTAACGGTGGTAGAAGACAAACAGCTCTCAATGAGCCTGTCACACTGCTGGGCAGTTTTTGGTTACCTGCATTAATTACCAGGTGACAGTAGGAAGGCATATTCAAAACATATATTCAAACGCGAAATAAACTTTTGTTCACGCAGCCACTCTATCAGAGCCCACGCTTAAGCCCCAACAACGATACAAGCTCGATACCTCTGGTGGCACAATAATTCCCTAACAAACATCTAACGGATCCGCCAAATAACTTTTTTCTTTTGAAAATGCTATAAAAAAAACTACTGAATATTTTCTCAAATTTCTTTTTTTATTTGAAAGTACAATCCTTCCGGTTAATAATGGAAAATAATTTCATTCAAATGGCTGCCTCGGCTGGCAGTTCAATTTTTAAGCACATTATCGATTCTCCGAAATGTTCAAATTGTTGAGAACGACGGTGAATTGATGTTGATGGCGCTTCACGCACACTTTCTGCCACAGCAGCAATATTCTCGGGTATATGCACTATTTTTGGCTTTTCACGCTTTGGTTTATTGATGAGGATGCCAGTTTCTTTCACTTTTTTCACAAGATAACGAACATACGGAGCTGACGGTGCTTCTCTTCTTCCAAAATCCGTACGCAATTTTCGCACACATTCTGCAACATTACCATGATTTTCAAAGTAATGTCGCAATATTTCCCAGCGCTGTTCAAGCGTATACACAACCATATTCGTTCAGCGGAAGGATAAAACTAATTATCTGACAAATCAGACATGAGCTAAGTATTACCATTCACGAAATAAGCACTAGTTGAAAAAAAAAACGTTAGATGGCGGACCCTTTAATAAGAAATGCGAATTTAAACAAAATTAAACGCATGACAAATTCTTCCGGTTCATCTAGTCCTTTATTATAAGATTTGAGATAATTTGTATGAAAGATGGGGCGTTGTTCACAAAAATATGGTCCTCGATATCCTCGACATAATGTATTAGAGGTAGTCAGAGCGGCGATTGAACCGATGTTCACGTATACAAAAGCCATGACATTTTTCAAATTTGTTTAACTGGATACTTTGTTAGACTCCAGGTAATTGACGATAATGCAATGGCGAGAGTCAGCTCTCTTAGTGATATCAACATAAATCGTCAGATATTATCATCATATATCATTATAAATTAGACGTGAAACCCCATTTCTAAGCTAAATCCTTTTGGAATCTCAGAATTATGAAAAGTTCTCCCCAAACGATTCATGCAATATAATTGAGAATCCTTTTTTAAAATACAAAATCGTAGGTGCGTCCTACCGCCTAAATTAGTGGACACAATACATTTGGTTGGTTCACATTTTACAGAGGCCGCGATATTTTTATTGCTCTTCAAATGTTCATTAATAACACTGTAAGTAGGTGAAAATGACACACCAAAACTCCGAGACACGTCAACCTAATTTTGGATCGTAGAATCCAGTGGTGTATCCCGTTTTGAAAAGTTAGCTCGAAATTACGAGATATGTATTTCGATTTTAAATTTGTAGTAGATTTAAAAACTTGTTTAAAATCAACTTGTTTATTATTTATTTGTCGAAATTTATATCTAGAAATAATGAACGTCCATTTTCAAGCGGACATGGAACTATATTTGCTCTTATTTTGATGATTTTATAAATATTTTTGGATTTATTCAATTTTTACTCTTTGTTTGCAATCGACCAGCAGAAATTAGAATCAGCATAATGTAATGATGTTGCTGAAGTTTGTGATTGTACTTCATAGGACGCAGTATCAAATTGGTATGTCGATGGATGTACTGGGACAGGCAATTCATCACTGTGTGGAACTGGTACGTGAGCACTTGGCACACCTTTGTATATAAAACCGGATCGTTCTAGAAGAATAAATTATTGTGTATTCCATATATAGTCTATCTAAGTGAACTTACTGTTTCGATTGAGACCATTTACATCTTTCTTGTATTTTCTGTATCATGTTCCGTCACTCATTTTTCTATTTTTTCAAAATGGTCAATAAAATGATTATATTTTTGATGTGTTAACATCTATAGCGGCGGGCAGGAACTAATCTGTCAAAGTGAACACTTTGATATATATGTTGTAGCATCTGTTTGTAATAGGGATGCCAATCCCGAATCCCAAAATTATTATAATTATTATGGAACCAAATTGTAAGAGGAAAACTAATTCTGCTTCCAAATAGATGAATACTTTTCAACGGTTACATTTTGTCGAAAAAAATATATAAATTGATTTAACAAGAGATTTTGCAGGTTTTTCCCTCAAATAAAATCAAAAATCACCTTAAATCTACTACAAATTTAAAATCGATATATCTCGTTATTTTGAGCTAACTTTTTAAAACAGAGTATACCACTGGATTCTATGGCCCAAAAATTAGTTGGGGTGTCTCGTTGTTTTTGTGTGTCATTTCAAAACTTCAAATTTTACTTACAGTGTAATTTTAGAGAATTTGTAATTTAAAATAGAAATCAGGCATTCGAAACGCATGCGATCGAGCGTAATAAACCCCTCTAACTGCTCAATATACAGCTCGCGAGATTTGTGTTGCATATTTCTGCACGCACACTGCTGTTCGTAAGTCGTTAGTGTAGACAACGAACGGACGCGTTTTGAGCAACAAGTGACTGCTCGCTTTCACCTTAAAACTATTAATTAATAAAGGCTAATATCTTGAAAATAGTACGCAAACAGTACAAAACTACAAACAATGTAAAACGAATGTACCAAAATGTATATAAAATGTACCAAAAAGTAGAAACAATTAGAAATTACAAAAAAGTTCACAAAATGTTAAAAAATATACCAAAAATTACATAAAAGGTCCCCAAAATTATACAAAAGACGCACATAAATTGTACCACAAAGTAAATTGAATGTATGAAAGAGTACATAACGTGCTCCACAAAGTACACAGAGTGTACCAAAAGGGTACATAATGTGTAACAACAATAAAAAATACCATAAAATATACCAAAAGGAGCCTAAAGTGTAACAAAATGAACAGAAAGTTTAGCAAAAGGTGTATGGGTGCCAAAAATATACACGTGTACCACAACGTAGATAAAGTGCAGGAAAAGCTACAAAAAGTGTACGAAAAAATACATACAGTGTTTAAAAAAGTACACAAAATGTACCAAAAAGATTTAAATTTTGTTTAATGTACATTTTTGATATAGTTAATGTACATTTTGGTACACTTGTTAGTACCATAAAGTACCTTTTGGTACATTTTATGTAATTGTTAATACACTTAATGCAGTTTTTGCCTTTTTTGATAAACTCAATGTACTCTTTTAATAAAATTTATTTAGTTTTTGGTATGATTGTGTACCTTTTCACCATTGTATGTACTGTTTTTCGTACACCTTATGCATGTTTTGTTGCACTTTTTGGTACCAAAATATACCTTTTTTGTACACCTTAGGTACTCTTTTGATAAACTTTATCTACTTTGTGGTACGGATGTATACATTATTGGTGCACTTTATGTACTTGTATATTTGTTGTCACACGTTTTGGTGCCTATATATCCCTTTTTGGTTGACTTTGTGTACTCGCTGAAACATTTATTAGATTCTCTACACTTCAAGTACTTTTTGGTTTACTTGTTGTACTATTTTGGTACATATTACTATTTACTTTTGGTACATTTTGTGCACTTTTCTACGTTTTATGTAAATTTTTCAAGCAATTGATGTACTGTCTGGTACAATTTATGAACTTCATGGAACATGCTGTGTACTTTATGGAACAAAACTTTTACTTTGTGGTAGATTGTATGTAGTTTTAGGTACATTAATGTCTTATGTAGTTTCTGGTAAATTGTATGTACTTTGTAGTAAATTTTGTGAGGTTTTTATACCAATTATGGTGAATAAATGAGAACACCAGTCCACATTCATTACTTGGACCATTTTCTCTTACCTCTTTACATAATTGCTTTTTGTCTGCGGTACGCGAGCTGCTCGTTTTACTCATTTGTGACGAAAAAGAAGAGGCGGAAATGCATACAAACAAACGCACGCAGATCGCTCGCGGCCGGTTGATTTTTTCATTTCAATTTTCTCTCGTGATCTCGAGTCGTATATTTTTGATTGTTGATTACGCTTACGCGACTATAATAAATATTGTAGTCGGGCTTGGGTGCAATGTTACATGTGCAAATTGAAAGCAATATGCGTACAATAGTGCAGCGTCATCTAACATATGTATCTGCCGTAGCGGTAGTACAAATTTGATTTTTTCAGTCTATTGTATTACAATTTCTATTATGTGAGCAAAATTCAAATATTTTTTATATAAATGAAAATAACTATTAAGAAATAAATTACTTGTACTTCAAATATAGATATAATAAATGAAATTTTAACACAAAATATTCAAAATAATGAATAGCAATTGCAAAACTATTTATCTTTCAATTAAATAACAATGTATTTAAATAATGCTCTACACAGTTTGTTAGTCGGTTTCGGTTGCGAGCAATGGCTATGCGTTGCTACATACAAATATGTTGGTAGTAGAGAGTACATATCATGTTTAATATAAATGCAAAGTTTACCCTATAGAGCACCATGTATCCGCATTGCCTTCACTTTTCTCCACAGAATTTCTATATGCAATAAACGCGTCGTGCACTTTATTAATTCCAGCGTAACATCTTCCCAATAAGTACAAAGATTGTCCAGATGCAGGATTTGCCTCAATAGATTTTTGTAAGCACAAAATAGCATATGATTCTCGTTGTTTTCTATCTCCAAAATATTCACAACAATGATACATCCACCCTGTAAAAGAATAAACATTAAAAAAAACATTGTTGGGGTTTACTATTAACTCTGCTCCACGATATAAACCAAGAACCATTGACTCAGAACATATCAAAAATATTTAATTCTTTACATTTCTGAATATATTACTTAAACTTGGCCACTTACCTAGTTGTCTATATATAGCAGCTTTTAAATCTAACGTCAGCTCTTTTTCAGTAAGTAATTGTTCATATGCCTCCTTGGCAAATTTATATTTATTTTGAACTTCATAAAGATGAGCCACATGAAACCGAACTGAAAGATAAAACAGATTAATTACCAGACAGTTTTTTATAAATCGGTGATATATTTTTGCTAGCATGATCATTATTATTATGCTAGTTATCCTGGTTTAGTTTAGTTTACCGATTTCACATTCTAAGAACAATGAGAAATAATGTGTTTTATAGTTCAACTGGTATTTCATAAGTGGTAGTCATTAATAATCATTTTGAAATTATTAAATTTAATAAAATGAAATAAGAAAGTAATACTAATAATGACACACAATTAATAACTAGTAGAAAAGGGGGGTTTTTTACAAAGGGGTCGAGTTTTCGAAACTTATTCACGTTAACTCATACAAAATGGCAGCCTGCAAGTTGAGCATAACGGGGTAAAGTGTTACCAAGTTCGACTTTCGAAATAATTATATACGAGTAATATAAGGGGTAGGTAATTTTATAATAAAAATATTTAAAACGTTGTCGAAAATTTAAATTTTTTCTTCTGCCAGAAGAAGAATTCAAAGGAAATACTGGAACCAAAAAAACAAATAAAGCACAACCACAAGGAAATGAAGTGCGGAATAAAAACCGAGGAATAATTCGAGCCTCCAAAAGATATCAACTTTAACAGATATCTTCCCCTGACTCAGCAGTCTATGCAATGTTTTTACACTTTATATACTTCGTTTTACGAATTTTGGTTATATGGAGTGTCTTTTTGTACACTATATCTACTATTTTGAACAGTTGATGTACGTTTTGGTACACATTTTAGTACATTTAAGTATTTTTTTTTTGGCGCAGTTTAAATACCTTTAACGACACTTAAAGTATATGGTGTTGCATTTATTGAATTTTTGTACTTGCGGTACATTTTGTGATACTTTTTAGATATGTCCTTTTTGGAACAAATTTCAGAAAATAAACATTGTATATAGTTTCTGGTACATTTGATGTACTTTGCGGTAAATTGTATGTACTTTTAGTACCAATTATAGTGAATAAATGAACACACCGATCCAAATTCATTACCTGGAACCAATTTTTTTTTTTTCAAAATATATTTCCATCAACATTACAAGTTTAAAATATATATAAATTTTAATAGTATCATAGCTTGAGATATAACTTAAATTAAGTATTGCAACAATTTGAAACTTATTTCTGTTAAGATAGGTAGCTTATAATAAAATAAAACAATTTAGGGAAAAAGGTAGAGGAAAAACCCCATTTTTAGTTAATTAGAAAAATTTGAGTATTTAATAACTTCTATAGATTTCATTTCTGAAATAATAGAAGGAAGTTAATAATTCAAATTTCTTAGGATTTCGTGACGTGAAGATCTGTTTCGATCTTCGAATCTTTGTGAGAGATTTGAGGTTATGGTATTTAACATATCTTCCTTGAAACGCATGTGGAGATGAAAAGTTGAATATAATCAGCTTAGATTATAGATTATCTTAAGATTTTTATTTTGGATTATTTAAAGTTTTTTCAAATATGTTTTGGGGCAGATTTCTGCCCATACTTGGCATCCGTAAGTCATAATTGGACGAATGCACATTTTGTATAGTAAAAGTTTGTTCTTTGTATTCAGCGTAGATTTCCGATTTAGTAGAGGAAAAAGTGTTCTTCCACATTTTACAGCTTTATCGCATGTATGTAATACATGTTCTTTGAACGACAAACGATGAATGCTAGGTATTCTCTTTGGTGACTTATTAAAGGGAAAAATTATTGCCTGTGTTTTTTCTTGACTTATTTGAATTTTCCATTTTGTCAGGTATTTTTCAACATGCGCGAAATTTTTACTCATATTTTTTACAATGGCATTTGAGACTTTTCCGCTTGAAACTATAGCTGTGTCGTCGGCATATAAGGCCAATGTTGAACCTTTTGGTAATTTGTAGTCAGATGTATAAATAGAATACATAATTGGTGATAAAATTTAACCTTGTGGGACACCCGCTGCTATATTTCTTGAACACGAATGTGCTGCGTCTATTTCTACCACAAATGTTCTGTTTGTCAAGAAACTTTTAATAAATTTTTGAATATAAATTGGATATCCAAAGGTTTTAAGTTTATAAACAACGCCATTGTGCCATATTGTGTCGAATGCTTTTTCTATATTTAGAAAAATAATGCCGATACATTTGCGCTGAGATTTGTTCGATTTCACAAGATTTACAATTCTCTTTATTTGGTGTATCGTAGAGTGTTCCTTCCGGAAACCAAATTGTTCTGCCTTTAAAATGGAGTTTGATTCAGTAAACTCTGTTATCCGGCTTAAAATAATTTTTTCAAACACCTTATCCAAACAGTTCAGCATACTAATGGGGCGGTAGCTTGTTGTGGACTTTGGATTCCTCCCTTGTTTTAATATTGGAATCACTTTGGCCTTTTTAAAAATGTCTGGAAAATATCCGTTTTTTAAACACCAATTATAAACTTTAGTTATAATATTAAAATCAATCCCTGGAGCTTTGGTGTTTTTTAATTGATTTACATGAAATCGTACTTCTTCCACAGATGTTAACTCGTTGTCTATATTTTCGTGTAAACACGTATTATCTAACCAATCACAATATTTTAACACTTTACTATCATGTGGTGATATTTGATTTCGAGTAATTCCTGGAACTAATTTTTCATATCTCTCTACACAATAGTTGTAACGTCTGGCTTGCGGTATGCGAGCTGCTCCTGAACTTCTCGTTTTACTAGTTTGATACCTAAAAGAGCGTGAGGAAGTCCACATAACCAAACCCACGCGGCTCGCTTGGGGACGTGTGCGTTTTTTGTTTTGCACGTACCCTCGAGTCGTATATGTTGTTGTTGTTTTTACATCTGATCATCTGCCATTTGCTCGTGGTAAAAGAGCTGGCTGTGAGCGTACGTTGACGATGAATGATTTATTTTCGATTTTTATTTTTTTATGCCAATATGGCATTAAAGTACTGAACAATTGCAATCGAAATCACGTGAATGGTGACTTCGTTAAACAAAAAATCTGTTTGGCACTGCAATAATTCACTGCTATTCACTTTCATCTACAAATGAGAACAATTCTGCCGCAATTTATTTATGGAACAATTGATGTATTTTGTTGGTACTTGATATGTACGTTTGGTACATTTTGTGTAGTTTTTGTAAATTTTTCACTAAATCTATGTACTTTACTTTCAGGAGGAGTTATGGAACATGATATGTACTTTGTGCTATATTTTTTTCACGTTAAGTACCTATAAATGTTGTATGTAGTTTCTGGTACACTTTATGCACTTTGTGAATAAATAGCATACCTATCCTCATTCATTACTTGACGCCATTTTTTCTTACCTCTCTACACAAAAGCGTTTTATGTCTCGCTCCCGGTACGCGAGCTGCTCAAGAGCACCTCGTTTGAGACCTAATAGAGCGTGTGGAAATGTTTATAAATAAACGCACGCAGCTTGCTCGGGAACACATACGATTTTTGTTTTATTTTTTGCCCGTGCACATTTTGGCTTTGCCTTTACATTTCACAAGATCCTTGGTTTATTTTTAAATAGTGTTTACCCCAATATGACATTACGATCGTGGAGCATTGCAATCGAAATCTCGTTTTTGGAGATTTCGTTTAACCAAACATCTGTTTTTCAATACAATAATCATAAGTTAATTTACTCGAAATTTGAAAATGAGAAAATACTGCTGCAATGTAAATGCAGAATATCCATCTCATATATTACATCGTATTATTTAGAATCTTGGTTTGTTTTATATGCGTTTTTCATAAAAGTTTACGTTAACTTATACAGGTTACGAAAAAAACCCTCATGTAAAACTTTCGCATCAACCAATCAGAATTTCTTGCATACAAATAAACGCTACTTTTGGTAGACTTCGAACAAGCTTTCGATTGTGTACACCGTAACTCAATGTGGTGCACCTAGGCCAAGAAGGAGGTACCGGACAAGATAGTGTCCATGATCCGAGTATAAAGTTTGCTTTAATGGAAAGAAAAGCCAACCTTACTTTAGAGTGATGAAACTAAGGTAAATCGTAAAGGTAAATTCGACTAAAACACCATGCATTGAATCGACACTACACTCAGAAGACCGTGAAGTATGGTGGAGGAAGCATCATGGAGTGGGGATCTTTTTCATGGCAGGGTGTGTGCCCCATTGGGAAAATTAATGAAAAAATGGACCGTTACCAATATTTGGGCATTCTTAAGAACCAAATGGAATCTTATGCTTTTGAACACATGCCAGTTTTATTCACATTGTTGTACGACAAAGACCCCAAACACATGTCGAACCTTGCAAAAACAGTGGTTTTCCAAGAATTTCCAGAATTTTACTCAAAGCTTGTGTCCAAGATTCCAAGTGGTACTTACAAATTAAGGTTACACCACTAAATACTGACCAGATAAACTAAAACCATTAATATTTATATTCATTTTTAAAATATATTCTTTTTATTACACAAATATTACTTTGTGCTATTTTAGTGTCCAGCTAAAATCGGGTGTGTGAGATATTGCTGGCATTAATGAGCAGACGATTGAAAATTTCGTCCAAGTTTTGGTTTTTTTATATTTAGAAGAATGTGCATTTTAAGTTTCTGTGTTTACAGATTTTTGTTGCTAGAACTAATATACAATAAAAAAATATTATGGTTTTTATGACAAAGTTGTGTGCTAATTTACTCTCTAGGGCTGCTGTATGTCACATCCAAGGACAAATAGAAACACTTTTTTTTTTATCTAAATTAATGTTTTTCTGAACAAAAGTCGTGTACCACAGTTTTTTCAACGCTTTGATAGTTGGTGTTTCAAATTCGACTCGTCTGGCATACTCAAACGCTAATTTTAGTCGCCCTTTTGAAACATTTGCAACCTCAACCTCACTTTGTTCATATTGTAGCTCATCGGAGCTGTTGTTGTTGAACGCTTTAATTTCGTAAAGTGTAATGGGCTGTGTCTTGTCAATGGTCATCAAATTTCGAAATGCACATCGCAATCGCACTGTAAAGTTTGCCACTCTTCTTACCAAACATTATTACACATTTATAGTGGCTCTAAGTAATTTGGCCTTCAACATCACATCACTCTCAATCATTTTCGGAGAATCACAGCAATCCAGTTTCGTTAGTTGGTCGCTCGGCCAAGAGAGCGACAATTCCAACCGATGTGGCTCTCATCAAAGAATATTGTGACGTTTATCAGCCAGAAGTTTTTGGAAACGGTGAAACCAGAAAGAGCATCAAGTTTTCTGTCGACGCCACAATCAAATATCGAAATAGTACGTTCCAGTAAAATGTTGTTTTGATACTGGCGATAGAATCCCATTCAAATTGCCTTTAAAAACGTCGTATGCAATGAAGCAACGAGAATGGAACACTTCACATCAATTTATGTCACACTCCAAGCGGCCTCTTCGTGGTTCAAACTACATCACACCTACTGCGAGAGGTTCCCACACGAGTCCTCAGTCAAAATAGTTTGGCTGCATATCAATGAAGTTTTGTCACGGCTCTTACGCCTTTCAAATAATACCCTGCGTAAAATATACGAACAAATTAACATTGTTTTTCGTCACTTCAACCTATACCAACAATCAATAACTCGCCATGAAATCTACGCCACCGTTTTGCTCTGGAGAAAGTGGCTCAATTTGAAATTCATCTCATCACTCTATTTTTGGACCAACTCAAGAATTGTTCTGCAATGGCAAAAACTACATTCTTCAGCATTGAATAGACTCGTCGAAAGTCGTGTCTCAAACCTTATAGATACAGAAGTGTATGTTCTCAAAACATATTGCCCCAATATTTAATCCAGTCGAAATATGGTTTCGTGTTTACAGTACAAACGAACCGCCATATTCCATCACTCTCAAGTCGTTGGCCATGATGACGTCACCACGCTTCACAATAGTTTTTGGCTCTAACTGCAAATATATCTTCGACCGTGGTGGACTTGTTCGTTTATCGTATTATATTTTTATTTTTCAAATTCATTAAATTTCTAAAATATTGAAATTGCGGGCCACTCTAATATTCTTTTCTAATATTTTGCCGCAACAATCTCATACATATTGGTTTTGCTCATTATGCTTGTTGTTTACATTATCGACAAAAAGGAATATAACAACATCAGCGCTGACGAAGTCATTTACTTCAGATTGACCATTCAACCGTTGTGCTGTTGTTGTCATTTCTTTTGGTTTCGATCTTTGCATTGACTGTCGTTCCTATGTTGATGGATTTGGTGGTCCAACGACAAGAAGCAAATTATAAAATCACTTGTCGAAAACAAGTGAAACATCAAACATTGAAATATTAAAAATCTAACTTATTTTGTTTTTCAATTTAAAATAAATATAAGTAGTTTCTGTGCGAACACTGTCATTATGCATGTTCATTCTTTTGGGCCTTTACGATCCATTGAACACGTAATATAAATTAGTCCCACTCCTTTGCGCCCGCAGTAGAATTCCGAAGGTAATAAGGAATTATATTATTGGCCCTCTCCACCTGACCATTGGCTTAGGCGGTCTAACACCAGTTTTAACATAGTGGATGTATTACTCAGAACAAAAATATCCAAAATGTTTCGAAGTAAACGCCGTTCCACGAGCCGACACTATTCGTTCTGGTAACCCAAAATATCCGAACACATCATATAATATCTGAAGCACAGGTCACGTTGATGTACTTCGCACAGGTCTCACAATCAAAAATTTGGTGAACGCATCACTGATAGCCAAGATATGTGAATGTCCCTTCTTGCTCCGCACAAACCGTCCCAAGTGATCTATGTATACGTATGTATATACATATATTTCGCCTTCAGGTTTCCAAGTTTTCCCCTTGTTGACACGGCAATACATTCTCTGGCGTACTTGTGAATACATGGAAACCAAAAATGTCGTGAAAATCGTTGTATATTTTTCTCGAGACCGAAATGGTCCATATCATCGTTGTAGTACTTGACAACCCGCCAACGTACCGCCTTAGGAACAACGAACAAAAGTTCGCCCTTCACCTTTCGATAGTCCTTGATTCTGAAGCTACTAGTCGATTCAAATTTGTCGTTCTGGCTCCGATGTTCTCTCTTCCCTCAAAACCATAATGATGTTAAGCAAGCTCGCATCTTGTAGTTGCATCGTTTGCAACTAGTCCTCGATGTCAATAGAAAACTAACTGGCTCCTCCGCTGATGTTCTGCTAATAGCATCTACATGGGTCATTCGACTTCCCGGACGTTGGACACATTCGAAATCACAGTAATCAGAGTTTTCGATCACATCGTTGAAATTTCTGAACAGTCGGACACAATTCGAAACATTTTCTCAAGCAGACAAATTCGAAACCGCACGAAGTACTCAACCCCTGCTAGCACCTCAAGCTCATAACTGTGATAAACTTACTAGAAGTTATTGATTTATCTGCGGGGTTAAACATTGAAAATATTGATACGATGTCTTTCATATTGTTACGAATTTCCTTATTCGTCCTTTTTGCGTTGTTTTATTCCCAATAATAAAACAAGGTTCGTTTTCAATTACGATAATTACAACGGTATCACTTCCTTTTAATTTACTTATATAGTACAACAGTTTACTTTATTTACACCACTTTAATAACTCTTATATTTTACAATCAAATCGAGTTGCTTACTTTACGGGGTTTAATCACAAACTGAACTGTCCATTCCAAAGACCTCCGCTATTTATACCAACACATCATACTCAAATGAAGTTATATCAAGCGAATTCAAGAACCTTCTAGTCGTTGTTGTTGTTACTTATCTTTGTAGAATCATCTCGAATGGTGGACAATTATCTTAACTGAGGCGAATTCATGCTACTGGTTTAGCGAGCTGGTACGTTGTTACAATGCATACTTTCAGGCGCAGCATTAACCGCCTGTTATTTACATAATGTTAGTAGAGTCATTAAGAGCAAGAAAAAGCTTTTACTTATTCGTAACAATATTGTTGGTAACAAAATATTGTTGCGAGTGCATGGGCACATGTTGTGCAACCTGTGTAGACATACAATATTTCGGAAACGATGGATTAGAAATGATTGCCACTGCGCGTATATCGAAGTATTATGAAATTTTGGTTATTGCGAGGTTAATGCCGTTGAAATAATTTGTTGCTTCTGATTTGCAATTGCATATGGAGCCTGATGGTGCATATATTGCCGATGGGCACAAACTGTCCCACCGAAATTGAGTTACGATTCGAATAAACACAACTCATATTGTCTCTCCTCACCTGAAACTCCAAAGTAGTCCCTTCATCATCCCAGCAAACGTTGTGTCCTGTAACGTGGAACACAGCCGGTGAATTAAACACTGCATCTGACCACTGCACCTCACATGTTGAAAAAATATGGACTGCTACTCGTCGTCGTAGCTGCTACCGTCTCCATTATATTGTTATGTGATATGATTTGCACAGATAAACTAAGTATTCATCCCGTTGTGAAATCCAATGAAATCAGACGATTATGCGCTCAGTGGTTGTTGGTCGTTCGTTGGTTAAGTTGGAAGTCAACTCACGTATTAACTTTTTCTCCCATTTCCCTTTTTCCGTACCGTCGGTAATCCTATACTCTCGCTTTTATTTTTCAGTTGATCCCCTTTAAATTTTTTCAGTGACTCCATTTTTCCTAGTTGTCCTGCCAAGCCGATTCCCCCACAATGCACGTGTAAGATGTTCTTTTATTTCTTGTACCGTTTTTTTTTCCTTTCAATTTCGCACACCAACGTCAAAAGCGAAAACCAGAAATAGTTTCTCTGATTGCTTAGTTATTCACAGGACGTGTTCGTTCTTTCCTCCGCGATTAAAACGAGGTTATCCCACTTCTAACAATGTCAAGAAGTGGCTTTTTAGAAATAAAAAGAATAGCCCCTTGTATAAAACGAATTAAGACTTTTATTTAAAGCGATTGAGTCCATACGCTACAAGCTCAAGACACAAAAAAAGTAATATTGAAAATCGAACATACATAAATCAGAATGTCAAAACAAAACAAAATATGAAGATAGGATATAAACATATAAATAAATAAATAAATGGTTTCCCATTACATCCCATGAAGGGACTGGGGAGAACTTCTCACAATCACTGAGCTGTGCGCTTTCCAGTTTTCACTCACTGATTGGGACCTACAGTTTTACACCGATTCCGAACGGTAATTTGATAAGCTTTTTCATGGCTAGATACTCGATAGTGTCGCCGTCACTATGCGAGGTGACCGCCGCCGAAAGAAATTTTAAGGTGGTCAGAGCCGGGTTCGAACCCAGGATCTCATGTACAAGAGCCGCGCACACTAACCATTGCACCACCGACGGCCACATATACAAAAACATATACAAAAATTAATATCTCAAATATCAGGTAGTGCCCAATGAGCCCAATGAACAATGAGCCGTAAAGTATACGATAAAGATTTTAAATTGCACATCCTGGAGGCATACAATGGAGGTCAGTCACAATGTGAAATAGCCGAAGAATATGGTGTGAACAAGTCTTTTACTTTTACTTTTATTAACTATATTACAACCTCATGAGGTCAGACGTCTTACACATATTAATTAAACAAACAAATTTCAACATATTCATCCAACTGGCTCTATCCTTCGCCTTTTCCCGCCAATTGGTAACACCAAGGATACGGAGGGATTCTTCTGCCTGGTCTTTCCAGCGGAGTCTTGGTCGTCCTCTTTACAGAGAATTTTTCTTTCGAAAACTCCCAGGTGTTTTTCATCCGCTTGCGATATGACCCAAGTTTCGGAGCCATATGTCAAGACAGGTAAAATGAGAGTCTGATATAGCTGGACTTTCGTCCGTCGAGAGAGGGCTTTGTTCCTAAACTGCTTGCTGAACCCAAAATAACATCTATTTCCAAGCACAATTCTCCTATCTATCTCCAGGCTGACGTTGTTGTCCTTGTTCACGGCGGATCCAAGGTAGACAAATTCATCTACCTTTTCAAAATTAAATCGGTTGTCAACGTTCAAGTGCGGACCAAGTCGAGAGGTTTCTCTAGTCGTTGACACCATCATTAACAGCAAGACCCACCTTCGCTGATTCCTTTTCGATTCTTGAAAATACTGCAGTAACCTCTCGCAAATTTCATCCAATAATGTCTATGTCGTCAGCATACGCCAGCAACATATGGATTTTCGTGTTAATGGTCTTGTTCGTATTTACTGCAGCCTTTCTCATTATTATTCCCATTAAGATGTTGAAGAGATTGCACGAAAGTGTGTTGCCTTGTCTAAGTCCTCGCTTGGTACAGAATGGTTCAGTGAGGGCTTCCCCACTTTCACTGCTGATTTGGTGTTGGTCAGCGTCATTCTACAGAGGCGGATCAGTTTTGCCGGAATACCAAGTTCAGATATAGCTTCGTACAGTTTTCCCCGTATGGGGCTATCGAAAGCAGCTTTGTAATCGACAAAAAGGTGGTATGTATCGATTTGCTTTTCGTGGGCCTTTTCCAGGATTTGGCGTAGCGTGAATATTTGGTCAGTTGTGGACTTGCCTGGTCTAAAACCACACTGATACGGTCCAATCAGGTTTTCAATAATTGGCTTTAGTCTTTCACATAATACGCTCGACAAGACCTTATACGCGATGGATAAAAGACTGATACCGCGATAGTTGGAACAGACACACGGAGCACCCTTTTTGAATACAGGACATAATACACTGAGACTCCAGTCGTCGGGCATAGATTCCCCCAGCCATATACCGCATATCAATTGATGCATGTGGGCTATCAGTCCTTCGCCACCTGCCTTCAAAAGTTCAGCGGGTAGGCCATCCGCACCCGCGGCTTTATTATTCTTCAGGCGGGAGATCACCGTTCTAATCTCGTCTTGGTTGGGGGGGGGCACAATCTATACTATCTTCCACTATCATTACCTCCTGATCTTCAGTGGAAGAATCTGAGTGGAGTAGTGCTGAAAAGTGGTCTCTCCACATTTTGAGCACACACTGCTTCTCAGTCACCAGATTCCCATTCTCGTCCTTGTAGGAGGGCAGCTCATTATTAGGCCCGTTGGTCGATCTTCTTACCCTCTGGAAAAACTTTCGCGATTCACCATTCATCCTGCACATTTCGGTTCTTTCACTCTCTCTCTGCTCCCACTGCCATTTTTTCGCCTAAATAGTTGGTTTTCCTCCCTTCTCAGCCTCTTGTACCGATCACTCGCAGCACTCGTTGTAACTGACTGTTTCGTTGCCATACGTGCAGCGTCTTTTTCATCAGTTGCAATGCGACATTCTTCGTCGTACAATGGCCTATCCTTCTGCGGTTTTTGATAGCCAAGTTCAGTCATTGCAGCGATTTCCAAAGAATGGGAGATGTGCTTCCACTGCGCATCTGGGTCTTCGGGAAAGGGGTATTCTGCTCCAGCAGGAGAGAGAGTTTCTGTCGATAGCACATTGATATCTCCGGTATTTGTAGCTTGTCAATATCCAGCTTTTCCTGTGTTCGGCTCCTTACGTTTTTCGCCCTGCTTAATCTCGTGCGAACTTTCGCAGCCAGCAGGTAATGATCCGAGTCGATATTGGCACCTCGAATCACACGTACATCCATTACACTAGAAGAGTGCCTGCCATCTATTACCAAGTGATCAATCTAGTTCTTTGGAGATATCCAGGTCGCCTTATGAATGTCCTTATGCTGGAATCGTGTGCAACTAACTACCATGTTCTTTGCAGCGGCGAAGTCTATCAGTCTTATTCCATTATTGGAGGTGGTATCATGTAGACTATGATTACCGATGGTTGGTCGAAAGACACTTTCCTTTCCTAATTTGGCATTAAAATCGCCTAGAATAATCTTAATGTCGTGGTCAGGGTAGCGTTTATATACTTCCTCCAGACGCACATAAAATGTTTCTTTGACCTCATCATCTTTATCCTCTGTCGGTGCGTGCACACAAATTAACGAGATGTTGAAATATTTCGCTTTGATGCGAATTGTGGCTATGCGGTCACTCACTGGGTTGAACCTTGAAACTAGGTGTCGCAGTCTCTTGCCTACTATATATCCGCACCCAAATTCGTGCTTACGCTATAATTTCCGAGGACATCCGCCAGTTAGAAAGTGGCACCAGTCCTGTATAACGTTCGAACAGGTACATATCCTTAAATCATGGTCCTTATAAAGTTTGCGAGGGTCGTCCACAGTTGGGGGGTTACAAGAGTCACGACTATTAAAAAAATATAAAATTCGGGACCCCTTGATACTACCAACAAAGAACAGACCGATAAATTTCCAAGTTGATAAAGCAAGACCCTTTTATCTCCTCTATGGAGATCGTAAATATTTTGGAACTTTACATATACCACAGTACTGTTCGGAGAAGAGCCGCGAAAAATAATTTGAAAAGTTATGCACCATGCAAAAGCTAATGCTTAGAAAAAAACATTTCGATAAACGGTTGGTTCATAGCGTTATTGGTTCAAAGGTCATAAAAAAGTTTTTGGTCCAAATTTTGTTCTAGAATAGCATTTGCGACAAAGTATTAGGACTGTAATGATAAAAAATTGTCAACTGTGCTGTTTAGGGACGAATTCGAATTTAATTTATTCGGCTTTGATGGGAAGTGCCAGTTATTGAAATTATTTTCGTAGACTGTGGCTACCTCTTTCTATTGCAGCTTTCCGATGTCCAGCTATCTCTGGCTGGCATTACAGTGCAAGAATGCCTTCCATTAATTGCCAAATGATCAATCTGGTTCTTTGTTTGCTGATCGGGAGATGAATTGATTCGCTTTACTTATTATTCTAGTTAATTTCAGTACCAAGAAGATAGCAATGTTTAAACTCTATGAACTAACTTGCTGAAGGGTCAAAAGTTATACTGGAGAGTTAGGATCTGTTAGGGCAGGTGGCGGTGAATGGTCTGTGGAAGCACTGGCTTAACTGATAATTAACTGATGAGTGCTGTGTAGGCATAATAATTTACAATATATTACTGAGATAATTGAATTTGTACTTACTAAGTTGTTTTGTAAATGAACATGGCGAAGAGTCTATCAGTGATAAGTTGTAGTGTTTAAATGATGATTTGTAATCTCCAAGCACTTTATGCATAAAACCTAAACGCAGGTGTACATCGTCTGCGCAGGGATAATTTGAATTCACATACAGTAATTCTTGAAATGATTTAGAAGACCTGAAAATAACGAATAAAAATGATAACCACATTAAAATATGAAATGATGAGAGTAAAGTAAGCACTACGTTATGAAAGTGAATAATTCCTACTCCTGCTGAAAATAAGAAAGAAACTAAGAAACTTTTGCAGCAATTTATTAAAATAAAAAATAATTTAAAAATATATCAATTAAAAACAAAAAGATTGTATTTCATTTGTTTGTTACATTATTGGCAACAAAAATATTTAAAAAAAAAAATCGAAAATCATAACGGTAAAATATGTGACGATTCAAATTTTAGCTGTGCAAAAAACCAGGAACTTTTGACTTTCTTTCTGTATTGTTTCTATTCCCGCACGAAAGTAACGGTTATTTTCCAAGACATGAAGAGTAATTGCAAAGAAAATTTAATTGTTCGACTGTGCTCCGCGAGAGCATTAATTTTTTATTAAAACAATGAGCCGTAAAATATACGATAAAGATTATAAATTGCTCAACCTGGAGGCATATAATGGAGTTCAGTAACAATGTGAAATAGCCGAAGAATATGGCGTGAACAAGAGCATTGTGTCACGATTAATAAAAAAAACAGTACATAAGTTTCAGTCGCTTGAACCGACTTAATCATACCCTCACCCTAAGTCATCCATTGCGTGGGAGTTCGGTTAAATAAAAACGCCCATACTCAAAAGTGACCATATTCAATAGCAGATTGACATTGCGCTAAATATTATTGAATACCCAAATTAGTTAGTTTCCCTCCGAATATTTATATGCGAGGTACAAAAATGGGCGTGGAAAGTTGTTGCCAAAATTTTGATCAATACCAAATTTTATTGCGATAGGTTATGATATATTGGAGATATCGAGTCGGCAAACCTCTAATACGCCCAACTTTTGTATGAGCGGTACGAAACTGGTCGTGGCACAATAGTCAGTTATTAATTACACAGTAGCTTTTACCAAAATATTGCCTAGTACCGAATTTTATTAAGATCGGTTGTAGTTTACGAGTGTTATCGTGTCGATCAACCGGTCATCCGCCCAACTTTTGTATGGGAGGTACCAGAATGGTTGTGGAAAAACAGCTCATTTTCTATAGGAGAGTTTTATTTGACTAAATATTGACTAGTACAAATTTTCATAAAGATTGGTCGGTTTTGCGGGACTACTCGTGCTGATCAACCAGACGGCCAAACAACTTTTGTATAGGAGGTACCACAATGGGCGTGGCAAAATCGCCCTTGTTTTACTCGGTGATTAGCGTTTGGTAACGTGAAGCCTTATACCTAATTTCATTACGGTCGGAAGTGTTTTACGCGATTTATCAGATTGACCACCCGGACGAAAGCCCTATTTTGTATGGGAGGTACCAGAATGGGCGTGACAATCTCGCCCATTTCCTTCAGTTACCTAGGCATTTACAGATTATTAACCGATGTGAGAGTTGAAGCTAATCACATCTACCAGAAGAAACGTTTGAAAGAAATATGATTTTGTGCTAAATGTGTCGATTTGTATGGGAGGTATGAGAAAGGGCGTGGGCACAACGCCCATTTTCAATCCCAAACTTAATATTGGCAAATAATAGTCACGTGTTGACCAACCAGCCAGACGGACACGGCTCAAACGTCTTAAAAAGTCCTAAAACAAATTTCGTCCAAAGATACTAGGGGTCTAATATGGCTCCTTCTATGTCTTACATTTTTTTACGTATTAAATTACATATACCCCCATCCCTATGGGTTAGGGAGGATATAAATATAAAATTACGGGACCACTCGATACTACCAACAAAGGTGGACCGCCTCGCAAGACATCTGAGCGAACATACCGAGAATTTTCCAAGTTGATAAAGCAAGACCCTTTCATCTCCTCTATGGATATCGGAAATATTTTGGAACTTAGCCTACACCACAGTACTGTTCGGAGAAGAGCCGCGGAAAATAAGTTGAAAAGTTATGCACCATAAAAGCCAATGCTTAGAAAAAAACCATTTCGATAAACGGTTGGTTCATAGCGTTATTGGTTCAAAGATCATAAAAAACGTTTTGGGTCCAATTTTTTTTTCTAGAATATCATTTGCGACAAAATATTAGGACTGGACTGATAAAAAATGGTCAACTGTGCTGTTTAAGGACGAATTCGAATTTAATTTATTCGGCTTTGATGTGAAGTGTCACGTTGGCCGCAAAGAAAGAAATGAAGCTGAAGCAACGCTTCTGTAAGAGAACTGTGAAGCATGGCGGAGGAAGTGTGATGGTCTGGACATATTTCTCTGGTAACGGTGTTGGGCCCCTTCATGTCACTGACGGCATTATGGACCTGGTCATGTACAAAATCATCTTAGAACAGTAATGATTCCGTACGTAGAGTGGAACATGCCACTACGATTCGTGTTTCAACCAAACCTCTGCATCAACACATTAATTTCTTCGTCTACAGTATTGCAGTCACTTCATTGCACACTGAACTACTGTAGAGTCATTCTATATGAAAACACCGAAAAAAATGAAAAATTGTTGCTGGACCATTTTGGATTTTGTTAAAATTTTGTGGAAATGTTCCTAAGGGTTCCCAGAACCAAAATCCAAGAGGATTTAATTTTTGCACACGGCACTACCGGTCCACGCAAAATAAAAAAAGTAAAAAGTCTTGTTTTTGTGCGTAGTGGTTTGAGCTGTTACAATTTTTCTGCTAGAGATATCTACATGATTGAAGGCATCGTTTTAAAGCTGAATGATTATAGTTTCTATCAAAAATATAAAATTTGACTTAATTCATACACCCGAAAAATAACGTGGTATTGAAAATAAGCATATTTCATTGGTTTTTTGTGTGTTTTCAATGAACTCCAGTGTCGGCGCTAATGAATATAAAAGCATAATAATTCTCAGATACAAATTAGACATGTGGCTCAATCTGGCAACTCGTTATGAAAAAATCGTTACTTCAAATTTTGAAATTTTCCAAATTTGCATATTTCAGGCTACAATTTGGTCATGTTTGTTAGCAGATACAAACTTGAAAATTACAGAGTACTTACTCCCTACTTTTAACTTTATAACACTTCAAGGGTTTTAAAGAAAAGCCTTTTTGATTTTTTTTATGTATTTTTATACTTTCCTCTATTGTTATAATATATATATATACAGGGTGTCCCCTAAACTTTTGTCTAAACATAAACACGTGATAGCTGAGAACAAGAGCTACATTGCTTGTTCTTACGCCAATTGCCTACGTGGCTTCGTTTTCGAGATATTCGTGTTTAAAATAATTGCATTTTTAAATGCACTTTTTAAACTAGAAAAACTACTTGTTTAATGTGCAAGAAATTAAAAAAAAAAATTTGAAAAAGTTAATTGCTTAGAGATTTTTCCCTTTCTGTCATTTTTCTCGTTTCTAAATTTTTGTCGTCATGAAATTCTCCTTCCAAGAATACGGTGATATCGTGTACCATTATGGAAAAGCTGATGGAAACACTTACGAAAAAAAATTTCGTTAATTGAAAACATTTAAAAAAAAAATTCGTTTTCATTTCAAACGAAAAAAGAAATTATTTAAAATCAATTTTGAAGCAATTTTCAATGATATTTCTTTTTCATTTAAAAAGTAGATTATGCATTTATTGAAAATGCATTCAAAAATGCAATTATTTTAAACACGAATATCTCGAAAACGAAGCCACCTAGGCAATTGGCGTAAGAACTAGTGGTTGTGATCGAGAATTCTCAATTCTCGATTTCTCGAGAATTCTCAACAAGTTACAATATCTCGATTCTCGAGAATTTCAGTTTATTTCTCGAGAAATTAAAAAAAAAATTGTGTTGTTTATTCAATCGAATAACGACTACGCAAATACCTTTTTACACCGTCACCCCATAACAACGTCGTTTTGTGACCACGATTGGAAGTGTTTGGAAATCGGAAAGTGCACACATCTGTGAAAATAGCCGTTAAAAATAAACAGCTGGAGAAAACAGCAAAAGAAAATGGAGAAAACACTTTTTGTATAGTTTATTGATTCTTTGATGTGTGGCAAAAAAAAGTTAAGGTGCATATATGATTTTAGTGAGTTATAACATAAAGCTGTCAATCAAACTATAACAGAGAACTAATATTTTCATTCTTTAAACGTAAGTACATTCAGAGTATAATATTTATTGACTATTTTAACCTAACATACACTTTTAATATCAATTTTTTAGCCATAAAATGGAACAGACAACTTACGTAAATTGTTGGCAACATTTTAAAAAAAAACCTGGTGATATTGATACAGGTGTTTGCAATCTGTGTAAAAAATCGATATCATGCAAAGCATCGCAAACGACTGGACTTCATCGACATTTAACTGGTCGTCATAGCATGAAGAGGATTGCTAAAGATGACTATGCAACTGCAGGCTGTTCAAAATCATACTCAACGCTTGACAAATTTGTTGTTATCACAAATGCAAATAATGATCCTGAAACGTTGGAA
Organism: Phaonia tiefii; assembly: GCA_963931995.1. Classification (NCBI taxonomy): domain Eukaryota; kingdom Metazoa; phylum Arthropoda; class Insecta; order Diptera; family Muscidae; genus Phaonia; species Phaonia tiefii. Next base: position 138,231,860 of record OZ008368.1, read on the forward strand.
GAAATTGTGGCTAAATTAGCAGCCAAAGATGGTTTTAGTATTTTGGGAATAACTAGAAGCGAGTTCATTCGTAAAAGTGTAAAAAAACAGGGATTTTCTTTACCACAGCAGCCGTCAGATGTCATGAATTTGGTGTATAAGTATTATTGCTTAGTAAAAGACAAACTAGTTCTTAGAATTAAATCGTTGAAGGAAGAAAATACGAAATTTAGTTTGTCTATTGATGAATGGACCAGCTTTAAGAACCGGCGATACATGAACGTCCACCTATACTTCGGAGCTTTGGATTCAGTTAATTTAGGACTAATCCCAATAACAGGAAGCTGCCCTGCTGAAAAAATTATAGAAATGGTGAATTCAAAATTGGAATCGTTTGATATCTGTTTTTCCAAAGATATTGTAGCCACTACATCAGATGGAGCGAGCATTATGGTAAAGTATGGAAAATTATCACCTGCTCATCTACAAATGTGCTACAATCATGCTATCCATTTGGCGATTATGTCGGTTTTATATGCAACTAAAACATCCAATAATGAGACCAGCGATGACGAAAATTCCATTTGTGACTCAAACGAAGATGCACAGGAAGATAATTTTTTTGTTAAAGAAGATAATCAGAAAGATTTAATTTCTCCTAACGGTTTGATAATCAATCCTGATATAAACATAAACGACACAATTCAAAGGATTCGGAAAGTGGTTAAACTTTTCAGGAAATCACCGGTGAGAAATAGTGTATTGCAAAATTACGTTAAAGCCGCAGAGCAAAAAGAGCTAGCCCTCTTATTGGATTGTAAGACTAGGTGGAATACCTTAGAGTCAATGGCAGAACGATTTCTTCGTATAATTGATCCTATAAAAAAGGCTTTAGTAGATCTCAATATGGCTTATCTTTTGAGCAATGATGATATTACTAACGCCAGAAATATTTTGGATGTTTTGAAACCTGTCCGAATAGCAATAGAGGCATTAAGTCGTGATGATACTACCCTATTGACAGCGGAAGGAGTCTTAAAATTCCTTTTTCAAGCATTAGAAAAAAATCATTCGGTTTTAGCTTTAAAGTTGTTAGATGAATTAAAAGAGCGTATTGGAAAGAGACGGGATAAATCACTAGTGTCTCTTTTGAAATTCTTACAAGACCCATCCTCTCTGGAAAATGTGGAAGATGAGTTTTTCAGCATGACTAGTAAAAATGAAATCACCAAATCAGCTAAAAACTTGATGGCAAGACTTTTTCCTCCACCACCTGATGAATCACATTGTAATGAAAATCTTGCTCTTGTGGTAAGTGCACAAAATTCAGAAATAATGGAAATTCAAGATTCAGAAGTCGAACCGAATGATACGAACCAGCAGAATACTACTATTACTAATGAAGTCATACTGAAAAAACAGCTGGAAAATTACATTCGTGCAAGCAACAAAGGTTCTCAGATCTCAGATACAGACTTTAAAACATTGTCGAGGGAAATTAATATATATTCTATCAATGGCCAACTTACTACAAACTTAGTGTTATTGAAAGCAGCATTACAAACGGTGAAACCAACTTCAACGCAAAACGAAAGGAATTTTTCAATTGCGGGAAATTTCGTTTCGAAGAAAAGAACAAGCCTCTCAGATCGATCAATTGATAGTCTCTGCTTTTTGAAGCATTATTTTTTGAATAAAAAGTAAATAATTTAATTTATTTATTTTAAAAAAAAATTTATGCGAATAAGAATTTTGAATAACTTATAATGATTTTTTTTTTAATTAATTATAATGAATTTTGTTTTGTTTTTTGTTCAAAATAAATATTGTTTTAATAAATAAATATTGTTAACAATACTTGTATTAAATATTACATATTTCTTAGTTTTTTCATTGGTGTTTTTATTTTGTTTTCAATTATCAGAATTTCTCGAAAATTCTCGAGAATTCTCGAGACAAGCATTTTTTTTTCTCGATTTCTCGAGAAATTTAATTTATCGAGAAATCACAACCTCTAGTAAGAACAAGCATTGTAGCTTTTGTTCTCAGCTATCACGTGTTTAAGTTTAGACTAAAGTTTAGGGGACACCCTGTATATATAATTATATACAGAGAAATTAAAAAAATTACATAGCTTCACTAAGTAGGCTGCGATATTTGCTTATTTGCTTGTGAAGAATGAATCATTTAGTTTTTGGTATTTTTCAATCGATCCACAACGTGCTGTGCTTAGTGAAAAAATAATTAAAAACAATGGAATGCTCGATAGGCTTGTTTGTACAAGAAGACTGTCATAAGTTTATGTATTCGCGATCATCGGAATTAATAAGTAAAGATGAATTAAATGAAAACGATAAATTTTTATTAAATAAACGACTACAAATTATGTATATCAATTGTTAATATTTGCACATATCATTATAAACAAGTAAAAGTGTTAAATTCGGCTGTGCCTAATCTTTGATACCCTCCACCTTAGTGTTAACCAGCAAAATATTAAATTTTAAAACGGACCTTTTTTAAGAAAATGTATTAATAATAAATTTATTATGTAAAATACAATTTCTTTAAACAAAGATGAAAAAACCAATTTTACAATTAAGTTTTATATTTAAGTATCACTTACCGATTTTTCTATATTAATTATTTGTAAATTTATGTGATGTTTGCTGATTCTTGAACCGTGTAGTTGTAGCTTTTATTTAAGAGTACAACGTTCGATCACTTATCGTATATGTATACTGGATGAAAAGAACGCACCAATTATTAATTTCTGCTTTTGTTTCTATGATAGCTAATGGTGGAAAACTACGTAGACAAGTGTTTTTTTGTGTTAAACACAACGACCGTTACTACTTTGAGTAAAAACAAGTAATATCTATTCACCACTCAATATTCTCTCTCTTAAAAGTTTCAATGCACTCTGCTATCCAAAAGTAAATATGAAATGCTAAAAAAGGCACAACTCTGCTTTATTACATGTATGACACATACATTTGTGTTCATAAATTTGCGTGGATTTTGTCACACACAGTTTCAAGTCTTCGTGGCATGAGGGGTAAGGCGTTGTACGTTAGAGTGGAAGGTTGCTGTTTCGACTCTGTCATTATTCATTTATCCTTTTTTTTAAATTTTTTTTAACAGTTCTTGAAAAAATCCTTTTTAAAAATAAAAAAGCATTTTTTGAAGAACTGTTAAAAAAAAAAACAAGCTGGGACGAGAGTTGAACCAACAACCCTCAGACTCCAACGCGCAACCCTTTACCCATCAGGCCACAGCGATCTTAGATGAAGTGTGACAAAATTCATATAAATGTATGAACACATGAAAGTACATCTAAACATTCTAAAGTACTTACCTATTATAAAGAACAACAAAGATTTTCAACATGGAAATTCACCACACGGCAAAAGGTTTAGTATAAAACTACAAAAATTAATGTGAAAATTTTATGAGTTTTTTTACGTTTCCAATCATAAAATTTTTTCCAATGGACCAATTTCGCTGATTTTCAATACCAAACTGCTCAGGAATACGTGGAACATTCTGGCCAATCGCGTTATCGCCGATTGAAGTCGTGAGAATGTTTTCAACAGACGGACAGACGGACATGGCTATATCGACTCCGGTTGTTATAAGGATCAAGAATATATTTACTTTATGGGGTCGCAAAGCCTTATTTCTATATGTTACAATCAGAATGACAAACTGATATATACACTCTATCACTTACAGTGGAGGGTATAAGAAGTGTTGCGATCCATTAAAAGTTCATAAAAAAACAATTCGTAAATCGTTGAAAGAAATAACAGTAAATTTTTGTGATGTGAATAAAAATGTACATCTTATACCCGGCCAAGCAATTTGTTCACGTTGTACCGAAGAATTAAAAAAAAATACAGCAGAAGCAAATTCTAATGACATAAATGAAGTATTGACGCAGAATTTTGATGGTTTCGATGTTTCCTTTGAACCTAATCATGGTGCTGTGGAATCATTGAACAAGGTATGCTCTATTTTGGACGAATCGCCTATTCCTCCCATCCAAAAATTCACTGCATTAAATAGAAAATGAAAAATTGATGAAAAAGTAAATGAAATTTCGAATAAAATTAGAAACAAATTAGAGGCTACTTTTGAAGTAAAAGAACGCATACAAAATAAAAAGACTTTTAGTGATGAAAATAGTGATTTAGAATATTTTGATTTAATTGAAGAATTAAAAATACAATTTAAAACTTCTAATACATTCGCTGAAAAACACGAAATTTTGAGTTTGTTACCAAAAAAGTGGACAATATCTAAAATACAGTCGGAATTTGATTGCAATGAATATCTTGTACGGAATGCAAAAAAATTGCCTGAAGAAAATGGCGTATTACCAAAAATTAAGTGTAAAGAAAGTGGAAAAAGGATGACTACGGAAACTATTACAATGGTCACAAATTTTTATGAAGACGACGAAATTAGTAGAAAAATGCCAGGCCAAAGAGATTGCGTAACTGTTCGAAATAAAAATGGCGAAAAATCTAAAGAGCAAAAGCGTCTAGTACTATTTAACCTTAAAGAAATCAACATAAAGTTCAAAGAAACTTATCCACTTTTAACAGTAGGATTTTCGACTTTCGCTTCACAACGTCCAAAAAATTGTTTTTTGGCCGGAGCAGCTGGCACCCATTCTGTGTGCGTTTGCTGTATTCACCAAAACATGAAGCTAATGTTAATGGCATGTAACATAAAATTGACTTACAAAGATTTACTTTTAAATTGTTTGTGATGATTTGAATGCAGAGTGTATGTTTTCTTGTTGCAATAAAAGTCCAGGTAACTGATGCTATAAGCTCTTCACTATGGGACGAAAGTGAAATATTATCTGAGATAAGATACAAGCAGTGGATTTCAACAGATCGTTGCAATTTACTGACTTTAGTTAAAACAACTGACGAGTTTAGAAGTGAATTGAAACAAAATTTAATAGCATTAAAGTCTCATCATTTTATTGCAAAAAAAACAATCTGAATACCTAAAAAATTTAAAAGAAACTTTAAAAAATAATATAGAGTGTATAGCATTAGTACAGGACGAAGTCCAATCGTTCCACTGAACAATCGATCAAGCTACTCTACATCTTTTTGTAATTTATTAGGAAGAAAATGGATCAATCAAAACCGAAACATTGTGCGTAATTAGGGATTGTTTGAACCACAATACCATATCATTTTATTCATTTCAAAAAACTTTCATCGATTATATAAAAAATAAGTATCCCCAGTTTAAAAAAATCCATTACTTTAGCGATGGATCGGCAGCTCAATACAAAAATAAAAAAAATTGATCTACATTTGTCATCACAAAGACGATTTCGGCTTAGAAACAGAGTGGCACGTTTTTGCCACTTCTCATGGCAAAAGTCCTTGCGACGGAGCAGGAGGTACAATTAAGCGGACTATATGGAAGCAAGTCTACATCGAACTGCGGATCATCATATCCTAATGTTTGATTTTTGTTCCACCCAAATTCCTGGTATAAAATTTTTTTTGTATCCATTTATGATGTTTATGCTATCGAAAACTTTTTGTCAAAAAGATTGACTGATGTTTGCACAATTGAAAATACAAGAAACTACCAGTTTCTCTCCGATTTCTCTCAGTCAGTTAAAAGTACGAAAGTTTTCAGCTTCTGATAACTTTGAAACTCAGAATATTATAAGAACAAGTACTTTATTAAAATAAAATAAAACTTATTCCACGATTCTTAATTACCCACATTTAAACTAGAACTTCTCTACTTTAAATGATAAAAATATACCATGTCGATGGTGTTGCGTAAAAAGGGCCAATCTGCTGTTTCCAATTGTCTGTAAGATATTCATAGATTATAACGTAGCAAAAATGGTTATGGCTATAGAAAGTTATGGTTGGGTTCTTCGATTAGTATAATTATCTACCTACTTCGTTGCAGATAGACCCAAGCAGTTTCGCCCTTTTGACTTGTCGTGACAAGGTAAACAAAATCAGATCGGCCTTCGTAAAAAAATGCAGATTGGCCCTTTTTACGCAACACCATCGATGTGCTTATTTTCTGCCACCACTGCAAAATTTTTTAACATATTTTAACATAATTTATTAAATTTTTTTTAGTCCATAATTCTTCTTTGTTACTTCATAATACTACTTGTTTTTATTTTAATTTCTCTGTATATAACAATTGAGGAAAGTATAAAAATACATAAAAAAAATCAAAAAGGCTTTTCTTTAAAACCCTGTAAATCCGAGAGGAGTGAAAATAATAAATAAAGTGTTATAAAGTTAAAAGTAGGGAGTAATTACTCTGTAATTTTCAAGTTTGTATCTGCTAACAAACATGACCAAATTGTAGCCTGAAATATGCAAATTTGGAAAATTTCAAAATTTGAAGTAACGATTTTTTCATAACGAGTTGCCAGATTGAGCCAATTTTAATTTTTAATTTTCTCCGACATGTCTAATTTGTATCTGAGAATTATTATGCTTTTATATTCATTATATATTCATCATTTTTCGGGTGTATGAATTAAGTCAAATTTTATATGTTTGATAGAAACTAAAATCCTTCAGCTTTAAAACGATGCCTTCATCATATAGATATCGCAAACCACTAAGCACAAAAACAAGGATTTTTACTTTTTTTATTTTGCGTGAACCGGTAGTGCCGTGTGCAAAAATTAAATCCTCTTGGATTTTGGTTCTGGACACCCTTCGGAACATTTCCACAAAATTTTAACAAAATCCAAAATGGTCCAGCAACAATTTTTAATTTTTTTCGGTGTTTTCATATAGAATGACTCTCAAGTAACAACACAACTGAGTGATCCCAAAGTCAAAGCTGAAAATTACACTGCTTAGTTTTTGAAATCAAGAGATGAACTCTGCTTGCGTGTTTATTTTATTGACTCTTCTTGTGTTGCTTCATCAAAATGAAATATGTACACAACTGAAGTCGCAGCCTACCGTTTACACTCACTGTACTCACTGCATTCATAACGCATACCAATCAGTAGGCAAACAAAGGTCATTCCATGTAGATGTGATATACTTATGTGAGCTGAACTTAGGTATGCTAAAATCTTAAAATAAGAACAAAATATTGTATTATATAATGAATGAAAACGATGTAAGTGATCATTGTTTCTATCAAAATCTGTGTACTAGACTAAGTCTTAATCAATAAAATAGGTATCAATATGTACTTATATTTATAATTTATATTTTTGTGCATTTTTGTAATTTTTTGTACAAATACAATAAACATTATGAAAATTATGTTAATATGCCTATTATTACCTACATATATACTATATATGTTCTATAAATGAAACAACAAAACACGATAACACAAAAACAGGCACATATCGTCTGATATGACAGTGAGTACACTATTGCAGTGTACACTAGACCGTACCACCTTACAGGTAAAAAAAAAGAGTTCTCCGTACACCTTCAAAAATCAACTATTATCGCAAGGCAGTTTGCAAATTTTTTTTTTGCCGAACGTAGGTGTCGCTACTTTAAATTTTTCTTTATATCTTCTGCATTTACTGTCAGATTTTTAAGTGTAATACATGAATGTTTCTGTCTTGAGGAGACCAATTTTCTCACCCATCATATCTCAGTTGCTACTACCCTAATGTACCACTGTAATATCGAAAGAATCGGAGCATGGTGCAGCATGAGTTTTTGTAGTTGTAGGCAGCAACAACAGGCATTTTGTTTTTGTTCTATTCGCATCAGTTGTCAAACTTTACACGGATGCATGCCAACTCACAAGAATGCAAAAGAGTACAAACACAAAATACATGTGAGTTTGACAGCTGAAGCGAAATATCACATGAAAAAAATGAAATTAGGTGTCCAAACGAATTTACCATGTATACATTATTGTACCATGAATCGGAGCAACACTAATGGCTACCAAAAATAGCAACTCCGTTCATGCCAAGTTTTTGTTTACCTTTTTGTCTGTACAAAAAGTTTATATTCATTCGCGTTTTAAAATCGGAAAAGTTCAGTGCCAAGAGCCAAATTGAAAGAAAAGTTAAAGTTGTGTTTAAATGTAAATGTGAAATAATAGTGCACTATTGCAAATAAAATTGAACATTACTGAATAACACCCAATCAATTTTGTGTTGCCTTTTTTGCCTCAACACCTTTGTGAGTCTTTTGATACGTCATTACGGCCAACCCCCACCAGCAAGAAGTTTATTGATACGGCCTTCCGGCCAATAGCAAACTACCGGACGAGGAATTTGCCGGAATATCCCGGGCACCACCACCAAGGAGAAAACTTGGCACGGCACTCCAGCCAACCCCATACCACAAACCAAAAAAATTTATTTTACGATTAATGCAGTAAATATCAACAAATTACCGACAAAGTGCGAGGTTATTAATCATTTCTTGTATCTGCGGCATATCACTGATCCAAATCGAAAGTTGGGTGCTTTTAAACAAGAAGTTTTCAGAAGCATTAGCCTTTTCGTTCGTAACATTTAAACATTTGGATAAGCTTCTGGACGATTACTATAAAATGATTGGAATAGATTGTTCTTGATTTCGCGTTGTATGTGTGACATTGAAAGAATAATTCCATGCAATTGCACCGCGTCTGATAAAAAATAAAAAAAAATTAATGTGAGTCCGATCACAGGGGAGATGTGTAAACATCTAGTAATGAAGTTGGAAGTACTTATGCTTTTAGTATATTTTTTTAATTAATCAATTAAAAGTATCAAAACTTTCAATATTGTAAATACATAGGAATTTGCTGGTTTTTGTTTGTTTTATTTAACTTATTTGGTTAGTAAATGGGCACACTGCAGTATATATGTACTGCATTAAAAATTACAGTAAGCAGTAAATTTACTGATTACTGAAAAAATTCAGTAAATTTTTACTGATATTCATAATAATTCATAATACTCAGTAATCGGGCATTACTGATTACTGAAAATTCAATGCACCTCATCGTAATCATGTAGGCACTTTATAAAAATTGCTGAAAAAAATTTTAGTAATCAGCAAAAATTTACTAGTTAAAGAATTATTTTTACTGAAATTTTAGTAGTACTGCAAAGTGCCCATCTATGGTAAATGCCTTAAGTACAAATATTTAATAAGATATATAAATTTTTGACTCGATTGTATTTAAAAATCTATGGAAAACTGCATCTATAGTAGTGGAATTGTTAGTTGTGGGGGTTTGTGGAGAATGCTCACATGCAAGTGGAAAACGTCAAATAAAAATTTTGATAAAGCTTGCGACTGTGGGTTTTCAAAATTTGTATTAAAATCTCCACCCATAATAATTGGCATGAGATGGAGATTGTTACCCAATTGTCGTGCACCAGCTTCAGTGTAAGGCAACAGTACGTAATGAAGATATGTTATTATAATCTTAATTTATATTGGAATCTAATAGAAATTTTATTAGAATTAACATTACCCCCATTCAGCTTTGATACACTGTGTGTTGTTTTATGTTCTGAGTTATAATATTTTTAGTGTTTTGTAAATTATTTTATTATTTTGTATTTGTTGCGGTTGACAAGTTATTAATCAGCTGTTTACTGAAATGTAATGTTATTTTACAGTAATGGTTTTCGAAAATTAGTTGCTAATATTGCACACTAGATGGTGCTTATATGCAGCTGTTAAGTAGGAATGACAATCTCAAAGATGAAGAAAACTTTTAGTTTTTAGTTTTCCTTATATTTGACAAGTTTAGTTTTTAGTTTTCCTTATTTTGCTTTGTTTTAGTAAATTTTTTAATAAAAGTGCAAACAATCTTTTTAAAAGTTATTAAAATTAAATGTTTTTGTATTCATTTTATTTATTTGTTTTCATTTGCCTACGATAACATAATGTACGACAATTAGTGAAAATTAGTCGCTACTATTGCACACTAGATGGTGTTGAGTATATTGTATGCAGCGTATGAGTACACTAATCCACTCATACATAGCTCACACCGATTTGATAACGCTTTACGATTGGTTAACGATAACATCGCACGTCTTAAGCCGGAATCACAATGCAAGCAACATTTTCAAAAGGCGTTCACAATGCAAGCAACAGTTTACTTCGAATCGTGATGTTTGTTCAAATGTTTGTCAAGAATAAAAGTAAGCCAGAAATTATAAAACCAAATACATTTGAATTTGATTCTTCATATAATGAACAGAAGGAAAAGCAAATCATCAATAACACAATCAATAACACAACTCTATTAGTTGCATCATGATTCAAATGTCACAAATGTCACATCCAGGGTTGTATTTCGAATATTAAAAAATGTTAACGTATTTAAACATATTTGGTATTAAAAGATTCTACAGATAAAATAACGTTTTATAATGCGTCTTTTAACACAAATGGGTTCAATTTTCATTGATGTTTTTAAGTTTGAAAATGAAATTCGAAGTACAGCGCCATCTACCGCTTAATAGTACATTATTTATTCGAACAAATATGTTGCTGGAGTAGGAATAGATCAACTTCAGCGACAAATTGGAGTTACATTTTTGTAAAAAAAACGAAAGGCCATTATGTGAAATTCTGTGTGTGAGAACGAGATAGCATGAAAAACGAAATTGTCGCTTGCATTGTGAATGCGCCTTTACTATAAATTTGTGATTGTATTGTGAAAAAGATTTTTACCCCCAGCGTATAGATGTTTACACATCAAAATTTCATCGATCAGTGGGGTTCACGATAGATGTGTTGTGTGTCTCTTTTTGAAACAACATGGTTTCCCTAAACAGGTATCTGTGTGTGTGTGGGTGAGTGTGCGGGGCTGGTGTCCCTACGTAGCAAACGGCTACCTAGATTCCAGTGCAGGCACCCAAACGGCACTTATTTCCTAGTTGGATAAAAACATTGGCACTTACCTATTTCAGATAAAAGAAAGTCTCTTCTCTTACGATTTCACAGCTTCAGACTTTTGACTTCCGTCTGCTGTCTGCTGACACACTTTTGGTGTGCCACTTTATTTATACCAATTTATTATCTAAATTCTTAACATACTTAATATCGACATGCTCCATTTCCATTCCCCCATTCCACGTAGAAAACGTTAACCATGACCTAGTTCTCGTTTTCTACGCGAAAACCAAAAGTGGTTCTTTTGCATTATGCTTAGTCGCTATTCCCAACCACTGGCATAATATGCTAGCGTTGCAAAACAGTCACCGTAGCAAAAATGCAACTTGAATACACATTGCTTCGATGAACCAAGGCGGAAATTACCGTTTAACATATAATACAAAAACAATAACTACAAACACAATAATAAACAAAACACTGGCCATACGAAATTCTACAAATTTACATACAAAAAAAACGTTAAGTATAATAACATGAACAAACTTAAATACTAACGAGGTACACAATAATCAGCTAGGGAAATTCACATGATGCTATATGTCAACATGATGCTATATGGTACCGCAATATTTTGCACCGCAACAGATGACTTTAGATGATGTTTTTGATACAATGTCGATGAAAAGTGGCGGTGTACAAATGCCCTCAATTGTTGCATCATCGAATGCGGTGTCTACCGAGTTCGACACTGTTGGGTAACAGTGATGAAGATCAAGAATTTGAAGAAAATGTTGATGATTTCTCACAGACGTTAAAAACAAAATTTACGGTGGCAGACATTTCATTGCGGAATTTTAGTTCGAAGTTAAGAAAGAGCCAACTTTGAAAAGAGTAACTGAGGCAAATGTGACGCGAAATGTTGTAGTGAATGAAGAACACATTACCATTGTCAAACACCCATATTCCAAGTTCATTGGCTATGCTACGCCCACTGCTTTGGGAATCCAGAGGAGCGTCGTGGATTATTTGAGTCATGACAACTAGAATGTGGATGACTTAATTGCTATAAATTGCGATGGAACTCCTACCAACACTGGCTACAAAAATGTAGTCATTTCGAGAATGGAACGCCATTTGCAGAGACCGCTGCAATGGTTCGTGTGACTTTTGACTTTCATTGCTTAGCAAACCACGAAGTATCGGATTGGGCATTCAAAATTGCATACACTATTCTGTAAGTTTAATATATTAATAGTTTTAACTAGACTTGCTTGTGTTCCGTATACTCTAATTGTGAGCATATAATTAATTAATTAATAATTCGAATCTTTTATTGCTTATTCCGTTTGGTTAGGTCAAACAAAATATCGAACGCATTGCAATGGGAGAAATGCCCGCGATGGTTTCTTGTGAAAAGCCAACCACTGGAAATTCACGGAAGTCGCAATGTTTTCCAAAGTTTTCAGAAGCATTAGTAAAGTCAAATGAAAAGCGGAAGTATATGGCCAAAAATATGGAAAAAGTAAAGAAAAAAAAGTACAAAAAATCTTAAGCCTGTTACTATTTTAAAAAGAAACCATTTTCTGCATGTTTTCCTGGTACTATTGTCGAGAACCTAGGTCATATGTATGTGATGAAGGTCACCTGCAGAAGGAATAGTTCCAATAAATCCCATGATAATTCAGAAGTAAAGATTTTAGAACCCAATAATATTGTTAATGACAAAACTCCGGAAGTAAACGAGCAGACAATGCGAAATCTTGAAAAGAATTACTCACGATAGTCATTTATTACTCAACAAAGTCACCAAAAAGACTTGGGTTTGAAGATTAAAAGATTTAATATGGAAATATTTAAGAAAAGGAAAATCAGTATATATATTCACGGCAATCATTCAGTGTTATTCGTTAAACATAATAAGGATAATAAATGTGTATGTTTATTGTATATTTATTCATGTATATAAGTATATGTATGACCTTTTGTTAAAAACGAATATGTTATGTATATAAGCCCGGTATTCAGTTCTTATGCAATTTTCGTTGCCATAAGAAGTACGTGTATAAAAAATAACGAAAATTTCATGAACCGAAAATTCCGCTCACTTTTCATTTGCTTGGTAGTATGTAACATCTCCGACATAGCGTATAAGTACTTTGTAAGCCAACCGTATGATCTAATGACAAAAAGGATATACAAGTAGAGAAGAAAAATCCGGCGAAATTTGGCAACCCTAGTAGAAGAGAACCAACAAAGTCAACGCGATTCACTCAAACGCATTTCTTTCCCGCGTCATAACTTGATTATTTCATATTTTTAACATAGTTTATGTAATTTTATTTAAATATGGCTGGAATTTGTATAGTTAGATACAATAACATCATAAGAAAACTGCTCGTATATTGAAATATTCAACGAAGAGAGTAAGAGAGAGAACAGAGAAACGACGCGCTTCACTCGTTTTCTTTGTTGGTATTCCACTCCATGAGTAATTTTTCTTCTCTATACCATATTTACTTTATGCTAATGAAATTAATAAAACAGAAGTCAACAAGAACCCAACAGCACAGTGAGAAGCTGAGAGAGATAGTTATTAAGCAATTAGGATACAAAATCCATGTTTTACTAGTTTCTATTTAGTGTCAGAATACTTTAAGCTCTTCAAAGAATGCAGTTATCTTTCTCTTGGCAATATGAATATGAAATACTACCGAATGACAGTCTGTAGAGGTTCCTACCCCAAAAAGGTTTTGTAAAACGTGTTTTTATCGCTTGTAGTCTCCTATTTGGATTTGGAAATATAAAACATAGCGTATGTAAGATATTTTTGGAAGATTTTTAGTCGTATAACATATTTTACTACAAACAGAATAGTAATGCTTTTCTTGTTATAAGAAATACTTAGTAATATGAAATTTCCCCATATCTTACCCAAAACCTAATACTTTTTTATCTTATGTGGAGGATTGGTTCAATTGTTCGGCGATAAAATATCATATTTCCCTAAGAAATCTTGCCCTTTAAGTTTATTTGTTTGACAAGAGTAGTGCCAATTGGAGATCTTATTTCAAATGCAGAAACCGTGTCATAGTAATATATATATAGTAAAATATTTGAGGGTAAGTCGACTAAAGAAATGTTGACTACATTGAACGGCAATTGATGAAGTGATGGACATGAAGAGGTTGATTTGTTAATTTTGATGTTGGACAGTTGAGTCGTATGTTGAGTCGTAACTGCAATTTTTAAAATTAGATTTTCCATTTGTTAGAAATTATGTATGGCATATACTAGGCATTCGCATTCGTTAATAATTGGCGAATAATTTTATCATTTGCTATATGCTATTGCCCTCAAACAAATACTATAAAGCATTTAAGGGTTGAGAAACAAATACAATAAATATTGTATGAGATCGACATGCAGTAAGCAAGCTTGAGTAGATGAGAGAATAAAACAATGTAAATACAAATTCTCTCAATTAACCTTGGTTGATATTTGAGTTATTTGTTAAAATACTCGAGTATTTTGCATTTCGTTTATTGGATTTGTTTGAATTGTAGCAAACTTTTTTTTACTTTTTTTTTGTGCCTTGTACCCATACAAAAACAAATTCAAATAAAAAACAAATGCTGCAAATGTTTTCACAAATATTATAAATGTTTTGACAAACACTCCAAGTATTCTTTGCCTACTCGGCTTATTTTACTTTTTTTGTAGCTTACATTTGTTGTCTTTACTTTGTACAAATATAAGTAAATACAAATATATTTGTTTTATTTGATTTAATTTATCTGTTTTCGTGTTACATTTGTATTTACTTGATTTGTTCGTCGAAGAGTATATTTAAAAGAAGAAGAGTAGTTTAAAAAAGCAAATGCATTTGAATTCAAATACATTTGTTGCCATGCCCTAGCATACAAGCAGACAAGCCAAAAGCTTCGTGGGGTTTGAATTTTTCAAATTGTCAAAAGTAATGTTTATATATACAGTTGTGGTCATACAATTAGAAACGACACTTTCAAAGTTACATTTCTTTTCGCAACTTTCTTACAAAGTGTCTCTTATTATCTTTTTGATAACTCCAGTTATATTATCACTCTAGTTCAAAGTGTTGTTGGATGTCTACACATCAACAATAAATTCTGAAAATTTCTCACAATTGCGAAAACTGTATATACAAGTATTTCTGAGGGTGGACAGATAATTATAAGTAGAAACGCATTCGTAAATAAGGAAAATTAAATTTATTTTCAACGTAAGTTTTATTTTGGTTAATCAACATTTTACTAATTAACAATTCAATTACGTTACCAATTTTTTATAACGTTACCAGGCCGGTCCGCCTTTTGGCGGTCAACATATTTTTCTCACCTGGAAGGTAAGTTTTAAATTTTTTTCAACTTTTAACATTAACGTATGATTTATTTATCAATAAATAATTTTTTTAATCGAAAAAATACTGGTTAAATATTTTAATTTCAAGTGGTTGAAATAAGCTGTGATCCACTGTATATACATTAATAGATACTGTGAGCGTCAAAGAGAGGGTACACGTTTGTTACATGTTTTCAAATTTATTTGAATGTTAAAAAATAATAATTAATTAATAATATAACCTTAATATTAAAGTAACAAATTTCGGAAATACACAGCAAAAATATAATGGAGTAGTTCCAACGGCTCTACCCCTTTCAGTACTACCAACGAAGTACTATGTGCGGATTTTCGGCATACAGGAATCCGAAATTGCATTACAGATATTATGGTGTTTGTCGGAAGAAAAAGAATATATGCCACTAATGCTGTTATTGTTCGTCCAAGTTTAATGTCTTCGATAGCTCGATGGTGAGATGCGCGGCTGGCAATCAAAACGCTTGAGTTCGAATCCCGGTTCTAGTCGGGGAAAAATTGTTACAGAAAAATTAATAATTAATTATTTAAAACCCGTAATTTGTATGGGTATACTTTCAGGCGAATACAATTGGATTCCGAAAATTTTGGCAACAAATGTTCGTTCGTTGTACTTGCCACATTGGGCAATTTTATTAATAATAACTAGACTTAATCGACACATTGCAAAACGCTTCAAAAAAAAAAACAAATTTAATTTGGTGAGATTTGAACCCAGGACCTTCACCAGCTGCCGTTTTCTAGTCGGACATGCTACCATCGTGCTAATTTTTGTGCTGAATCGTCGCGCTGAGGAACAGAATTGATTCTACTTAAAAGTATCCAAATTGGGAGTACTACCCTCCAAGGACAACACTATGTAAAAAGCGGCGGTGCAGCACCCAAATTTGCGCTACCTCTTACAGCGTAGTTCTGGTCGAAATTCTGGATATTGGTATACACTTTTTTTGCTGGGTATAGAATGAATTTGTCGCGGCGCCGTAACGCCGGCAATGAAATTAGTAAAATATGGTACCACCTCGTATGTTGAATACAATAACAACCCATATGCACCATCTGTTATAATGCATCATCATTGTAAACGTCAACACAGGGTTGGTGGTATTGGTAAGCAATCCCTGATAGTTACAAGCGTAGCAGCATATTTCCATACGTGCGTGTGTGTGACGTGAATTTTTGGCTGCGTCATTTTCGAACCGCCATTGTTATGTCACTTAGCACACAAATCTGCGTTAAAGAAGATCATTCGTGTGAAACAAAGCAAAGTAATTTGAACTTAACAAAATTGTGTTGGCAATTTATTTGCAATTAAGTAAATTGGCGAAATTACTCCAACAATCGAGGAATTAGTGACACGAATAACCGTGTCAAAGCAGCTCATTTGGAATTAATTCCAAATAAGAAATTATCAATGTGATTATAACCTCACTTTTGGCCGGAGGGTCACTGAAGTATTTTATTTCAACTCCAGCTCAGCAACTACGTCAGCGGGAATACCAACGATCAAGGTAAGACAGCCCAACGGCCGTGTAAAAACATTTTTATTGGAATTAAGTCCAAGTCGCAAAATCATATTGGGAAGTATAACCTCACTTCTGGCCGGAGAAGTGCTAAAGTCTTCTTCTTTCACTCCAGCCCGAGAAATTACCGGCAATTAAGAGGCAAGCAGCCCGAAGGCAGCATTACATTCGGGGCCCTAAAAAATCAACGGATCGGCAGAAAGGAGTCCAACGTCATCCTTGTGGCTCGCGCAGTCGGTTTCTCCACCTAAACCGGTGGCCTAATCGTTGGCCGGCAGGCAACGAGAAAAGAGCGCAAAGCCGAGGGGTGGCTTAGACCACCTGCAGTCGAGTCGTGGACCTTTTTGAGTCACGGGAAGACGCGGAAGCGTTGTTTTTGAGTGCTAGTACCTATCAACGGCCGTAAAATTTTACATCTTCGCCAACAAATCGAGTGTTTCGTCAGTCGTCCCGACTACAGTGTCGGCACAGCCTCCAATATCGCAGAAAACCGCAGCTCAATCTATTATTACCAACCGCAATAGCCCACATTGACAACATCCAGCTATAATCAGTTATAACCATCAGCAGCTCCAGCCAACAATAAGTAACATCTATCAGCTATACCCATCTACAGGTACAACCAACCATCAACAACACCCACCAGCTTTAGTCTCATCAGCTCATAAACCATCTCCAGTAAGCTATAAAAATCATGCCCTAGACCCCCACAAACGGGATGTGTTAGGTGAGTCTCGGTCCAATTTTTATTTGACTTATTAAACCGTGGACAGACAGAAAGATTAAGGCCCAGTTATGGGGTTAGATTAAGTGAAAATTGCAAGTAATGCCACAAGCTGAAAAGAAAATGCAAATAGTGGTATAAGCTTAAAATAATAGTAAAATAATCCCCAAATGAAAAGTAAATTTTAAGCCAAAACGAGCGATGTTAAAGCGTTATATATATGGTGGTGCTAATTTAGAAAGAATAGAACGTAAATCCCACCATACAATGTCGTGTTAATGCCTTAAGGCAAAAGAAATCGAATATACGTACATACATTTATAAGTGAAATGAAAATAAAGGAAACCCACTGTATAAATTTTACTTAAATTATAAAAGAAATTAACGTATAAAATAAACCTAGTCGTGAATTAAGTGATTGTGAGTGCTCTAAAGAAAAAGTTGTGACTCTAACGATTCCATACAGTGCTTCAAGCTGAAGTCACAATTTTCGGAACGTAGGTCGTCTTTCAAAATTATTGCACCGGATGATCTATTTGTCAGACTGGTGGATTCGGAATTTTGGCCTCACAGAACATTCGTAAGGGAATTTGAGTATCGGGATAATGGTAGGCGTGATAATTTTGCTATATTACCGTCTGGAGATAAGGCAGCTCCAAAAAACTAACTGGGAGTTTGAATATGGCGTATCAGAATTTCGCGGTTTGAATACTAAATTGTCCAGATTATTTGTTGATAGCTTTGGTTTTGAGTTTGATGTCATTGCATTTTCTGAGACATGGCTTAAACCTAATGTTTTTAATTCTGAGTTGTTCTGCAATAAGTACGTAGTTACTAGAAAAGATCGTGTTGGTAAAATTGGTGGTGGTGTTTTAATCTCAATTGAGAATTCTTTATCTTCTGAGTTGGTTACAGTTGATGACATTGGCGATCTTGAGTTTATTGTTGTGTCCATTAATTTAGGCGATTTGCAATTGTTTGTCACGTGTTCTTATATTCCGCCATCTTCATGCTTTGAGGTATATCAAGAGCATATTGACGCTATTGCAAAAGTTAGTGCGTTAGCCAGTAGAAAGGACCGTATTTTAGTATTGGGTGACTTTAACTTGCCGTCTGTGACATGGGTGTCTTTACCCGATACTAATTCTCTGACTCCATTGACACCATGTGATTGGTCATCTGATTATTTTACGCATATTTCCGAACTTGGCTTGATTCAATTGAACGACATTTCCAATTCTATGAATCGAGTCCTTGATCTAGTTTTAGTGGATGATTCTAACAACTTTGATGTTTCTCGAATTGATTCGTTAATTTCTCCTGAGGATAGTTACCATCCAACGCTGGGAAGTAACTATACATATGATACCATGCAGGTTGGTTGCAGTTGCTCTTCGTCGTATGTTGGCCTATGCTTTTCGCGTGCGAACTTTATTCTTTTGAATAATCTTATCTTTGATACCGACTGGCATAGTATTTGTCAGTGTGATAATTCTTTTGAATTTGAAATCGCCCTGGATGATTTCTATAATATTATTAATGGCTATATTTCTAAGTCTGTACCCAAGAGGCCAATAATGGGTAATACTGGTCCCCCATGGTCCTCAAGGGCTCTAAATAGTCTCAAGAATGTAAGAAATAGATGTTCGAAAAAGTATAAAAAATCTGGACTGCTAGCAGACTATGCTAGGTATATTGTTGCTAGGAGTAGATACAACTCTAAATCTCGTGAGAGTTACAGATTATATTTGGATAGGTTGAAGGCTAATTTTAAACGGAACCCCAAATCATTCTTTAGATTTGTTAACTTGAAGCGTAATTCGTCTTCCACACCTTATAGGATCAAAATGAACGGTATTGAATATTCAGATGAAGAGTCATTTTCCTGCACAGTGGAAGAGCTCTTATATAATCCCTCTCCACAAATCTGGTAGTTTAGTAAATGTTGCAAATTATAGGGGAATTGCAAAATTGAGTGCCATTCCTAAACTTTTTGAGAAGTTAGTCACAGAGGTAATTTCTCATCATGTTTGCTCTATTTTAGACCTATGTCAACATGGCTTTCGGAAGGGTCGTTCCACCGTGACTAATTTGCTTCAGTTTTCCTCTCCCATTATTGACGGCTTTATTAATGGAGATCAAACTGATGTGATTTTTACCGATTTTAGTAAGGCTTTTGATAAAGTTAACCACAATTTGTTATTATATAAACTAGGGGCAATGGGTTTTAATTGTAACATGCTGAATTGGATTAGTTCTTACTTAATGAACAGAGAACAGATGGTATCATTTGGTCGATCATTCTCAAGATCTATTTTTGTGTCATCTGGGGTGCCTCAGGGCAGTCATCTTGGGCCGGTTCTATTTTTGTTATTCATTAACGACTTACCCGCCTCCATAATGCACTCTAAATTGTTAATGTACGCTGATGACGTGAAGATCTATTTTTCTTACAAGGATCCTTGTCAATATACTTTACTTCAGAGGGATTTGTCTACTTTCCAGACGTGGTGCGAAACCAATTTGATGGAGCTTAATTTTACGAAATGTAAGCATATGCTGTTCTCTAGGTCATCATTATTTTCGGCACAATACATTTTAGGTGGCAATGTTCTTGAATCGGTGGATTCATTTGTTGATCTTGGTGTTCTCTTGGACAGAAAATTGAATTTCAACTCCCACATAATTACGATGGTAAACAAGGCTTATGGCGTTCTGAACTTTATTAAACGTTGGGCAAATGAATTTTCAGATCCCTACGTTACGAAAAATCTTTTAACTTCACTAGTCCGCCCTATTCTCGAATATGGGACCCCCAGTACAATTTGTATGTTAATATGATTGAATCGGTCCAGAAACAGTTTCTCATTTTTTGTCTGAGAAATCTTCAATGGAACCCGAACCATAATCTTCCTTCGTATAGCAGTAGACTAGCATTGATCAGATTGCCGACTCTTAGTAGTAGACGTACATGATAAACTCTCTTACAGTTTTGAAGATAATTGATGGATGTATATGTTCTGAATTTCTGTTATCTAAGATTTTCATTAGTGCTGTATATTCATTAACATACATATGTAAATTTAATTTACTTTATCCTTACTATCTGGTCTGATTTATAATTTGGTTTTCGTTTTGCTCGTAATTATTATATATTATGAAGTCTGTTATGTTAATATCTCGTGATGTGCTTTTATACTTATTTATGTTAGTGTAATACCAACTGGTGAAGAATTTCTGTAGTTGGTTGTAACGTGTGAACTTATGATCCTTGCTCTCCCGTTATAGACCGGTCTATAATGTGTACGCTGTCCCCACGTTGTGGGGACGTGGCCCTCTCGGTCGGTCGGGGCGGGTAAGAGTGGCGGCGATGGGTTAGCTCGATTAAGAAAAAAAAAAAAAAAAAGTGTGTCAATGTTCATGTGAAAACTTTATGCCATGCGACAAGTGATCACGGCCAAATAAAAATTTTTACTTTTGTATGAGGTCTTAAATACTCCTAGAGTTCATCTAGTTGTTGAATGTAAATTTTAAATAGCCCAAAAAGTCAAAAGAAAAAGTTTTTACACGGACAATTCACTATGGGTCAAATGAATGGTTTTTGAGGCAAGAAATCACAGGAAGCAGCTAGAGCTTCAAAATTTAGTGCAGGTGACTACGATGGGTATCTTACTCTTCGATAAAAATTTCAAGTCGATCCGCCCTAACCACGCCCACTTCTAGTAACTATATTGTTTACCACGTTAAAATTATTATAATGCACACTTGCATTGACCGGAAAAGTACGCTTAGCGGTGGGAGAGTTAATAGAAAACAAGGCCCTTGGATAATGGAGCATTCTGGTAGAAATAACATTTATTTACTAATAAAATTATTAACATAAAACCATAAAATTAAATAAGTGTTCTTTTGGTAGTGATCGGCTTAAAAATTAATTTGTGCTTCCAATGCCATCAAGATTTAATTCCACTAAAAAGAGAACATTAAATTTTATAAAAGTTAGTATATTATAAATAAGTCTTAGTTCAAAATTGTCCCATGTTTCATCAACTTCTAACTCTGTATTAAAATGACATAGATCCTCTGCCTCCCTTTCGAAATCAGAATAATGTTCATTTGCGATAGCACTTGACGTAGTCGGCAATTGATATTCAGGAACATCTGGAATCTTTAAAAGAGAAATAACTTCTCTTATAAGCTGCAAATTTTTTTTTCTGAATGACGGTTGTTTAGACAAATACTGGATAAGAATGGATCAGAAGAATCCATGGCTCTGTTAAAACCATCAGATATATTGTGTTCTCTAGAGTCTTTTCGTGCATGCTCAGTGCGATCCTTTTTATAAAATTTGTTTCTCGCCTCAAAAGCATTTTCTCCAGCGCATCCAAGAGGCACGATTGAGGCTTGTACTATTTGTGAAGAAGGTGCTAAGCAACGTAGCAACGTAGCTGGGTACCATTCGTAATATTGAAAATATATTTCGGCAGGTCTATAACAAAAACTCTTCAAGTTTTCGACACTTAACTCAAAATTACAAGAAATTGCAATTAGTATGACTTGTAAGTGTTTTAAAAACTCGATGTTAACGTTTGTTATTAACGCAAATATTTCCGTATTTGAAAATGCTCTTCGCGCCGTATTGCCGTCGTTTGTTGATCCACTTCCATTACTTTTCGGCTTACGGACATGAAGACCCATTTTCTCCCAGAATTGTTGTTGAATTTCACTTTTTCTCTGTTGCATTAGTAATTTGTCCTCAGCATTTCGAATTTGCCATTTTTTAATATGAAGTCTATATGAAAGATTCAGAACAAATTCTAAGCATCGAATCCAAGCGTGTAATGGGCTTATGCCATATTTTAATGAATTTGGATATTTAAATCATCTGAATATTTAAATCTTTTATTGACAAAAACTGTTTCCGATTTCCACCACATATTGGGCACGACTGAGAAGACTTTGTTTCCGTAAGTACGTTCAAAACTTTTCCAACAATTAAAGTCATTATAAGTTCATACTTTACTGATATTTTTCTACCATTTAAAAAATATTCAAAGGCTCAAGGTTTTTTATTTGTATATCCAGATTGTTTTTTCTTTCAAAATATGTTCCTTCGTTTCCTTAATAAATTCAATTTTATTTGATCGGCAAAAACGAACAGACGATTAATCCAAACGGTTTCATGATGCGTCGTGATTAATTTTAGTGGTATAATTGATGTCACAAATAGCGAGTTATGTAAATTTTCTGGGGTATTGTTGCTGAATATTTTTTTAAAAGAACTTTGTCCTGTGGAACCGTCGAAACCGTAATTTAAAACCAATGTGACATCATTCAGCTCATCTATTTGCATCAACACTTCTTCTTGGTATGACAAAATTCTTTTTGCTGTATGGTTAATTTGTGCTGATGATTCCGTTACCGATATTCCATCAGGTCGGCATTGCAGTTTGCACTCTCGAATTCTTTGGTAATGTGGATAAATATCACAGTTTCGTGACTTGCTCATTTCCCGAATCTTTATGTACTGTTGGATTGTTAAATTATTTATCAAAATTATTATTATCAAAAATAGTAATGCTTCCTTGGGGGATAGTGGTAATGGTTTTTTATCATTGGAGGTTAAAACATTTCTCATTTTTGTAACCCTAGATGGAGATGAAGCTGCTTCCTTTAAAACAAAGTTTAAATCATTTGCATTTGATGCATAAGCTGATATTGAAGCAGCATGAGCCAATAATTTGGTATCATGAACCAATAATTTGGTATCTTTTGTTTGCGACATCACTTACAGAAATTTTAAATTCAGTCACATTTGATAACCATAAACTTTCGTTGTTCTCAAATCTCTTCGCACATCTTTGGTTCTTGTTCCACTTTTGGGTAGCATTTGCACAAAAATTGTTAATTTTCTTTTTGATTAATGCCATACATTCGTCATCCACACTTTTATTAAATTTCGTGAAAACCCAGTTGACAACAGTTGTAGCATTTCGATTATTATCTAACCAAAATTTAACTATATCCGTATTTTTTATTTTTACGCAATCTTAAAAGGAAAATATAAATAATTTAGAGCAGTTAGGCTGCAGTTGAAATTACAACCACATGGAAGTACACATCATTACCTTTCTCCACATATATATTGTTCAAGAAATACGTCCCAATAAACAAAGTACTACTCCAAGAAACACACGGTCAATAACCAAAACTACACAGAAAATACGACACACTTTGATACAACAAAAAATGTACAACATTTTTATGAAACTTATTAATAACTTTTTTTTTACATACCTGAATTAATATTTTCCATTTTATAAAAATTGTATACAATTATAATATTTTCTTAAACAATGGATTAAATGTTAGGCACTATAAAGCTGAATGTCAGAGAACAAAACAAACCAAAAAAAATACAACTTTGATAGCTTGGCTTTAAGGCATGGGTTGCCACCTGACTCTCATTTTTGTATTTTTGGGTATTTAAAAATGTTTATTACAAAATGACATTATCACTTTTTTGAAATAGTACACTTGAAAAATTTATTTCTTGCCTCAAAAACCATTCATTTGACCCATAGTGCAGTGGTACGAGCACGTTCATGCATTAGGGCAAGAAGCCTTTATAAGTAGAAACATAATTATACCGATAAGAAAAATAAAAAGTCGAACAAGAGCATTTTAACAAGAGCCCACTGAAATATTTTGGCATTTGTTAAGAAGCTCTCATAAAAATTGATGAGAAACTAGGCTAAGAAGAAGCAGGATAAGAAACCCGATACGGAATGCATAACTAACCGCCGTAATGGGCGAAAATTAATACACTATTATTCTAAGACGACCTGGACTGTTAACATTTTATATTATTATTTTATATACTAATTAGTAGATTTGATCCATGCGAACTGCTTCTGAGAAATACTAATACGTGAAAATATTTCGCCGCGAGATTTTGAGGCATTCGGGGCCTAACGAGTTTTTAGTCTCAGGCAAGCCGTATTGAGCGTGAGATTCGGTATTTACGCGAATTAAACTCGTCGAATTAATGAAGTTACATAGGCATAGCTGTCAAACCGCATTTCCTGGGAGGAGTTCCCTATCCACCCCAGTAAGATAAGTTAACTCATGGTGCTGAGTTTTGTTTAATTGCAATCAGTTCAAATTCTCAGTATGAAATACCCTTAACTTAGAAATTTATTAGTAGGAATAATTGATTTAACGTTAAGATTTATAATTAAGTCCAAAATAAAGATACCAGTATCTGGTGTAACGCATAAGTTGAATTGTATAATCGATAAGTCCCGCTTGGCCCATGTGGCATTGTAAATTGCTCCCTTTTGGAGATTTTAAATTGTTAAGTTAGAAGTATTAGCCGATTGAGGCTTTATTATGAATTCCGCCCTGTAAACGGGCTAAATAAAACAATTATTTATAACGTTTGCGAAAATTATGCGTTTGAATATATATGGCTGGCTAGACCTCCAATGTGGTAAGGTGAAAAATGTGAGGTAAGTCGATTTTCGACAACTTTGCGAATTTGGGACTCTGAAAATTAAACAGAGTCATGGTGGGGCAGCAGGGGCCTCATGAAGGAGGGCCCGACTGGCAATGTCATGCGACAGTCACCATCTGTGTGTTGAAATGACTTTGCAACGAAAACTTTTTCTCTTTTCTGCGAAATAAAAACTTCTCGGTGTCAGGAATAATCGGGTGTTCCTTTTTTGTTTGTTTTCCATCTATCCGAGTCTACTGTTCGGGCTCCTTTTATTCTTTTTTTATGTCTCAATTTTTTCTGTGAGGAATTCAGCCTAGGTATGTAAAACAGTGATCAAAGGCAAGTTGTTGTTAAGCATGGTCAGTGGAAAGATCCCCCCGTACGGCGAGCTTCAAGCCCAGCAAACGCATGGCATACCGACTATCCCGCTCGATCAGCTTTCAAACTCGTGTTTCGACATTTTCGGAAATAGCAACTTGGCCAATATGACCCGTCCAACGTGGGACCCGAAGATTCACTGTGTGAATCTAGAGGTGTCATACCCATGTTGTCGCCTAGTGTTGTAATATGACATAATGGCGCCCAACGTGGGGCCCGAACAGTAGTATCGGTAGTCCGTTATTGTTTAGTATAAAGTTTTTTATTGTTTTTACGCTTCTCGTAAGTCCCGTTTTAGGAGTTTTTGATCTTTAACGCGTTGCGACGAGTATTCCAAGGGGCAATACATTTCTTTTTGGATGCTTTTTCTAATGTTTGTTCTTGTGAAGTCTTGTCGCTGCGACGATGTCAGTGGCAATTGCTCCAAGCCAACAATCGGTTTAAGTTTGATTGATCTTTTATTGTATTTTAACTTAGAGTCAATAGTTTAGTTTTCTGGTACAGTGTAATTGTGTCAGTCCATACGTAAGTCCCAGTGAAAGTTTTCGAATTTAACCGCGTAGCGACGATGGCCTGATGCATGGCTGTCAGGAAATTTTAATATTTCATTGAGCGTTTTGTTTCGTTAGTGTTGTTAACAAAACGTAAGTCCCGGCGAAGATACTTAGTTCTAACCGCGTTGCGACGTCGTGTTTACGGCATGAGCGGCAGAATGTTCGTCATGTTTGTTTTTGTTGATTTAGAGTCATTAAATAGCTTAAATAGTTGAAGCATTCAGGGAAGCTTGAGGGAACGATTAAGGCGATACGGCTTTATACCCATCGTTTTAATTGTCTTTTTGTCTTCCAGTTGTCCTCCACAGTACAGTACTGTGGAAGTTTTGTTTTCGTTTCGAAGAAGTTTTTGTAATTTCAACACACACCGAGTTGCCTAAACGAACTTACCCACGTATCCCATACTTGCCACTAGCGCAATACATATTTTGGATTGTGATTTCATGATTCTTAATTGAGTTTGATACTATTGACTTTTTTTTGCGGTCAAAGACTTTCCTCGGCTTTTGGAAGTTTTTGATTTCTCATATCATATTTATTTTTTTAGTTTTTAAATCATACCGCGTTTTTCTTTAAGCGTTCAATATTATTAAATTCCCTTTTCTATAATGCAATTATCTTTTTATATTTATTTGTTATTTTTCCATTTTTGGCTTATATTTTGTTTTCAGCTTAATTTATAACCTTTTCCATTAGTAATCTTTTACAGTTTAGTCATCTACCCTCTTCATATATTCCTTTTTATAGCAAATCTTGTTTAGGGTGATTTGGAATAATTTTTTTTGAATTTTTATTTTTGTTGTGGACAACGAATCTCTTGTCGTTGGTTACTACAAGTTTGCCTATACGGTGAAAAATATTTTTATTTGATACCCCTAAGGGGAAGAATTTGTGAATTTTATTTTCGTTTTTCGGCATACGAGTATGCCTATACAACACTCACCGCTTGAAGGTAGTACCGTCGTGACCGATCAGTCACAGCCGGCCACTTCCGGTGCAAACCTAACCCAGGCTACACTCAGGGTGAGAAATCTTGCTACAGAAGCGACAGCTACGGCTCCAGCGATGGAGAACGTACCCCTAGCACCAGTGAGAGGCGACGGATCTGTCGCTCAGACACAATCCATCGATTCTCCTAGTTATAGTGTGCTGACTGCTCTCAATTCTCGCACGGATCGATCACGCGAGAGAAAAGAAGCTGTTTTGAGACTCGGATTGGCTCCCAGATCGAGACCAGATGAGATCCCAGAGCACGAGGAGGATATCGATCGTCAGAGAGAGGAAGACGCCCTAGTGCGTCGATTTTTGCCTGTCATTTTGGAGGCCACTCGGCAATCTATGGCTGGTAACGCAACCATTTATGCAGCGGCTCGCGCAAGGCCTAATGCGGCAACGGCTCCAGTAGGCTATCAACCTACTCCGGTGGGCGAAACATCTTATATGCAGCCGGAGCTGACAACATGAGCCCGAATACTCTACATGAGTTGGCACTTGACCGGAATGCCAGGCGACAACAGCGGCCTGAGGATGATCAGCCTGCGGCTGACACGAGACCTCAGCTAGCATCGACACAGGAACAAGCTACCACCGAAGAAGATCAGTAGCCACCGTTTGACCAGATAGGGCTAGATGCCCAGTATTGGCCAGCACGACAGTCCACTCCACCGGTTGGAAGTCGTGAGGCTAGATCTGAAGGAAACTCGCAACAAGCTAGACGTTCGCGTGGATCTCGTTTTAATCCTGATATGACCGAACGTCAGGAGTTGTTTAGCCACAGAGGACGATAAGCCGCCCTGACGAAATGGGGAATTAAATTCGATGGTACGGCTAAAACCATGAATGTACAAGATTTTTTGTACCGTGTTGGAAAACTAACCTATGATTACACTGTGTGTAATTTTTTAAGTCGTGGCAAACTAACCATATACAGACACCACTACGTGATAAAATACAAAAAAAAAAAAGACCCGTGTCTCCCAATTTTTCCCAAAGTCATGCACTTTTTTTTATGGGCCGCCAAAGATTTGGGGCCTCGGTATCATTTTCGTAAAATGTGATCATTTTCTCAGGCTCATATCTTACAAACCGTTCAGAAGTTGTAGCTCTTGTCATAAAGAACAAAAATTGCGAACATATAAAATCAAAAAAACTTCACCTTCCAGATCAAAATCGCAAAAAACTTAAAAAAATTCGATTTTTTTTTACCTTTTTTCCCGTGTTCAGGTCCATAGGTAGCAAACCGTTCAAAATTCAAGGAAACAATCAACTACAAAAATTTACCTAAGATCTCAATAAACAAATTTTTAGAACATATAAACTTCCTACAGATGATTCTTAACACTGTTTAGGTAGCACGCAAAAGTGAAAAATTTGCCCAAAATTTTTTAATTTAATTTTTTTTTACCTTTTTCTCCTGTTCAGGTCCATAGGTAGCAAAAAATGAAATATGCCTGGCCAGAACCATGTGCATTCTTCAGTCTATGTTGTTGTATTTGTTCATCCACACTTCCTCTTGGCCTCCACGAGTTACATTGGAGGTGAGCGTGAATCCCAATTACAAAGAAAACAAAAGAATTTTGGGAAGCCGCCCTTATCGATGATCCCTTGCAAAATGTTGATGACCTTCAAATCACAGCAAATCTTCCATTTATTTTCGTAATATTTGATTTTTTCCATTATATCTTTCAATGTTTCATAGCTTTATTTCATGTTGATACCCATTGCTAGCGGAATGGAATGTTTTCGTTTCGACACATGCAACAACACTGCTTTCAAGCTTGAAACAGAACCATCAATAAATAATCTCCACTCACTAGCGATGTAGTTCATTCCCATTTTTACCATCATCATTTAGAGTGTAGAGCATCTGAAATTCAGCTTGTCGTTTGCGGTACGCCGTAGAGTTAACATTAGCATGTGTGAGTTTTCTTTGCTTTAAAAAGCTGTCAAAAATATTGCAAGTCGCTGCGATAATCCCAATATGGCCACAATGAAATCCATTTCCATTTGTGTTATTAGTTGTGGTCCATCTCTTCCCTGTTGGGGCTCATAATCGGTATCAAATGGATCTTCATAAGTAACACCACTTGATGTACTCATTGCTGTAAATTCTGTAGTACGATCTGGAGTTGGCGGCCTTGGTGATACAAAATTTTCAGGTGCAAGCACTGGTAGTGTGGCTGTTGCAGTTGCTTTATAAATTTTGTTCTTCTCAGAATGTCGATTTAGACGACATGTGTAATTTACGCATGCATAGCAACTGGTTGCATCATGATCACCTGGGCGATTAATCCAGTTTACCGGCTTACAATACTTCATAGTACCTCTGCCTCCACTCAACCATGCCATGAGATTGTTATAACATTGGCGACACACTGTATTAGGTGTGTAATTTTCACCGGTCAAGTCCACTTCGTCGAAAAACAATGTATATGCTCTTTTGAATTCACTAGTTAAAAGATTATTTTCCTTCTGAAATCTTGTAGATGTTTTTTTTCTGGTTTGATGACCGCAAACGTAGCAAAATAAATCAATATTTTCACACTGCATATTGAAATTGTCAGTTGCCAATGTTGTGTGCGAATTATACTGTAGCACTTTCACTTTTTTTACTTTCACTTTCACTTTATAACTTTCACCGCTGAGCTCTCGTTGACGTCGCGCTGTGTAATGCCTCGATGTGAGCGTCGTGTCGCTCTTATATTGTGTGCTGCGTCCCTTGTTGCGTGTGCTGAGCTTACTGCATTGCCTGTGCTGCTGCTGTCGGGGCATGATCGCGTGATACCTAAGAGCTACCTAAACGGTGTTAACCCTTGGACAAACACATGGTTCTGGCCAGGCATATTTAATTTTTTGCTACCTATGGACCTGAACAGGAGAAAAAGGTAAAAAAATGAAATTAAAAAATTTTCGGCAAATTTTTCACTTTTGCGTGCTACCTAAACAGTGTTAAGAATCATCTCTAGGAAGTTTATATGTTCTAGAAATTTGTTTACTGAGATCTTAGGTAAATTTTTGTAGTTGATTGTTTCCTTGAATTTTGAACGGTTTGCTACCTATGGACCTGAACACGGGAAAAAAGGTAAAAAAAAATCGAATTTTTTTAAGTTTTTTGCGATTTTGATCTGGAAGGTGAAGTTTTTTTGATTTTATATGTTCTTTATGACAAGAGCTACAACTTTGCCTCAGAGAGTAAATCGAAATTCTGAACGGTTTGCAAGATATGAGCCTGAGAAAATGATCACATTTTACGAAAATGATACCGAGGCCCCAAATCTTTGGCGGCCCATAAAAAGAAAAATGCATGACTTTGGGAAAAATTGGGAGACACGGGTCTTTTTTTTTTTAGTCTTTTATCACGTAGTGGTGTCCGTATATGGTTATTTTTTTTCGTGTTGCACTGTGTTATGCATACATGGAGACGGAAGTGATGCGAGGGCGCTATCAAGTTTTAGAAGGTGCAGCCCTAGAGTACTACTGGAATTATAGGAAGTTATCACCAGCTCTCAATTGGACACAACTTCAGACAGCTTTGTTAGCTCAATTCCAGAGGTACGAGAATGAGTTCCAGGTTCAAGTAGAAATCTTCAATCGACGCCAGCAGCCTCACGAAAGTTTTCAGGAGTACTACAACGTGATGATGAAGCTGCGGAACCAACAAGAAATTCCATATTCAGAAGCACAACTGGCCGACATTATGAAGGTTAATCTGAAGCCGTCGTTAGCCCAGCAACTGGGCCAATTCGTGTGAATAATCTCATTGATTTTAGCAGGGAAGCTAAGAGAGCAGAGAACTTATTGTCATTACAACGACAACAGCAGCCATCGCGGCAAGCATACCAGCCGCGGGTACATGAAGTAACATTGGAGGAAGAGATGTCTGGTTTGGACACAGCTGGCGAAGTGGACGCTTTAGGAGCCGCCAGTAAAATTACATGCTGGAATTGTAAGGCAGTCGGCCATACATTCCGTGATTGTCCTTCTACCCATAGAAGGATATTTTGTTATAAATGCGGCAGAGAAAATACTGTGACGCCAAAGTGTCCCAATTGTCAGGGAAACCTCCAGAAGAACCCACCTCAGACCGGGGAGGTGAGGTCGACAGAAGTATAAGCCACTAATACCACTAATTTACCCAGCACAGATATTATAACACCTATACCTACTAGCGACTCATATTACCATATTGAAGAATGAAGACCGAACGAAAGTGGCTCAACCAACACCGGCTTGGAGAGAGCTTAAGCCTTTGCGCCAGCGAATCGAGGAATACCGAGAGGCTCGAGCTAGGATCTTCGGTGTTGCCTCAGATCGCATCAAACGAGCGCGAGAGAGATACGAGAGGCGACGTCTCATTCGTAGAGAGATCGCAGCAGCTACCTTGTTTGAGGGTAGCGATAACCGATTTTACGCAAAAATTAAGATTGGCGGATTCGAAGTCGAAGATCTAGTGGACAGCGGCGTCCGTAACTTGCCTAGGCAAGGGATATCAGGAGCTGGTAGCTCAAGCCGCCTTACAGATCCATCATTTTGGTTCGTCCAATAAGACAGCAGACGGAAGTGCCCATAGGATCCTTGGAAGAGTTCGAGCAAGAATTGAATTTAATAAGAAGTCTGAGGAAGTTCGTTTTATTTAGTGCCCACTTTAGAGCGTGCACTCTACTTGGGTGTTGACTTCATGAAGTCATTTAAGTTGTTGGCGAACCCTGAGAATCTCACCACTCAGGGGGTAGATCTCTGTGAGGAAGTCCAAGCCCCAGAGGGGGTTAAGACTCATGTATTGTCGCCACAACAAAACGAGACCTTGGAAGCCGCGGTCAAGAGTTTTCCTTGTTATTCTAGGAAAGGTCTTGGGCTCACGCAATTGGGAGACCCACTCCATCGACACAGGAGACGCTGTACCGGTCTAAGATCGTTACTATCATGTTTCTCCAGCCGTGCAAACGCTTTTATACGCAGAAATGGACAGGATGCTTGACCTGGGAGTAATAGAGACGAGTGAAAGTTCGTGCAGTCATCCCGTGACTTTGGTCCACAAAGGGGAGAAGAATAGACTTTGCTTGGACGCTCGGAAGCTTAACGCTCTCACGGTTAAAGACGCGTATCCTCTTCCACACATTGAAGGTTTGCTTAGATCAGCGGTCGGCAAAAATAAAAATTAGTGTGTGTTGGTGAGAGAAAATATTGTGCACTGAAAAAAATTAAAGTGCGGCATTGATGACATATTTTCCCACGTCTTAAAAAAGTTCTATGGGAAAGGTATGAACGAATGAACGGCAAACAAAACAGCTGCAAAATAAGACCATTCATACAAACATACGAGTTCTTGTTTTTTGCCGCACGCAAGACAAACAAATACACAACCAGCGCACATGATGTTGTTTCATCGCTGTCTTGCGGACGACTAAACGAAAGAAAAATTTTGTTCTGTGCACATTCAAAAAAACGAAGCAAAAGAGCGTGGTTTTCTAAAGAGCGTAAGTGTCGGTGTGAATTCAATGTCCACACAAGTGGTATGGAGTGCCGATGGCTGGCTTAGATACATATTATATATACATATTATATATCCAGCGTGGATTTAAATGATGCATTCTGGCAGATTCCACTAGATCCATCCAGTCGGGAGAAGACTGCTTTTACGATACCCGGAAGTCCACTCTACCATTTTAAGGTAATGCCTTTTGGGCTGTGTAATGCAGCTCAGAGGCTTTGCCGATTAATGGATAGAGTGATACCTTCCGCCATTCGTGATCGCGCCTTCGTCTACCTGGATGATCTTCTGGTGGTATCTCCAGATTTCCAGACCCACATGGATCTGTTACAGCAGGTAGCACGTTGCCTTGAAAATGCTGGACTCACGATAAACGTGATGAAATCCAAATTCTGTTTCAAGGAGTTAAAGTATTTAGGGTACCTCGTTGGTGGCGGCCAAGTTAGGCCAGATCCTTCGAAGGTGGAGACAATTGTGAAGTACAAATATCCGAGGACTATTAAGCAAGTGCGAAGCTTTCTAGGTGCAACAGGATGGTACCGAAAATTTATTTCGGAGTATGCCACCATTGCAGCCCCTATCTCGGACACTCTAAAGAAGAGTAAAGCTTTTAGCTTTACAGAAGAGGTTAAGACTGCCTTTGATAATCTGAAAACTGCTTTAGTGACTAGTCCAGTACTTGCTCATCCGATTTCACTAAACGCTTTTTTATCCAATGCGATGCGTCAGATTTGGGAGTAGGTGCCATACTTTTCCAGAGATGAGAATGGTGACGAACATCCAATTGCCTATTTCTCTCATAAGTTGACATCCGCTCAGCGAAATTACACGGTCACTGAGAGAGAGTGTCTGGCAGTGGTGTTAGCCATCAAGAAGTTTTGACCATTTGTAGAACTAATGGCTTTTACCGTAATCACAGATCATAGCAGCCTCAAGTGGCTGATGTCCCACCGGGATTTGAGGCTCTATGAAGTAAATATGAATGCAGGATTAAATCGTGTAAAGCAAGAATAAATTTGCTTCCTGAGGGGAAATGTACTTTACCGAAAAAGTACATAGATCATAACCACGGCGATGAAGAAGACGCTTATGAACAACTAAAAGCTTTGAAAAAAATTAAGGATGACTGCCGAAACTCCGTAGGAACTTTGGGAGGAGGCAATACAGCTTTGAGCTCAATTAGAGATTCTTTTCGAAGAACTGTTGAAAGGTAAGCTAAATATCACATACTGGAATAATAATAGAATGTAGTAAGCATTTGAATACCTTGTTATCTAGGAATCAAGAAGAAACGAAAAATATTTCTTTTTCAAAAATAAAAAGGGGCTTACAGTATATTGTAAGCAAAGGCTTGGTCACTTCACCAAAAACAGCCGTCCAAGTAATTGAAGCCTTCAATTTAGAAAATATTTGGACATTTTACGGAATAACAAAGGATGAAACAAATCCAAAATCTTTTTTCACGGCCTGTATCATAGAGGAAAAATATTCTTTTTGCTTGTTTTCATCGCTGAAAACTATCAATTTAATAAAAGAAAATATTCCTCCAGCGAAAAGAACATATTTAATGGACGCAACCTTTAAAATTGTACCTCAAGGATGTTTTAAACAACTCCTTGTTATTTACATAGAATACTTTGAAGAGGTAATGTTTCACATTCGTCAAAATAACGAATATAATAATTTGGTATCTTCTTTTCAGATTTTTCCGATATTTTTTGTTTTAATGGACAAAAAAACATTAGAAGCATATAACGCCTTGTTGCTGTACATAAGAGATAATATTTTTGCCATGGAGCCATCAATTTTTATTACTGATTTCGAGCAGGGGATTAGAAAGGCTGTAAATTTGGTTTTCCCACAAGCAAAACTGGTGGGATGCTGGTAAGTTTCTATAACTATTATTTATTTAGTGAAACGTTATTAGGGAATCGATCTAGCAAAAAACAAACCATGTTTTTGTTTTTATTTTTTATTCCATTTCTCAGATTTCTACCATTATCTCAGATAATGGTAAACAATTCATTAGTCGTGATTTTGCTGATTTCATATCCAACTTTGGGATACAGCATTATCGAACCGCGGTTTATTCTCCACAGGCGAACGCGTCAGAGAGAGTAAATCAATGGGTGCTATCAGCGATTCGATCGTACATGAAGGAAGATCACCGAGAGTGGGACCGACACTTGTCGGATATTGAATGCTCTCTACGTTCTTCCATACATAGCGCGATTGGTGTTACGCCATACTTCGCACTATTTTGTGTCAATATGGTAACCCATGGTAGTGTATATAAGCTGGCAAGCCGCCTGAAGTACTTGACCGACAATGGTTCAAGAGCTAATTCGGTCGAAAATCCAAGAGAGCTTGCATAAGGCTTATGAGAAGAATGAAAGGACTTATAATACAAGATGCCGTCCAGTCAGGTTCATACCCGGACAGGAAGTTTACAGGCGCAATTTCCAGCAGAGTAGTTTTAAAGATAACTACAATGCCAAGTTGGCACAAAAGTTCTTGAAATGTCGAGTAGTGAAACCTGTTGGAAACAGCCTTTATGAAGCGGAAGACCTTAAGGGTAAACATTTAGGAGTATTTCACGCGAAGGACTTAAAGCAGTAGCTTACCTACCTCGCGGAGTTTGGAGGAGCTATCAGGTCATACCAGCGTGTGCATAGTGGTGAAGTTTTCCAGAAATCCAAAGCCAGTATCAGGGCTTGGGTTAGAGCTTTAGATGTTTGAATTGTAATTTGTATTAACATCGAGATTTGGACAGGCTGTATGTCTGAAACATTATGTCGATTTCACATCTTAGTGATGTTTGTTTATTTATGGCTAAGCCAGAGCAGTCAGATGTAATCGTGGCATTGAGTCTATATCACTGTATTCCCAGAGATCGGAAGAAGGCAGGTAACTTTTTGGTTCTCCTATCCATCTTCACCGGCAAAAGGGATGTAGCAGAGAGAAACTCAAGGCTAACGAAAGTAAGTGGCAAATTGAAATACTACCTTTTGTAGATAGTTGGAGGAGGAATCTTCGGTAACCAACGGCTAGTAATTCGTTGTTCAGAGTTAGGTAGGATTTTGACCTATATATCTAAATTGTCCTGTTGACCCAACCGCCTGCAGTACTAAGTAGTTTTTCTTTTATTATCGTTACAGCTAGTATTAAGCAAGACCTTAGACAGCTAACAAGTTCCAACGTACGATAAGACCAGTTGAAACGAGTAGACGACATCTGACAGTGTGGCAGGACAGGTGGCATGTGGTGCATGCTTAATGAGCATCACTGGGGCAAATACCCGTATCTGCGCGTCAGACCGCAGCCATATATTTCACGAAAGCTATGTGGAGACCTGGAGAGATCAGGGAAGGTTCGACAGTCCATTTTGTAGGAGAGATGGGTATATGGCGTTTCCGCTCTTTCCGAGTTATGGGGAAGACGAGCCCTTGGTTGGCCAAGGAGAGCTGGATGCGGTGAATGCAGAGTTGGTGACCTGTCGGGAGCAACTCACGGCGGCTCAAGCTGAGGTGGCGCGCGTTACGAATCAGCATGACCAACTACAGGTCCAATATCAGTTCCATGTGATGACGTTGAGGTCCGAGGAACTGCGCCAGGAGAACCAACGCCTGCGACAAGGACCCCCTACGGAGTGCAACCTGATGAAGGTCCAGAGCGAGGCGCTCGAGGAGCGGTTGATCGCGCACGAGATAGAATCTCGACGAGCCTTGGATTAGCTACGCGCCAAAGTTACCACCATGAAGGCAGAGAACCGCAGATTGACGGAGCGCAACTAAGAGTTAGAGTTCCAAATGCGTGATATGCAGAAGACCAACTTGAACCTAATCAGAGAGCAGGAAGCCTCTAAGGCCCGCTTCCAAGAGGGTGCCGTACAACAGAAGGGATCGAGTACCGTGGACCGTCGTTTGGTCATCCGGCATTTTGGTGACTCAGTGTTGGTAGACCCAAAAGCGGAAGTGCTGAAGCTTTTGGAGAGGCTAGCTGTAGCACACTCCCCCGAAGAGGTGACAGTGGTTGAGTGCACTCAGATGCTAGTCCACGCGGGTCAATGGCAGGTACTGGTCGAGTTCGCTTCTCCGGGGTTGAAATTTGAAGTCCTGACTCGGTTCGCCAGGCTGTAGCAGGTAGTGAAGACACTACGCTTGATCCAAGAACAGATCATCATCCACCTGGCCGGTGAAGCACAACCGCGCGAGATCGATGATGAGGAGCAGCTGCAGTAAGTCTTAGACGCGCTCCCACAGACCTCAGGAGCGAGTGCGGATCCCCAACAGCAATATGTCGAAGCGACCTCAGTGGAAATGGAGAAGCGAAACATTTACGAAAGTCGGAACAACATCTAGCGGCGACGAAGAAGACCGAAGTAAAGAGAAGCCGAAACATAAGGAGAGAGAAACACAGGGCAGTAATCCCTAGACTTCTGATGGGTCAGTATCATCCTTCGGGGTGGCAACTGATTGTTAGAAGAGAGGACCCAACATAAACTGTGCCCAATGGGCTATACACCTCCAAGTTTTAGTTTCCCTCCCATCCCTCGTCGTGGTAGTCATCGGGATGGTGGGGTTTGTGGCGGCGCCGTATGGTTCCACCTCGTATGTGGAATACAATAACAACCCATATGCACCATCTGCTATAATGCATCATCGTAAACGTCAACACAGGGTTGATAGTATTGGTAAACAAACCCTGATAGTTACATGCGTAACAGCATATTTCCATACGACAAAGAACATTCGAGATTTGTAGCCAAGCAAATCTATGTGTACGTGTGTGTGACGAGAATTTTTGGCTGCGTCATTTTCGAACCGCCATTGTTCTGTCACTTAGCACACAACTCTGCGTTAAAGAAGACCATTCGTGTGAAACAAAGCAAAGTAATTTGAACTTAACAACGACAGCCATCACTTACATCGAAATTTTTGTTTGCAATTTTTATGCAATTAAACCCAGTAAATTGGCGAAATTACTCCAACAATCGAGGGATTAGTGACACGAATAACCGTGTCAAAGCAGCCCAATTGAAATTAATTCCAAATAAAAAATTATCAATGTGAGTATAACCTTACTTTTGGCCGGAGGGTCACTGAAGTATTTTATTTCAACTCCAGCTCAGCAACTACGTCAGCGGAACACCAACGTTCACGGTAAGACAGAACAACGGGCGTGTAAAAAATTGTTTATTGCAATTAAGTCCAAGTCGCAAAACCATATTTTTAAGTATAGCCGGAGAACTGCTAATAAAGTCTTCTTCTTTCACTCCAGCCCCAGAAATTACGTCAGCAAGGATACCGGCAATTAAGAGGCAAGCAGCCCGAAGGCAGCATTACATTCGGGGCCCTAAAAAGTCAACGGATCGGCAGAAAGGAGTCCAACGTCATCCTTGTGGCTCGCGAAGTCGGTTTCTCCGCCTAAACCGGTGGCCTAATCGTTGGCCGGCAGGCAACGAGAAAAGAGCTTAGACCACCTGCTGTCGACTCGTGGACCTTTTTGAGTCACGGGAAGACGCGGAAGCGTTGTTTTTGAGTGCTAGTACCTATCAACGGGCGTAAAATTTGACATCTTCGCCAACAAATCAAGTATTTCGTCAGTCGTCCCGACTACAGTGTCGGCACAGCCTCCAATATCGCAGAAAACCGCAGCTCAATCTATTATTACCAACCGCAATAGCCCACATTGACAACATCCAGCTATAATCAGTTATAACCATCAGCAGCTCCAGCCAACAATAAGTAACATCTATCAGCTATACCCATCTACAGGTACAACCAACCATCAACAACACCCACCAGCTTTAGTCTCATCAGCTCATAAACCATCTCCAGTAAGCTATAAAAATCATGCCCTAGACCCCCACAAACGGGATGTGTTAGGTGAGTCTCGGTCCAATTTTTATTTGACTTATTAAACCGTGGACAGACAGAAAGATTAAGGCCCAGTTATGGGGTTAGATTAAGTGAAAATTGCAAGTAATGCCACAAGCTGAAAAGAAAATGCAAATAGTGGTATAAGCTTAAAATAATAGTAAAATAATCCCCAAATGAAAAGTAAATTTTAAGCCAAAAAGAGCGATGTTAAAGCGTTATATGTATGGTGGTGCTAATTTAGAAAGAATAGAACGTAAATCCCACCATACAATGTCGTGTTAATGCCTTAAGGCAAAAGAAATCGAATATACGTACATAAATTTATAAGTGAAATGAAAATAAAGGAAACCCACTGTATAAATTTTACTTGAATTATAAAAGAAATTAACGTATAAAATAAACCTAGTCGTGAATTAAGTGATTGTGAGTGTTCTAAAGAAAAAGTTGTGATAAGTGTGTCAATGTTCATGTGAAAACTTTGTGCCATGCGACAAGTGATCACGGCCAAGTAAAGATTTATCTAGGTGTAGAATGTAAATTTTAAATAGCCCAAACAGTCAAAAGCAAACGTTTTCACACGGACAGTGGTACGAGCACGTTCATGCATTAGGGCAAGAAGCCTTTATAAGTCGAATCATAATTATACCGATAAGAAAAATAAAAAGTCGAACAAAAGCATTTTAACAAGAGCCCACTGAAATATTTTGGCATTTGTTAAGAAGCTCTCGTAGAAATTGATGAGAAACTAGGCTAAGCAATAGGTAGGATAGGAAACCCGATACGGATTGCATAACTAACCGCCGTAATGGGCGAAATTTAATACACTATTATTCTAAGACGACCTGGACTGTTAACATTTTATATTATTATTTTATATACTAATTAGTAGATTTGATCTCATGCGAACTGCCTCTGAGAAATGCTAATACGTGAAAATATTTCGCCGCGAGATTTTGAGGCATTCGGGGCCTAACGAGTTTTAGTCTCAGGCAAGCCGTATTGAGCGTGAGATTCGGTATTTACGCGAATTAAACTCGTCGAATTTATGAAGTTACATAGTCATAGCTGTCAAACCGCATTTCCTTCGAGGAGTTCCCTATCCACCCCAGTAAGATAAGTTAACTCAAGGTGCTGAGTTTTGTTTAATTGCAATCAGTTCAAATTCTCAGTATGAAATACTCTTAACTTAGAAATTTATTAGTAGGAATAATTGATTTAACGTTAAGATTTATAATTAAGTCCAAAATTAAGATACCAGTATCTGGTGTAACGCATAAGTTGAATTGTATAATCGATAAGTCCCGCTTGGCCCATGTGGCATTGTAAATTGCTCCCTTTTGGAGATTTTAAATTGTTAAGTTAGAAGTATTAGCCGATTGAGGCTTTATTATGAATTCCGCCCTGTAAACGGGCTAAATAAAACAATTATTTATAACGTTTGCGAAAATTATGCGTTTGAATATATATGGCTGGCTAGACCTCCAATGTGGTAAGGGGAAAAATGTGAGGTAAGTCGATTTTCGACAACTTTGCGAATTTGGGACTCTGAAAATTAAACAGAGTCATGGTGGGGCAGCAGGGGCCTCATGAAGGAGGGCCCGACTGGCAATGTCATGCGTCAGTCACCATCTGTGTGTTGAAATGACCTTGCAACGAAAACTTTTTCTCTTTTCTGCGAAATATAAACTTCTCGGTGTAAGGAATAATCGGGTGTTCCTTTTTTGTTTCTTTTCCATCTATCCGAGTCTACTGTTCGGGCTCCTTTTATTCTTTTTTTATGTCTCAATTTATTTTTTCTATGAGAAATTCAGCCTCGGTATGTAAAACAGTGATCAAAGGCAAGTTGTTGTTAAGCATGGTCAGTGCTTCAAGCCCAGCAAACGCATGGTTTCAAACTCGTGTTTCGACATTTTCGAAAATAGCAACTTGGCCAATATGACACAATGGCATCCAACGCGGGAACAGAAGATTCACTGTGTGAATCTAGAGGTGTCATACCCATGTTGTAGCCTAGTGTTGTAATATGACAAATTATCAAAAATTCATTTTATGATACACTCAGGTTCAATTATTTAAAGGCAATAAAAATTCCATATTCAGCAGCCTGTATCTTTTGCAATTTGTAACGGATTTCAGAATTTTAAAATGGAAATGGAAGCTAGACATCTTGAGATATAAAAAAATCGTGACAATAGTGGTTTCTAAACTAAAGAACTTTTTTTGAGCAATTTATAAAAAAAGTCCAAAAATGAAAAAATTTTTTGGGACCAAATAGTTCACTGAACTTCGGAAAAGCCGATTCCAATAACGTTTCATAGCTTGCACCAGTCATTTTTGCACTTTGAAATTCAAGATCCATAACGCCGCCTTCTCGGCTGTAATGTCGGTTCAAAAATCGCTTTTCTTTGCGTAGATCATGGAAATAATAGTTGTAGCCATCAGGCCCATCCAAATTAAACTTCATCTCATCCGTAAATACAACGGTCTCCAGTCATTTACATGGCCTTTTTGCTGCACATCCCATACCACGTAGCCTCTTGCAAATTGAAGCCGCTTTTCCTTACGAGGAGCATTAAGTGGCGGCTTTTTTGTAATTTCAGGTATTTAAGATATTCACAGCTCTTAATTACTCTGCGTACTGATGACGTACTCGCTTCCACTCCAGCTTGAGCTCTTACTTTTGACAAGGATAAGGCAGAATTAGAAGCAATTCTGAATATTTTTCTTTTCTCATACGTAGATAAAGACAATGAAACCCGTCCTTTAAAATTTTTCCATACCCCCCTGTAATTGTCGACAACTGTTGGGCTCCGTCCAATTTTTTAGCTATTGCGCGGTTAGAACATCATTGAGAACGGTAAACATCGATTTTAGTTTTTTCCGATAGATTTAAAAATTTTTGTTTTGCCATTTTGACTCGTAAAATGATTAGGATTTTTTTAAAAATCTACTGCGAAGGGTAACATGTTTATAACGATTAAGTGTATACAAATAACGTATAACTAC
Organism: Phaonia tiefii; assembly: GCA_963931995.1. Taxonomy (NCBI): domain Eukaryota; kingdom Metazoa; phylum Arthropoda; class Insecta; order Diptera; family Muscidae; genus Phaonia; species Phaonia tiefii. The sequence continues at coordinate 138,273,163 of OZ008368.1, forward strand.
ATTAAAAGCCACCTGAATTTTTTTTTTGTATATTACGACTACAAGTTCCAGCATATACCTCTAGACAGTATAAAAGATTAAGCATCACTAGAGCATGCACCAATACCTTCTTTAGAGCTCGAGGTAAAATGAGATCAGTATTATACAAACTACGAAGACAATTATAGATACATTTAACTACCATGTTCACGTGATGGTAAAATTTTAACTTGTTATCAATAACAACCCCTAAACATTTAATATTATCAACGAATTCTATAGCCAAACCATTATAATCCACGACGGATTAATACTCAAGCAGTTGTGGTGGCGTTAAAAGCAATAAAAGGTATATTTTTGAACACTAAATAACAATGTGACATTAATTACAATTATCAAATTTATTTATCATTTTTCATTTGTAAAAAATTAAATATTTGGGAATATTTACATTGAGCATTACAGTATAAAATTCATGAGTGCCATAACTTGCAGTCACTATGGTTGCCATGCCTAAGGCGTGTACTACAGACAATATTTGCGCGGTTAATAACGCTGGCGCTGTTTCGAACTAGCTAAGACTGTCAAACTCCACACGCTATCATCGAAAAGCACATCTAACAAAATTTTGGGCATTCACTGCTCGCTCGTAGTGGATCAACTAGCTATCAAGCTTAAGAAAAAGCTTGGAAACAAACTTAAGATGAGATAACTCCTTTACGAAGGACGAGCCAACAGTGGAAATCAACATTTCGCAGCAGGCGCGTTCGAAACTCATCTACAAAGGAGTTCCTGTGTATTCGGAAGAGGCTCTTACAGCTCCTGACACTAATGCGCCAGCTGGTAAAAATTCACCCGAAAGCGACGATAGGCTGTACTTGCCTATGGAGTTAAAGTGAATAAAAAAAAAATAAATGGTTTCCCATTACATCCCATGAAGGGACTGGGGAGACCTTCTCACAATCACTGAGCTGTGCGCTTTCCAGTTTTCACTCACTGATTGGGACCTACAGTTTTACACCGATTCCGAACGGTAATTTAAGAAGCTTTTTCATGGCTAGATACCCGATAGTGTCGCCGTCACTATGCGAGGTGACCGCCGCCGAAAGAAAATTTGAAGGTGGTCAGAGCCGGGTTCGAACCCAGGATCTCATGTACAAGAGCCGCTAACACTAACCATTGCACCACCGACAGCCACATGTTAAAGTGAATAAGATGTATAAAAAGTTGCGCATGAATTAACCATTCTAATTAAGGGTAAATTGCCAAAGTTTAGTTCGGCAGATCAATGGGTCACAGTGGAGGGCAATCCATAATTACGTTATTTTATAATTACTCTTAAAAGTTTGTCTGTATATTATATAAATATGGTATAAAAATGTGCAAAATTAACATTAATTTTGATTGGTATCCCTTTTCATACAACATATTTCTGGGTAATTATGTCGTGAGAAGATGCCGCGATTTCTCAGTTTTCCGAATTTCACATCCATAATTATCTGATTTTTGTACGACAAAACATTGGTTTATTGGTCGGAAATCTCACACTGAAATCGCGGTACAGCCTTCCCGTTACTCAGCAATTTATTTTTATTTTCTACGTATATCTGACATTGTATCAGGAGCTGAAGCAAAAAATGAATCTGGAGTTCTGCATCGACTGCTGCTGTCTTCTAAATATATACCAGACGACATTCAAGTGATGCTTGAGATTAATATTTATACCCGGTCCGCTACTATATCCGTCACTATTCCCCACTCTTACACCGTTAAACAAAGTGCGTACGGTTGGCGAACTGCGTTTAGGATTGGTCATCTCGATATCTCCGATTCACTCCTATTCTATTGGCATATTAAGATACACACTTCCAGTTTTTGCTTCATCATTTTGATTGTACCTTACTGATGGTGTTTTTACATGAAAAATTCAATATAGAATTGAAAAATTAAATGAAATCAATGCTTGGCCGCGGTGGTGCAATGGTTAGTGTGCGCGACTCTTGTACATGAGATCCTGGGTTCAAACCCTGCTCTGACCACCTGAAAATTTCTTTCGGCGGCGGTCACCTCGCATAGTGACGGCGACACTATCGAGTATATAGCCATGAACAACCTTCTCAAAATACCGTTCGGAATCGGTGTAAAACTGTAGGTCCCAATCAGTGAGTGAAAACTGGAAAGCGCACAGCTGAGTGATTGTGAGAAGTTCTCCCCTGTCCCTTCATGGGATGTAATGGGAAACAATTTATTTATTTTTAATGCTTGTCACATTCAGATTCACCCTGATTACCATTGTCGTAGTCGAACATGAGATCCTGGGTTCGAACCCTGCTCTGACCACCTTCAAAAAAAATTTCTTTCGGCGGCGGTCACCTCGCATAGTGACGGCGACACTATCGAGTATATAACCATGACAAAGCTTCTCAAAATACCGTTCGGAATCGGTGTAAAACTGTAGGTCCCAATCAGTGAGTGAAAACTGGAAAGCGCACAGCTCAGTGATTGTGAGAAGTTCTCCCCGGTCCCTTCATGGGATGTAATGAGAAACCATTTACAATGGACTTATTCATAAAAACTTGTTGGAGATTTGAGCGACCTTTTTTGTATGACAAATCTTCTCTCACACCTCTCATAACTTTTTATGAATAAGGCCGTAACTTTTTTGTGAAACAAAATAAGATAAGTACCTACTCTTTAAAATGTACCTAAAAAAATGCTGTCCCATAACATCCCATGAAGGGATTGAGGACAGCTTCTCTCAATCAGTGAGATGTGTGCGTTCTAGATATTGAACTCACTGATTGGGACCTACAGTTTTAAACCGGTTCCGAACGGTATTTTGAGAAGGTGACCGTCGTCGAAAGAAATGTAGGGTGGTCGGAGGTCGACGACGGTCACGACGGCAGCAAAAATTTCCAAAATGGCTTACACATTTTAAGTTAATTAAAGTTATTTTGTTTAATGGAAAACTACGTATACTTTTATACATATCTCTAAATTTGATAGAAAACAAAATTGGAACTAAATTGTTCACAACAACGCTCGGTAAATGTTATACATATCGATCATGGTAGAATTATCTACAAGGTATAGTAGCTTAAACAGGTGATGACATTTTTTCCATGTCATTTTTCGTTTCACTTCTCAAAATCTTATGTATTTTGTTTTTATTTTTTTTGTATTGTTAGTATATATTTGTGTAGAGTTTGGCAACTGAAACGAATGAACGAAAATACAATGTTGTTGCTGCTTACAATTACAACAACATCTGCTGCTACCATGTGCTTGTTGGCACAGGCTACAAACGTGTTGCCGTATCGCATTTTTTTCACCCATTACAGCAATTGTTGCCACCTTGCTTAGTGTTAAGTGTGGATCGTTTTATTTGGAAAGTCGTAAGCTTAATGGAATAAAAAACAGCCTTAATATATAGCGAAAAGGGTGTAAAAACCCGTTTTTTTGGTTTTCTTTATTTTGTTTTTCTTTAATTACAACGGTCATAGCAACTAAAACGTCTTTTGACAAAATACATCGCACACAATACAACAACCTTGCGACTCGGAAGCTGAACGAAAATGAATGATTACATATACGAAAATGAATAATCGATTCAGAATCATCGTCTATGAACTCCATTATTACAGAAAAGAGCGGGCGAATGTGAATTTGTGTGTGAATGTAAGAAGTCCGTGGCAGAAATCTTCTTAATACCGCAATTTGTAAGAGGTTTGCGTTATAATCACATGAGAGAGCAGTTACTACAAACACCCGAATTAACATTTTCCCAGATTGTAGCAAAGGCAACAGCGTTAGAGGCAGCAAAAATTGATAGCAGAGCTATTTCCAACTCTACTACAGATATATGTAAATCAAATGCGCCAAACACACAGACATAACATTACACAAAAAAGTCGGAGTTACAGGGAAAGCCAAAGCAATACAACAAATTATAAGAGAGACTCAACAAGAGTTGATAACAACGACGTCGGCTTGGCGGGAGTGTTTGAGATGTGGCCGCAATAACCATCTAGCGGGAGATTGTCGAGTTAACAAATCGACATTAAAGTGTCACTCATGTGGAAAAGTTGGGCATGTAAAGAAAGTGTGCATAAAGGATAGAATGAAAGGAAGAAGAGAAATGTCAGCAAACGCAATCGATAACGAGATCGATAACAACAACACAACTGATTTTTTCGGTATTAATCAAATTGTTGACATTTATAACAACAGATACACAGAATTTTTTTTACGAACGTCTACATTGAAGGAAAAAAACAGAAATTTCAAGTAGGACTCTGGTGCAGGATATACACTTATTCCTGAAAGTGATTTCGAAAAATTGGATATTAATAACAACATGAGAAAAACAAACATTGCTTTTAGAGCTTATACCGGTTACATTTTTTTCCTTTGGGTGTTGTTGATGTAAATGTGCGGTACAAAAACAGAACATCGAGCGAACAAATGTACGTCGTGTCGTCAAAACACCCCCCACTGCTGGGTAAAGTCTGGATAAGATACTTAAAAATCAACCTCATTGATATCGACTAGGAAAGAAACACTGACGACAATTATGATCAACATTCGGTAAACTCTGTCGTGGAAATTGAACAAAACTATGCCAAAATATTTCAAGAAAAAGTGGGATGTATTCCCGATGCTATCTGCTCTTTGAAATTACAAAAGGGTGCAAAACCAGTGTTTTCAAGGGAAAGACAAGTACCATTTTCACTGCGGGAAAAAGTGGAAAGCGAGCTTGACAGTCTGGAGAGAGATGGTATAATAACAAAAGTGAACACAATCAACTGGGGTTCGTCTTTGGTAGTTATACCGAAACCAGACCGGAACGTGCGCTTGTGTAGATTATAAAGTTGCAGTTAATCCACAATTAGAGTCCGCCCACTACCCAATCAAAAGGATTGATGAAATTTTCAACAGCCTCAAGAACGCAAGATATTTCTGTAAGTTAGATATTTATAGAGCATACCTCCACGTACAAGTCGATGAAGATAGTAAAAATATTTTGACGATTTCAACACATAGAGGAGGGAACCAGGTAAATCGTCTATCGTTTGGAATTAAGACTGCACCGAACGAGTTCAGTAGGATTTTAGACCAGACCTTACAAGGTTTAGAAGGCACCGTATCAGACATCATTAACCACGGCTCAACAATAAAAGAGTGTGAAGATCGCCTTATAAAGGGTCTCGATCGATTGACAAAATACGACTTACACATCAATTAGAGAAAGTGTGAATATTTTAAAACGCAAATCAAATATTTAGGCTACGTAATTGGACATAATGCAATATCCAAGTGTCCTAGTAAAATTGAAGCCATTGTCAACATGCCACGACCTGAGAGCGTTAACGATATTCGGAGATTTCTTGGTACGTACTACTCTAAATTTTTTACCGGATGCATCGACGATAACATATCCACTACGTCAGCTGTTAGAGAATGGTAAAAACTTTATATGGTCGAACAAATGCGAGGAATCCTTCAAAAAATTAAAACAAAAAATGAACGTGTGCTAGTCCCATACAACGAATCTTTACCTTTAACTCTATCGTGCGATGCTAGTCCGAAAGGTATAGCAGCAATTTTGTCGCACGAAATAAACGGCGAAGATCGTCCAGTTGCATTTAGTTCTCGAGCGCTAACAAAGGCGGAACAGAACTATAGCCAACTCGATCGAGAAGCCTTGGCAATCATGTTCGGAGTGGACAAATTTTTTACATATCTGTATGGAAGAGAATTTACCCTTATTACAGACAATCGACTGCGGCCATGACATGACATGACATCTGCAAGGCTCCTAAGGTATACGTCGCTTCTTCAGAATTTCAATTATAAAATTGGAAACAATATTTTAGCCGATTGTTTATCAAGAGCGCCCATTACAAACGTATCAAATGTTGAAAATGTTATAGACGAAGAGGTAAAGCTTATTCAGGAGCAAAAAATTAGTCAAATCTCGAGCATTTCAATCACAGCCACTTTGATTGCAGAGGAAACGTACAAAGACCAAGAGCTTTTTAAATTACAAAATGATCTTTTAAATGGTACGAATTGTGATCCTGAATATTCAATTCAGGATGGTGTCATGGCATTGTCAAAATGAAACAATTGGCAAGGAATTACTGTGTTTGGTATTAACCAACCATTGGGAGGAGCCAAAAGAAAACTTCGAGCGTGTTCACATGGATTATGCAGGCCCATTTCAAAATCATAATTTTTTTGTGCTAGTAGATGCCAAATCAAAATGGCCGGAAGTGCTCATTGTTAAAAAAAACTCCAACTACGGAAAGGACGATAATGTTACTGGAGAACATATTTTCCTCACATGGCTTTCCAAGGTAATTAATACAAGTATTTTCCAGAGTAAGGTTTTTGGTGAATATTGTCAAGATAATAGAATAGTTCAAAAGTTCATTGCGCCAGGACATCCGGCAACTAACGGGCTGGCAGAAAGATACGTACAGACTTTGAAGACAAAACTTAAAGCTATGACTGATGATCATAAACCGTTACCTATGAAAGATTATTTGCCGGTATAGAGCCACACCACTTGCAAATGGCAAAACACCAGCCTTAGTATACCTTGGGCGTGAATTAAAACCAAGATTAGATTTCATCCGCCCACATAAAGAATTTAAACCGACATCAATATTGCCTATAGCGCGTCAATTTAGCGTGAGAGACCGAGTGCAATTCGATGGTATGAAAAGAATAAACCAACTTCGAGGTTTGGTGTTGTTAAAACCAAATTTGGTCATTTGCATTATCAAGTTAAACTGGATAACGGATACAAACTAAAACGTCACATAAATCAACATACTGGCAACCCTGGAAAGTGCAGACGCGAAAAAACTTGCTACGCGGAATATATAAATAAAAATATAAAAATAAAATATAAGCAGCCTAAATTCAAATCAAAATACTTTTAAATACTGTTTCTTAAGTGCTTGTTTTATAAAAAACATTGAAATATGAGCAGCAAAAGCCGCCGCAGCATAAAAGCATAAAAAGTAATAAAATTGTTTGTGGTTAATGCAAAATTCAAGATTTAGACAGAGAATTTGAAATCATCGATGAAAGTTTTAAATGATGCGAGAGTACAGAATGATTGCATTATAAGAGGCGTTAAATCAACTGAATCAGCTGTAAATGTTGTTTTAAACATTGCAACAAAGATGAAATGTTCCTTATCTGAAGACAACATAGAAGACGCATGCTTTTTTGGTGTAAATAAGGAAGTAACCCAAAGTAAATCTCTTGTTAAGTTTTGCGACCAAAAAAACAAGAAAAACTTTATGGAACAAAAAGTGAAACTAAAGGAAGATTCTGAAATGAAAAGTGTCTATATAAATGATTATCTATCAAAAGAAAGTCTAGATCTTTTTAATTATGCGAAATCTTTAAAAGCTGCTGGATTTAAGTTTGTCTTTTGCAACGGAAATAAGGTGTTTGTCAAGAAAAATGAAAATGTTTGTGGCGGCGCCGTAACGCCGGCAAGGCACAACGATCACAACAACCACTTTGGCAAGCGATACCCAAATGATTACACCATGTCATCTTTTTGAACTTTTACCATCCCTGACATCATTTATGTCAACACGAAAACTACGCAGTTTAAATTTCATGTGTTTTGGTGGTAAAAAGCGGGTTTCTTCCAAAATTTGGGACAAAAAACCCATACACGCACATCGAAAAAATCACGCCATTTGAATAACGGAATCAGGGGTGATTTTCGTGAAAGCGTCTTACCAATATTGGCGACAAAGTTCCGCCATTATTATCGCAAATTTGAAAGCAGCCGGTTCGTTCGAACAAGTGATCGCCAAGGAAAAAGTGAAAAGGTAAAAAGTGAAGCCGAATTAAATAAAAATTTGGAGTACCATAGTGTGGTACCCACAGAAGAAGATCCACCAAGCACCTAGTGGAATATAAGTTCTTACACAATTGGAAAAATTCCACCTAAAAATCCTCACCACGGTGGTAAGTATACTTTTCGCCATCCCAGGAGGTCCGTAACTTAAATTTTTCTTCGTTCCAAAAGGGGTCGCAGTCTATGACCATCATCGGGCCAAGTCCCGCAACAAGTATCAACGTCATATCGGTAATTCAACAGCGGCACATACCTGCGTAGAAAACATCTTCAACCATCATCAGACCTTTCAGTCTCACATCATCAGCTCCAGCAGCACACACGGCTCCTAAAAACACCATCACCACACCGCTCCGCATTTAGGACACGATTTAGTGTAGGCAGCAGTTTCATCAACTCACCCAAAATCGTCAAATAGTCAGTTTCATCTCAATAGAACCACAGTCACAGGTCACCAACAATCAGGGTACACCCATCCTCATCAATTTCAATCATCTAAAACCCTAGACCAATCAGAACTAGTACTACAATCAACTGAACTAGCGGTAAGTCGTTTTTGTTATCATTTTATTATCCCGACGACGAGGCACGGCCGAGTGATTTAGGCCAAAGGCGGCCAGTATGGCCCGGTAAATAATCAGTCAAGAAGAATTCCCTAAACGTTCCACAAAAGCAATAAATGCAGTCAGAACATCTCGCCGGTCTACATGCCTAAGTGAGAAATTCCATGTAGCTGCCGCAAACGAAAATTTTCCACATCCTACATGTTAAAAGATAATCGAATATTAAGTAATTGAAATAAGCTAAAGAATTCAAGTGTTAATGTTAAGCAAAATATACGGCCGTAAAGTGTTTTAAGAGTGTCCAAAAGTTTTCCGGTAGGCGGTTAAAAGGGTTTAGAAGCCCTTAGTGAAGAGTGCTTTTTTTTTGAACGAGTCGAATTTTTGAAAAATGACCCTTTAAGGGCCAACCTCTGCCACTTGGGCGAGTGTTGTTGTCAGTACCGAGACTTCTCGGACGGACATTTCAGTAGAGTAAAGTGTTTAATTCGGGTCGCATTAATGAAGGAAGTTTTTAATATTGCTTGATTTATTATTGCCAGTATAAATAATTAGCAAATTATAATTAATGCAATAAAAGGCCACTTAATTTCAATCTTTTGGGCCCTCTAAAAACCCGGCGTAAGAACGATCCGTACTAACCCCATAATGAAGTAAGAAAACATATTATTGTCATAAGATAAAATTTGTAAAAGAAGGTATATGGAATTTGTTTTTGAGCTAGAGATTTTTAGCATATACCCACATAAGGGTAGCGCTTTGCCCTAGAGGCATTTTAAGTTTTTAATAAGACAAGTAGACAGCAATTGTTGCTGAATTGGAAAAGTTGTCTACTCAACGTTTGAAGAATAACAATAAAATTAAACAATGAGTGATTATAACGTAACGAAAAGAATTTGGTCTGAATAAGTTATGTCGGCTCAAAACTAAAAATAAGCAAGTGGGGATAAGGGAGTAAGGCTCCCCAGGCATACACATATTGGGACTCTGGAGAAGTAACAGAGTCATGGCGAAACCACAGGGGTTTCGAGAGGGCGGGTTCCAGCTGATATCGTCATCCATCAGCTGAATGTACATGGTTAAAGTAAGTGTCCCTGTCATTGCGACCAGTTTTCTCAAACAAAAACAAAACAAAACATCTTATATTTTCTTTTTCTATTATTAACATCTTTATTTCAGGTTGTCATAAAGTCATTATTAGTTTGTTTTTTTATTATTACGAAAACTAACTTCGGGCTCCGTCATTTTAAATTTTATGTCGATAACTCGTGTGTGTGAATTTTAAAGACTCGGTATGTATTTTTTAATGATCAGTGGCAGGCTGTAGTTGTGTTGATGAGTGAAAAGATCCCCTCCGTCCGGCGAGTTCCAAGCCCGGCATACGCATGGCATACTGAGCAACTCGCTCGATCAACACGCAAACTCTTAAATTGTTGAATGAAAACTTGCAGCAACTGCCAAACTAACATCGTGGTGCGCAACGTTGGGACCCCCGAGGGTTTACTTGATAAACATAAGGGAGTCACACCAACGTTGTCACTAAGTATGTTAGAGATTCTGACATAATGGCGCCCAACGTGGGGCCTCATAGATTCAAACCGTGAGTCAAGAGGTTCCAATCCACGTTGACGCGTGCTGTTGTGTCAGTTCTGACATAATGGCGCCCAACGTGGGGCCTCATAGATTCAAACCGTGAGTCAAGAGGTTCGAATCCACGTTGACGCGTGCTGTTGTGTCAGTTCTGACATAATGGCGCCCAACGTGGGGCCCGAGTTACTTTCGTAATCCGTTTTTGTATAGTGTAAAGTTTTTCGGTGTCTTTTACGCTTCCCGTAAGTCCCGTTTGGGAATATTTGTTATTTCAGACGCGTTGCGACGGGTAGGCCGCGAAACATCGAATTGCTTTTTGATACTTTTGTTTAGTTTCTTCACTTACGAAGTCTTGTTCTGGCACATTGTCAGGAACAATTGCTCGAAGTGAAGTAACTAACTCTAGTTTGATAATCCATATTTTAATTCTTCGAGTAAAATCAGTGCGTTAAGTGTTTTTATCCATTGAAATTCTGAACAATGTGTAAGTCCCGGCGAGATTCTCAGGATCTAACCGCGTTGCGACAGATTGCTAAGTTTTCAGTTGGTAAAATCATCCATTGCTTTAATGATCATTTGTTCGTCAGAATCCTGAAGTAAATCGCAAGTCCCGGCGTGATTCTCAGGATCTAACCGCGTTGCGGCGTTTTGCTTAGGATCAGTACGACAATTTGACAGTTACATTTTTATTTTATTTTTTTGAAGTGCAAATAGTTTTAGGTAGCTACGGGTTATCTAAAACTCGGCTGAATACGAAGGAAGTATTCAGGAGCGATTGAGAGAGTGAGTCGCGTATGACGGCACCAGACCCCATGCGTTTGCCCTCTCTTGGCCGCTCAGTGAACCACCTTATACAAGTTTTGTTTTTATATTATGTTTTGTTTTGGGAAAGTGTTTGTGATGTACTTCTACCATGATTACCTGGGTAAGCTTACTCGCTTATTCCCCAACTTGCTTTGAATCTTACGTAAAGATTTAATATTTTGTAGACTTTTTATTTATTTTGAAGTCTTAATTAAATTTTTTTTTTTGCGTTTGATTTTTTCGTCTTTAGTTTATGATTTGGTTTATGATTTTTGATTTTGATTTTGTAGTGATTTTTGATTTTGGGTGTTTGATCCCGCATTATTTTTTGATTTTGGGTGTTTGATCCCGCATTGTAGTGATTTTTGATTTTTGGGTGTTTGATCCCGCATTATTTTTTGATTTTGGGTGTTAGATCCCGCATTATTTTTTGATTTTGGGTGTTTGATCCCGCATTGTAGTGATTTTTGATTTTTGGGTGTTTGATCCCGCATTATTTTTTGATTTTGGGTGTTTGATCCCGCATTATTTTTGATTTTGGGTGTTTGATCCCGCATTGTAGTGATTTTTGATTTTTGGGTGTTTGATCCCGTATTATTTTTGAGTTTTTATTTTTTTTTTGGTTATAGTAATTTTTGTTTGATTTTTTTGTAGAGTATTAGTAGTAGGATTTTTGGCAATTTAGGTTGCTTATTATTTTTATATTACCTTTTTGATTTTTGTTATATCTCTTTAGTACAATTATAAATTTTTACCATTTGGTTTTCAGCACATTTTTTTTATATTATCATATTCTTTCCGTGAATTTATATTTTTTCTTTACAGGTGATAGGGTAAATTTAGTATCTATTAATTAATTAATTTTTAGGGTTTGAATTTTCTAACATCGGCACCAGTCGATGCGCGTACCACCATCAACGATTAATTGGTTTCCGAATTAACTATATTTCCCTTTTACCTCGTGTTCCCAGAGGGAAACTCGGTTTTGTCGTTTTTTTTAGCAAATCTTCGATTGCTTTCGTTTCTCTTTTTCTTTTGGTTTGAGCTTCGGAGGCAAGATGCCCATCCACCATTCTCCACTTGACGGAGCTACAGATGTGACCGATTTGGCACAGATAAATGCTTCCGGGGGAGATGTGACCCAGGCAGCTAATGCAGCCACAACGAGTAGAACGCAGACGACGATTCCAGTTTCTGGATCACCGTCAACCGCTTCAGCACCACCGGTGGTGTCTAGTGGGACTCTACATCCTGGAGGTTTCAGTGTATCCAGGAGAGGAGATGGATCAGTCGCCCAGACGCAATCCATTGACTCGCCGAGTTATAGCGTTTTGACCGCTTACAACGCTCGGACTGCACCTATGTTAGGGGCAGAGGGACCCAACAGCCAAGGTTCTGAAGAGGCGCGCCTTACCAATGAGGACGCTTTAGTGAGAAGGATTTTACCGGTTATCTTGGAAGCAACCCGGCAGACATTAGCAATTGATAAAAGAACATATCCCGCAGCTAGGATGCCACCGTTGACAGCAGCTCCAGTGGCCTATCAAACAACACCTCGGGAGGAAACATCTTACCTACAACCAGAGATAGCGGAATTTGCAGTGCAGCCACCAAGTATGATGCCCGGAAGAATGCCAGCCCAGAATAGTAGAGGGTTACAAGACGATTTCACCCGATTAGGATACGTGAGGCCACAAGACCAGTCAGGCCGACATGGCGAAGTTCCAGTGAATTTTGGACAACAAGGAGTTGAGCCATCAGGGCCTAGCGATCGTTTTTGGCCTCCATACGATTCCACGCCTCCGATAGGACATTTTGATCCCAGGACAGGCGAGGAGATGAGACCGTCTGCAGCATTGCGAGATACGCAACAAACCTCCAGTTGGGAAGAACGACAGGAGTATGGAGGGCAGAGGTATCGAAGACCAGATTTGGAGAAATGGGGTATCAAATTCGATGGGACCGCTAAGACGATAAACGTGCAGGAGTTTTTGTACCGCGTAAACATCTCAAGACGCGACTTCAATTGTTCAGAGATTGATTTATTGAAAGGGCTACCATCCTTAATGGAGGGTCCAGCTCTGGAATTCTTCTGGAATCTTCGAAAGCTGTCACCGACACTGAGTTGGAGAGAAGTACAAGCAGCCATATTGGCGCACCTCCAGCGATACGACAACGAATTCCAGCTACAAGTGCAAATTTTGAACAGGAGACAACAGGCTAATGAAACTTTTGAAGAATTCTATAACGTCATTATGCGGCTGAAGAACCAGCAAAGCAAGCCGTATCAGGAGTCCCAGCTTGTGGAGATAATGAAAGGAAACCTGAAGGCACCAGTAGCGCAGCTTTTATTCCCGATTAAGGTGCACACGCTTTATGACCTCAACCGTGAAGTTCGCCGAGCTGAGACGTTGTTAGCGATGCAGAGACAGACGATGCCATCCCGTCAGAGCTATTCGGCAAGAGTACACGAAGTAGTTTTGGAAAATAATCCAGCCGACTCTGACTTAGCTGCTGAGGTAGAAGCACTGGGAATTTCTGGCAAACTGCTATGTTGGAATTGTCGAGCGGTTGGTCACTCGTTTAGAGATTGCCCATCGACCAATAGACGAATTTTTTGTTACAAGTGTGGCAAGGAGGACACGGTCACACCGAAGTGCCCTAGGTGCCACGGAAACTCAACAAAGTACCCATCTCAGACCGGGGAGGTGCGGACGACAGAGATCTAAACCCAGTCACCAGTAAAACGAATAGTAACAACCCAGCTATGACTAAATTAGAACGCATAAATGTTTCTAATTCTGAACCTGATTTGACCAAACTGAACAGTACACAACCGGCCATAACGACCGAGCTTTCAGAAGAGAAGAATATTAATAGCATGAAGGAAAAACCAACGGAAGATGCTGCAGCCTTGGAGAATGAAACTATAACAGGAATTCTACAGAATGGAGATCGAATTGACACAGAAGTAAAAATACCAGTATTAAAGGATTTGAGACCATACCATCTACGCTTGGCGGAATATCGCGAGGCGCGAGCGAGAATCTTTGGAGTGTCTGACCGAATCGAGCGAGCGAGGATAAGGTATAACAATCGCAGGCTCGTACGCAGAGAGATTGCTGCGACAACTCTTTTTGAGGGCGCAGACAATAGATTCTACGCTAAAGTGGTGATAGGAGGTTTTGAAGTTGAAGGACTTGTGGACAGCGGAGCATCAGTCACTTGCTTAGGCAAGGGATGCCAAGAGCTGGTAGAACGAGCAGGACTTCAAGTTCATCGATTTGGTTCATCGGTTAAAACAGCCGATGGTAGCGCACATCGTATTCTCGGTAGAATTCGGGTGCGAATTAATTACAACAACAAGTCTGAGGAGATGAATTTCTACTTGGTACCTACCTTAGAGCGAGCATTGTACCTAGGGGTGGATTTTATGAGAACTTTCCGGTTGCTGACAAGCATTGAGAGTCTTTCCACTCACGGGGTAGAGCTGGCGGAGGAGGACCAGGCCCCAGAGGCGGTTAAGACCCATGTCTTGTCGCCACAACATCAGGAAGTTCTCAATTCGGTAGTCCGAAAATTCCCCTGCTATACCAGGAAGGGTCTCGGTAGGACACAACTTGAGACGCATTCCATAGATACGAGAGATGCAGTCCCCGTTAAGGACCGGTACTATCCAGTCTCACCAGCGATTCAAACACTTTTATATGCGGAGGTGGATCGCATGTTGGACTTGGGAGTCATTGAGCCCAGTGAGAGTCCTTGGAGTCATCCAGTGACACTAGTTCGCAAAGGGCCTAAGAACAGGCTTTGCTTAGATGCACGCCAGCTCAATGCTCTCACCGTAAAGGATGCGTATCCACTTCCACATATAGAAGGTTTGTTGAGTCGACTTGGAGACACTTATTACATCTCGAGTGTCGATTTGAAAGACGCATTTTGGCAAATCCCTTTGGATCCTGCCAGTAGAGAAAAAACAGCGTTCACGGTACCTGGAAGGCCACTTTACCATTTTAAAGTGATGCCCTTCGTTCTATGCAATGCAGCTCAAAGGCTTTGCAGACTTATGGACAAAGTGATCCCTGCCGCGATCCGTGATCGCGTGTTTGTGTATTTGGACGACTTATTGGTAGTATCACCGGATTTTCACACTCATATGGAGTTGTTACAGCAAGTGGCACGTTGCCTGGCTGACGCAGGACTTACCATCAATGTCCAAAAATCCAAATTTTGTTTTAAGGAGTTACGATACTTAGGCTATCTCGTGGGAGGCGGCCAAGTGAAACCTGATCCTTCTAAGGTAGAGTCTATAGTGAACTATAGATTCCCGAAAACATTGAAGCAGGTAAGAAGCTTCTTAGGCGCCACGGGTTGGTACCGGAAATTTATTTCGGACTATGCCTCCATCGCGGCTCCGATATCGGATACGTTTAAGAAGAGTAAAGCGTTTGTTTTCTCCGAAGACGCAAAATCGTCCTTCGAGGAGTTGAAAAGGGCATTGGTAACTAGTCCCGTACTAGTTCACCCTGATTTTTCGAGAAGATTTTATATCCAATGCGATGCTTCGGATCTCGGAGTAGGAGCAGTGCTCTTTCAACGAGACGAGAAAGAAGAAGAACACCCGATTGCATATTTCTCGCATAAGCTCACTTCAGCCCAGCGTAATTATACAGTCACCGAACGCGAATGTTTGGCAGTGGTACTGGCGATAAAAAAATTTCGGCCTTTTGTAGAACTTATGCCGTTTACAGTAATCACAGACCACAGTAGCCTGAAGTGGCTAATGTCGCACCGAGATTTGAGCGGACGTTTAGCTCGATGGAGTCTTCACCTCCAATCTTTCGATTTTATTATCGAACATCGAAAGGGGAAATTGAACATCGTTCCAGATACCCTGTCAAGGTATGAAATGGAGGAAGTAGCAGCGGAAGTGTTGAAGCTGATAGATTTGGAAGACGAGGCTTTTAAGAGTACCGGATATAAGGAATTGATAGAGACGATAGAGGAGAATGCAGACCGATTGCCTGATTTGAGAATTATCGACGGATTCGTGTACAAACGAACGATGCCCTATGATGGAGTGCCGCTCCACGAAGACTTTGCGTGGAAGATATGGGTACCAGCGGAGTTGACACACAGCATCATCCAGAAAGCACACGATACACCTCATGCAAGCCACGGAGGCTTTTATAAGACGCTTAGAAGAATTAAGGAATATTTCTTCTATGGACGCATGCCAAGTATGCCGCGAGTCCAAAGCAGCTAATATTACGTTGCGACCGCCCATGGGCAAAGAAGTGGTGATCCAGCGACCATTCCAGCGTGTTTATGTGGACTTTTTAGGTCCATACCCACGTTCAAAGAACGGGAACTGCTATATTTTTATAGTTTTGGATCATCTTACCAAATTTGTACTTCTGAAGGCCATGCCGAAGGCAAGTAGTAAGAGCGTGGTACGTTTCCTGATTAGTGAAGTTTGCCACAAGTTTGGTGTTCCAGAGACCATTGTCTCCGACAATGGTAAACAATTCATCGGTAATGAGTTCGGCGATTTTGTAGCGAATTTCGGTATTAAACATTTCCGAACTGCGGCTTACTCTCCACAGGCCAATGCCTCTGAGAGAGTCAACCAGTCCGTCTTGTCGGCCATACGGTCGTATATGAAAGAAGACCACCGTGAGTGGGATAGACACTTGTCGTCCATTGAGTGTTCATTAAGATCAGCCGTTCATAGCGCGATCGCGGTGACACCATATTTTGCGCTCTTCGGAGTAAACATGATCACTCACGGGAGCACGTACGAGCTGGCGAGAAGGTTGAAGAATTTAACCGAAATGGGCATTGAACAGGTGCCCAAGACAGTGGCTCATGATGTGATTCGATCCAAGATTCAGACGAGTCTTCATAAAGCTTATGAGAAGATCGAACGGACATACAATACCCGGTGTCGGCAGGTAAAGTACATTCCAGGCCAGGAAGTATTTCGCCGGAATTTCGCTCAGAGTAGCTTTAAGGACAACTTTAATGCCAAGTTGGCTCCAAAGTTTCTCAAGTGTCGAATTCTCAAACCTATAGGTAATAGCCTATATGAACTCGAAGACCTGAAGGGCGAAAGGTTAGGCGTTTTTCATGCTAAGGATATTAAGCAATAATGTTGCTTTCGTGTTTGTTATGGAACACATCGATCTCAGGACGTGGGTTCGCGTTGCCAGTAAACCGAACAGTGCCTAATTTATTTAAACCGCATAAGAATTTTGGCAGAAAAACGCTTTGATCATATAGGAATAATTTGGAACCCAATTGACGTCGGTGGGGGTACATTAAGGTAAACTTAAGATGTCTTCTCTATCCAGTAGTGTGAGGGGTTGGCAAAGACTGCCGACGAAAGTCCCCAAGTAGACTAGGTTTTCATATGTAGTGTCCTGTACGGAGATAAAACGAACACTCTCAAAAGGTTTTTACTTCTTTATCATTCCAGCTAGTACAATACATCTAACAACATCTGCAGCCCGTATAACAAGACCTCATTCGTTAGCAATAAGTATTTAAATAGGCAGTTGACAATGGCGAGTGGTGTGGAGTGCAGTGTGTGCCTATCGATTTTCACACCGTCAGATGATGCCGTATGCGTTACTAATTGTGGCCATCTGATGCATCGCGCATGCCACCACACATGGCGTGATCAATTGCGCACCGACTGTCCAGTGTGCCGACGAGCAGGTTATACTATTCAACCCGTCTATCCTGGATTTAGTGAAGGCGAACCCATCGCTGACGTAGGCGAGCTGGTGTCTCTACGAGCGGAGGTGCAGACCCATCGAGAACAGCGAGCGGCGGATCAGGCTGAAATTCACCGACAGCAGGTTAGATACGAAGAACTTCAGGCGCAATATGACATACATGTCATGACTCTTCGGCGGGAGCAGCAGTCCACTCACCAGTTGCGTGACAATCCGCATGAAGCCATCCGAACCTTACGGGCAGAAATGCAGGCCATGAGTGTGCAGCACGAACAGCGGAATAATGCGTGGGCCCAGGATTTGGCGCTGGTACGAGCAGAGATGCAATCAGTTCGAACGGAGAATGAGGAGTTGCGCCGAAGGATGGACGGACACCTGGAGGTGGATATCCAGGCACAACAAGCGCGTCGCCGGAACATTGTTTACGCCCGAGAGCAGCAAGCCGCCCGGAATTCATATGAAGAAAGTGTCAACCGGCGCAAAGTTCTGGGATACGCCGACAACAAGATAACGATTCGACACCTCTCAGCTTCAGCCATAGCCGATCCACGGCGAGCGATTGAGGAGGTCTACGAACGTTTACTCCTGGAGTTCCGGCCTGATGAGGTCACCATTGTCAATACATCTCCAATGGTCCTCTATCCGGAGCAGCACCAAATTAGATTGTCCTTCACAACACCAGGAGGCAAGTTTGATGTATTGAGCCGATTCACTCGTTTAAAGGAGAGCGGCAGAGCTGCCATACAGCAATTGGAAACCCGAGACAGTGCAGTTGCAGTTCGACTGCATAAACAGCTAGGTCTACGCACCTTCGGTCGGCGAGGCATCCGAAACATGCGCCTGGTCAATGACCAAGTAATAGTTCAGCTATCGGGAGAGCCAGGTCCCCGAGAGATAAATGATGACTACGAGCTGGACGCGTTGCTTGATCAACTGCCACAGTCATCGCGCACAGGAACGCAGCCACCGAACTCCAGTAATTGAGCGTCGCAGCGCGAGAAACTTATAACAGCCATACGTCGAAGAGCGGTAGTCCGACGTAGATAACATCAAGGGCACGAGCCCGAAAGGAGGAATATGCCAGAACCAAACCAGCACCAATGAAGTAAGTGATAGGGTGAAGTCGATCAAGACTTTATTCCTGGATGCGTCGATAGCTAATCCTGCGAGTGATGCTGGCAGCCTCTTCAGTAAGGCCCCTGAGTGACCAAACTCTAGTTCCCAACTAGAGGGAGGTCCAGCAAGACTTTACTGATGGACGAGCCAGGATTAACTTTCAGGAGCGGTGTCGACAACCTATGAGGTAACGCCCCCGATCAATCGAGCCCTAGCATGAACTTCATTGGGCAAAGGTTTCCCTCCTATCCCTCGACTGGAGAGTCGTCAGGATGGTAGGCTTTGTGGCGGCGCCGTAACGCCGGCAAGGCACAACGATCACAACAACCACTTTGGCAAGCGATACCCAAATGATTACACCATGTCATCTTTTTGAACTTTTACCATCCCTGACATCATTTATGTCAACACGAAAACTACGCAGTTTAAATTTCATGTGTTTTGGTGGTAAAAAGCGGTTTTCTTCCAAAATTTGGGACAAAAAGCCCATACACGCACATCGAAAAAATCACGTCATTTGAATAACGGAATCAGGGGTGATTTTCGTGAAAGCGTCTTACCAATATTGGCGACAAAGTTCCGCCATTATTATCGCAAATTTGAAAGCAGCCGGTTCGTTCGAACAAGTGATCGCCAAGGAAAAAGTGAAAAGGTAAAAAGTGAAGCCGAATTAAATAAAAATTTGGAGTACCATAGTGTGGTACCCACAGAAGAAGATCCACCAAGCACCTAGTGGAATATAAGTTCTTACACAATTGGAAAAATTCCACCTAAAAATCCTCACCACGGTGGTAAGTATACTTTTCGCCATCCCAGGAGGTCCGTAACTTAAATTTTTCTTCGTTCCAAAAGGGGTCGCAGTCTATGACCATCATCGGGCCAAGTCCCGCAACAAGTATCAACGTCATATCGGTAATTCAACAGCGGCACATACCTGCTTAGAAAACATCTTCAACCATCATCAGACCTTTCAGTCTCACATCATCAGCTCCAGCAGCACACACGGCTCCTAAAAACACCATCACCATACCGCTCCGCATTTAGGACACGATTTAGTGTAGGCAGCAGTTTCATCAACTCACCCAAAATCGTCAAATAGTCAGTTTCATCTCAATAGAACCACAGTCACAGGTCACCAACAATCAGGGTACACCCATCCTCATCAATTTCAATCATCTAAAACCCTAGACCAATCAGAACTAGTACTACAATCAACTGAACTAGCGGTAAGTCGTTTTTGTTATCATTTTATTATCCCGACGACGAGGCACGGCCGAGTGATTTAGGCCAAAGGCGGCCAGTATGGCCCGGTAAATAATCAGTCAAGAAGAATTCCCTAAACGTTCCACAAAAGCAATAAATGCAGTCAGAACATCTCGGCGGTCTACATGCCTAAGTGAGAAATTCCATGTAGCTGCCGCAAAGGAAAATTTTCCACATCCTACATGTTAAAAGATAATCGAATATTAAGTAATTGAAATAAGCTAAAGAATTCAAGTGTTAATGTTAAGCAAAATATACGGCCGTAAAGTGTTTTAAGAGTGTCCAAAAGTTTTCCGGTAGGCGGTTAAAAGGGTTTAGAAGCCCTTAGTGAAGAGTGCCTTTTTTTTGAACGAGTCGAATTTTTGAAAAATTACCCTTTAAGGGCCAACCTCTGCCAGTTGGGCGAGTGTTGTTGTCAGTACCGAGACTTCTCGGACGGACATTTCAGTAGAGTAAAGTGTTTAATTCGGGTCGCATTAATGAAGGAAGTTTTTAATATTGCTTGATTTATTATTGCCAGTATAAATAATTAGCAAATTATAATTAACGCAATAAAAGGCCACTTAATTTCAATCTTTTGGGCCCTCTAAAAACCCGGCGTAAGAACGATCCGTACTAACCCCATAATGAAGTAAGAAAACATATTATTGTCATAAGATAAAATTTGTAAAAGAAGGTATATGGAATTTGTTTTTGAGCTAGAGATTTTTAGCATATACCCACATAAGGGTAGCGCTTCGCCCTAGAGGCATTTTAAGTTTTTAATAAGACAAGTAGACAGCAATTGTTGCTGAATTGGAAAAGTTGTCTACTCAACGTTTGAAGAATAACAATAAAATTAAACAATGAGTGATTATAACGTAACGAAAAGAATTTGGTCTGAATAAGTTATGTCGGCTCAAAACTAAAAATAAGCAAGTGGGGATAAGGGAGTAAGGCTCCCCAGGCATACACATATTGGGACTCTGGAGAAGTAACAGAGTCATGGCGAAACCACAGGGGTTTCGAGAGGGCGGGTTCCAGCTGATATCGTCATCCATCAGCTGAATGTACATGGTTAAAGTAAGTGTCCCTGTCATTGCGACCAGTTTTCTCAAACAAAAACAAAACAAAACATCTTATATTTTCTTTTTCTATTATTAACATCTTTATTTCAGGTTGTCATAAAGTCATTATTAGTTTGTTTTTTTATTATTACGAAAACTAACTTCGGGCTCCGTCATTTTAAATTTTATGTCGATAACTCGTGTGTGTGAATTTTAAAGACTCGGTATGTATTTTTTAATGATCAGTGGCAGGCTGTAGTTGTGTTGATGAGTGAAAAGATCCCCTCCGTCCGGCGAGTTCCAAGCCCGGCATACGCATGGCATACTGAGCAACTCGCTCGATCAACACGCAAACTCTTAAATTGTTGAATGAAAACTTGCAGCAACTGCCAAACTAACATCGTGGTGCGCAACGTTGGGACCCCCGAGGGTTTACTTGATAAACATAAGGGAGTCACACCAACGTTGTCACTAAGTATGTTAGAGATTCTGACATGTTCGAGCAATGTGGATTAAAATTAAAGAAGATGTTGATAAATTGTTGTTGAACTTTGCAACTGGTGGATCTGGGCGTAGCCGTGGTCGAGTAATTTTGCCTGAAGATGAAAGTTCTAATGAAGATGAAGCTGATGACAGTATGTACTTTTGTGTCACCAATTTAATTTGTATTCTTTGGTTATAATTTTTGGTTGAATTTTTATTTTATTACTTCTTATGAACCTGTCTTGCTTTATGGCGCAGAATCCTGGGTCCTATCGCAAGCAGACGAAACATCTGTAGGAGTCTTCGAGAGAAAAATACTCCGAAAAATGTATGGCCTATAGTGCACAACGGCGAGTATCGGCGACGCATGAATCATGAGCTGTATGAGCTTTATCCTGACATTGACATAGTTAAGCAGATCAAGATAACGCGATTGCGCTGGCTAGGCCATGTCAGTAGAATGGATGAAGATGAACCAGCGCGAAGGGTTTTCGAAACCGAACTCGAAGGAAGACGAAAAATAGGAAGACCAAGACTCCGCTGGAGGAATCAGGTTGACGAATCCCTGCGTACACTTGGTATTGCCACCTGGAGAGATAAAGCAAAAGATCGAACTGGTTGGCGAAATATGTTATCTTCGTTTTGTAAGGTCCCTGACCCCCCGGGGTTGTCCGAGACCGGATAAGTAAGTAAGTACTTCTTATGAACAATCAATATTTTTCTAATTTAAAATCCTTTAATAAATACATAAAAAAAGAATAATAATGATGATTATTTACGGGATAACCACAAAATTCTGCTTTCCAAAATTCTGTCGTACAAAAATGCTGTTTTTTTCCCAAAAAAAAAATTCTGTCTGACTAAAATTCTGTTTTACAAAATTCTGTTTTTAATAAAATTCTGTCTATTAAAATTCTGGTTTTTGAAATGTTATTCCCCTTTCATTATGAGAAAAAAAAATAAAATGCCGTTAAATTATTTATTAAGAATTAAAGCCAGTTTATTATGAATAAGAAATGTTACATATAATAACGTATTTGTATGGTTAGATATTTATTCGTTGGAAACAAATTATGAAATATGTAATAAATAATTAATGGATTTTCAAAATCGATCTAAAAAAATGCATATTTTTGAAAAATATATTAGTTTAAAAGAAAAAAACAAACATTAAATAAAAACACAAATTAGTTAAAAATCAATTAAATTAAGACAAAGTTAAAAATAATAAAAAATCATAGCAATTCAATTTAACTGATAACAATATTTAATTACTTATAAACTAAGTTTTTTGCTATTCTTTTTAAATATTGTAGTTTTCTTTAAACGATTAAATTTTTTTACAATACGTGAAATATTTTTTTTCTTTACATTTCTTTTATTGTTTTTTAATTTTTCTCCATTCTCAATCTTGGAGACAATATTTTGAGAATAGATTAATTCTCCTTTTAAATGTTCTACAATTTTGTAGAGTCCGCTTTTTTTTCGTCCAACTACAACACTCAAACGTCGGTGCCATGACTCGACATTGTTTGTAGTTTTCGGGTATTTTTCAGAATACTCGCAATCAAATATCGTCCAAAATTCAGGTGGGTATTTACGAGCGTTATAGACATAATTGGCCTATTTGGCTACTTTTACTGGACGAACATACGCAAGCGCTTTTAAACATCTTACTTGCAGTGAGCAATTTTCATCATTTCCGTACTTAGTAACCAATCTGAAATGATAATGTTGTACATATTGTAATATTATTTCATTACTATAAATTATAAAAGTTATTAAAAATTCTTACCGTTCTTTTTGAATACGGCGCCACAATATCTGGGAAAAATGGAAAAAGCACCCTCGTATCTGCGAATATTATATCAACTTCGAAGTCAGATATAATACGATTAGGCTTAAAAAAAACTCCATATTCCAAAGCAATTTGAATTACGCGTTTAAAAAATGCTTCATACAGTACTGCAGATTTTTTGGACATTAGGCAGAATAGGAGTGGGACGACCTCTCGTTCAATCCTTCCATGAACGGAAAAGAGTTGGCGCATTATTGTGGGCACAACATCAAAAGTGCCGTCAACGAGCCAACAATCGCTTTTTTGTAGAAGTTGAATTGATGATTTTGTGCCGAATATAACCATATATTCATCTCCCACTTTCTCTCTCTGAAAACTCCCATTTCATTCCGAGTGTATCCTATTTTTCGCTTTTGCGCGTACTTCGAGGGAAGGTAATGGCGACATTTTTGGTTTGTAATTACCACCGATTGTTGCACTATTTGACTTGGATTAAGGGGTTTGTTTATAGCGGCATATTTTACAAAAGTATTTGTTCTGGATATTTCCACTGCACTAGCAATAGGTTCGCGGGTATGCTTTTTTGGATATCTTATTAAAACATGCTCGTTATTTTCCATTGCTGTTATTAATCGAGAGGAACACTTATCTGGAGCACGACCAATTAAAGGTTCCTTTCTGTCTTTTCATTTCCAAATAATAAAAATATCCGTTGAGACACAACATTTCTTTATTTTTATTGGTTTTTATTAATTCCACTTTATTAAGTTTTATTTTTTTAAACACGACACATTAAACAACACAATTGCGACTAATTTTAAATAAAATGCTGGAACATAATTTTTGACCAAACACAGTGTATGTGATGCATTTTATTAAAATTTGAAAAGTGTTTTTTTAAACAGTATTTTTTTAAAATGTAAGGGAAAGTTAGGGCAAAGTGATTTCTTAATTGTTTTATTTGTATGTATGTGTTTGTAAATGCATTTTCAGTTAAATAAAAAATTATTTGAAACAAATCGTGCCATAACCTTTGCGAAACCCAAATTGTCTGCTGAATATTATGCTATGATTTTCAAGATAACTATTTAAGATAGCCACCGTCGGTGGTGCAATGGGTAGTGTGCGCGCCTCTTGTACAGGAGATGCTGGGTTCGATCCCTGCTCCAACCACCTTAAAATTTCTTTCGACGACGGTCACCTCGCTTAGTGACGGCGACACTATCGAGTATATAGCCATGAAAAAGCTTCTCAAAATACCGTTCGGAATCGGTGTAAAACTGTAGGTCCCAATCAGTGAGTGAAAACTGGAACGCGCACAGCTCAGTGATTGTGAGAAGCTCTCCCCGGTCCCTTCATGGGATGTAATGGGAAACCATTTTTCATTCATTGTCACCTTGTTTACATACCAATAGTATTTGCATGTAAAAACTCTGCCACATTAAAATCTTTGCAGAGAGCACAAACCAAAGCTTTAAAAATTGTATATAATTTACCAAAGGACTACCCTACAATATATATATTTAAAAATTATGCTAGATGTATACTTCCAGTGAGGGGTATATATAAACATAATATTTTAATGTTCATGTTTAAATCTATGAATGGAGTAAGTAATAGCTTCATTGAATTTCGTCAATATTGTGATCAATCTCAAGCAAATACACGTCATCGCCTAAACCTTATACATCACGATGCAGACTTGAACTTACAAAGCAAAAGATTGAGTATGCTGGACCTCATGAATTTAATGATTTGCCTTATAATATCAAACAAATTGCTAGAATATCAGATTTCAAATCCAAACTTAAAACGTATCTACTAGAAAGAATTTAAACGCTCCTATGATAACTTATTGCATTCTATTTTCTTTAATTATAATTTTTATTACATATTCATTGTATATACATTTGTTATTTTTTTTGTTTAATTTTGAGAAAATTTAATATTTAGTATTTTAATAATTTTTGCCAGTTGGTCTCTACCAAAGCCTTCAGGGCGCGGAGACAACATTTATTATTGTGAACTACATTTTTATGAAATAAATAACTAAATAAATAACGTAGGAAAACCCGGTAAGACAGTGACAGTCAAGACAGTCAAAAGTTGAAGGAATACAAATTGAAGTACGTGCACCAGTTCGTCATCAACAGCAGACTGTAACGCCAACTCAACTATCTACCGGTCAAGAATTATTGGGACGGTCTACTAGAATCCGTAGACCTCCGCCTCATCTCTCAGCCCATGTCTGCTATAAAGCGTGGGAGATTGTAGTGTCCATATTGATTAGAGTTGACATCACTGTTATTATCTTCTGTCCATGTTTTCAAAAGTATTACATATTAAATATATCAGTCAGTACGTTTTGCCTACTCAGATGCTTAACATCATATCTCCTTCATTTTACGTATTGTAGTTAATTAAGTCTTATGAATAAAATCATTTTATGAACTGTAACGCGTGCGACTTATTCGGCCTTATTCCCCTTGTCGTCGTCGACGTCGTCATCTGATTTTTGTCAACTTTCGAACGTTATAAATGTATTGTCACATTGAAAACAACAAAGTTTTTGATGTCTATGATCCAAAAAACAACCCTCTTAAAACATTACGCAACATTTTTTTTTCCCAAATGCCTTCAAGTCGCCAATAAAAATGGTGTCGATATTGTATTGACGTCGACGACGACAGCGGGAATAAGGGCGATTATTTATATCGACACAAAACTAATAGCAGTAGTTGTTTGACTTGAAATTTTTGAAGTCCCTTTAAGAGTATTTCCGACAGCTTCCCATCGATATACAGTGTGCAGCAAGTCATGGCACCTCAGTCGAACTATTTTATTGTATGTGTTCATTTACGCACTTATAAAATAAAAGAAAAATTTCTCAATAAATTAGCTAAATAATAATAAAAGCTGAGATCATGACAAATACAGATGTTTGTACAGCATATAAGTCTTGGTACCCCTGGGTAAACACGAATTTACACGAAATTTGTCCCTTTCATATTTGTACAAACATACTAGAGATCCTACAGTTTACTCTTACATCCTGTTTCTCTATCTCAATCGAAAGTTTTCTTGTCGGTTCAAGTCGAATGAAATCATAAATTTTTCAGTACAAATTTTGGTTTTTCTATTCGAATGTGCTGTCACTTAGGAACAAACATGAAGTCAGGCGAACGAAAATTTCGACTTAGAGAAACCAAATTTGAGTCGAATGTGAGTGACTGATTTTGAAACAGGCGGATAGAGAAACAGGCTGTTAATTTTCTTCTGAAAGCTATAACTATAAGCTATAGCACATAGCAGTGGGTTATTGAAAAAAGTTACGTGAGCTGTATCAAGAATAGAATAGTAGGATAAATTATAATTAATAACCTTTAAATTGGAAAATTACAAATCAGAACAAATCAATCAACCATACAACAACTTATAAATCAGTTCAAAAATCAAAAAAAAAAAAATAAACTGCAAAACGGACGTGACTGAAAAATAGTAATTTTTTTCATATTTAAGAAAAATCTATTTACAACGTAGTTTCAGAGCTAATGGATTCATGTGACAGTGTTTCTGCAGGCACAGTTCGCAGGAACATCAAAAGTGCCGGGAACAAGCCTTAGGTTAACAAAACAATTATAAATTAGCGAATAAATTAATTACTATAAAAGTCAAATTATCTTTGGAATAGTCATATTCTCGGACGAATTCAAATTAAATATTTTTGGATCAGACGGACGCAGCTTCTTAGAATTAATTAGAGCCCTGCACAAGTGTTTCAAGCCTAATTGTTATTTTCCAAGACAAGTGATTGTTTTGATTCTGCGAAA
Source organism: Phaonia tiefii (assembly GCA_963931995.1). NCBI lineage: Eukaryota > Metazoa > Arthropoda > Insecta > Diptera > Muscidae > Phaonia > Phaonia tiefii. The sequence continues at coordinate 138,300,263 of OZ008368.1, forward strand.
TTCCGATAACGGAATTGTTTTGTTAAAGAAACAAAACAAAAGCAAGAGAGCGAAAAAGTGTGGGTTTTGATCAAAACAATGTTTTAAAAATATGTTATGTAAGACAGTAAATGATTCAAAACAAAATTTGTAATTGCGACAGCGTTTTGCATTAAAATAACAAAGTGAACTTTTTTATGAACTTCAATTTGGTTTTTGTTTTCTATGTAAGCAAAACTAATAGTACCTACGTAGTAACAGAATGAATGTGTAATTATTAAGTTAAAGTAATTAAGTATACTAAATAAAATGCAGTAATTAAGTAAGTTATCTCGTCAATGATTACCTCGTCAATGATGGTTTTCTTCGTTTGGAAATGTTAAAATAGGCAAATATGTATTTGAAATTGAAAAATGTCATATTCCGAAGGTGTCTATCCTGAAAATGATTAGCCAGTTTAAATCTACTAACCAAGGGCTACGTCTGGACATAAGTCTCATTGACGAGGTTTGTCTCGTTTGGATATAGTGACATATACATATATTATTGCGTAGTTTATTAAAAACAGAAAGTGGATAATTTATTTTACTAAAGGTGTTTTGAATAATATTGTTATTAAATATGGAAAGTTAATGTCGGGCCTTAGATAATGACATAGATTTAGTTGACGAGGAAAGTTATATTTATGTATATCAGCTATATATGTTTAGAAAGAAATTCCACTTTTTTTTTGACGCCCTATGTGCATCTCGAAAGTTCTTGGCATTAGTTACTTCAAATATATTAAACTCAAACTGTTTTCTTTTTATTTTATAAGTTTCGCTGCCTTTGTGGCCACAGATCGTCCAAAAATCGGTTTTTTATACCTACTCATCGTATATCATATATTAACATTACTCTGCTAACTCCATAACAGAATTCTGTAAACGAAGTGGTTTGTGTCTTGGATAGTTAAATTCGGAATTTATCTTCACACACATAATAATTGACACAAAGTTTTATTAAGAGCATTGAACGATAGAATGGAAATGCGGACTTTATTTTATAAAGACTATGTCATCCAGATGACCGTTGACATTCGTCGCCTGGCCTCGAGAATTTTCGAAAAAAAATGGTGCAATTATCTCATACGTGAATAATGCACACCAACCGTTACCCTGGGGTAATGCAATGGATTTTGATGTTTCAATCGAGGGTTGCGGATTCTTGAAGACCAGTAACGGCAGTTTTGCTTGTTGATGTTGGCGTAAATCAGTCACTTTCTTTCAGTTGTTGAACGATTTGAAATTTAAAAAATTTATAAATTCAGATCCTTTTTCAAAATTTCCGTATTGAAAGTCAGGGATTTTCACGTAAACTACTTTCAACCAGTTCAATGTTTCAACCAGTTCAATGTTTGTCGACGAGCAATTACGTAAGAATCATTACTCTTAAAAAATGTCTCCACAGCGAATGCACGATGCTCACTCGACAACTGCGACATCGTGACTGACAAATCCGCAATATCGATAAACCCTCCCTCCGCACCGATTTTTATTACTTTTTGAAAAAATCGTATTGAAAAATATAAGTTAGCCACCAGACACCCACCCTGTATTAATAGTGTTGTCATAATTTGTGCCGTTTTGGCACAATTTTTTTTGGTTTTGGCACTAGTATTTTGAAAAATTATGCCAAGTGCCGTTTAGCACAATTTCCCCAACATTTTTTCAATTAAGTGTAATTTAAGTGTAATTTTTTAGCACAACTGTTTTGCAAACGGCATAATTTTCAGTACTAAAACATTCTTAATTTAATTTTTTATTGTAAAATCTATTGCTGTAATATATCGGTATCTTGTGGTATAATTCCACATTTTAAGGTTCCTACAAACCTATGTAAGCGTATTTTCGCCAAATGACGGCTTCACAAAATAGTGAACATTGTTTCTTATACATTATCCAACATCGAAACGTCTTATATTTATTGTTTAAAATTGTTTGCATCAAATACACATAATACAGCTATTATTCCTCCGCGAAGTAGACGATTGGAGCATTGTTCTCTAGGATAAGTGGAACGGATTCCAAAAGCAATTATCTAAAACTTAGAAAATTCTCTCACAAGATTGAAAAAAATTGTTAAAAACAATGGATTTTTTCAAAGATTTATATAAAATAATACTTCGTTTAATACTTCCTTTTAAGTTGAAGAGTTAAGGTACAACTAACCTGACAAATCATCTCACTTTTAGCGGGATTGCCCCTCTTTTTGCGCGATTATCCCTCTTTTTGCGCGAATATCCCGCTTTATACGCGAATATCCCGCATTTTGGGTGTCGCAGCCTGACTTGAACCTATAATAACAAAATGATTCTATAGAAAATAAATCGCTTGTATTTATATATTTAGTCTTATTTTAGATTTTTATTTAAAACCAAAACAATCTGTTTTTTCTTACCCATTGTGTCCCGCTTTTTTGGTCGCAATCAGTTATTGTTGTGATTTGAATGAACATTTGTTCGATACAATGTACTGTACTATAATCATTTGTAGTATGATTAGTTCAATAAACGATTTTAAACTAACAGGTTATGGGCCCAGAGACACGTTCGGTATAAAATATTTAAAAAAATTAACCGGGAATTGTTTTTTTTTTTCTTCAAACCGATATATTTTGAAAAGAAATGACAAGCAGTAATAATTCGTCTTTCCCTCTTGAAAGATTGCGAGGAAGAGAGAATTTCGATGTCTGGAAGCCGCAAGCGAAGTCGTGCTTGGTCATCAAGGGATGCTGGAAGGCAGTTGCTGAAGTTACACAGGATGCATCGTTAAACGAAAGAGCATTGGCTGAAATAACTTTGATGATTGACCCATGCAATTATGGGCACGTCGCAACAGCAACAACAGCAAAGGCGGCGTGGGATGCGTTAATGAACGTATACGACGATTCAGGACTCACGAGGAAGGTCGAACTGCTGAAGCAATTAGTAAATATAAAAATGCAGGATTACTGCCCGATTCAAGAATATATCAACGAAATGGTTATTATTTCTCTAAAAGTCAAGAATTCCGGTTTAAACGTAGATGACGAGCTGACCGCATCTTTAATGTTAGCCGGGCCGGATTGACAGATGACTTCAAACCTCTAGTTATGGCGGTCGAGAACTCGAAGGATAAGTTAACGGTTGACATGGTAAAGAATTTGTTACTTCAGGATACTAAGTTCGATTGCACAGCTGAAAAAGATGGCGCATTGAAAGCAAAATCCTATAAGAAGAATGCAAAACAAGTTCGATGTTACAATTGCAATGGATTAGGACACATTTCTAAAAACTGTCCTAATAAAGCAAAGGGTAACTACAGCGGAAATAAAAGGAACACCAGAAAAAAAAATCGGAATTGTTATTCGCAACACGTAGCAGTGTAGGATCTTGCGCTAAGGCGACGACTTTCAAGGATCCCAAGGAAAGTTCAAGTATCTGGTACGTCGACAGTGGTGCAAGTAACCACATGACCAATGAGAAATCCCAGTTGTACAACATACGCAGCGTTACTGGTAAGAGAGTCATGGTTGCAGATAAGAATGAATTGGTGGTCGAATGTATTGGAGACATGGATGTAAATGTAGGCCATGGAAGAAATGACAAAATTGTAACCATTACAAATGTCGAATACGTTCCCAATTTGTGTGCAAATTTACTTTCTGTCAGACAAATGACGAAGCTGGGAAGAGAAGTTTTATTCAATGAAAATAAATGCAAGATAGCAGGCAAAAATGGGGAGATTGTGGCGACAGCGACTGCTGAAAACGAATTGTAAACGTTAGATTGCAAACCCGAAGTTTCAACAGAGCTTGGCATGAAAATTACACAAAACAAAGATGGAATAAAGATTGACCAGTCAAAGTTTTTCTGATGTGTTGTCTCGGTTCGGCATGGAAGACTGTAATCCAACATCGACCCCAATGGATTATAATCAAAAATTATCGAGATGCATGTCGCCGAAGGACAGTGCGGAAAAGGAGCAAATGTCAAATGTGCCATACATGCAGGCGATCGGATGTTTGTTGTTTGCAGCACAAATATCACGCCGACATTTGCCATGCGGTAAACGTTTTAAGCCGTTTTTAGTACAAATCCCGGCAAAGCTCATTGGGAAGCCGTGAAACGGGTGATGCGGTACTTCAAAGGCACCATAAATAAAGGACTGTTTTATAAAAGAAACTTGAACAACATGACCGGATATTGTGATGCTGATTGGGCAGGTAATGTTGATGACCGGCAGTCAACAACTGGATACGTCTTTATTTTTCAATCCCGAGCAATATCCTGGGCAACAAGAATACAAAAAACCGTTGCGTTATCCTCGACAGAAGCAGAATTTATGACAATAACTGTCGCAATTCAAGAGTCCATATGGTTGAAGAGACTTGAATCTGAACTAAATTCTGAAATTGAAAAGAGTATGATTTTATTTAGTGACAATAAGGGAGCAATTCAAGTAGCTATGAACAATAATTACTCAACAAAGTACTGTTTTGGAACAGACCTAGTATAGATCGGCACATCCAATTTTTTTGCTTTTTTTTTGGCGCAGGGAACGTTATTTTAAGTAAACAAAGTAAAATAAAAAAATCGGGGGGAACCCCTATTTTGGGAGTTACGGGCCCCCAAAGTTCTGGCATACGGGATGGTCTTACGAGTGTGATGCCGTCTTGTGGGACCGATTTGACCACTTCTTTCTGTAATAGGAGCAATTTTTATTTTTTTGTTGCGATCTCGATAACCAAGATAGTTATCGAAAAAATTTATTTAAGTTTTTCGGCTTATTTTTTGATTTCTATTAAGACTTAAATTTTTTTTATGAGAAATGTTGAAATTGAAAAAAAAACGATATTTTTAAAATTAATAATCCAATATCTCGATAACTAAGAGTTATCGAAAAAAAATTTTTTAATTTTTTTTGTTTATTTCGACTTCTTTTACATAAAAAAGTTGTGAAATCGGTCCCATAATAAGGCACCACACGTAGTATCCTCCTGTATGACCGAACTTCGGTGGCCCATAACTCCGAAAATAGGTGTTGCCGCCGATTTTTTTTATATAATTTTGTTTACTTATAACTAAAAGTTCTATCCAATGGTGATAGTTTGGAGCCGAAGTCGAGTTGCCGACCTATTCTAGGTTTAAGCCGGCTTATGCTGTACACATACATACATATCTGACGTTGTAATGATCTCCGACTTACATAATTATAACTGTAAATTGTTTGTGGTTTCTTACAGTACAAAGGTGACGACATAAAACAGTAATGTGTCCCATAACATCCCATGAAGGGATAGGGAAGAGCTTCTCACAATCATTGCGATATGCGCTTTTTAGTTGTACACACTGATTGGGACCTACAGTTTTAAACCGGTTCCAACGATATTTTGAGAAGCTTTTTAATGGATAAGTACTCGATAGTGTCGCCATCACTAAGCGAGGTGAGCGCCGTCGAAATACATACATACATGTACGGTGGTTAGAGCAGAGATCTGTCCCACGATCTCATGTACAACAGCCGGACACACTAACCATTGCACCACCGATGGCCATGATGATGACCGACATACAAAAATTAATATCTTCCGTTTTAACACATTTTTTGAGATATTTTGGGGAAATGTCTTATTTCGACTGGGATACGTACCATGACTTGCTTCTCACTGAATATTTTGACCTGATCGGTTACTGAAGGACGAGATCTATATGCCCGGCCATGTTGGAGTTCCATATCTCGGGAAGAGTGGACTCGGAAATCCCATTTCCCCCCAAACTAAATCTACAGGGGTAAAAACTAATTTGTGTTGCAAGTTGTCGGTAAAGTAGACTTGCTCCCAATATAAACAAAACAAAGAATTATGCACTTCCTTTCATAACAAAAATCCGAATACTACTAATAGCAAGTGGCCACATTCCGCATTTCTGAAAAGTTACCTCACAATAAAACTATTTAGCCAATTAATCGGAGATTATTTCATTTAATTGCAGAAATCACGGTTAGTGTAATCCTATATCTACTGCAATATTTTGTTTTACAATACACCACACGACCATGTGTACATATATATGTACATACATACATATGTGCATACATATATTAGGAACTTACTGTTCTTTAATAAATGTAGTGTATATTATAACTTGCATTACCAATACACATTATTTGCCAATTTTGTCACGCATAATATTGGTACATTCATAATCATCTATTTTTCACGTATTAATTTAATTACATAAACACAATAGTTTATTAAATAAAGTTCAGTCTGCAGCATACAAAATACGGGTTGTTTAATTGTTGTCATTCAATCTGTGGCAACCTAAATTAACGCTATGGCGCTATTCAAATGTGATCAACCTAAACCAAGGCGCGTCAAACGACTTTTAAACCACATTCATGTAGTCGAGATTTCCGCTAAGATTGTAGAATCCCGATTGGGAACTTATTTAATATAGCCCCACCCTCCCCAAAAAATAAGAAGGGTGTAGAACAGATTATTATAAACAAAACTGTTAAATAGAAAAAATTGGAGACGAGCCGTTGTTTGGCAGTTACGGGTCCTCGAAGTTTAGGCATATGGAGTGATTTTGTGATCCCAACATTTTGTTTTATGTAAACAGGGTTGAAATAAGTATAAAAGACTCTAAATGAAAAAAATCGATAACTTGCTTGGGTATCGAGTTATAGCCTTTTCACACTAGCGTACAAGATTTTAAAAAATGAATCATGCATTCGCACTTGCAACATCTTCCATCTGTCATCAAATATTCATTTATTAACCTGCCACATCGATGTAGCCAAATTGTTGTGATCAAAAATAAACGAACTACAATGGGTCAGGAAATATAAGTATGCATGTAATTGTAGTCTATTTGGACCCCGGAAACGAAAAAATGGAGAATGACATTCATCAAACGTTTATTTTTTAACAATTCATATTTATTACAATTGGTTTTTTCCTACATTTATTTTGTCAATATGTATTTATATCAGCGGATGTAATTACGAGAAGACATTAGCTCTGTTCGAGTACTCGAAAATTTGTGCAAATTTGTACAAATTTTTACTGAACCCTGTTCGTTTACTCCAAAAGTCCAGTAAATGAGAGCCAGAGAGCGAAAATTTTGACAGTTCGATGTTAGAGTTTTTTCAAATTTTGGTTGGAGATATTTTAGCCAACATAAAATTGTAAGATAGAACAGCTGTTTGAAATCAGCTGTTTTATGTAAAGAAACAAAACACAAAAATAAATTAACAACGACAGAGGTAAGTACAAATTATTTTGTTTAATATTTTATTCAATATATTTGTGAAATTTAGAAACAAAATGAAAAACAATAATGTGCAGTGGCATTCAGGAAATTCTGGTGAACCGGCGACGTCATTATTGGACAACTGTGGCAGTAGCAAAGGTATGGAAATACACGCCAGAATGTATGTATGTATGTGGCAAAGGATACAATTTCTTTCAATTGTATTGGAACTTGTGGTAACTTCCAAAAATGTATTTGTTGGAAGAATAAAAATTAATAAATTAATAAAAATTTCTTCCAAATAAAAATTACAGCTTTTGTTTAATGAAATGCAAACAGATAAATCAGCTGTTTCCTTGCACACATAAACATCAGCTGTTTCATTGCAAATTATTACTGGAAGTCGTTCGCGTACTTTATTTGCAAATTTTCATAAAGAGAGTAAAATTGTTGTTTCGCTCTCAAAAGTAGATTCTTGCAAATTTTTACTGGGAAAGTACTCGAACAGAGCTAATAGCTATTTTATATATGTTTGGTTTCATTCCAGTACCAAATTCCGAACAAATTTGTTATAAAATTGCAATACAAGAAAGCAACAAAGTATAAAAACAAAATACATTTGAATTTAAAAGCCAATTGAGGCAAAGATTTGAAAATATTTAAAGCAGCTGTTCAAGCGCTACCACCTGATATAAATACATATATTTTGTTGAATGGACACAAAATTATCGAATGATGTGGGGTGAAACGAAATGGGAAAGGAGCATTTTTCAAATATGTCGAGCTCACAAAGTGTCAAATTTGTATGGGGAAATCTGTGGTGGCAACTCGAGTTACGCTCAAATTAAATTTTTCGAGAATCGAGTTGTACATATCGTACTGCACACTATATAATCCAAATATGAATAATCCAATTTGTAGTTCCCAAGATATTGGATAAGATTTATTATCAAATCTCGATCAATCAATACGTTACAAATGAAATTTGAACCCTAAGACCCCTTTCACACTCGGCAAGTTACTTGCGCAAGTCTCTTGCCAAAGTCTTGGTTTGCTGATGTCAGAGGTAAGGTCGGGTTAGGGGAATAAATTTGAGGTACAGACTTGCTTGTACTCGGAAAGTTGAAAAACTGACTTGCGCAAGTAACTTGCCGAGTGTGAAAGGGGTCTTAAAACGCTCTCCTAAACAGTTGCAAAAATAGACATATGCAATTTGGCAAATTGATTGAAGATGTAAGATGTAGCCTAGCGTGAAAAGGCTATTATGGAAGTTGATAATTTTTAAAATACAGACTTTCTAAATTAAAAAAACAAGAAATTGTTGATAAGGGGTTGGATATAAAATCTTAAAATAACAAAATAAAATTTTGGAATAACGCTCTTAGTGATGGATATATACGGGTTTAAATGTGTGAAATTTATCGATTTTTTTTAATTTAAAAATTTTTTTAAATGTTTGGTACAAAATCGGAAAATAAACAAAAATAAATATATAAATTTTTGCGATAGCTCGTTCAGTTTACGAGATATTAGCGCTACAATTGTTTAGGGTGGTATTCTTAAAGTCGTGAATCAGTCAATTCGCGTTACTTTTGTCATTTTGGTAGTTTATAAAACGTTACAGCTGTTCGGTGACTACCTGCGTTGAGTTACGTTATTTAAGGGGTAGTTTATAAAACGCAGCGCAACGTTTTTGATCACTTCAGGTGTCAAATTGAACACGCCTCAGTTATTCGCGTTAGTTGAAGAAATTACAACTTTAGGGTAGTATTCTAGAAGTCCCGAAAGTGAACGTAATCGCAAAAGCCAACGGGAACGCCAAAATCAAAAAAATGTAGTTTGTATTTGTTTGTTTACGAAATCTGTCACTGACATATGCGGTTTATCGAGTTGCCAAACTAAAATAAACAATTATAGATCAGCAAAAGTTATCTTGAGTGAAATGCTCAGAATGAAAAAGATTACAAAATTTAGCTCTGATTGAGTAGATCAACAGATTTTAAGATTGCTATTATTTATAATTCTGCAAATACCAACAATATTCACATAAAATGTGTAAAAAAACGTATGTTATTTTGGGATTCAATGTCCAATAAATTTCCCCATCTATATTAAATTAGTTGTCTTTTCAAAACCACGTGCCATTGGCGTTATGTATTGATTGTTGTAATGTATTGGTTCTTTTGTTTATTATTGTCAACATCAACTTATGTCTATAATTTTTAAATACAATTATAATAGTTTTGCCACGCATTATTTATTTCAACATTCCATTTCTAATTTTATTATTGTAAATATGAATTTCAGTCGGTAAACAGTATAATTTTAAATTATTTAGAAAAAATTTTTTTGAGCTCTATCCGTCGAATGCATTTCAGCCAAAATTGGTAACTACTTTCGTAAAAAAAACGCAAGCGGGAAGTGATAAATAAACTAAAATTTTTTGACTTTTGCGTTCGCGTCGTCTTCTGCGTTTACGTTGACTTTCGGGACTTTTAGAATACTACCCTTAATATTTCTTTGTGAAATTGTGAAAGTGTTTTTTAGTCAATATGACGACCATATACAACTACAATAATTTTTATTTTTGTTGGGGAAAAATTATTTAACGAAGATCGCGCGATTTATTTATTTACAACACTTTTTTAAAAATAATTTTAATTTTTTCACGTTACTTTTTTAAAATAATTTTAATTTTTTGTTGCGAAAAAATATTTTAAAAAAATCGCTCGATTTTTTAAAACTAATTTTTATTTTTTCTGGCGAAAAATTCACCACCGATAAAAGTTTCTGCGCTGAGTTTAAAAAATATATTGTTTCTCCCGCTCGTCCTAGCTTCTTGAGATATAGACCATTAAAGCTTGAGTACATAATCGCTCATATCTCAGGTATTTACAAGCTGACAAACACTATCAAGAAGTAGACGACCAGAAGGTGTGCGCAATTTGGCAACGCTCGTAAAGGAGAACCAAAAGAGGTCACAATTTTCTCGAACACGTTTGTGTCTCGCATCATATATTGATTATTTCATACTTTTTGAAGTAAAACTTCTTTACGCACGCTTGACTTGGGGAGTAAGCTGGTAAATGCGTTGAGTGGAGTTCATATTAGCAGACGGATTTGACGATCTGTCGAATCTAAAGAAATATTGTCAATGTGAAGAGCTTTCGTCAGATAAATCTGATGGTCTTCAAAACAGTTTGAAAACCAAGCGATTTCTTTGAGATTAACGATAAAACTGAGAGCGAGATATAAAACGTCGGAGATAACAAACGAAGAGGAGAATAGTGGAAAACTACAATTTAAATAGAATTTTTGAAATTTAATGTGAAACGAAAAAAAACAACAAAACTTCTGTTTAATTTAAATTAATAAAATAAAACGTCAATAAATAAAAAACAAAAACGCTTGTAAAACTAAATATATTACACATAGCAAAGGGAGCTGGGAAGTGTGTGTGCTTAGTTTTCTAGAAACTAGTTTGTGTAATTCTGTATATGAAGGTATGACTGAACGTGTGCATAACAAATGTTCTTAGCAGTGTCTCCTCTTCTCTTTCTGTGAACAATGAAGAAATTGTTGCGAGACATTTGCAAGCGCAAACCTTTGATGTTAACGCTGTGGTTTATTGCTACAAATGAAGTATGTCAGATAAATCTGTCTGTCTAGACCGAAAATCGATATTTTATGGATAACTGATTCAGATATGTCTGTCAGATCTATCTGATAATGTGAACTCCATTTACGAAAAGATGCGCACGAAACTTTGTTTTGTTTTCCATTTCTTATTGCTCCCGCCAGCGGCGGTTGTAACCAGTGACTCCAAGAAATTAGATACTATTTGGTATACGAAGAGCATGAGCACCTGCATTAAATACCACTGGTAATGCGACAACTGGACCACTGTTAAAAAGACAATGGATATAACCTAACAATACTTGTAGACAACGAAGTGGCTATTCCATATTCACTTATTAATTCATACGCACAGTTACTGTACACAAGTAAAGCAGTGATGGATAATTAGGAGTTTGTTTTTGTTCTGTTGTTGTTGTGTTTGTTCTTGTTTGTCATCAGTTTACTCTCTTTATTTACAAAAACAAATTCATACTGGCGAGAATGCAAAAAAGCGCCGTTATCTCCACGCAAATTCTTGTTGAGGCTTTTGCATAGTTTTTTCTGTTATGGTGATGTCAGTCGTAATTAAAAGTTCAATAAAGCCAGTTCTAGAAAGACTTTAATTAAAAGGGTAAAATGAGTGGCAAAAGTTAGTTGTCGACTAACAAAAAACGAAAAAGAAAAGTATATTACAAATTCGATATGTCGTATACCAACAACGAAATGAGTGGAGAAAGGTAATATCTAGGGTAGCGATAGACTACCTCTTACCACGTCCCCATGTTAAATTCGCCATTCAATAGCATTACTAGTGGTTTGGCGGGTAAGTTGTAGTTTTGGAAAGTAGTCAAATCACCAATCGTTCACCACTTACACAAACTGCTAAGCTATTAAACGAACAAGTGTATACACACGGGTGTGTGTGCCTGTCACTGTGTGTTGAAGATGGCGCATCCCAGCGGGGGAAATCAGGAGCCGGAAGGCCTGAAATCATGACCAAGAAGGCATTCTATAGAATCCGGCAGGCATCCCCTACACATTACCTCCTCATTACTTTTTAACATTGCGTGAGATTGGGAGGCAAGGCCTTCCATCCCTCTCTACTAGAAGGCCTGTAAAAAGAGTAGATTTAGAAGGACTTACGTGAAAATAAAAAAATATATATGGAAATTAGCTTCATATTTCAGATTTATACTTTAACCAATTGTAAGTCTTATAAATGATTTTTTTTAATTCTGCAGCCACAGGAATCGAACACACGACCTTAGAACTTACAATCGGACGCTTTATCTACTGGGCTATCGGATGTTATGATTTTGCAACGACGAATTGCGAACATGTGGAAAGACAGGGTTTCATGAACAACAGCGTCTTCTGGCATTTTTTTAACAGGCCTGTGGAAGCCTTATAAAATAATGCATTTCGCAGGAATTATTAAAGTAGGCATTACCAAAGAATGATTCCGCATGCCTTATTCGTGGAAGGCCTCGCAAATTCCGCCGCTGGGATAAAGTTTGCTTGCTGCTATGCAAACCTAAAAAGTAACACAAACTCACACATACACAAATTCACAGCCCAAATGCTCAACAAATGGATACCAATCAAACGCAAAAACAACAAAATTATCAGTTTATCAGAACAATTTTTTAAATAAATATTTTGTTCAATACATTAACGGTCGATTGCACCGTGTTCAGTTATCTTTCAGTTATAGCCTTTTCACACTAGCGTACATTTTGCGGGAACGCATGGAAGATGTTGAAAAAATTAATGTACAAGTTCATTCAAAAACGATGTACAAGTAGACAGTCAAAATTTCTCTTCACTCAAATGCCAACAAACACAACGAGTGAAACCCTAGTCATTCTCTGTTCTCTCTCTGACTCTCTTCATTGAATATTTCAATACACGCACCTTTTTGATAGTGTTATTGTATATAACTATACAAATTCCAACCATGTTGAAGTAAAATTACATAAACTATGCAAAAAGTATGAAATAATCAAGATATGGCGCGTGAGAGAAATGCATTTGAGTGAATTTCTAGCACTTTTTGTTTCTCTTTTTGTCTCTCTTTCTGGCCTTTGATTCATTTTTTAACATGCCACATCGATGTAGCCAAATTTTTGTTACAAAAAAATATGAAGCCTGTGTTAGATAACACGGGCGCATAGGTCAGACGTAGAATACGTTAGTCATTTTGCAATTAAAATATATGAATTAAATATAAAAAATAAATAAATGGTTTCCCATGACATCCCATGAAGGGACTGGGGAGAACTTCTCACAATCACTGAGCTGTGCGCTTTCCAGTTTTCACTCACTGATTGGGACCTACAGTTTTACACCGATTCCGAACGGTAATTTGAGAAGCTTTTTCATGGAAAGATACTCGATAGTGTCGCCGTCACTATGCGAGGTGACCGCCGCCGAAAGAAAATTTGAAGGTGGTCAGAGCCGGGTTCGAACCCAGGATCTCATGTACAAGAGCCGCGCACACTAACCATTGCACCACCGACGGCCACATGAATTAAATATAATTTTTGAAAAATGATTTAAATCTATCAAATTTATCTTTAATTTTTATGTTAAAAATTTAGGATAGTTTTTAACAAAATTTGGGTACACTTTATATCAATTCGATGCACTTTTGAAAACAAGTGTAAATACTGCATGTGGCAACACTGGTTCTGTAATGTTCACATAAACCATGCATTGTCATTATACTTCTTCTCTTTCTCACACTGGTTCTGTGATGAACACACAGTTAATCGTACTGCTCTTACACATGATGTTATAATACATAAAATACAAAGCATATGAAAATTAATACAAAATTTGAAGGAGTTAAATTTTGATTTACTTATAGAATCAAAAAAATTATATGTAGCAATATGATTATTTAAATACAAATCAAAAGAAGACATATTAAATATGTTACGACCATACTTGAATTTTCTTCAATGCATGCATAAAGTATTAAAAACTTATAATGAAAGTGACAAACATTTTCTCAAAATTTTGTGCTCCAGATCAACACACCTACATTACCGTATAACGTATTCTACGTTAAAAAATCAAACTAAAATGGTTTAGGAAATATAAGTATGCATGCAATGGTAGAAAAAATGGAGAATGACATTCATCAAACGTTCATTTTTTAACATTTCATGTTTACTACAATTGGTTTTTCCCTCCATTTATTTCGTCAAGATGTATTTGTATCAGGGGCTGTTATTGCGGCTAGACAAAAGCTATTTTATATATGTTTGGTTTCATTACAGTCCCAAATTCAGAGCAAATTTGTTATACAAGAAAGAAAAAAAGTAAAAAAACAAAATATATTTGAATTTAAAAGTCAATTGAGACAAAGATTTGAAAATATTTAAATCAGCTGTTCAAGCGCTACAACCTGATATAAATATATCTTGGTTCTGTTTTTGAATTTCTGTAATTTTTTTTATATTTTCTAGTGATGGACCCAAAATTATCGAATGATGTGGGGTGAAACGAAATGGGCTAGGAACATTTTGCAAAGATGTTGAGCTCACAAAGTGTCAAATTTGTATGGGGAAATGTTAACATCTTGCGCAAATTGATTGAAGATGTAAGATGTGGCCTAGTGTGAAAAGGCTATTAGAGCTAACGAATAGTTTTTTAACTTTAACTTTGTTTCGTTAAATTGGTCGTAAATATTGTACGTTTAAAGTGAATAAAATTGTGAATTGTAATTTATAACTGAAAACCGATAATAAATTTAAATAGTTGTAGAAAACTATTTTATGTATATATGTACATGTATATTAGGGTAATAACTTTTTGCATTTTTTGCAAATATCAAATCTCCCCAGACAAAATCGTGTAGGGCATGGACAAATATTAAGAACTGCGTTTTTAGTTTTTCGCTATCGTTAAAAAAAGGTTACGCACCAAACGCGTTATCAATCAAACGAATCAAACGTGGAATAAAAATAGTACAAGATATATATCCGCTTTGTAAAACATCACGTACTTTGAACCTAAAGTTTATATCTTACAATACCTACTTTTAATCATTTAATGTTATTATTTGTTTACATACTTACATATGTATAAACCATAAAATAACAACCATAATAACAACATACACAAAAAATCAACTGTTTGGCAGACGGAAGCAGATCGAAAAGTTGCCGAAGCGTCGCCGCCACCAACATTTTGTTAAGCTCACTCCGCCGTCGATATACTCATATTTGGCCCTCATCCGTTTAAAATATGTGCCCGATTTAACCGACTGATCCAATTTTAAAGGTTCAGTTATTTCAAATAAATCCCAAATGTTTACAAAACTGAAAAAACCAAGAGCCGCCAATTTAATTTGGTCTTGGCTCGGAGTTGCTCTAAAGCGCCTATTAGACGGTCATACCTGGTATGATACGACGGTATGATGAAAAAAATATGTTTTGCTATTACACTATCATACCAAGCTGACATATATCAGTTTGAAAGAAACACCGAAGTGTGAGGTTGTTTGCGCAATGCATTTATTTTTTTTTTAACACTATCTATTGTCGCTTCGGCTTCCACTTCTTTTAATTTATTTAAAA
Source organism: Phaonia tiefii (assembly GCA_963931995.1). NCBI lineage: Eukaryota > Metazoa > Arthropoda > Insecta > Diptera > Muscidae > Phaonia > Phaonia tiefii. Next base: position 138,315,725 of record OZ008368.1, read on the forward strand.
GAATTTCGTATGCTTTTTGTTTCTTTTGCTTATTGTGGTATATTTCGCTTTTGACATTCCACAATTCTGGGAAATGCACATAAAGCGAAATAAACTCACGTAAAAACCCGCGATCTAGCCACGCCATCTGCCCACTTTGAATGCTTAACAACAAATGAAATTTCTTATTGTGATTGACACAAGAGCTATTACACGAGTATGATGGTATTCCAAAATATCAAAAAAATTTGATATTCATCATACCTTGTTGACAAACAAGTATTTTTGCCTATTACACGAGTATGATGGTATGATCGCATACCGCTCTATCATACCAGGTATGACCGTCTAATAGGCGCTTAAGATGGTCTTGAACGTTGGTAAAATCCGTGTTTCTTATTTGAATGGTTAGTGGCGAGGTACCAATATTCCGACTAGACACCGTGCGTTAGAGCAAGACGAATATAAAACTCTAAGAATATGTATTACTACTGTGTCGCTATGTAAGTTTCAAGCGTCCTTTTTATTAAATTTGTAAAAAATATAAATAAACGTTTAATCTGTAAATAGGTAAACTTAAACTATTAAACTAACTATTGACCAAAAGTCCATATTGTAGAACTTTAAAAAATAGAAAAGTGTGTTGTGTCGATTGTGCCTTCTTATAAAGGGTTTTCCAATAGGTACTTGACAACTTTGAATTTAATTTGTGATCGCACTATTTCACTGATCATCTAACTGTTACTTTCCTTTTTTTCAGTAAACTCAACATTTTCATCATGGTAAAGTACACGAACGAACAACGTATGCAAATTATAAAAATGTACTACCGAAATTCGGAGTCGGTGACTGCAACTTTAAGAGCGTTAACTCCAATTTTCGGTTGTTATTCTTGCCCTAGTAGACAAGTAATAACAAGTTTAGTGCAAATATTTGAGTCTAGATATTCATTGTGTGATGCTGCCGTGCCAGTGCGACAACGGGTTGGTCGAAGTGACGAAAATATCGCTGCCGTTCAGGCGTCCGTAGCAAACGATCTAAATCAGTCGATTCCGCGGCGTTCTCAAGAACTGGGCATCGGCAAGACCAATTTATGGCGAATTTTGCGTAAAGGTATTGGTTCACACCCATACAAGATCAACCTCACTCAAGAATTGAAGCCGATGGACCATTTGTGCCCTGGAGAAGATGCGAATTTCATCGCAAAATCATCTTCAGTGACGAAGCTCATTTTTGGCTCAATGGGTTCGTCAATAAGCAAAATATGCGTTATTGGTTTGGTGAAAATCCACATGTGCTTCATGAATCACCACTTCATCTACAAAAAATAACTGTTAGGTGCGGTTTGCATGCCGGCGGCGTTATTGGGCCATATTTTGTCGTCGACAATAACGATCGTCACGTTAATGTGAATGGCGATTGTTATCGCGCCATGATTACCGATTATTTTTGGAACGAATTGGAAAACATAGACTTGAATGACATGTGGTTTCAACAGGACGGTGCGTGTTATCTTGAGCATGTTATCTCAAGAAATGGACCAGTCAATTGGCCGCCTCGTTCGTGCGATTTAATGCCTCTAGACTTTTTTCTTTGGTGCTACGTCAAATTATTGGTATATGCCAACAAGCCGACGACGTTGGAAGAACTCAGAGCCAACATTGAACGCGAAATAGTGGCCAATACGACCGAAATGTGTGACCGAGTCATCGAAAATTGGGTCCAACGATTCGACCGCTGCCGACATGCCCGCGGGGGCCATATGAACGTCGAGTTCCATTTATAAATGTTTTGACTGTATTTTGGAAGTTTGTGAGTTTTAGAAATATCTTAAATGGTTTGCGTTTTATTTTAAAAACAAGTTGTCAAGGCTTTATTGGAAAACCCTATATACCCTATATCAATGGAAAAGTGTTGAAAGTGTATGCATATCTCTTAGCCACTTGAAGAATAGAAATGTGTCCTTTGTAGAATCGAACAAATTTGATACCAAAATTCTTGATAGTTATATCAATCACTAATAAATTTCCTCACACGGAACTTGACTGGAGCATTCCGCAGTTTTTATAATGTTATTATTTATTTAAATGTTATTATTGTAATTAACAAACAGCTGAGTTGCAATAAATAACCCTTTAATTAAAAACAAAGTATGTTTCTATAAATAAGACAAAAATGGGCTAAACATATGGTAAGATTTCACATTGAAATGAATCTAATTCAGCTACAATAAATTCTGTACATTGCCCTTTTTGTATTGTGTAAATCTACAAATATGCATGGTTACCGTAAAATTGCCTACGTTTATTGGTAATATTGCCCAATTAAATAGCGGACTCTATGTTGCCCTGCGCATTGGCTGATATCAGACCATGCATTTGGGCATTAAACCTCCATAATAAACAAAAATAATTTCAAGTTCTGGAATACATTTTTCAACATACAACTAAAAATACAATGCCGAAGCCGGCGTTGGACCACCCCAGAGGAGAAAATCCCTAAGCCCGACTGTTAATACAAATCTTAAAAATAAGAAAAAAAACTTAAATAACTTAATTTCGATAACTACCTTAGTTATCGAGTTATTGAATGCGAAAAAAAACCTATAAAAATAATGATTGACTTGTGGGTTAATTTTTTAACTTTAACATTTCCGGTCTTTGAAGGGTTATTGGTGAGTATTATATCCTTAAAAAAGGTTAAAGTCCTGTCAATTATCGGACTCTACCAAAAAAATAAGTAATTAGCCCCAAGTGGGTTAATAAAAATAAATATGTTTTTATACGGATTTATAGAGTTTAGAAAGATTTTAATGTAGTGAAAATTTTAGTATAGTGTCACTTAAGTAAATGTTCGTCTTACGACCAGTTTTTTAGTGGGTAGTTAACTATCGGATAACTTGGGTGTTACACGGTCAATTTTTGCCTTTTAAGTCACAATACTCTCACAATTTTTACTAAAACATTCACACTTTAAAACTGTACCATCGACTTAATATCAATTTCTCCTTTGAAGTCGTGTGGCAATTTGACGGTCAAGTTAAACAGCTGATGCCAGATTTTGTAAATAAATTATCGTGGCCGTCGGTGGTGCAATGGTTAGTGTGCGCGGCTCTTGTACATGAGATCCTGGGTTCGAACCCTGCTCTGACCACCTTCAAAAAAAATTTTTTCTTTCGGCGGCGGTCACCTCGCATAGTGACCCTGTCCCTGTCGCAATAAAATGATGGATAAAAATAGTGATGTGTTGTGGTTCATAGATCTTTACAGAAGGCATGAAGTTCTATGGAATATGAATCGTTCGTCATATACGGAATGATCGTGACTTGAAATGGCTTGAAAATTTCTGTCATAATGAAGATGTAATCCCGCTTGTCGTAAAGCCCTTTCAAATTTAACAAATTGATTTCACAAACAAATAATGTAAATAAATACAAAAGTTTAAACAAACTTTGACAGATTAGGCACAAACGAAATGAGAACAATGGAATCAGCTGTGCTACTGATATAACCTGATTGAATAAGTCCAGAGCCCAATTTTTTAATGGTTAGTAATTTTTGATCAACGATCAAACATAACTTAAACTCTAAATTCATTTTTTAGATTAATAGTTGATTGCTGTTAAAACAGAAAGTTGGACATTTAAACTATGATCAAGTGACTATGATTTTGATAGAAAAGAAAAGGAGCGCAAACCTACTTTAAGCGTTAATGTGAAAAAATATAATCACCATCCTAGTTGAAATAACAATAAAAACATATCACTTAACTCGTAGTGCAGTTAAAATTTGATTTCTGTACCAATATTTCAAAATTTCATTAAACATTTTGTATTTTATCAGTTTACTTTCTTTTGAAAATGCATTGTAACGATTAGCTGACAAATGTATGAATATGTATATGGCATTTGCCACTGTTGGTGAAAACCTCTTTTCGTATTTAAAGTCAGATCAAACATACAGATTTCATAATCAACTGATTACGAATTTAAATACCCACTCAAAAGTTATCGTATAGAGGTTAACTTTGCACTTTGTTTTTCAGTGGTGAGTATGTAAGCCATCAAGGGTTTTCAGTATATTGTGCAAATGGCTGTACAACGGAGCAACTGCAAAATGTCTGAGCATTTTTCGGCACTCCAACAAGAAAATGTACACGATTGCAATTGCTCAAGTTTTGCTTTATTGCACTGGTCAAACCCCATAGCTTTATTATGCCCTCTGTGCGTTTGCTTATTAAACAGGTGACGTTGTAACACAGCTGATATTTCCACACAATGCATAAAGTAACTATGGTATAGACAAGAAAATTTACTCATGGGGTGGAATGCCAACAAAGAAAACGAGTGAAGCGCGTCGCACAGTGTCGTGATTTCATATAAACGGCGGCCAAAAATAGAAGGAGTTATCGTAGATGAATGAAAATTGGTACACATTACTATTATAAGTAGGAAAGGAAAAAAACGACGTTTTGCGAAAATCGGCCCAAGGACTCGCCCACCTCCCATATATCCTGAAATGAAAAAAACTTATATTTTCCAAAATGTTGTTGGAATTGAACCAAATTTGGCTCGATTTGTCTCTGATATATTACTGATAACTGTGTTCAATTATATGCGATTATCTCAAAGGACACGACCACCTCCCATATATCCTGAAATGAAAAAAACTTATATTTTCCAAAATTGTTGTTGGAATTGAACCAAATTTGGCTCGATTTGTCTCTGATATATTACTGATAACTGTGTTCAATTATATGCGATTATCTCAAAGGACACGCCCACCTCCCATATATCCTGAAATGAAAAAAACTTATATTTTCCAAAATTTTTGTTGGAATTGAACCAAATTTGGCTCGATTTGTCTCTGATATATTACTGATAACTGTGTTCAATTATATGCAATTATCTCAAAGGACACGCCCACCTCTCATATATCCTTGAATGAAAATATCAAAGAATATGCCCGCCCACCATATATCCTTGAACGAAAAAATAATAAAACTTCTAAATTATTATTCAAAGTGAATTAAAATGGTTACATTTATTTAAAATAACATACAATAAATAGGAATGTAATATATACTACTCACTATCGCTGAAACTATCAGTTTCCGATTCCACTAGTAATTCATTATTTGAGAGTATCGTTGTTAAATTTTCGCTTTCAATTACATAATTTTTTAAATCATCTAGCTCACACTTCTTTATTATTTTTTTTTGACTGTGGATTGAAATCGATGGCTCTGATTGGATAATAAGGCACACTATTAAGTCCTTATTACAATCAACTCTGCTTCGTTTTCTCGTGTGCCTTAGTCGTGCATTTCTTATAATTTTATGGCTTGATTCTAAAGCCTCTTCCGACAACATTCCAATTGGAATGGTAGAATATTTTATAAAATCTATACCATGTATTAATATTTTGTGAACTGTTGCAGGCATGTAGTACCAAGGATACAATTTGAAGTATAAAAGAGCAGTTTCTTTTAAAAGTTTTTCAAAATTTGGCACATTAATGTGCAGCCCACTCGAAATGGTTCTTAAGATAATGGAAAATTTTTAATAATTGTTTTGTCCAACCCTGTTATCCTAGCGGACAGTTCAACATTTGAAAAGAAACGTCTCGCAGTATTTCCGTCATTTGACGTACCATATCCCGTTTTTACCATGTCCACTATTCACTTTTCCATTCACTTTTCACTTTTAAATTTTTATTGTATGGTCTTCTTGTTTTCCTCTACTTTCTGTTCCATTTCTTTTCCTGAAATTCGCCATTTTTTAATGGATTGTTTATATGCAATATGAAGAAGACATTCAAAACACTTTATCCACGCATGTAACGTAGACAATCCGTATTGGTAGCATTCTTCATTGACAGTTCTTTCAAATATTAATGTGTCGTTCATTTCTGATGGCTTTGCTCCACATAAAACGCAAGTCGCATTACTTCTACTTCCGTTAATTACGCTTAAAACTGCTCCATCTATCATAGTTAATTTCATTCTGTAATGCACGTTAAGACTTTTGTTTTTAGAATAATAAAAATAAGTGTCCAATGTATTAAATACATGTTGCAATTGCTCCCTAACAGTATTTATGACATTACGATTTTCCTTTGTAAACATTATTTTTATAGGTCTGCATAACCTCCAGGACGAGTGTTTATCGTTTTGCCACACCACTTTCTCATCTCCCCAGTCTAATAAGCGAAGTGGAACAAACGATGTAACAAAAACAAATTCGTCAGTAGCATCATGGTTTTCAAATTTTTGCTTATATACACTGTGTCCACTACTGCCGTCAAATCCCCATTTACATTCTAGTATTACATCATTTTTGGTTTGAAAATCATTCATATTTAGTATGCTATGAGCTGCTTTGTCCAAAATGTTTTGCAATGGAACCTCAGCTGAAGTTTCTGATGCATGAATATCGTTTGGGATGAGCTTTTTCTTTGCTTCTTGTATTAAATAGTATGACGGGAAACAATCTAGGTGAACTGTATTCACCACCTTTCTTAGCATATTGTATTGCCGAACAGAAAGATCCAAGTCAATAAACAAAGCTAATGATTTCTCCACCGATAATTGTTGAGCATTCGTTGCGCCTGAAACCTTTTTAGCCGCTTCAGAAAGAGCTTCAGCAGAAGTCGATGCAATTAGTTCATGGACTCGCCTTCTTTTCGTACGTTGTGCCGCTTCTTCATAACACTTGGTACTTGGTTCCTAATAACAATAGATTATATTGATTAATAAAATCTTACAGAATACAAACAAGAACTCACAACACAAAAGTCTTCAGTAAATACTTCTGTATCCAGCCAATCACTCAATTCATGTTCGAATCTAACTTTCATTTGGGAGTATTTTGCCCAATAATGAATAAACTTTAGAAGAATAAGGTTGAGTTTCTTTTCTTCTGTATCTGACAGTGCTCTTTCCAGATTATTTTGTGCAAATTCTTTAATATGAAACACTATAGGATTGGCTTTTTTTGCCTCAACTCCAGCCATAGCTTAAAAATATCACGAATTTGCAATGCCGCTGCCACTAGAAAAACATTCATCAAAAAAATTTGTGCAGAACTGTGCAGTTGAGATTTATATATGTTAAAATACATACTTATGGCAATAAAATATCACAAAATTGGAACGATGATTTTTGATGTTTTTTTTAATTGTCTACGAAAGGTTGTGTTTATTGTAAAAACGTGACTTTTCTATCAGACCTGTCTTCTCGCTAACGGCACTTCGCATATGATCAACAATTGTAAACAATAACAGCGTTGCAATTGTAATAAGACATCAGACTTGCAATTCAATTCCATTTTGTAGCAACCGTTAACAAAAAATTTGAATTTAACCCATTATTACTGCATGCAAAATTTAATTGTTTTTCTTGCAAAATATCATGTTGCACACAAACCACCACTTTCAGCCACAATAACTCAAAAAATACTCAATATTTTTTGACAATTACTTTACATTTTATCTAGTTGTTGTGTTTTTTTATTAAATTGTGCAAAATAAGCCCAAATTCCTTTCATCAGTGCTCACCATTTTTGGCCACACACGTGACACTGTGCGTCGTCTCTCTGCTCCCTCTCTTACTCTCTTCGTTGAATACTTCAAAACGCGAGCAGTTTTCTGATGATGTTATTGTATCTAACCATAGAATTTCCACCATATTTAAATAAAATTACATAAATTATGTAAAAAGTATGAAATAATCATGTTATGCCGCGGGAAAGAAATGCGTTTGAGTGAATCACGTCGACTTTTTTGGTTCTCTTCTACTAGGGTTGCCAAATGCCCCGGTTTTTTCTTCTCTACTTGTACATCCTTTTTGCACAGTGCAAGCAGTGATGCAAAAATATATTACAAAAGTGCGCTCAAGATCTGCAAATTGTGTGCAATTGCAAAAAGACGCTGAAGCCCCTTTATCATATTTTTACCGATTATGCAACCCTTGTATTCTCTTTTTGAAAAAATCATCTGTTTTGAGCTACTTATATACCAAAATAACAAGGAAGAATGACTAAACGGAATTATGTGACATTCTGCATTGGGGACACCCGCTATTTCCAGTATGAAAATAGATTGTACGAACAGAGCAAGGGTATGCCCATGGGTTCCCCAGCATCTCTAATTATATCTGATAACATTATGGAGCTATTATTGGATACATTACTCTGCACTGGGCCTTCCCGTACGTGACGAGATTTTTTCTTCCGAATTTCATGAATTATCTAAAAAGTTCATAAGTAGGATTAAAGATGTAATGTGTTAAATAATGGAAAAGGAATTAGATATCTGATGAATCAGTTAAGCGTCCTGGAGACGATCAACTAAAACTATAAACATGCATATGTATTAGTGTGCGTTCGTGGCTAGCCCGCAAACGTTCAACAAAATACGGCAATGATCACTTTGTGTTCGCTTTCGTTGTGTTCGGTTGCTATGTCGTCGTCGTCGGATAATGATTTGCTTTTGCTGACTTGTAGTGCAATTTTATTCAAATTTTAATTATATTTATTATATTTTACTTTTATTATTTATTTTATTATTATTATTATACGCCTTCAATTTGATGTTCCACAACTCCTCTAAACAATGTTAGCATTGAATGAAATTTAATAAAAAAGTGCTTTCATCCGCTCACTTGTTCATGTCGGTTTTCACTACTAAATAAGCAACTAATTAACAACATAACTGGAGACCATCAACTAACCCGGGGGTTACACGTTTTTCAACATAATCTACTTTTAGTTCAATACACTTAGACCAACGTTCCTCCAATTTTTTTATCCCTTCCAAAAACTAGGATTTTTCGATGTCCATAAAATAGGCATTTGTTTGATCAATAATTTCATGGTTGGAGCTAAATCTCTTCCCACCGAGCCATTTATTTAGGTTTGGAAATAGGAAATAGTCCTTGGGGGCTAAATCCGGAGAATATGGGGGGTGAGGTACCAATTCGTAGCCCAATTCATGGAATTTTGCCATTGAGACTACACACGTGTGCACCCGTACGTTTATGGTCAATTGAGAGCAAACGCGGCACCCATCTTGCAGACAGCTTTCTTAAACCCAACTGATCATTTAAAATCGAAACCACACTGTCATATGAAATGCCTACGTCATCAACAATCTCACGCATTTTTACTCTTCGATCGGCCAACACGGTTTTTTTTCGCAAAACGTAATGTTTAATTAGCACTCTGAATTCACTTTTTTCCATTTTTAAAAAACTACACGAAGTTGTATGTTCGACAGTAGTCTATTAACAGGTGGTACTTGATGGGAACAGTGATGCATTTCATATAACTACGAGGGAAGTTCGAAAAGACACGGATTTATTGATCCGCCCTCGTATTTTGTGCATATATGCACGGGAAGGAATTCGACAGAAAAATTTCCGGTGGGGCGCCGTCGTAGATAATTTTTTAAAGTACACGCCGCCTTCATGAAGGTTCACTTCGACTTAAAATGTTAGCCGTTATTATCGACTAAGCTAATTTTAAAGACCCGAATTACAAAACAAAAGATCAGTATTGTTTACACGACCAACGAAATGGGCCTAAAGTAACGTCTGCCGAAAAATCACATTGAATTAAAGCTCAGTTTACGCCGTCGATTAACAACTGCGTCGATAATTATGAGTCGGCTTCGTTCACTGAACACGCTGTTATTAAGGGTCTTATACACGGGGGTTCTATGTCACAACTGATCAACCTTGGAGTTGGGGAAACATGCAGGATAAATTAATAAAGAGAAATAGCGATAGATGACTAGAAGTATTCAGGGTTGCTCAATTAGTTGATCGCACATTTTAACGTAGAATACGTTATACGGTAAGGTAGGGGTGTTGATCTGGAGCACAAAATTTTGAGAAAATGTTTGTCACTTTCATTATAAGTTTTTAATCACCCCTATGCTGCGTTACAATTACGTTCCCGTTCTACGTTACGCATCGATCGAACTTTGCTATGCAGAAATAAAACGTAATCGAAAGAACAAGAAGAAGAGAAGTGTGTTGTCAGAATAACCATGCTGCTAGTGGAATGTGCGAGATGAAACAGAAAACATATGTTATTTTGTAAACATTAAAGTAAAAAGTGTAAAGAAACCAGTCGTGACGGAGGTAAGAATTTTGTTTTGTTGAAATTATTGCAGCACAATAATACAATTTTGTTTATTTCATTAGAAATGGAATTAATAGCAGCAGCGATTTTGTTGGAAGAGGAGAACAACGGGCTCCAGATTGCAGAGACAAGGATTGCGAAGAGAAATTTAAGAGACAGTTGCAATCCGTTCGAGTTGACCGATCAAAGGTAAGTCATTTGTTTTAAAAGATATATGACATATAAAATAATTAGTTTACTTTTACAGCTTCAAGAAAAACTTTCGCCTTAACAAAGACGCATTCAAGTATGTGCTAGATACTTTTGCGCAAGAAGCACAGCCAACTACCTTAGCAGCTGTATCACCGCTTAGCAGAGTAGTGGCAGCTCTCAGATTCTTCGCCGAAGGAAGCTACCAACACGGAGTTGGTGCCGATTATAATGTTGGGATGGCTCAATCGACTGTGTCAAGGTCGCTATCGTATTTCCTTGAGGTAATGCAACGAAAGCTTTGCTCTCAATGGATACGATTTGAGCTGACTGAGGAGGAAAAGGCACAAGCGAAGCGCGAGTTTTATGCGAAGGCCGGCTTCCCAGGGGTGACTATGTGTGTTGATGGCACTCATATCAAAATAATAAAACCATCGGAAGAGGCGTTTCTTTTCTATAATAGAAAAGGTTATTTTAGCATTAATGCTATGGTGGTGAGTATTTTTTGTTTTAAGTTACAGAGCTCGTTAATTTAATTTATGTTTTTAGGTGTGCGATCACAAAATGCGCATTAGATTTATAGACGCCAAATTTCCTGGATGCAACCACGATTCCCATATATGGAATCTAAGTAAAGCAAAGGCATCCATGGAACGGAAATATCAGGACGGAGAAAGAAATACTTGGCTATTAGGTATTTATTTCCTCAACACTGTATATAAATTTCAGTACGCAATTCATTTTTTAACAGGTGATGCAGGTTACGCTCTGGAACCCTGGCTTATGACGCCATATCGGTCTCCAAGGGTAGGCAGCCAGGAAATGAAATACAACACACAGCACACAAAGACGAGGAACATTGTGGAAAGGACGATTGGGGTTCTGAAGAACCGATTTAGGTGTTTATTGGGTGCACGTGAACTACATTACTCCCCACAAAAAGCAACTCAAATTATAAATGTTGTTTGCGCCCTCCACAACATTTGCATTCATTACCGGGTGGAAGATGTAGACATTGTAGAATCTGAATGTGAAGTAAGTTCTCCTGAAGAGGACGATGATGAAAGCAGCGGTTCAGATTACGCTTCAATAGCGCGTAATATTCGGGACAATATACTTCCCTCTTTTTAGCGTGCTGAAAAAGCAAACAGTTCAAAAAAATTAAACGCATTCAGATCATTTGTTAGTGTGTATATTTAAAAAAAAAATTCAGTTCATATATTTTATATTTAATAATAAAAACTTAACTATAACAATAAAAATAAGTTGTAATTCATTTACATTAAAGCTTTTCAATTCAGGTATTTACAAGGTAATTAAAAATTATAAATCTGGGAACTGCACACGCAACATTTGCAGCTTTATCTCAATTTTTTGTTTCAGCAACTCCTCCTTTGCTTTGTTGTGGCGCTGCTCTTCTGCAAGTTGCGCCTTTGCAGTGTCTGCCAGGCTTTCCACATTACGATTTAAGCGCCGCATATATGAGACCATGCTATCTTGGTATTCCTTGGTCTCTTTTTTAACAACTTCCTGCGAGGTAAGTATCTCTTTCAACAATGATTGCGTTGTTTCCCTCGGACATGGCTGCTGACGCTTTTTTGAAGTTGTCGGTACATCGGTGGGGTCTTCGGTACGAGCCGATATGTCCATTTCGGACACTACAGTGTCGTCCGGTACAGCACTCACCTCTCCAAAATCCTCTGCTCCGCTTATTCCGCTCGTGCTGGTTATCAGTCCGGTCAGCCGTATAACCTTTTCTTCAAGGGGACTAATGCGCTGCAGGCGACAGTGGCCTCCTCCGGTGCTCACCATCTCTTTTTGGTTTGTGGTCAGCTTCCGTTTGATGTAGCATTTCCAGTCAATCCACACCTATAAAAATGTTTCACAAAATCAACACCAATGCACAATCAGGGTGATTATTCAAATTTCATACCTTCTTCCATGCAACTCCGGTTTTTGTTGGTGGCCCTATTGAGTTAAGTGCTACTGTCACCTCTTCCCAAAATGCCTGCACTTCTTCTTTCGATTTTTGGTAATAACCACTCGCAATGTCTGCTTGTGTGGCCATTAATTCCGCCAGCTTCTCGTACTGTTCTTGATTTGTTTGTTTCGACCTGTAATAAATGAAATAAAACTCAGTAATTAGTACAATAAATAAAAAACTTTAATAAATACATATTTAAATAACTAAATAAAGTTTATACTCCATTTTATACTTACATTTCTCAATTATCTTAAAAAACCAACACTTTCATGCACACTTGATCACAATAACAAAGAAACATATGTGCTTCAGTCAGACCTTTTGCAACGTAAGAAAACAAAGCAAAACGTAACTAAAATTGCAACGCAGCATAGCTCCGATCGAAAGAAAAACGTAGAGGAACGGAGCGGAACGGAACGCAGCATACCAAAGATGGCAAAACGGAGAAAGTTCGATCGTGATTGTAACGCAGCATAGGGGTGAATACTTTATGCATGCATTGAAGAAAATTCAAGTATGGTCGTAACATATTTAATATGTCTTCTTTTGATTTGTATTTAAATAAACATATTGCTACATATAATTTTTTTGATTCTATAAGTAAATCAAAATTTAACTCCTTAAAATTTTGTATTAATTTTCATATGCTTTGTATTTTATGTATTATAACACCATGTGTAAGAGCAGTACGATTATCTGTGTGTTCATCACAGAACCAGTGTGAGAAAGAGAAGAAGTATAATGACAATGCATGTTTTATGTGAACATTACAGAACCAGTGTTGCCACATGCAGTATTTACACTTGTTTTCAATAGTGCATCGAATTGATATAAAGTGTACCCAAATTTTGTTAAAAACTATCCTAATTTTTTAACATAAAAATTAGTGCCCTGCATGAACATCGTTTTCACACATTCGAACACATTCATTTGTTTTTCATTCTCATTCTCTTCTCATTCTAGCGATAAGGGCATTATACACACAACCACTCCTCTTAGCAAGTAGCATCGGGAATGAGACAGAATGAAACTGAGACGAGAGAGTTTGGGAATAAACGGGTAGGCAGTGGATAGAGTAAAAGGTCTTTAGAGACGAGCACAACTACTCGAATAATGAGATGTTCTCTGAGACAATTTGAAAAAAAAAAAACAAATGCGATAAGGTTGTTTTTTTTAGCACTATTTAAAGCTTTTATTTCTTTGGAATTAAGATAATTAAGGTGACAATAAAGTGAATTTAAGTTGACTGTTGGGCGAAACGAAGTTCGCCGGGTCTGCTAGTTGTAAATAAAACAAACGTCTCAGATTTAGCTTTATATATATCAGACTATATTTATTAATACATATTTACATTCAAATCAAAAACCGTTCGTTTTCTAGGTAAAAAAAAGACCAAGTTATAACATATTAAAATAAAGCAAAATAAATATATGTAAATTCAAAACCAAAAACCTTTTTCTAAGCAAAAAAAAAGAAAAATATAAACTAAAATAAATTAAAATGAGATCAAATTCAGTGAAATATCTTAAAATTAATATATAATATGTATATGTAATTACATATCGAATTGAACATTATCAATATTAATGTGCGAAAAAATGAGTTGGCTTATACCAATTTCATTTAAAGTCAACGCGGTCCTTTTTTCGCATATTAAGTTTCTCGCAACAGAAAACACCCGTTCTGAAGAGGCACTACTAGCGGGAGTTGCAAAAATAATGCAACTTAGTTTATAAAGGAGTGGAAAACTGCCTTTGTGAAAGCTCCACCAACTAAAAATATTAAAATCGTCCTCATAAGCTACTCTAGTATTTTTATAACCTTCTAGTTCGCGTCTCACAGCTCCGTATGAGTTGTTTTGCAAGTCTTGGTCAATAAAAGCTGTAAATAATTTTTTTTTTTTACCAACGGGCGATTGTGGAATTAAGTCTTCTTGAGTGGCTGGCGATTGACTTTGAAGGCTTTCCAAAATTCTCCGGCACTCTTCTTCTACAAATTGTTTTTCAGTGTCTGAAAATTGCACCAACTTATTAGTTGGCGGAAAAAGAAATAGAGCTAATTTGTGGAAAATACCAACATTCTCATAAACTATTGTATCTAAATAATAATGTAATTTTTGTTTTAAATTCAAAACTAAATCTAAATCTTCATTTTCGGATTCGCATTCCGTTTTCAGCTCGTGCATATAAACCAAAACCAAATGCATTGTCGCATACTTATCTCCTTCCAATTCTTTAGAAGCCTCTTCAAATGGACGCAGAAGCTTACCTACAGCTTTTATGCTTGTTATATTGATGTTGTCAATTTTTCCAAGTTCATTTTTGTTTTGCAGAATTGTTATAATTTCGCCCCAATTGACCTCAATTGATTTCAGCATGTCATAAATTGTGTTCCAACGAGTTGGACACACACTTTGTAAGGAGGTGTTTAAATTGGCATTAAGACCTGATTTTTTGAAATATTTCACTAACTTTATACAACGATTTTTAAGTTCTGCAACTTCTGATACTTCTTCAAGTGACTTTTGTACGACGTTGTTGAGAAGATGGCAAATGCAGGCAATATGTTGGTGGTTTTCAAAAGCTTTTTTCATGTTAGCACCTCTATCAGTTACTATGATTGTTTTGTTAGTTAGCTCACAACCGAAATCCGAAACCAATTTATGGACTTTTTCAAATACTTTTTGGCCTGCAAAAACGAATATTGAAAACAAATAGTATATAATAAAAAAGTTCACAGAAAACGCCTAAACTACATAAGTGCTATAAATTTGTCAATCATCAGTCTTAATAAAAAGTTTTAATTAAAAGCATCATATACTATTACTACTTGCAATAAAAATGTTTACTTACTTGTGCACCTTTCGCCTTCCATTGACTTAAATCCTAACAGTTTGGTTTTCAAAACACCATCTTTTATGAAATGGATGGTTGCAGCAATGTAAGTTTTCTTCATATAGTCATCGGTCCAAAGGTCGGAAGTAATGCTAAATCCGTTATCTTTTATGGAAGATATTTCCTCCCGAACACTTTGAAAACATTGACTGTATAAATTTGCTACATTTCTGGACACTGTGGTTGGATGTGGAAGCGTTTTTTTCACGTCGACATTGCTTCCATATTTAGAGCCGATTAATGCAAAATGTTCTAAAACTTCTTCCAACCCAGTATCGGCTACAATATTGTAGGGTCTGCAATTTCTTACGACCCATTTTGTTAACAGCTTTGTTATGATTTTCTTGGATGACTCATCCAATTCTAATTTTGAACCGCTTTCATTTTGTAATTTAGAAATGTAGCACTTATGCTTCACTAGGTTTGAAGTCGAACTGGTCTGTTTTAATATTTTTTTGCAGATGTTGCAACTTACATAGTGTACGTCTTTGCCGTCTTGATCCACAATTATGGAAAAAACTTCCCACACTTTGCTGCGGCCTTTTTTCTCCTGCAAAATAAGTTCGCCATTTGAAATTTGCGAACATATTCTGTTCTCTGCAGTTACAGCAGACGTTTGACTTGTGGACTAAAATATTTTTAATTTTTAATAATATTAATAATTTGTTTTATTTTCATTTACTTACATCGTCAATGTTCATTTTTTAATATTTAACTTTTATTCTTTTTTAATATGCACTTCTAAAATAAAATACACCTTCACTCAACGTCTTCGCTCAATGTTGTTGATCTATTGATTGAGAAGAAAACAAAGGAAAAAACAAACGAGACAATAAATTCCCGTTTGTGTCTCGATTCCTTCTTATGATCTCAAATGCTGTTTACATTCCCGAACATTTTTTAAACACAGCAGGCTGTTATCGTAACAGAATTGAGACGAAGAGAGTAGTTAACAGAGGACAGACTCAGACAACATTCATTCAAAGCGCACATGAGAACTTCTCATCTCGTCTCATTGTTAACATATTTCGGCCCGTTTGTACCGAACAGCGAGTAAATGAATGTATTCTAATCAGAGACTGTTCATGCAGGGCACTAATAAAAATTAAAGATAAATTTGATATCTAACTTTCATTCGGGAGTATTTTGCCCAATAATGAATAAACTTTAGAAGAATAAGGTTGAGTTTCTTTTCTTCTGTATCTGACAGTGCTCTTTCCAGATTATTTTGTGCAAATTCTTTAATATGAAACACTATAGGATTGGCTTTTTTTGCCTCAACTCCAGCCATAGCTTAAAAATATCACGAATTTGCAATGCCGCTGCCACTAGAAAAACATTCATCAAAAAAATTTGTGCAGAACTGTGCAGTTGAGATTTATATATGTTAAAATACATACTTATAGCAATAAAATATCACAAAATTGGAACGATGATTTTTGATGTTTTTTTTAATTGTCTACGAAAGGTTGTGTATATTGTAAAAACGTGACTTTTCTATCACTTCTAACGGCACTTCGCATATGATCAACAATTGTAAACAATAACAGCGTTGCAATTGTAATAAGACATCAGACTTGCAATTCAATTCCATTTTGTAGCAACCGTTAACAAAAAATTTGAATTTAACCCATTATTACTGCATGCAAAATTTAATTGTTTTTCTTGCAAAATATCATGTTGCACACAAACCACCACTTTAAGCCACAATAACTCAAAAAATACTCAATATTTTTTGACAATTACTTTACATTTTATCTAGTTGTTGTGTTTTTTTATTAAATTGTGCAAAATAAGCCCAAATTCCTTTCATCAGTGCTCACCATTTTTGGCCACACACGTGACACTGTGCGTCGTCTCTCTGCTCCCTCTCTTACTCTCTTCGTTGAATACTTCAAAACGCGAGCAGTTTTCTGATGATGTTATTGTATCTAACCATAGAATTTCCACCATATTTAAATAAAATTACATAAATTATGTAAAAAGTATGAAATAATCATGTTATGCCGCGGGAAAGAAATGCGTTTGAGTGAATCACGTCGACTTTTTTGGTTCTCTTCTACTAGGGTTGCCAAATGCGCCGGTTTGTTCTTCTCTACTTGTACATCCTTTTGCACAGTGCAAGCAGTGATGCAAAAATATATTACAAAAGTGCGCTCAAGATCTGCAAATTGTGTGCAATTGCAAAAAGACGCTGAAGCCCCTTTATCATATTTTTACCGATTATGCAACCCTTGTATTCTCTTTTTGAAAAAATCATCTGTTTTGAGCTACTTATATACCAAAATAACAAGGAAGAATGACTAAACGGAATTATGTGACATTCTGCATTGGGGACACCCGCTATTTCCAGTATGAAAATATATTGTACGAACAGAGCAAGGGTATGCTCATGGGTTCCCCAGCATCTCTAATTATATCTGATAACATTATGGAGCTATTATTGGATACAGTACTCTGCACTGGGCCTTCCCGTACGTGCCGAGATTTTTTCTTCCGAATTTCATGAATTATCTAAAAAGTTCATAAGTAGGATTAAAGATGTAATGTGTTAAATAATGGAAAAGGAATTAGATATCTGATGAATCAGTTAAGCGTCCTGGAGACGATCAACTAAAACTATAAACATGCATATGTATTAGTGTGCGTTCGTGGCTAGCCCGCAAATGTTCAACAAAATACGGCAATGATCACTTTGTGTTCGCTTTCGTTGTGTTAGGTTGCTATGTCGTCGTCGTCGGATAATGATTTGCTTTTGCTGACTTGTAGTGCAATTTTATTCAAATTTTAATTATATTTATTATATTTTACTTTTATTATTTATTTTATTATTATTATTATACGCCTTCAATTTGATGTTCCACAACTCCTCTAAACAATGATAGCATTGAATGAAATTTAATAAAAAAGTGCTTTCATCCGCTCACTTGTCCATGTCGGTTTTCACTACTAAATAAGCAACTAATTAACAACATAACTGGAGACCATCAACTAACCCGGGGGTTACACGGTTTTCAACATAATCTACTTTTAGTTCAATACACTTAGACCAACGTTCCTCCAATTTTTTTATCCCTTCCAAAAACTAGGATTTTTCGATGTCCATAAAATAGGCATTTGTTTGATCAATAATTTCATGGTTGGAGCTAAATCTCTTCCCACCGAGCCATTTATTTAGGTTTGGAAATAGGAAATAGTCCTTGGGGGCTAAATCCGGAGAATATGGGGGGTGAGGTACCAATTCGTAGCCCAATTCATGGAATTTTGCCATTGAGACTACACACGTGTGCACCCGTACGTTTATGGTCAATTGAGAGCAAACGCGGCACCCATCTTGCAGACAGCTTTCTTAAACCCAACTGATCATTTAAAATCGAAACCACACTGTCATATGAAATGCCTACGTCATCAACAATCTCACGCATTTTTACTCTTCGATCGGCCAACACGGTTTTTTTCGCAAAACGTAATGTTTAATTAGCACTCGGAATTCACTTTTTTCCATTTTTAAAAAACTACACGAAGTTGTATGTTCGACAGTAGTCTATTAACAGGTGGTACTTGATGGGAACAGTGATGCATTTCATATAACTACGAGGGAAGTTCGAAAAGACACGGATTTATTGATCCGCCCTCGTATTTTGTGCATATATGCACGGGAAGGAATTCGACAGAAAAATTTCCGGTGGGGCGCCGTCGTAGATAATTTTTTAAAGTACACGCCGCCTTCATGAAGGTTCACTTCGACTTAAAATGTTAGCCGTTATTATCGACTAAGCTAATTTTAAAGACCCGAATTACAAAACAAAAGATCAGTATTGTTTACACGACGAACGAAATGGGCCTAAAGTAACGTCTGCCGAAAAATCACATTGAATTAAAGCTCAGTTTACGCCGTCGATTAACAACTGCGTCGATAATTATGAGTCGGCTTCGTTCACTGAACACGCTGTTATTAAGGGTCTTATACACGGGGGTTCTATGTCACAACTGATCAACCTTGGAGTTGGGGAAACATGCAGGATAAATTAATAAAGAGAAATAGCGATAGATGACTAGAAGTATTCAGGGTTGCTCAATTAGTTGATCGCACATTTTAACGTAGAATACGTTATTGATCTGGAGCACAAAATTTTGAGAAAATGTTTGTCACTTTCATTATAAGTTTTTAATACTTTATGCATGCATTGAAGAAAATTCAAGTATGGTCGTAACATATTTAATATGTCTTCTTTTGATTTGTATTTAAATAAACATATTGCTACATATAATTTTTTTGATTCTATAAGTAAATCAAAATTTAACTCCTTCAAATTTTGTATTAATTTTCATATGCTTTGTATTTTATGTATTATAACATCATGTGTAAGAGCAGTACGATTATCTGTGTGTTCATCACACAACCAGTGTGAGAAAGAGAAGTATAATGACAATGCATGTTTTATGTGAACATTACAGAACCAGTGTTGCCACATGCAGTATTTACACTTGTTTTCAAAAGCGCATCGAATTGATATAAAGTGTATCCAAATTTTGTTAAAAACTATCCTAAATTTTTAACATAAAAATTAAAGATAAATTTGATAGATTTAAATCATTTATCAAAAATTATATTTAATTCATATATTTTAATTGCAAAATGACTAACGTATTCTACGTCTGACCTATGCGCCCGTGTTATCTAACACAGGCTTCATATTTTTTTCTTTGCGCATTGAACCAAAAATACAAAACTCATCAACTGAGAGTATTTTTGTGATAATTGTAGCGAGGAAAAAATGGATAACAAGTGAAATAAAGCAAAATGTAATGAAGTGTTAGAGTAAAAATAGTTATAGAGATAACACAAATTTATCGGAATAAAGATTTTTCTTATTTTGCATGGGTTGCCAAATCTGTATAACTCCTGCTCCAACTTTTCCTGTGACTTATCTTGGTTTCCGGTCCAAGAATATCAGCTGTTGCAGACTCTATATATATTACTCTACGGTCATATCACATAACTCTGAGTGAGTGAATCTAAGTCAGTCACCGAAGGTGAAAAAATTTATTACATAAACTCTGCATTCGATTTAAAAAAATTTCCACCGCCGTCGCATAATCGATTGGCTTTGGGATTTTCATATTTTTTTGTGGCAACACGTGTTGCAGTGGAAAACCTACTAATGTAAACTGTCAAAATTGTTTTACACTCAAATGCCAACAAACAAATCGAGTGAAGCGTTAATCATTCTCTACTCTCTCTCTCTCTCTTACACTCTTCATTGAATATTTCAATACACGAGCAGCTTTTTAGCAGTGTTATTGCATATAATTATACAAATTCATATAATTATAAAATTACATAAACCTT
This sequence comes from Phaonia tiefii, assembly GCA_963931995.1. Taxonomy (NCBI): domain Eukaryota; kingdom Metazoa; phylum Arthropoda; class Insecta; order Diptera; family Muscidae; genus Phaonia; species Phaonia tiefii. The sequence continues at coordinate 138,336,268 of OZ008368.1, forward strand.
GCAAAAAGTATGAAATAATCAAGATGCATATTAAAGGCTAGCGCGAGATGAATTGATTGGGTTGTGATTTGTGTGACACTAACACATTGACATACCATGCATGTTGTTACTACTTGGTATACATAGGAATTCGACGGCAATGTTACGTTCGACTCAAGTAAATTAATCCAACGTGTTCGAACATGAATCGTTTTACTTGAGTGTTTGCACGGTGCATACGACCTCTCATAAAGCAACTATTGTATAGAGAAGAAAATTTACTCATGGAGTGGAATGCCAACAGAGAAAACGAGTGAAGCGTGTCGGTTCTCTGCTCGCTCTCTTTCTCTCTTCTTGAATATTTCAATACACGAGCAGTTTTCTGATGATGTTATTCTATCTACCTATAGAAATTCCAACCATATTTAAATAAAATTACATAAAGTATGAAATAATCAAGTTATGACGCGGGAAAGAAATGCGTTTGAGTGAATCGCGTCGACTTTTTTGGTTCTCTTCTACTAGGGTTGCCAACTTGCGGGTATTTTTTCTTCTCTACCTGTACATCCTTTTTGGACCACTCAGCCAAGACTGTATGGATGACGTTTTGTCGCCCACACTGAATTAATGTTATTCAAACTTTTGATTTGTGGGCGTACGGTTGTGATTAAAAAAGGGAAGTGGAGATAAAGGGAAAAAGGGTAATTTCCTAAATAATCAGATTTTTCTTAAAAAGTAAATTTTCTTAAAAAAATTACCTTTTCTTATAGAAAGTAAATTTGCTAATACAAAATACATTTACAAAATACAAATAATAAACTTTTATTCTTACTTAATTTTTTATTTTTTTTGTAATGAATTCTTTTTTTATGTTACTAAAGTAAATCAATAAAATAAAAGCAAAACAGAAAACTAATTCAAACAATCGTCCATACTCTTGGTGCTCCTTTGTTTTTGTAAATGCTCTTAGCCTATCCACACATATTATATGTCACGTATATACATAGATTGCTGGTACAACACGTGTCACAACACAGTTCAACAAAATCATTGGGTACTCATAGCATCGTATGACGCGACGGTTGCGTCGCAATGATTACTATGAGTGGGTTTACGTGTAGACATGGCATGCCCTCAACCGCTGTTGGCATCAGCATTACACACACAGCATAACATTTTACATGATGAATTAAATGAACCGAAACATGCACTTGTGCTCAGGGATGCCAACTTGGTAGTTTTCCCGCTACTTGTGGTGATATTTGACACACAAAAACCACTGTTTTAGAATTGTAGCGATTTTTTTTAAATCGCTACAGTGGCGATTTTCGGTGTTTTAAGGAAGCGGCTGTAGCGATTTTTACGCAACGTTGTTTATTGCCATTACTTTTGAAGCAAACGAAAAAGAATAACGGAATTTTCTATGTAGGAGTTGATGTGTTTGCAAATTGACTTGCTCAATTTTGTGTGAGAGTGCAAATAGTCACAGGCGGTATAGACGCTCAAACGGTTGGACAAACATGGTGAGTGTATTAGTGAGAGTTATACGTCGGTGTGGTTTATATCACTTTTATTTCTCCAATATTTCGATCAACTTCGTTGATCATTTTCAAGGATTTGAGATAACAATAGTACTTATCCTGTACCGACACGTGCTGTAAGACTTTGTCCACTGTCTTTTTATTTATGACCTCAAAGCCGAAAAATATTTAAACGAATAAAATTACAAAGGTCAACTATACATACCAAAATAAATTAATTTAAAATCTTGTTTTTTGTCCTAAAAAAGTTATGAAATAAGAATTAAATTTCAATGTTTTTTAAAATATTATTTATAAGAAAATTTATTGAAAAGAAACTTAAAATCAATTTTTATTTTAAATTTTTTTTAATAAAAGTTGACAAATAATAATTGTTGTAAATTTTTATTATAAAAATTCATTTCATATTCACAATCATCTACAATTATTTTTCGCTTTGATTTGTTCTATCTCATTACTCTTATTTGCGATCCCTAGTTTTAAGTCATTCCTAAATTGGTTATACTATATGCATGTAGTATGTTTATTTACGAAAAATTCCAAGTTTTTGTTGATTATGTGAAGTATTTTTGTTTAAGTTTTAGTTTGTTTTATGTTTTAGCTAAAATTATTTATGTTTACTAAACATATGTTTCCAAATAAATAAATTGAATTTTAAAATACGTATGCATGTATGTGCCTTTTTTTAATTTTCTCATATTCTGTGTAGTTATTACTAATTTTTTGCCGTTTTTACACTTTTTCGTAGTGTTTTTTAATATCCGTCAGTAGAGATTTGTGGTGATTTTTAGCAACTTGTCTGTAGCTATTTTTGTCTCGGAAGAGTTGGCATCCCTGCTTGTGCTAGCCCTTAATACATATGACGCGAGAGAGAAAAGAGTTTGAGGGTATGGTTACCACTTTTTGGTTCTCTTTTACGAGGGTTGCCAAATTCTTGATCGGCCTTGTGCAGGTCAACATTTGTAATCAAAACACACACACATATATTCACAAATGAACACATAGACAAAAAATTAATGGCATTTGGTGTGTTGCAGATGTGAGGTTGGATGTTGAAAAGTATTGCTTTAATAATACCAAATAGAGGCAATGACTCAAACCAACCACCAATAAATCAGTAACGGCATTTCGTTTTGTGTGTTAAAATTTTTGTGTATATACAAAACAAATATATACTACCAGTAAAATATAACATAAAAAGTCCAAAATACGTTTAAATTTCACAGTTTTTCATCAAATCGACATGAACATTTTAAGTCAACCATTTTTGTAATTACACCTGGTGTAAGTCAATTTATTTATTTATTTATTTACAATATATTAAACTTATAGTCAATACAGATTAATATTAAGATTTATAGCACTGGCGACTAATGCCTTCAGCTATAAGTCAATTTAAGTGAAATAACTCTCTATCGTACCGACCGCTCCACGAATAGTGTGAAAGGAAATGTCAGATGAGAAGAATGGCAGCTCTATATGGTATTACTCTATGAATGTACACACGAATACACCAAATCCACATCATCTGTTGTTTGGTTCTTCCGTTAGGTTTGAATTGTTGGTTTTTATTGCCAAATAAAACATAAATTTATAAATATTTGCCAACTATACACCCAAAACGACGAATTAGAAGCTCTAAGAATTTGTATTAATAATTGTATTGTGTTTTTCGACCTTTAATTTTTCTGAAGTTTTGAAAAAAAAAGTGGTTAAAAACTTGAAAAAGTGAAAAAAAAAATTACAAAAAGTTTACCCCCGTGACTTTTGTAAAAATACAAAAATACTTTTGAGAAAAGTTGCATGAAAAAGTGTGACGGTGTACACACCAAAAAAAGCAAGTCTTGAAAAGTCGTAATTTTTTTCTGATCGACACGTTATTCAACATTGAGCAGTTGGTAAATACTCTAGTGCACGCCAACACGAGCGGATGTCTCCTGCGCACCGCCAGCGCAGAAGAACTGTGTAAAGCCGGCACTGTTGGGAAAGGCTACGACGAGCAAGGGTGCGAAGGGCCCTAAAGCTGCAGCTAAACGAAAGGAGCAGAAGCCAACTGGAGAGAGCAGCGCCCGTCCAAGAAATTCGAAAGGTAAGAGAGTCAATTCTGACGATTTATGAAGCGAACGTTAAGGTAAGGACTGACAAAGTTAGGGCTACCTTGGGTCACAGCAATTTCACACTGAGAGTGGTTAACGGTAATATTACCAACTTGAGTGTCTTCACCATTGCGGATAACGACAAGTTGAAGGTAACGTTGTTTGAACAGAAGTTCAACTTTTACACCTACACCCCGAAAGGACTGACCCCCTTTTCGGTGGTGGTATGCGGTCTTTCGGACTCGTATGACGAAAATGACCTCAGAGCTTACCTCGAGGCACTGCCACTAAAGTTGAGTGTCCAGCGCGTGACCAAGCTGGGCCGTGATAAGTGGCTCCTTCACCTTACTAGAGAATCCGATATCGAAGGATTCTATAAGGTGAAGGGTATCCTTAATTGTCGCGTGACAATTCGCAAGGATAGGAAGAAGCGCGTGACGCAGTGTCACAACTGCCAGCGCTTTGGCCATGTGTCAGCCAACTGCGGCATGCCATTCCGGTGTGTTAAGTGCAGTGGTAACCATTGCCCGGCCAATTGTACAATTCCTTCCAAGGAAGTGGAGGTACAAATGGTGCCTTCTACTGACCCGATCACGGGTTTTGTAACGCGTGTAGTAGGCTACACGCTGAAATGCGCCAACTGCCAAGTTGATGGCCATGTGTCTAGTTCAAAGGATTGCCCGATGCGCCAAGCGGGCGAAAGTGCAAAGCACAAAAGTTGTGCGCTCCTTCCCACGCAACAGTGAGGGAGTTGTTAAGGGAGTGTCCTACGCTGCTGCGGTAGGAGCACGCCCTGTAGGTGTCGCCCAGAAGGCACCTGCAAAACCTCCGATTCGCACTGGATTTACTGCAATGGGACCCGCGGCCGGATTTGGCATGATAGACGATGATTGTCGTCGCATATTCGGCAGGGATTTAGTGTCCTGCATGACGAGATTAGATCGCTTCACTGCCGATTACGTTAGACTTTCTAACGATTCTGAGCGAGCCCATGCGCTGATGGGCTTATTCTATTCAATGCGCAATGAGTAGACAACTCAAGTGCATTTTCGCCAATGTAAACTCCCTTGTGGCCCTTCACAGGAGACATTGCTTTAAAGTGTTTATTGACGGGCAGAACCCGGACATAGTTCTTGTAGCTGAGCACAGACTTTCTGCGACTCACAAGTTGAGTTTCGGTGGGTTTGCTGTTCACCGACAGAATAGACACGAACGCCATGGAGGACGTACCGCGGTCTTCGTGTGGGACAATATTTGCCACGAAAATGTGGTGCTGGACCTGGGAACGATTGAAAATACGTGCGTTCGTATTCGCAGGGGGGATGGATCGACACTGACGGTGGTGTCGATGTACCTCACCCCCCAGGACACCCATGACATTGCACAACTAGAGCCAATTAGGGCCCTAGCTAGTCAAGGGGATTTGGTGATAGGAGCTGACCTTAATGGTAGGCACACTAGCTGGGGGCGACAGAACACACTAGGGGCAGGGCTATTCGGGACTTTTTGACCGGGTGCCCTGACATTTCGGTGGTGCCAACTAGCGGTCCTACTAAGATAGGCACCACGTCGGCGACATTTACCGAAGTTTTCATGGTCTCCTCGGGGGTGACATATTGCGACAATGGGGGTAACGGATTGAGGACATTCGATTGCAACTCGGACCATAGGGCCGTGGAGCTGGTACTGGAGGGGGCGTCTTCGAGCAGCGGGAACGCCAGAAGTATTTCGATTATGACTGGATGGATCGAGGGCGATTCAACCGGGTACTCGCGGAAGGATTGGCCGGGAGCGAACTCCCGGATCAATTAATTTTAGGAATTGAAATTCGATATTTAACCAAAATTTAACTAAACCAAGATGACCACTGACTGAAAAACTGGCCATAAGAAGTTACATTATAAGTTTTGTAATTAGAAAAGTGTCTTTGTTTTGGCTGTATCTTCTTAAACACTCATTAGTGGAAAAGTGTCGTCAAATGCACTTACCTAGCGGTAGTGTGTGTTTTAATAAGCGACTGTAAAATAAAAATCCCTTAGCCAGTTGGAAAATGTGTCCAAATTTGATAGCAAAGTGTTCGATAGTTTTATCTAATCATTAACAAATTCCTTCATAGGAAAACTGAGGCCTCGTGATTGGAGTCAACGTCAGTATCAGACCATAGGCGGTGCTATATTTCAACAAACTGGTACTTCGTTTTTATGTTATCGTTAAATTAAATGTTACTGTAAGCGACAATAAATGATCCTTAAATTAGAACAAGAACAACATTTGTTTCAGTAAATATGGAAAAGACCAGCTAAACATTTGGTAAACATTTGAAATGAATCTAATCCACCTACAATAACTTCTGTAAATACCCGTTTTTGCATTGGGTAAATCTACTTTACACATATGCAAGGTAGATTTCCCAGCGATGTAAAATTGCATACGTTTATTTATAATACAGGTTGAAAACTGTAGGCCCCAATCAGTGAGTGTAAAATTGGAAAGCTTACTGGTTGTGAGAAGCTCTTGCCAACCTCTTCATGGAGCTGATGTGCTTTGTTTATATTTCAAACCACATGTATTTTGTTTACTTTTACTGTTGGTATACATATGCATGACATTGAAATAGTTAATCGGACCAAAATAACGCGATTGCGCTGGCTAGGCCGTGTCAGTAGAATGGATGAAGACGAGACAGCACGAAGGGTTTTCGAAACCGAACTAGAACGAATACGAAAAATAGGAAGACCAAGACTCCGCTGGAGGTATCAGGTTGACGAATCCCAGCGTACACTTGGTATTGCCAACTTGAGAGATAAGGCAAAAGTTCGAACTGGTTGGCGAAATAAGTTATCTTCGTTTTGTAAGGTCCCCGACCGCCAGGGATTGTTCGAGACCGGATAAGTAAGCATGTGATGAGTTTGATAGTGGGAACCAAAAACAAACTGGCTCTTGTTGTTGCGATATATTGTGACAAACAAAATACAACATATCCGGCCTCATCAAAATTTCGTTTCATTTAGCCATTGAGTAATATAGCAGCATTTTTACTCCAATCTGAAGTGAAGAGAAATCGGCACACATCCAGCGAACTACAGCCTAGAAATAGCCCGAACAGAAAGTTTGCGAGTTTCGTACACACTTCAGCAAGTTAAAAAGGTATGAAACAAAAAGAAAACAGAAATTTAAAAGAACCCATTGACACAATACCTTGGGATACTTCGAGTAACACGCAAGCTATTCCCAGACACCCGATCAGGATAGGTAAGTGTCACAGGAAGAGGAAACGACACCAGTGTTCTATTATTTTTATTCTATTACTCTTATATGAAAAAGTGCTAATTGTCAGTTTGTCAAATTCAACCAATACGGAGTAAGACAACCGGACCTACCACGTCATTATCGCGAAAAATACCAGGACAAAAAACCGCAAGAAAATCTCCGGAGTTTCGCAACCACAAAATAGTCCATGTTTTATAACTAACGGGTAGTCCAGTATTCGGCTCTCCGAACCTTACCAGCAAAAGTTTCGTGGGAAAGTGGCTGCGAGGGATAAAGGACGGAGGCGAAAACCCAAGTATTGGTACCGAAAAAAACCCTCCATCACATCGATGACACGGTTACGTAACTAACAGACATCACCAGCCCGATTCTGAATACTCCCCGGGAGATAATTCTCGGGGAATTAATTTTTCTCGGGAATAAAATCCTCCTATTCTAAACAGACGGGGAATAGAATAATACGGGAGAGAGAATTGCGAATTTTCGCAGTCAGCTGTTTTGCTTTATGACGTTTGGTTTTGGTTGTTAAATGCAAATTATTTTAAGCAAATAAGACTTAATTGATAATCAAAATAAGTGAAAATGTACACCACAGCCTTTAGAATGGCAGCAGAAGAACGACCGGGAGCAGGAGAAGCAACAACAAACGTTTGCAAGGAGATAGTGGCTTACTCTAGTTCAGGGGCATTACTTGGAATGGAATCAAAATTTTATCATCAATTTAGATTTTTAAGCTGAGCTGAAATATATATTTTTGTTTGTACGATCGGCACATCTTCTTGAGATATGGGCTTGCGAAGCTTGAGTGTATAGTCGGCTATATCTCTGAAACTACTTTTTTGACCTTGTTGAAATTTATGTCATTAGAAAGGTCTTTTTAAACTCTACAAATACGGTTAAAAATATTTTACTTTTTATTAACCCATTGTGGAATAGTTAAAAAAAAATGATTTTATAACCTCTTTTTTCTTTAAAATCATTATTTTTCAAAAATAGACAGTATTGTTGCTACATGTTTTCTACACCCCGGAAATAGAGAAGATTTCAGGCTTTCTTTCAAGGTATAATACGGCTCAGTAGCCTTTGAAAGACCGGAGATATAAAAAGTTAAAGTTTTGTTATCAAACTTTCAACATAGTATGAGGACCTGTTTTCATTAAAATATCAAAAATTATTTTAAAACAATCGCGCTATTTTACTGATTTTGCCACACATCGACTTAAGGTACAGAGGGAATTTGTACCCACCCTGCCTGAGCCAAGGTGAAATATAAATTTAACGATTTTCAAAAATTTTAATTTTTAATTAAATTAAATTAAATTTTTAATTAACCCCCAATGGATTAATAAAAATAAATAAGTGCATACACAGATTTATAGAATTTAGAAAGACCTTGGAAATTTACTAATTTCTACCAACTTTGATAACCTCTTTTAAAACTTTTGAACTCAGTGCAGACGCTTTTCTCGGTGGTGACATTTTGGTGTAGATCTGAGAGTTGGTGCTAAAGTAAATTTATTCCGGTGAATAATGCCATAATATTAATTAAAATAAAAGTAATTATATAACTTTTTATAGAAAATATTAAATACTTACATTGTTGTGCAGCACTCCCTAGCAATTTGTTGGCGGAATTACTCCCAAAAGTTGTTTTCACATTCTCCATTTTATTGACATTTAGAATACCTACTTTTTTCCCAGGGAAAAATTTCCCTTTTTCGAAGTTCGTTTATAATAAGGGAAAAGGGAATAGGGAAAAAACTCCCAGGGAGATTTTATTAAGAATAGAGGAACAGGGAATAGGGAAAAAAACTCCCCGGGAATTGCTATTGAGAATTGGGCTGCACATAACAACAACATAGAATCGGCCAAGAACTAGCACAGCGACTACAGTGGATACTACATAAAACATCATTACAACAACAGTCTAGTCAACATACAGATAGTATTACAATTACAACAACAATAGCCACCACCCCGACGCTGTAACAACAATAACATCAACTACCCTAATAAGAATTCGGTAAGTCATTCAGAGTCTTGTACTTATACTTTTATCGAGACGTGAAATCAAAAGGCATAACCTCCGGCGAAAAAGTGTAGAAAAAAACCTGCAATATGAGCCTGACCAGAACGAAGTCCTGGAGTGACCAATTCCACTACGACGAATTTCCATGGGCGTAAATACATTTCATAATACTTAAGCCCAAACAAAACCTAAAGGAAACCCAAAACAAACCAAAGTAAAATATAAAAGAGAATCTTAAGTAAAGTATAAAAGTGTATAAAGCAAAGTACAAAATAGCTGTTAAAGACGAAAAAAAAAGATTTTTGACGATAAAGTAAATGCAAACCTCTTTGATACAAGTGAGCAAAGGGATTACGTTAAAGCTAAGGCCAGACGGTCAAATATTGTGCGTAAAATGGCGGACAATTATGACAAACTGTTTTGTCATCCGTCTGACCGCCAAAATATTTGCTAATAAACATTCGTACAAATGAGTTTGTAGGTGTTTGTAAATAAAAGTTTTAGGCAAATATTTGGATAGTGTGAACATTATGTGACAGCACACGTGCAAACGCTTGTCAAATTTGTTCCGTTTGTTCTTGCAAAACAAATGTAAGAACAAACATAGGCAAATATTGTTTACCTTTTTGGTGAAGTTAGCAAAGCGTTGTATGAAAATTCGTTTGAAAACAATCAACTTTGTGTAATTATTAATATTAATATTTGTGTAATATAAAATTAATATTTAAACAATTTATTTATAAAATAAATATTTAAATATATATAAAATAATATAAGAAACTCAAAGTTGTTAATTGTTAAATCCAGTACTCGCTTGCGACTGAAAGTCACTTTAGGGTTAGACGCAAAAGTATAGTTCGGGTTCAATGCTCCAAAAAAAAATTTATTGTTTTGGGGTAAAGGGAGTTTTTACTTTGAGTAAAAATATCTAATAAAATAATTTTCGGCAGCCCATATTTATGGAGCTGTGGATCTTTAAATTTTGTATATGCAAGAGAGTATGACATTAGTTGAGCATTCTGAAGCGTTCCATAGGAAACTTCTTGTGTAAAATATGTTAACATAAATAGAAAACATTAGATTAAAATTTTGCACAACTCGTATAGTTATCAAGATATGGGAAGTTGAACTTAAAAAAAGACGATTTTTATTTATGCCATAAAAATGGTTGTCTCCTATATAAAAAAATCAAGAAATAACTAAAAAAATTAACTGAGAATTTTCGGTAACTCACTTAGTTGTCAAGATATAACAAGTTAATATACAAAATATGTAAAAATCTTTTGGACATATTTCCATAAAAATTAGTTTTACTGATAGGAAACCAAATAATATTCGAAAAACTTAAAAAAAGACTTGGATAATTCGATATTGAATTTTAAAAAAATATTTTTTAGAAATTAGGTCAAAATCTATTTAAAAAATTATGAAACCCCATTTGTAATATATATCAATCGCCGTCAAAAAATATATATAAACCCATTTGTCTGCTTCGACATATCGGTTGTATGACCACAAAACCAAAACATTTGCAGACACAACAATTTAGAGTGATGTTTTGTGCAAACTCCGATGACAAAATTCTGGTCGTATGTCTGACCGCCAAATAAAAATTTAACAAAAGTCATACGATTTGGCAAACGATTCCAATGACATTTTGTGAAAATGTATTTGCCTATCTGACCTTAGCTTAAGTAATCATAGCTTTGGAAGATAACAAATTAATAATTTTAAGAATGAATATACTCTGGTAATATCGAAACTGAAAATACTTTAATAGTATTTAAGAAATACTAAAAATAAGAATATTGTAATAACTATTTAAAAAAGGTTGACCAATTCATCAGAATATTAGGGCAAACGTATTAGGATAATACAAACAAAAAGAGTAGCGGAAATTTACTAGCATTTATAGGGCAAAATTAATATTCTAAAGTAAAACTAAAAGAAAAAATCCTTTATATCTAATAAGTACCCAAAAGCCTGAGTTCAAAAGGGGGAAATAAATAACTCTGCTCCTACGCAAGGCCTTGAGAACTCATCGCTAAGTAGGGAGTGGCCAAGTTGGCCTAAATCCATCTTATTTGCGAATACGCGTAAGCTTTTGCTTCGACGTTCTTTCACAAGCCACATTTAAGTAATTGTCTTTTGAACTAGGGAGTTATTGTTATTGTTGTGGAGCTAACTCCTGCATAGCATCTTAGTAACTTAAGGTTTTGATATTGTTGTTATTTAGTTTTAAGTGGTTTCTGTTTTATATGTCATTTGTAAAACTCGTGAGCTCGATGCTTCACTGCAAGTGATTTCTTTTATTTTTATTCTTAGTACAGTCTGTTCTTATTATTAATGTTCTTAGTACATCGACTGTCATTGTATTTTTAGGGATGCCAGATTGTTTTCCTAATAACTCTAATTTACAACATCTCCCTTTTTAATCCTTAAATTAATATAGTTAATTTTAAATTATAAAAAATACAAACTTAACTTACTTCAGTTGAAAATTAATTGTAATTCATTTTAAAGATATTATACATTATTATTATACATTAGAAATTTAAATTTGCAAATTTAGGTGTTACCGATACTGAGTGGGCTTTATAACTTCCCTTCCGGACCGTGTTGTATAATTAATACGTCGATTTTCAGATCTCTGTATATTTTCATTATTTATTTCTTCGCCCAATTGGTTGTTAATGTGAATATTTTGACCGCGGCCATTTTCAACCTCTTCTACCTCATCATCATCATTAATTTTTTCAATGTTCTTATGTGAGTTTTGGGTTTTTCTAATATGAAATGAATTACGTCGTTTTATTCTTCCAAATTGATCGGAAAATATATACCAGGACACTAATACTTGTTATGATTTTGTAGCAGTACTTTTTCGCCTGGTATATATTCTTGTGCATTCCTAGCTGTTTTATCATAATGTTTTCATTTGTTTCTGAGTTTTGTATATATCATACTTAAGTAGTTTTCAATTAATGGGGTCAGTAAAGAGGTTCGCATCTGGCTCCGAATAAAATTTGTGCTGGTGAGATATTCACGCCAGCAAGAGGAATGTTGCGATACTCCATAAGTGCTATTAGGAAGTGAATCCCTGCCCCTGCTGATTTCCTTAGAATCGATTTAGCTGTTTGCACAGCTCGTTCGCTCATACCATTCGATTTAGGATAATATGGGCTGCTGGTTACAATTTTAATGTCGTGATTTTTAGGAAACTCAACGCATTTTAAAGAACTGAAGGGTTGGTTATCTGCAATTATTATTTTAGGAAAGCCTAAAGTTGCGAATAATTTTCTCCATTGGCATATAACTTCATCAGCGGTTTATATGGCGTTTCAATTATTTCATGCCACTTCTAAAAATAATCTTTAATAATCAACTAATTTTTTCCACCGAAATCGCAAAAATCGCATCCTATTTTTTCCCATGGGGCTTTTGGAATTTCAAATTTTATCATTGGTTCCTTAAAATTTGAATTTTGATATTTTTCACATAATGCACATTTACGAACAACTTCTTCAAAATCAGTTTCCATACCAGGCCAAAAAACCAGCGATTTCACCCTTAGAAGCGTTCGATTAATTCCGAAATGTCCTTTTTCATGAATTCTTCTGGAAAATTCTATTCTTAGCGTTTCTGGGACAATACATTTATTATTGCAAATACCAAACCATTTTCACGTGCTATATTGTCTCTAAATTTCCAATAATCCCTTATAGAACTATTTATTTTTGACTTATCCGAGGAGCATCCTTTCAAATACTGTTTGTATAATTCTTGCAATACTTCATCTTTAGCAGTTTCATTTTTCAATACCTAAACGCGAGGTTCCGCTATTGAAATACTATGCACTATCTGATTCAAACTCTGGTATTCCGTTTGTTCCTTAAGGGGCGACCTAGATAACATGTCTGCCACGTGGAAAAATTTTCCTGGAACATAATTGACTTCCAATTTATACCGCAGAAGTGTTATTCGAATCTTCTGTAAACGGAACGAATGTATTTGATGTAGCTATGTCTTTTTCCATTATGGATACCAATGGTTTATGGTCTGTTTGCACCACCACATTACGCCCGTAAATAAAATGATGAAATCTATCACATGCTGCAAAAGTTGCCAAGACCTGTTTTTCTATCTGACCGTAATTCTTTTCTGCGTCAGTGAGTGATTTTGAACCATATGCAACCGGCTTGTTATCTTGCAGCAAACAAGCCCCAAGGCCATCCTTTGATGCATCACACACTTTTTCGCTATCATATATTTGCAACACTGGTGAAGCAGTTAGCAAATGTTTCAAGTTGTCTATTGCTTTATCGTGAATTGGTAGCCACATCCATTTTGTTCACTTCTTTAGCAATTCACGCAGTGGGACGGTATGTTCTAATAAATTTGGAACGAAACTTCTTATATAATTAACCATTCCCAAGAAACACTGTAGTTCCTTGATGTTTGATGGATTTTTTCATTTCTTTTATAGCTGTTAATCTCTCCGGATCGCTTTGAATTCCATTTTGGTTGAATACGTGCCCTATGTAATTCACCTCCCGCTCTGCAAATTTTAATTTTTTTGGATTAAACTTTATGTTTTTTCTGAGTGCAACCTCCATTACAGCCTCTAGTGCTTTATCATGGTCTGCCTTGGTCTTTCCAGTGACCAGGACATCGTCCAAATAAATAACAACTCCACATATATGACCAAAATGTTCGGTATTGTACTTTTGACACAACTCAGGACCCATCTTAAGACCAAATGGGAAGCGATTAAATTTGTAGCAACCGAATGCTGTGCTAAATGTACATAAAGTACTTGCTTCGTCATCCAGCTCTATTTGGTAAAATCCACCTTTCAAATCCAGAACTGTATAAAAGTCAGCACCTCGGACTTTCGCCGAAATTTCCTCCAGTGTTGGTATCATGTAAAATTAATGTTTTAAGACTTTTTTCAACTCGCGAGGGTCAAGGCATAACCTTATGGAGTTGTCGGGCTTGTCGACTATAACTACATTGTGTACCCAACTCGCTGGTTCATCAACCCTTTGAATTATACCGCTGCATTCCAACTCTCGCAGTTTGTCTTTAACTTTCCCATTAATTGCAATGGTATTCGGCGCGCTGGCCTGGCAATTGGTTTCGAATTCTCTAATACTTTCAGTTTCTGAGCATTTTTAATACTTCCAAGGCCTCCAAACACGTTTTGAAACTGTTCCAAGAATTTTGACTTCTCATCCTGCTCAATACTCTCAATCCTCTTCAATTAAATTTAACAAAATGGCACATTTCTCTTCTGGTTTTTTTGCTAGTTAACCTACCGACTGCGCCATGTTTTATATGTCATTTGTAAAACTCGTGGGCTCGATGCTTCACTGCAAGTGATTTCTTTTATTTTTATTCTTAGTACAATCTGTTCTTATTATTACATGTTCTTAGTACATCAACTGTCATTGTATTTTTAGGGATGCCAGATTGTTTTCCTAACAACTAATATTTACAACAGTTTCTATGTGATATTCTCATTTAGTTTTAATTGGTTGCTATGTGTATTACTGTTATTGAGTTCTTTTTAATTATTTTGGTCGGATTTAATTTGTGTTATTTGGGTTTTTATTTATTTCTTCGTATTCATTGCGGTTATTTCATCGAACCAGAGAGGTATTCGGATTGCATTATTGTTGCGTTGTGTTTTTGCAACGCTAGCATATTACGCTAGTGTTTGGGAAATGACATCTTTGAAAAATGCAAGACGAAGCGCTTTCGATTCCCGCGTAGAAACTGTGATATGTTATGTAGGGAATGGTTGGTGTTTTTTGCGTAGAATGAGAGGTGGGGGAAGACCGTGATAAGTATGAAAAAAGTATGAGTCGTAATTTATTGTATGAAAAATTGTTTGTGTTTGTTTTTGTGTGTATTTTTTATGTAGGTAATAATAACATTTATATAATGAGTAAGTTGACCCTCTCCCCCTTTAACGAGGAACTAAGTGCCGTCTGGGCGCTGATAGTAAAAAGTGCGAGTCTGCACTGAAAATTCGGCACCCCCTGCTATGTAGGGACATAGACCCCACATTAATACACACACAATAGGCTACACAATTCCCCGGTATCTCAGATAGGGATACAGCAACATTTGGTGCAGCCGATCTTCGGACCATATGTGTTTTATCCTGGGAGGGATATAGACGGTTTTCGAACAATATGTGTTTTATCCTCGGCGGGATATAGTCGGTCTTCGGACCATATGAATCACTGATGAAAATCGTATTACACTGAAGGAAAATTCTGAGTTACATAGTAATTTTGCTAGAAAATTAAAGTGAATTGACGATAAATTATTCATGAAAACAAATGAATATTAGGAAATGTTAGGGGCAAACCGAGCAACATACACTCCGGTTCACTTATTTAAAGGCACTAAAAATTCCATATTCAGCAGCGTGTATTTTTTGCAATTTGTAACCGATTGCAGAATTTTAAAATGGAAATGGAAGCTAGACATCTTGAGATATAAGTGGTTATAAGTCATGACAATAGTGGTTTCTTAACTAAAGAACTTTTTTTGAGTAATTTATAAAAAAAGTCCAAAAATGCGGTATTTTTTCGGTTCACTGGAATAAAGGCACTTTATTATTTTTTTATTATTTTTAAAGTAAGCGATGATTTTTTGTAGGGGGCATTTGTTTATTACAAGTGAACCGGAGTGTACAATACACTAGGGGAAAAAAATAATCTTCAACTTCTTTGAAAATGATCTGATATAGTGAGAAACAACAGTAGGTAGCACAAAGCGAAAATACTAAATGAATTTTGTTTAATTTGCAATAACAAAACCTAGGTCAATATTGGTTATAGTGACACAAGTGGCTGCATGAAAAACGCAGAATGAGGCCTTCCATGACGCCTACGGTTGTCTGTACGGAAAGGGTTAGCACAAAAATCAGGTTTGATGGAATGCCAGGATAGGGCGTATAACATCCGCGACACATGTTTACGAAGGAGCACAGAACTACAATTGAACTGAAGGAAATTGGGGGTAATTTGGGTTTTTATTTTTACAGTTGTGTTTTTTTATTATATTTTTATTAGGTGGTGGGGACAGCCGGGGGTTTTAGCGAACTCACCTGAGGCTAGGTCCTGGGATCACGGGACAGTAGATATATTTGGGCAATGGAGTACTCGCCACGAACTAGATTCTGGAAGCCGCAGTCTACCTATTGGTCACAAGTTCAAGGAAACTTGGAAATAGGATGCCGAGGGGGATTCACACTCCTTGGATATCCTGTATATATTGCGGATATCGGACTGTGTCCTTCGCTATATGCAGGCTATGACCCTTGCTCGGTTCCTGTATTGGTTATGTTTTTTTTGGTTATTACTATTGGTTACAAGTTCAAGGAAACTTGGGAAATAGGAGGCCGAGGGGAATTCACACTCCTTGGGAATTGGATGGTGAGCCCAGGGTAGATGGGTCTGCCAGGTCACCGGTATAGTGTGATGGCGGGGTTATTTTTCATGACAAGGGATGATGGGATTTGTATTTCATCCCTTGTAGAGCGTTAGACGTAAGAACCATCACCATATGTAAGCATTGATTGTTGTTTTCCTACGTGTGATCCTATTAATGTAAAGGAAATATTTAAATGGAGGAAAAGATTCATCATTGTTCTTTTCCGGTAATGATATTCTGGTTTACCAAATTAGGTGAAGTGTGGGGTAACCCATATATTCATTATGACCAGTCGACCGTGAAAGTTCAAGGGTGTTTAGGGTGAGGAGGCGTTTGCTACGTTTCTGCCTTTCATTGCGCTCTATTCTGCAAGATGTTTTATATGAAACCATGTGTTACTGTTGAATGTGTCATCGCAACCAGAGAGGATCAACAAGACCCACCCCGTCCATTCCATCAAAGAGTCCAATAGGAGCGACGCATCAGAATCCACCAGTGGTAGAAGCAGCTAGAGGGGCAACAGCAACAGCTGGAGTAGCACCAGCAGTCGCGGGTCTAAACCGGATGCAATTCCTTGGAGCGCAGTTTTACCACAGTCACAGCACTGGAGATCACTACCGATGTATGATCAGAACTATTCCAGACATGCCAGAACCATCAACCCAAATCTTCGTCAGAGGTCAAGAGCGAATAAACAGTTTTGGTCCAGTTTTAAGTTCACAATCAGTTCAAACATCTGCGTTACCGCAGTCCCTACCTGCCTTACCTAGATCAGAGTCGAGTCTATTTTTTTCGTGAATAGCTTGCAGCCGCCTAATGCTATACCTGACCAACCACACTTGAGAACAGGCAATGTGCAATCGCAGCAACCGCGAGGTCAGCATCAGCTGCAGCAATTCGTCGAGGCAACAGCGGTTACCACCAGCAAAAAATCCACCAGCACACAATCCCACCAGTGTGGTCACGAATTTTAAATATCCGAATTATTATTCGCAGGCACCATTCAACCAGTCTGAGTACTCAGGCAGAGTATACAAAATGGAAGTAAAGTTCGACGGAACTAGTAAAACAATGAACGTGCAGAATTTAATTGTTCGTGTTAGCGAAATGAAGACTGTACCAGATTTTCACCAGCTTTCACAGAATAATGCACAGGTCTGGTACTGGAATCATCGTAAACTGGGGCAATTTCGAACCTGGGTCGAGATCTCAGCAGCATTATTGGCACAATATGAGACATTTTAAAGCGAGTTTCACATTCAAAGTCAAAAAACGCAGACAACTTCCGCGGGAGTCCTTTGAGGAGTATTTGAATACGGAAATGAAACTTAGGAACCAGAAAAAATATGCTGTGACATTGATATTTGCGGCGAAAATAGAGAACTTAGCCGAATTGAAGCGAGAATCGTAGAGAGCGGAGAACCTTATGACGGTCTAGGGGCAGCAATACGTGCACCGTAAACATTACAACTCAAGGGTTCAAGATTTAACCTGGGAAGAAAAGGAATTTCCACAACATTGTTTGGAAGTAGATACTATCTGGTCCCATTATACCTGTTAGAATTGCAGAAACATGGGTCATGCCTGGGTGGATTGTAAGATACCGAGAAGATTATTTTGTTTAGATGCGTTCATGTCAGGGAAACTGATCACGAAAAACGTCTAAAACGTTTAAACCCAGTTACGAAACCGAAAATGGCAGTCAAGTATGGTAAAGGAATTGTTACCTTGATAGTCGGAAGGTAAATTCTAGCTCCGATTAAAGACCTAAATTGAGAGATTTAAAACCATTACATATTAGGATAAAATGGTACAAAGAGGCCAGGAGAAGAATTTTTGGAGAAGTATCAGATAGAATAAGAAGAGCTCGTGAAAGATATTCAAGGCGCAAATGGCTGAGGAAAGAAATAGCGTGTACAACCCTTTTTGAAGAGAAGACAAAATCAAGATCAACTGTAAGCAGATTGAAGGATTATTCGACAGTGGAGTCACTGAAACCTGTTTTGGAGAAATTGTCTGCAGTTTGTCGCGAAATCTGGTCTTGAAATTCACCATTTCAGATTAGCAGTTAGGACAGCAGACGGCAGTGCTCACAACATTATTGGTCAGGTCAGGACAAACGTCCACTTCAATAATATGGACCATCTGATCAAATTGAATTTAGTTCCTACATTGAATCGTGAGTTAGTTTTCATGAAAACTTTTAAGCCTTTCGCGAACATATATCATTTTAGTGTAAACGAGATCGGTATAGGCGATGGCAATAGAATTCCAGATCCCGAGACACATATTTTATCCTCATGGCAACGAAATAGTTTGGATACGGTGGTCAGCGAGTTCACTTGCTTTTCGAAGTTTGGTTTAGGAAAAACCTACTTGGAAACCCATAGCATCGACACACGTGATGCGGTTCCAGTGAAAGACAACCATTATCCCATGTCACCAGCTGTTGAGAAGTTGATGTATGCGGAATTAGATAGAATGCTTGACCTAGGTGTCACTGAAGTGAGCGGAAGTCCATGGAGTCATCCTGTCACCCTTATTCGCAAAGGAAGGAACAGGCTCTGCTTGGTCGCTCGCAAAGCTTAATGCGCTTACATTCGAGGTCTATCCCCTTCCGCATATTGAAGGCTTGATGAGCAGAATGGGTGATAATAACTTCATTTCATGTGTGAATGTTACAGATGCCTTTTGGCAGACCCCATTGTATCAGTCCAGTAAGGAGAAACCGGCTTTCAGTGCCGGGGGATCTCTTTACCATTTCATGGTCATGTCTTATGCTGTGTGGCCAAAGGTAATGCCGTCTTATGGATAAAGTGGTTCCCTCAGCACTTCGAGACCGTGTGTTTTTTCTATCTGGACTATCTTTTGGTGGTTTGGTCGCCAGACTTCCACACCCATTTCGAGTTGTTGTCCTAAGTGGACAATTGCTTGTTACGCGCCGGTTTGAGCATCAACGTGGTCAAATCGAAATTTTGTTTCAGACAGCTTAAATATCTATGCTATATCCTTGGAGGTCAAATTAAACCCGATCCTGGAAAAGTTGACACCATTACAAAATATGTTTATCCGAAAAACCGGATGGTATCGTAAATTCGTTTCGAATTACACAACCATTGCCGACCTGATTTTCGACATCTTGAAGGGAAAATTTTTAGGTTCTCCGAAAATGCCAAAGAAGCTTTCGATGGTCTGAAAAAGGTTCTGGTGACTAGTCCCGTATTGGTCCATCCAGACTTCGCTAGACATTTCTACATCCAGTGCATCGGATGTAGGGACTGGTGCCGTGATTTTTCAATATTAGCCGTTTCCGTTTTCTTATTTTTCGCACTAGTAAACTTCAGCGCAGCGAATCTATTCAGTCACGGAGCTATTTGATGTCGTGAAGGAGACACCACAGTAATTACCCGATCTCAAAGTCATTGATGGCATTGTATACAATCGGACAGGTCCTGGTCGGAATTCCGGTAAATGACGATTTTTGTTGGAAATTATGGGTCACTTTGGTGTTTACTGCCGGTAGTGTAGAGAAGACACATAACCCACCCGAGTCAGCATACGGGGGATTCACGAAAACAGCATTGTATATGACAATTTCAAGTCAATTTCAACGGAATTGTCGTAAATATCTCAATTTCGTAGTTGTCAAAAAGTATGTCAAATTGAGCAATTTCAACTTAATTTCGGCCCAAATTGCGAAAGATTTCAATGAGAACAAGGCATTACGAGTTTTCAGGTATGATAGCTCTGTCTGCGTACTAAAAATTTGTAACAATTTGTACAACTTGTGTGTGTTGCTTGTTTACACCAAAAAGCCAATAATGGGAGAACAAGAGAGAGATTAGTTGGGCAGCTCGATGATAGTGAACCTACAACTTTTTTCTGGAGAAATTTTTTTCAGTAAGAATTTGGAAGTTCGGATCTATGTTTTAAAGTAAACAAAAAATGGTAATAAAAACCACAAATTAATTATTATAATTTTATTTTTTAAGAGAAAAAATTATTTGTTTAATTATTTGTTGTAGCTCTTTCTTTTAAATAGAAGACAGTTGTTTTGATTTGTAATGTTTTAGTCGAACTGAAGTTGTCGGTTCTTCCAATGTTTACTTTATACATAATGTTTACTTTATATTTAAGACAAACATATTATCCAAACAAAGGTATTTAAAATCTATATACACAAATTATTTATCTTTATTTAGATGTATACTAATTTACATGGTGTCATTATAATATAAACATTGAATATAATTGTATTAAAAAGCAAGAATATATTTAAAATCATTTTTACTGGGTTCTAATATCGACCAAATATAGTCAAATTGAACAGTCATTAGTAAAATTTAAGAATTTGTTATTCAAATTGAAGATTTTTCGGAAAAATTAATACAAAATATTATTCCATTTTACGATATTTCATCAAATTGACCACTCAAGTGAAAACGAAAAATTTACAAAATTGTTAGTCAAATCAACACCCAGTGTTTGTTTTGTCTATAGTGCTGAAATTTCGTCAAATCATCCATACGTTTTTGTTGATTTCACTACTCCGTTTTGTATAGTGCAGGTTGGCTATGTATGTATGTATGTATATTGTGATTGATTATTGAGAAAAAGATGCACTTAGTCGGTAACCCCCTCCAAACTGTTGTTATACTGCACTCACACTGCAGCATGAGTCTCTCATTTATGGACAGTTACTAAGTGGGTAGTTAACTATCGGATTAAAAAATTATAATTGATTTCACATAACATTTCATGAAGGAATTGGGGAGAGCTTTTCACAACCAGTGAGCTGTGCGCTTTCTAGTTTCGTCAAGCTCCAACTAGTACAACCGTACACTTTACGCTGCAATTAAATATTCGCAATTATGTCTTTTGCGAGATCTTCTTATTACGCCAGATTTTGTGCAGGTTTAGGAATGCAACACGAGCTTTATTGATCCGATCATTTAAATCCATCGCGGAGACTCCGTCCTTGGTAATTTTGCATGCTCAATAGTTGAACGACTCCACGTCTTCAATTAATGAACCATCAACTGTTAGTGGAGTATCACGTTCTGTGGGAATACGCATTAACATCGTCATCTTAATATTTATCCTCAATCCTACTTTCTTCGCATTTTCGGAGTTTGTGTAGCTTGGCCTTGATGTCGTGAAATTTGTGGGCCATAAGACATATGTCATCTGCGTAGTCCATATCATGTAGGTGTTCATACATATTCCACTGAATGCCGGACGGCGCTTCTGCATTGGTTGCCTCCATTACCTCGTCCATAAGCAGAAGGAATAACATGGGGGACAATACGCATCCTTGTCTAATCCCCGCAGATGATGGCTTTCCTTTCCATTAAAACGAACTTTATACGCTGCATCCCTGTATATATTTCCCAGGTTATATTTTATAACCTGCACAACAAGAAATATTGCCTTATGATTTTATATAGTTACAAGTTTTCCAAACTTGTAACGCTGCCCTGGCCATGACATTAATATTGTACTAGGAGATTTTAATGCTAAAGTAGGCAGGTAGAATGTGTTTCATCCAACTATTGGCAATTTCAATCTACATGTTGACAGTTCCGAAAACGGTATGAGACTGATTGACTTTGCCTCGCAAAAAACATGGTCATTAGTGGTACAAGATTCCAGCATAAAGACATCCACAAGGCTACTTGGGTATCCCCTGATCAAATAACGAAGTACCAAATTGACCACGTGGTAATTGATGGAAGCCACTCATCCAGTGTAATGGTAATCCAGTAAATGCTACCTGGTAAAATTCGGACAATATTTAGCAGAGCACGAAACCAGACGCAGGGAAAACTAGACATCGGAACGCTGCAATTACCGGAGGTAGCCACAGTCGACTTAAGGAAGTCTACTTAAGGAACCCTCCTGATGACGATCCTGAAACGCAGTGGAAACCCATTTCTGACTCGCTTAAACAAACCGCTTCGCAACGATCAAGAGTGTCGCATAGCAAAAGATGAAAGAAACGCTGGACGTATGGCAATGCTTCAGTCAATTGCAACGAGAGCTACGACTGAGTGGTATAGGGGAAAAAATGACGTAACCCATCTCTTTAAGCGACTATGGAGGACATGTTGGGAATATGGAGATATCCAGTGACGATGAGACAATCGATCACAGTATGTATGACGACGGCAATTGCCCCCTCGTAACCAAGACGAGGTCCGAACACCTATAGCCCGGCTTAGGAACATAGCCGCAGGAGCCGATGGATTATTGGCGGAGCTGTGTACGGTTGGAGGGGATGAGCTGATAAGGTGCATGCATCAGCTCATTAGCAAAATTTGGTTAGATGCCCGGCGATTTGAGTCTCAGTGTACTATGTCCCATAATTAAAAAACAAATTGTGCCAACTACCGTATATTGTGCGAAAAACTAATTATCCAACCAATTATCGCTGGCCTGATTGGACCATACCAATGTGGCTTTAGGCCAGGAAAATCTACAACTTTCCAGATTTTCACGCTACTCCATATCCTGAAGAAGCCCCACTAAAAACGAATACCGAACCGTTTGAAACTAAGTAAGGCCTCAGTCCAGGCGATAACCTATCATTCGATCTCTTTAACATCTTAATGGAGATGATTATAAGAAAAGCTGCAATCAACATGAATAAAACAATTAGCAGCAAAAGCCACATGCTTCTGACGTATGATATACATAGATATCATTGGGCGCACAATGATAGAGGTTACTGCGGTGTTTTCGAGAATTGAGAAGGAGTCAGCAAAAGAGATAAAGCCCTCTCTCGAGTAACAAAAGTCCAGCTGTACCACACTATCATACAACCTGTCTTGCTTTATGGCGCAGAATCCTAGGTCTTATCGCAAGCAGAGTAAGTCTTCGAGAGTAAAATACTCCGAAAAATGTATGGCCGTATAGTGCACAACGTCGAGTATCGGCGACGCATGCGCCATGAGCTGTATGAACTTGACATAGTTAAGCTGATCAAAATAACGTTATGACTTATTGGCACTTATGACATTAAAAAAAATGCAAATGTCATTCGATATTGGTTTTTGCAATGAATTAGTAATGAGTGAGTTTCCATTTGGGTCATGACACACATGCGTAGTTCACCGAACTGTCACATTTGGGTAGTTGTAGGTAGTCGCATTAGAAATTCCGTGCTTGAGCTGTCAAAATTGTTTGAATAATGAATAACACTATGTACGCAAAATGTAAAAAATTTAATAAGATTGTTTTACTTGGTACAAAGTCTATACTATAAATTACATTTTAATTGAAATTCTTTGAATTTTATTAACAAACAAAAAAACAAAATCAAATTTGGCAGCTTACCCACGGAAAAGATGAAAAAAACTACAAAGCAGCTGGGATGACGCGTTTACCCGATAGATAATTCTACCATGAGCTGTCCGTTCGATGTGTATTGTTTGTTTTGTCATTGTTTAAGCTAGAATGCCATTATCGCCAATCCTCACGGGATCTTAAGTTGTCGTTTGTTGGAAACCTTTTTCTAACTTCTTTCTTTCGTTAGAATCTGTTTACTCCTTTAGTTTTCTTCTTCTCCAACTTTGTTCTAAAAAGTTAAACAGATTCTAAAGAGTAACTACCTCCCTTCTCTATCTTGACTTGCTGGCTTGTCATTTATTACAAGTATCTACATACTGAAACACACAGAGCTCTGTAAATCAAAAAGGTAATATGGTTTACCAATAAAGGATTTGTATTTATCAGCAGAATACCAATTACCCCAATTGTGTTTTTATTCCCCTTTTTTAATGCCTACGCAAACAGTCATTATCATTTAGGTAATTAGTGATCGATTTGTCGAATCTGATGATGATTGGATTGTCTACCTTCGACACACATGGGCAGCAAGCCATATAAATTTAAAGTATTCGAACAGAGACTTAATTTTCCACTAATTTTTAATAAGAGAGTCGCATTGCAAATGATGAAAAGAACGCTGTACGTATGGCAATGCTTCAGTCAATTGCAACGCGAGCTGCAACTGAGCGGTATAGGGAGAAAAGAAAGGAGGTAAACCGTCCCTTTAGGCGTAAGAGACGGCAGTGGAGAAAGCGCGAGATTGCCAAAAAAAAAGTCAAAAACGGAACTAATGGTCATGGTTCAGGGCCCCTTCTGTAAAGACAACAACGGAAATCTCATCGCAGATGTGCAGAGCATGTTGGGAATATGGAGAAATCATTTCTCCGCGCTACTGGTACCTGAGATATCCAATGACGATGGGACAATGGATCACAACATGGACGACGACGTCGATTGCCCCCTCCTAACCAAGACGAGGTAAGAACTATTGCCCGGCTTAAGAACAACAAAGCCGCAGGAGCCGATGGATTACCGGCGGAGCTGTTTAGTGCTGGCGGCGATGAGCTGATAACGTGCATGCATTAGCTCATTAGAAAAATTTGGTTAGATGAATGCATGCCCGGCGATTGGAGTTTCAGTGTACTATCTCCCATATTTTAAAAAGGTGGCCCTAGTCTCTGTGCCAACTTCCGTGGAATAAGCCTTTTATCCATAGCATATAAGGTTCTATCAAGTATAATGTGGGAAAGACTAAAACTAATTATCGCTGACCTGATTGGACCATACCAGCATGGTTTTACGCCTTTACAACCGTCCAGATTTTCACGCCACGCCAAATACAGGAGAAGACCCACGAAAAACAAATCGGCAACAATCATCTATTTGTCGATTATAAAGCGGCCTTCGATAGTCCGATACGGGAAAAATTCTACGAAGCAATGTCTGAGCTTGGTATACTTGCAAAACTCATACGCCTTTGCAGGATGACCTTGACAAACACCAAACACGCAACGAAAGTTGGCAAGGATGTTACCGAACCTTTCGAAACTAAGCGAGGCCTCAGGCAAGTCAACATCCTATCGTGCGATCTCTTTAACATATTAATGGAGATCATTATGGGAAAAGCTGCAGTCAATATGAATAAAACCATCAGCAGCAAAAGTCACATGCTGCTAGCATATGCTGATGATATAGATATCATTGGGCGCACAATTAGAGAAGTTACTGCGGTTTTTTCGAGAATTGAGAAGGAGTCAGGAAAATTGGGTCTGACGGTAAATGAGGACGACAAAATTAATGGTGTCAACGAGCAGGGCCTCCACGCGATTAGACCAAAACGTGAACGTTGTGATAACCGTTATAACCCTAGACCACTAACGTTATTTTTTATAGGTTAACACTAATCATTAGTCGAATCGACTAACAAATATATATATAACAGATTTTTACGATATTTATATATGAACTATCAACACATCTAATAAAGGATGATATGTGGTTAATTTTGAATGTATATCAAACAAATTTTAATTTTTATAAAACAATTCATTAAAAAAGTGTATTTATCAAAACTAGCTTTGAGAAACTGTGTGCAAATATGTAAGTGGTGTTAGTCGAAACGACTAACGTTGCTGATCTAGGGATAATTTCGAGGTGGTGGACGAATTTATATACCTCGGATCAGAACTGAATTGTCTCTTATTCAAACAAAAACTAACCATTTTTCAATTAGAAAAATGTTCCTGACCTTGTAACCTAGTAGTATGAACAGTGGTGGATTTACCCATAGGCCCGTGAGGCCCGGGCCTAGGGCGGCAGAATTTAAAGGGCGCCAAGATTTAAAGGTAACATAATGTAAGGGCAATTTAACTTCGAAAATTTATTTGGATAAGTTGTGCTTAAAACTTTAAACATATGTTTTCTTCGAATACAACCGACACAGTTGAGTTTTGAATATTGATAAAATGTTTAAAAATATGATATATTTGTTATTATTATAGACTATACGATATTATAATATAAAAGACAGTTTTTGTACCAAAAAATTTCAATTTTAATTGAAAGCTCTCAGTTTAAATGCAGAATTCGAAAAAAGCGCCATCTAGTACCATTAAAAATTCTTAGTTAGATGTGAAATTCCACAAAAGCGTCATCTAGTACAAAAAAATCAATTAAACATTTTAAACATTAATAAATTAATTTAGTAGATATTGATTAAGGTTTATATGATGCCCAGAATGCAGTCAATTCCTAAAGCCATTATACGAAATGTACTTACGTCCATTATACATAAAATTTAGATTAAAATTGTTTTGTTGTGGTTTGAAATGGTTTTTTTTTGTGCTGAAGGCTCTTTTGCTATTGCAATTTCTTTTTTCTTACATCTGCTTTAACATTAGATGTAATATTGTTAAAAAAAATAAAGCAATATTTAGCTCACTGAATTATTTTTTTTGTTTTGTCATAAACAGAGCAACGACAAAAAGTATCGAATGGTATAGAGAACTTCTTATTGCACTATTTTTCCGTTCTCACGTAGAGAGTCTGAGTAAAAGAGCATAAACGAGTCTTATTCTCGTTATAGAATATTTTAATATACTTATAAATTCACCATTTCCACAATGTTATTACATAAAACAATACAAAAAGCATAACTGTTTCAAATGTTTCACATCAAAATTATGAATGGACCAAGTTATGACAAAAAGAGAATAATACGTTTTGAACCATTCGCCAGATGTCGCCAGTGCTTTTGAGTCATACAATTCGTTCTATGAGTTCTCTATACTATTCAACACTCTTCGGCGACGACGACCTGCTCGTTTGTTCGCTGCCGCTACGTCAATACCATCTTATTTATTTTCAGACAGAGACTATTGTTGTACAACAAACACGTATGTGATGCTAACGCTGTGTGTTGTTTGCATGTATTCACTAGATTGCCCTACCCGTGCCTATAGATGTTAACACATCAATAATATTTTATTTAGCAGGTGTTAGAACGGACTTCGCAGAAGATATCGAACAGATACATTCAAACTCTTCTGCAACGAATTTATTAAGTGACAATTTGATAAGAGCTGATGTTATAGAGATTAATAGTGGTCCCTTTCAGTGGAAATTAAATGAAGAAACACGGAATTACATAAGTACTAAAAACAGTATGCCACAAAATAACATTACAAATTTAAAAAATTCCAAAATCGTTTCCAATGACCAACAGTACCTCGTTCCAAACATGTATTTGAACACTTTAAAAAACGGTGAGATTCAATGCCGTGAGTGGTTGATTCATTCAGAAACTAACGGGTCCGTGTTGTGTTTCTTGGTTGTCATTTGGTAGAAGTGGTGAAATAAATGCTTTTACCAGCTTGTCATCTAAAAGTTCAAGCAGCAGTTCAAGGCCGTATTGATCAACTTCTAATAAAACAGCTCGATGAAATTGTAAAATAACTCTCAGTAAGAGTACTGCCATTTCGAGAACATTCTGAGGATTTAAAAAATTATGCGCATACTGGGAGTGGGAAAACGTCGTATTTATCGAAAACAATCTACAAAGAAATTATCATCTTGATTCGAGGTCAAATATTACAACACATTTCTACTGAAGTGTAATTGGCTAAGTAATTGTAGATTCTACACCTGATATTGCACATGTCGATCACGCATACGTAAAGCTTTTTGAAAACTTCAATCTTTTCGATAATTTATCTAAAATAGATACAAGTGGATTAAAAAGTCAAGCAAATAAACTCGACGAGAAGTATCCTCATGATCTAGAAGAGACATTAGCAAATGAACGCATTCATTTGCATTATCAACTCAAAGATTCATTGGGATATACTGAAAATGTGCGCTTTGCACGAAATATATCCGATATATTACATTCTCGGAAACTTCAAGATGTTTACCCTAATGTATACATAGTAGTTTTACGAATTTGTATACCCTCACCCATAGGATGGGGGTATATATCATTTAATACGAAAAAAAATTTAACGCATAGAAGAGCCATATTAGACCCTCAGTATCTTTGGTCGAAATTCACTTTGCGACTATTTAAGACGATTGAGCCATGTCCGTCTGTCTGGCTGGCTCGTCAACACGATAACTGCCGTAAATATTTATCAATCACAGCGAAATTTTGTCAATTTTGTCTATTTGTCCATGGTTAGTTTGGGATTGAAAATGGGCGTTTTGGCCATGCCCCTTCTGGTACCACTCATACAAATCGACACATTTAGTGCGAAATCAAGTTTCTTCTAAAACCTTTTTCTGGTGGATGCGATGAGCTTCAACTTAAACGTTGGTTAATAATCTGTAAATATCTACTTAATTGGAGAAAGTGGGTGAAGTCGCCACGCCCATTCTGGGTCCCCCTATGCAAAAGCTTGGTGGCCGTCCGTGTTGTCAATGCGATAAGTCGAGTGAAACACTTCCGATCTTAATGAAATTGGGTATTAGACTTCGCATCATCAAACACTAGTCACCATTTAAGACAAGGGTTTTTTACCACACCCATGTTGGTGCCTCCCATACATAAGTGGTTCGGCCGGCTGGTTGTTCGGTAACCCCGCAAAACCGAACCAAACTTTATGAAATTTGGAACTAGACAAAATTTAGTCAAATGCCACTCTTCCCGTAAAAAAGCTTGGCTGTTGTCCGGGTTGTTAACGGGATAAGTTACGATTAGGTTATAGGCTTCGTGTCACGAATCGTCAGTCACAGTTTACGACAAGGGTGACTTGGTGACTTTGGTACTAGACAACATTTACTGAAATGCACACAAAAGATGGGCGGATGACCGGTTGACCGACACGATAACTCTCGTAGACTACAAGCGATCTTTCCGAAAAATTAAAGATTACTGTCCGCGCCCATTTTCATACCTCCCATACAAAAGTTGGGCGGCTTTACAACCGATCTTAACAAAATTTGGTACTGATGAATATTTTGTGCAATACTGTGTAAAAGAAAAATCTTAATCATTTATTTTTGCAAAATGGTATTCTTATTAAAAAGTTATGTATAAGTTACTTTAATTTTTCACAAAAACTTATTGTTCTTTGAATTCTGAAAGAAAATTATAAAACTTGGAATACAATTTTTTTTTAATTATGGGTTACATTTTTTTTATAACATGTTCATGGGTAAAAATTTATCAATTTTTTGTAAATATAAATATTATAAACAATATGATAATGCTTTGAATTGGGCAAAAGATTGGAATAATTATATACGAATTAAAAAAACATGTATGTATCTAAATTAATAGTACAATAATTTAAATATTTAAAAATTAATTTTGATTTTCTTTTATATATTCAAAAAGTGCGGCATATCAAAAAGTGCCTAGGAAGGGAGCAGTCTTAAATCCGCCACTGAGTATGAACTTCTCATACATTAACTAAACCTAACAAAATCGGTCACAAAGTTTAAAAACGTAACTGACACTAGCCCGGTCATCAAAAAAATTTATACCACAGAAAAATGCAACTTTGTGATAGAACATGTAGGTAAAAAAAGCTTTCTGTTCTTGTGTTGGAATTATGAACCTTTCAAAGTGTGTTGGTACATATGGATCTTCGATTTATACTAATTCGCATATGTAAATTGCATATTTGTGTTTGTATATATACGATTAATGATCTTCCGATGGTATCAATTTAGGCATAATACTTAGGCATCTGATGATGAACTTGTCACGAAGTTCGAAACTAGTCATGCCAGTGAGTGTGCTTAACTGAATTGTCTATTATGTTTATTATTTTTCATAAATTTATGACGCTGGCTTACCCTTATCCACGAAGAGTTCAATCCATTTATTTTATTTATTTATTTATGGACTTGTAATTTGAAGACAGTAGCCAATTGAAAATAAATTACAATAAACTTCCAAGAATAGCGAAACAAATCAACTGCTATACAGCGAACTACTACCCAGTATTTGGGTTAGAAAGCATACAAAAGTATGTTAATATTAACAATTTAGGCATAGTAAACATATTAGGCATAATAAAAAGTATGAATTTATGTATATATCTCGGATGTATATAAAGGGTATGTATGTAAAGGCCATAGTATTTTTTTTTTTATTATTATTATTACGTATTTATTGGATCGTCCTATGCAAAAGCATTAATTTTCGTATATAAAGCATAGGTGTGAAAATATTGAACAACGTTAACATGATTGAGATAATACAGTTTACAGTTTAAACTTACTTATTTATATATGCTATTACAGAGGAATGAAATAAATAAATAAAGTTAAGACAAACATTTTAAATACAAATATAAAGATAAAAATAATTCAATTTAACATTAAAATTAATGACTATTAATAACAATTATTGTAGAAGACGTAAATAAATAAATAAATGATTTAGTTATAAAATAAAACAATACAAAATAAAATTAAAAACATAAAAATAAAAAAAATAAAATACAAAAACATAATACTGTTAAAAACATAAAACATTAAATGGATTATTCATTGGAAATGATTAAAAACTCGGATTTAAATTGCTTGTCGTTCGTAATAGTTTGAAGGTTGGAAGGGAGAAGATTCCAAAGACGAATTGCGTTAATAAAAAAGAATTTATTTGAAAGATGTTTGTTGTGACTTATTTGTATTAATTGACGACCTCTAGGCGAGCATGCAAATTTAATATAACTATACAAGTACTGCGGATTTTTCGTTGTAATAATTTTATGTAAGCTTATCAGGACTCGTATTTTCATCAAATTTTCGAATGAGACACCTAATAATCGCTTTGCAAATTCTGATACGTGATCCCGCCTAGTTAGACCAAAAACATATCTAGTAATATGGTTGTAAGTTACGTTAAGCTTCCTAAGCATTTCACTGCTACAACTAGAAAATAATTCGCAACCATAAACAAGCTTAGGAACTAAAAATGACTTGGCCAACATAAACCTTATGTGAACCGGAGTAAATTTCTGACCAAAATATACATTTCTTAAAGCGGCGTTAGTTTTGCCCACCACCGAACCGACATGTTCACGCCAAGTCAAACGATTATTAAAGACCACTCCTAAATTTTTTTATTTTATTTTGAAAGTTCTATCGCTAATAATTAAGCATTTTGATTTAGAACGATTTAAAAGTTTACCATTGGATTTAGCCCACGTGTCAATACTACACAAATCGCTGTTTATTTGTCTCATATTATCTTTAAAGTCAGATTTCGTGGAGTTCATATATACCGCACATTATCTGCATACATGTGTAAGCTGCTGTGATCCACACATTGTGGTAGATCATGGCAGTACATTGTATACAACAATGGGCCTATAATAGAGCCCTTGGCACGCCTCTTAAAATTTCTAAATGGTTCGACCAGTGATTCCCAACAACAACTGACTGAGATCTCATAGATCTCATAGAGATATCTGATGAATTTGACAGACTGTAGTGAAAAATTAAAGAAATTACCAAGTTTTATACCAAGAATATTATGATCTACACTGTCGAAAGCCCTACTGTGTAAGATACCTGTTTACTGTCAATATTGGCTCTTAAATCCTCTGTTACTTTCTGAAGAGCGGTAACACAGCTGTGATTTGGTCTAAAACCAGATTGTAAATTGGAAAGGAGTGAATTTTGTGTCAAGTATGCTCTCATCTGTATGTTAATTATTCTTTCAAATATTTTCGATAAATAGGGCAAAATTGCAATTGGACGATAATCATTCCCAGACTTAGGTATTGGTATTATCTTAGCATGCTTCCAATTTTTGGGGAAAGAAGATTTCATAATAATGGTGTTGAATATATGTACTAAACATCTGAAACAAGCTGAGTTGAATCAGTTTCAAATGACACGTTCCCATTTCAAGTGCTGCCTAACATTCACAACTAATGTTTAAGCAGTTACTGCTGAGGAACGATTTGAACATACAACGTAGAACTTCAATCAAAGCAACAAAAAAAACTACAAAACACGCGGTATACAACGATCAACCACTTGCTGCATTGAGAGAAGTGTTAATTGATTGGCATTGCGCTCTTTCTTTCCTTCATCGTTTCAGCGCCACACTGTCAGTTGGCAGTGAGAGCAGTAGAATATTATCAATGTTATGATAGCTTGTAGCGCTTGTAGGTAACATATGTCCATCTGTGCGATGTATGTATATTATGTATATTCTTTGCAAAGTTATTAAGCAAGTAAAGCTATTTTGATGTAGTAAACATAATGGAAAAAAAGATTTCTTTAATGTCGAAGTAATATAAATATTAATTTATTGTTTAATGTGGTTAACTAAAAACATCTTTAAACTTAAAACATAAAAAAAAAATTAGAATACTTCAAAAGAAAAATAGTACCAATAAAAAACTAATCAAAACAATTCACGTAGATCTGGTATTAAATACAAAAATAAATATATAAGTATATCACATTTTCAATTCATTTATCCATAAAATAGACTTAAAATATTATAAAAGGAAAGAAAGTAATATGAAGGAAAAGGAAAGAAAATAAATACAGTCACTCACATTTAAAGTCGGGCAGTACCATGAAAATATTTGCAGTCCAAATATTTCTGTGTTTATAAAAGAAAATATATTTTATTTTTTACCCCTTTTGTTACAAAAACTCTTGGCTTTAAAAACAACTTCAATGAAATATTCTAAGTACCGTTATAAAATGCTCATAAAGTCTAAACTAAGACTTCTTCTCTTTTTTGCCTCACATTGAAAGTCGGGCAAGCAATGTTGTGAGCGAGAAGTCAGTAAATATACCGTTAATTTTTCGTTTTCTGTAATTGTTTTTAAAATTATTGGTCATTGTTATCTTCTCAAGTGCTCCGTGAAGTCAATTAAAGTATTCTGTAAAAATGTCACGTAATATTAAACAGTCCACCTTGGAAGAACGCAAAATAGTTATTGATCAGCATTTAGAAGGAAAATCTGAACGCGAAATTTCGAAACTAGTGAAGAAAAGCAAATCAACGGTTCATGACATCATAGCTAGATATAAAAAGGATGGGTTGATTGCCAACAAACAACGCCTACCCCGATTAAAGAAACTCTCCTCTAGCAATGCGAGTATGATTTTAAAAAAAGTTAAGAATGATCCCTTTATTTCTGCACCAAATCTAACTGCGATGGTCAAAGAAGCTTCTGGGACAGAGGTTAACCCAGAAACAGTATGAAGATTTCTTCGAAAAAATAACTTTCATGGCCGAGTTGCACGGAAGAAGCACCTCATTAGCAAGAAGAACCAAAATGACCGACTTGTTTTTGCCCATCAATATATGGCCAAGGACTTTGACTTCTGGAGCACTGTAAGTGGGGACAAAAAATAATGCTTTATGATTTTAACAATCTATTATTAGGTACTGTTTACTGATGAAAGTAAATTTAATGTATTTGGATGCGATGGAAGGGGTAAAATATGGCGCAAACCAAGCAAAGGACTAGAATCAAAAAATTTGAGAAAAACGGTCAAACATGGTGGTGGGTCCGTGATGGTTTGGGGGTGTATGGCGGCTTCAGGAGTTGGCAACTTACACTTTATTGAACGTATAACGAACAAGAATGTGTATTTGCCGATTTTGAAGACAAATCTGAAAGATAGCGTAAAAAAACTTGGCATTGAATCAAACTTCAAATTTTATCAAGATAACGACCCGAATCATTCGGCACCGATGTTAAGAGCTGGTTGTTACATAATTGTCCGAAGGTGATCAAAACTGCTGCACAAAGACCCGACCTCAATGTCATTGAACATTTATGGGACGAATTAGGACGCAGGATGCAGGACAGGCTCTGTTCATCAAAAGATCAGCTGAAAAATGCTCTGTTTGAAGAATGGAACAATATTAATCCAGATTTTTGCAAAAAACTTGTTCAATCAATGCCAAGCCGCCTACAAGCTGTAGAGAACCAAAAAGGCGGAGCAACAAAATATGAACTTTTTTTCTTAATATTTTTTATTATGCCCGACTTTCAATGTGAGGCAAAAAAGTGTAGAAGGCTTAGTTTAGACTTCATGTGCTTTTTATAAAAGTACTTAGAATATTTCATTGTAGTTGTTTTTAAAGCCAAGAGTTTTTGTAACAAAAGGGGTAAAAAATAAAATATATTTTCTTTTATAAACACAGAAATATTTGGACTGAAAATATTTTCATGGTACTACCCGACTTAAAATGTGAGTGACTGTGTAAACATTTAAAAAAAGTATAAAAATTAATACATACACAGGCACATCAAATACTACACAGAGAGCGATGTTTTGTTATCCGCGTTCCTTCAATGTTTCATTGCCATACTGACACAGAAGGCAGCGAGTGCAATAGAATAGTGTTCATGTTATTATAGCTTGCATAAACAACATGAGCACTATAACATATAGGTTATTCACGAAGGGCTGATTAACAGTGTAACCGCGTAAATGATTAACTCACCAACAACAAAATATATGGAAATATTTTCATCAACTTCGAGCAACCCTTGCCTTTGGGAAGTGATTAATAGAGTATATGATTGTTTGTAGTGTTGGAAAATTTTAGCATCTGGCATCTCAAATTTGATATTTAAATATTGGTAGCATTGTTGTTTATGTTGCTTTTTTTGTGCGAAAAAATAAATATCAACATAAAATCAAAATAAATATCAATTGATTCAATTTCCAAAATACTCAAATCGACTCTGACGTCGATTATTTCGTCTTTTATGCTTTGCTTAGGCATTATAAAATAATTTCAATTGTAAACAAAAATTTAATTTGTCGAAAAACTGATTGAAAACAGCTGATAGAAAAAAGTAATCAAATATGCGACTAAATAACATATAAGGGTGTTCACGCAGCACAGAGATTATTTTTAATCTTTTCATCAAATATCCTATTAATCAGCCCTTCGTGAATAACCTTATAGATGTTAGTTTGATACACTTGTAAGTTGATGATTTGCTGTGAATCCACAACTTCGTAACATTCCCTCAAAAACGAGTAATCATTCGTCAATTTTGGGTTGCTTTGGCTGTTGTTATGTTTTAGGGAAGATGTGTAGTAAAAAATGTTTACAAGTACTATACGTATTTTGAAATGTTTTGTTTGTTAAGCAATCAAGCTGACTCGTTCTATGCTTTAATATGTACCATAGATGGTAATATGTATACATGAATAATTTTAAAGAATTTACGATCAATGCCGTCTGATCCAGTGGAATTTGACTTTATAAACGAAAAACTTTCTATCACATCATTTTGGGTGATGCGGGAGAAATTAAAATGGTACTCTATCAGATCTAAGTTCAAATTTCCGTAGTATTCGTAATTTGGTGATCGCGTTGGGATATTGACAAATATATTATTCAACTCATTAGGATCTACGTTGCATGTCGAATTATTACCTTTATTCCCAATTCCAATAGACCTGATGTGCTTCCACGTATCCTTAGAGTTAACTGCTTGTTCAAATGTTCGTCCATAGTAATATATTTTCTTATTTTTTATAACGCGATTAACTTTATTTCTTAAATACTTATACACTGCTTCAAATTGGGGAATTTTGTATCTTTCCAACGTGCATATGCCCGATTTCTTTGATCAATCAATGACTTTACTTTACTTACTAGCTAGTGTTTTACTTTTAAGGGGAACATATTTGTCGTATAGATAACTAATATGATCCTGCAAATATTGTATTTGTTCATCGATATCCGCTATACGAAAAACCTTGTCCCATTCGAATGAAATTATGTCAAGATGTAGGCTAAAGTAGTCAATGTTTTTAAAGTCACGGTATATAAAAGTATCAAGATATGGAAATGTTTCAAAGTCGTATGTTAGAAAACAGAAGTCATGTTTGGAAAACGTTGGAGCAGAATGTTGATCATAAAGCAGGGTCTTCTGTATGCAACTTACAAAGAACACTTAATGAGTTTGACGTTGATGAAAAATGTGTCGCTAAGGTACTATTAACTATGGACAGCCCAAATTACTGCATCTCAGAAGATAAAAAATTCTCTCGTAAAATATTATTACTAAAGTCACCACATAGTATAACATCATTATAAATCAAAGCCAAGTGCTCCAAGTTGTCCATGAGAACTTGGTAGTTCGTTCTACTATGCGGACAATAAACTACACCAATTAGAAGTTTTATATTATTACACATAATTTCTACGAATAAAAACTCTATGGTATCGCCTATGCTACTTCTCACCACAACTTTACAATATAGTTCTTTTCTGGCGTAAATAGCGATACCACCACCGCGTCTGCCTCTCTCTGCTCTAAATAATTGGTAACCATTTAGTGCAAATAAGGAGTCTTCGAGCTCAGGCAGAAACCACGTCTCAGAGATGCAAACTACATCAACATTTGATTTAATAAAGATGTAACAAAATTCGTAAATTTTATTTTTGAAACTTTGAGCATTAATATGAACTATTTTCAGTCCCTTTTTTGCGCGGCAAGAACCCTAATCATGTTAAATAAATAGTCTTTGGAATTATCCCTTGTATTATTCGATGTCGAGAACATAATACAACAAACGTGGACCAACGACAACAAAAATCCGAGCGACTTTGAAAGTACAATTTATTATAAAAACGATACAAACAGTTTTACAAACAAATATAATAAAATAAAGTAATCAAGAGATTCAAGCTTAATAATTAAATTTGTTCCAGATTATTATCGAAAAAACTCATTTAATTCATCTACTGATTTAACAGTTAGAGCGACAACTCTAGCAGTGATCTTAATATAAACTAGGCTACGGCGTGTAAACACTGAAGATATATTTTTCATTTTCTTATATTTCAATGCATATTTGAAAATATTATAGTTCGTAGAAGTCAAATTTTCGTTGACATAAAAGTTTGAATCAGACTCAAATCCTATTAGGTTTAATTTAAGATTTCCCGTGATTGTATTTTTATAATTATAAATTGATTTTAATATATAGTTCTTATCACAGGGTGATTCCATTTTTATAATTATTGTGGAATCTGGATATCTAGATTAGTGTGTGGCTCCCTCGACACGGAAAATTGATTTATATTTTGGTGTCTGTATTTGTAGAGCATCGCATAAACTGTTTAAATGTAGTCCCAGATCTTCATTATCAATCCCTGGTATCCCTGTAGATACCATCGCGTTTTCCTGTTTAGATATCTTATTTTGGACAGCATACATCTCAGATTTTAAATAGTCTATTTCCTTTCTAAGCACATTGACTTCGGAACACTGTGCTTCAACTACGGAGACGCGATCATTAATTCTATCAAATTGTGTTTTAAGAGAGTTCATCTCACTTAAGAGTTTACTTTCTAGTTCAGACATCTTATTGTTGACTTCATTTATAATATTAATTTCACATTCTCTTATTTCCCGTTTTATTGAGTCTGGAACAGTTTTAGTTAGTTTTTCTGACAGCTTATCGAATCTATTCTCTAATGTTTGTATGGGACGGAACGGAGAGTCCATTGTTAGTCTTGGAAGCTTTGGATTCTCAAGAGATAGGGGGTTTCCAAAATAGAGTCTCTGGTACGTTTTATTGCCGGTGTATCCATGTTAATTTCGTGTTTGGAATTATAACTTAGAGAGTATTGAGTATATTTGTGGCTCGTAGTTTTGAGATTTAACAGTTGCTCTCAGAAACACCGAAACTCGCGCTGAAATTATTGATTTCGTTTACTTGTCCTGTTGTGTTGTTGTTATTTCGCACAGTATGTTTAAAAGAGATTATATGGTGATATATTCTCTATTATGTTATGTTTTTTTTTTGTTTGGTTATTTGGATAAATTTTATTTTATTGTCTGTTGTGTTTATTGTATTTTAAAGTGTACTGATGATAGTGTTTCACAGTAGATACATATTGTTACGAATAAGTAAAAGCTTTTGCTTACTGTTAATGACTCTACTAACAGTATGTAAACAACAGGCGGTTAGTGCTGCGCCTGAAAGTATGCATTGTAACAACGTACCAGCTCGATAAACCAGTAGCATGAATTCACCTCAGTAAAAATAACTCTCCACCATTCGAGATTGTTCTACAAAGATAAGCAACAACAACAACATCCAGATTCTAGAAGGTTCTTGAATTCGCTGGATATACCTTCATTTGAGTATGGTGAGTTGGTATAAATAGCGGAGGTCTTTGGAGTGGAGAGTTCAGTTTGTGATTAAACCCCGTAAAGTGAGCAACGCGAATTGATAGTAAAATACAAGACTTTTTAAGTGTTATAAATAAAGTAAACTGTTGTACTATATAAGTAAAATAAAAGGAAGTGAAACCGTTGTAATTATCGTAATTTAAAACGAACCTTGTTTTATTATTGGCAATAAAACAACGCAAAAAGGACGAATAAGGAAATTCGTAACAATATGTTGTAAATTGCACTACGAGTTAAAAGTCTGTATTAGTACAAGATAAACTAACAAAATGTTAAAAAAATTAAGAGCTTTTCAAAAACACGTCCGTTCTCCGTGAGAGTAAGATATTCCTCGAAAAGAAAAGTATAAAAAGCAAACAATTATTTTAGAACCTATGTAATTAATTTCAGGTCACAAAGATGTCTGAGTTATATCATTTAACAAAAATCATTTTATGATACAGCTTGAATATGTTGAAATATATGTTTTCGGAAAGTTAAAACAGACAAGTTAAAGTTTTTAAAACTACAAGGTAGTGCATTATAATACTGAGCAATCCTAACATGAAATGATTTATCCATGTGAAAAGTTATTTGTGAAAATAGACGACGCTTGATTTTATAAGTTTTATAGAAAAATAAAAGAGTCCTAAACTCTATGAACTCACTGAAAGTCCTGCCTAGGAAGTCAACTACATAAGGGGTCATATGGAATAACAATTAAGCGAATACACGTAACGAAGAATTGAATTAAAAGCCAACTACACCTCCTTTATATTACACCTACAAGTTCCAGAGTTTACCTCAAGATAGTATAATAAATTTGGCATAATTAGAGCATGTTCCAAGATCATTTGTGATTCTCTTGGCAAAGCAAGATCCGTATTATATAAATTTCGAAGCCCGTAATAAATCCATTTAATGGCATTAACATGGTGATAAAAATTTAATTAAATATGGGTAATAACTCCCAGACACTTAAAAATTATAAACCAACTTCAGTTTATTCTCGCTATGTCGAAAGAAAAAATAGACTTCGACATATTAACATTACGACATCCACGAGCTAAGTTCGTCCATCTTGTAATCAACTTTATCTTGCACAACGTTTACAGAATCATGGTCGCCATTAAACAAAAATTGCACATATTCAAGCAGAGGGTTTCGATGAAATAGTTGATCGACCTCCTAGCTGCAAATTGATACAGGATAGAATGTGAAGGGGAACCAAAGATTGGGAGTCTTCTGTTCTCAATCATGTGCCTATGAGTAGCAACGGTAGAATATTTTTTTTTTCTAGCGGCATTTTCCGATTATCAGCCTGATTGGCTATGCGACCATAGATTCGTCTCAGATGTAGTAGGTAACTGATATCACAGAAGATCATCAAAACATCGGGGATATTCTTTTGGTCTTTGAAGGCGGGTGAGCCAACAAATGGGCCAACGGCGGATAGAAACCCAAAGAAGCCCAGGTTCGACATATTGCACCCTGGTCAACGTCTGATCCACAATTGGCGGCTGCAATTAAATATCCTGGCAGTATGTAAAATGCAAAAACCAGGTGGACCGGCTTTGCCTCCCGCCACAGTTCATAATAGCCCCCGTAAACGTTATAAGCACAACGATTTACGGATATTCACTTGGAATGTAAGAACTCTATATATGTAGATCCGGTGAATGTATCCAACTTTTCCCCCCCAGGAGTAAAGACCTTGACGATGTGGGGGCTTAAGCGTGACCTAGATTGCGTGAACTAAAGGTTACTCTGTTGATGAGGCCTACGTAAATAACGATTGTCAATGAAACTTCCTCGACATGGCGTTTCTTGCGACTTTGGCGCCATTATAGTATCCAGCGTTGAATGCAAAAACACTTTTAAGGTCAAGGCGGCTGGAAGCAGTGCCGAGGACCTGGATGGCCAGTTAGTGTTTAAATAAACTGGTCCCTAACAGCTCCCTTCAACGCCAGGGCACGTGTTGCCCGGTCCAGCTCACGCCGTCACTGGGTTGGACTATTGCTTTTTATCGACATACTCGTGGGACCTACAATAAACATCAATGACAAATCACAAAAACAGAAAACACTTCAACTTGATAACGACACTGCAAACGATACTGGCTTACGATTGTCTAATACCAATATGATCTTTGACACGGATCCCATGCGTATCCACGACAGCATAGTGCAACAGCACCGTGAGATTGTGTCGATGATGGTGTCGCAAGGACGGGATCACCTCAATTGTTCAACTTGTGAGGTTGGTGGTACTGCCGATCTCATGGGAAACCGTGAACTAAGTAGCGATCAGGATACTGTGGTGATACTACCATTGTCACTGTTCCGAATAATGATAATTTGGAGTCAGAATCTGTTCCTATTCTTGATATACAAGATGCGGAGGTTGACAAAACCCTAACGGTGAGATTAGCTTCTGTGGTGTCGTCTAGCTGAAGGGAGCCAAAATCGTCGATTGCGTCAATAAGGAGTCTGTCCTTAAAAACACAATAGCCGGTATTGACGAATCTTGGCTAAGTTCAAAACTGTAGGTTATTTCTCAGTCCTTACTCCCGCTACGACCCATTGTATCCGCCTGGATACCGCCGCCGGTTTTGTCAGCGGATGAGGTGGTTAAAGTACTTGGCAAAAAGAACCCGAGAATTAAAGCCCGTGCGGGAGCGATGCTTTTTGGTCTTGGAACCGACAGGTTGCGCCACTACGGCTTCTCTGTACGGAGATAAACGTAGGCGGCTTAGCGTGGCGCAGATCAATCTGCACCACTACGAGGATGCCTCCGCCAATTTTCTATTCTCCCTCACGAACCATGAGATTGCCCTAGTACAGGTGCCCTGGATCGACCGCAAGAACAGTGTTAAAGGTCTGCGCAATGTCAACGTGAACATCTTAGCCTTCAGAACATCTGGCAAGGTAAGAGCTTGTATAGTAGCTAGAAAAGATTCAAAACGTATCCCTTCTTTTAAAGTTAGCATGGGCGACGTGGCAACAGTGTGCATGTCGTACGAGGAGTATGACTCGCCTGGTAGGACAGCTCTTGAATTGGTGCACCAGGAATCTACTAAAGGGTTTATGAGCTGTGTTGATTATGCTCACCATACACAGTGGGGCAGCGCTATCAGGGAATCTTTGGAATCCGCTGGGGTGCCTTCACTACTTGTCGAATGGATTGCGAACATGCTTAGGGATCGCATTGTAAATTCGAACCTTGGGGTGAGCTCAGTTGGGAAGCGGACTACAAGAGGTACGTCGCAGGGTGGAGTATTATCACCTCTGCTGTGGCTTTTTGTGGTTGACGGCATTCTTAAGGCCTTTGAGGTGAGGCCGTAGAACTGTTGTCTATGCGGAGGACGTTGTCGTTCTTGTCGATGGAAAATCGTTGCCTCCGATCAGTGCCCCCTTGCAGGATGCCCTGGGTGAATTGTCAGCTTGGACTAGGCACTGTGGCCTGGGTGTTAACCCGGCAAAGGCGTAGCTGGTTCTTTTTACGGATTTCTTAGGAACCCAAGGTTGGAGGGTGTAGATCTATGTCTATCTTCTGAGTCGAAGTGTCTCGGAACTGAAAGCGAAATACTGTGGAGCGAAAGAAGAAAGGATTGAAAGTGCTATACGCCTGTAACAATTCTATAGGCAAAAGCTGAGGTGTTTGTCCGAAAATCGTTCATTGGCTTTTTTTGTCCGAAAATCGTTCATTGGCTTTCGACTATGGCTGTGTAGTCTGGTGGAACTCATTGGCAAACAGCTATCAGTTGAAAATGCACAATGAGGTTAAGCGCACTGCGTCGATGTGTATCAGTGGGACGAGCAGAAGCACTCCGCAGGCAGCGCTGTATATAATCCTGAATTTAACTACTCTACATGTCTATGTCTACTCTAGATGTCTATGCGATACGGTGTGCTGTCAGAAGCGCCCTTCGCATGAGAAAATTGGGTATCTGGAGACATGACCCTGAGGGGCATGCCAAAATTCTCCAGTACTTGATTGGGAATGTTGAAAAAGACTCTTGCTATAGTAGGATGTACTTTTGCTGATTTGAGATTGATTGCCTCTGCAAATCCAACCATCTGTTACTTGTATGGCTCGATCGATCGCTGGTCGCTGGACGAGATCAACGCTGCCTGGTTGGCCAGTGGATTGCAGGATTTCAAGACATATGGCCGGCAGTGTACTCAGGGAGGACTACACCGCTTTTTCGACTTGAAAAGGCTCCTCATTGGGTTAATCACGAGTCACTGTGATGCTGGAGGCTTCACTTGAAACTACAGTACTTGTGGTGATGAAGAAGAGGTGGAGGCCATTGAGCACCTCCAATGTCATCTCCGTTGCTTTGATTGGTTTCAGGCAGAGGGCCTGGCCTCTCTGCGCGTTGTGGCCATTGAGGATTTGATGGAATTCTCGCGGTCTGTCATGAATCCGTGCAGGCGATGCCATCATCTGATGATTTGTCTATCGGATCTTTTTACCCCACTGGTAATCTGGAATGGTAAGCCTTGTCTTGCACATTTGAATCCTCATCTTGGATGGTATTATAGTATATATGTACTGGGAACATAATTGAGTGTTCTTCTGTTTGTCCTAAGTCTACCTATCTGTCGGAACTTTTTACTATTAATGGGGCTCTCCCCTTCTCTCCCTCCCTTCTCTAATTTCTGCTCATGTACATGCGCAATCACAATGGGTCGACCGACCTCCGAATGTAGTGACGATAAACTGTAACTGTTGTAAACTGTCATATATTGTCACGTTTCCTAAATCTAACCTAACCTAAGTATCCAATGTCGTGGAAAGTTATAAGGCTGACATTACCGCTATCCAGGAAATGCGATGAACAGGACATAGCTGCACAAAGAAAAAACTGCGACATATACTACAGTTGACATAAGAATAAACATGAATTTGGTTGCAGATTTGTAGTTGGCAAAAGACTGCGACATCTAGTCTCTAGATTCAATCCTGTGAGTGAAGGTATAGCCAAAATCCGCATAAAAGCGAAATATTTTTATATTTCCCTAACTTTTGTGAATGCCCGGACAGATGTGAAAGATGATGATGCCAAAGACATCCTATGAGCGCCTAGGGGAAACATATGGCAGCTGCCCTGACCATGACATTAAGATTGTACTAGGAGATTTTAATGCTAAAGTAGGCAGGGAAAATGTGATTCATCCAACTATTACCAATTGCAGTCTACATGCTGGCAGTACCGGCAACTGTATGAGACTGATTGACTTTGTCGCAGCAAAAAACATGGTCGTTAATTGTACAAGATTCCAGCATAAAGACATCCACAAGGCTACTTGGATATACCCTGATCAGAGAACGAAGTTCCAAAATGACCACGTGGTATTTGATGGAAGTAACTCCTCCAGTGTAATGGGCGTACGAGTGATCAGAGGAGCTAACATCGATTCTGGTAGCAGCAAAAATTCGGACAAGATTTAGAAGAGCGAAAAGCGCACGAAACCAGACGCAGGGAAAACTAGACTCGGAAAG
This sequence comes from Phaonia tiefii, assembly GCA_963931995.1. Taxonomy (NCBI): domain Eukaryota; kingdom Metazoa; phylum Arthropoda; class Insecta; order Diptera; family Muscidae; genus Phaonia; species Phaonia tiefii. The sequence goes on from OZ008368.1 coordinate 138,380,102, forward strand.
CAGCAATTACCGGAGGTAGCCACAGTCTACTTAAGGAAGCTATCGCAACGTTTGGCGCAGAACCCACCCCCTCCCGATGACGATCCTGAAACGCAGTGGAAACCCATTTCTGACGCGCTTAAAAAAACCGCTATAAAACCGCTTCGCAACGATCAAGAGTGTCGCATAGCAAAAGATGAAAGTAACGCTGGACGTATGGCAATGCTTCAGTCAATTGCAACGAGAGCTATGACTGAGAGGTATATGGGAAAAAGGAGGTAACCCATCTATTCAGGTGACTGTGGAGAACATGTGGGGAATATGGAGAGATCATTTCTGCGCGCTACTGGTACCTGAGATATCCAGTGACGATGAGACAATCGATCACAATTTGGACGAAGACGGAAATTGCCCGGCTTAGAAACAAAGCCGCAGGAACCGATGGATTATCGTCGGAGCTGTGTACGGTTGGAGGGGATGAGCTGATAAGGTGCATGCATCAGCTCATTAGCAAAATCTGGTTAGATGCCCGGCGATTTGAGTCTCAGTGTACATTGCCCATATTTAACAAAAGGTGTGCCAACTACCGTGGTATAAGCCTTTTATAGATAGCTTAAGAGGTTCTATCGCGTATAATGTGCGAAAAACTAATTATCCAACCAATTATCGCTGGCCTGATTGGACCATACCAATGTGGCTTTAGGCCTGGAAAATCGACAACTTTCCAGATTTTCATGCTACGCCAAATCCTAGAGACGCCCCACGAACAACGAATACCGAACCTTTTGAAACCAAACAAGGCCTCAGGCCAGGCGATAAGCTATCATGCGATCTCTTTAACATCTTAATGGAGATGATTATATGGTCCTATAGTCAACATGAATAAAACAATTAGCAGCAAAAGTCACATGCTGCTGGCGTATGATATAGAGATTATTGGGCGCACAATGATAGAGGTTACTGCGGTGTTTTCGAGAATTGAGAAGGAGTCAGCAAAAGAGCTAAAGCTCTCTCTCGAGTAACAAAAGTCCAGCTGTACCAGACTATCATACAACCTGTCTTGCTTTATGGCGCAGAATCCTTGGTGTTATCGCAAGCAGACGAAACATCTATAGGAGTCTTCAAGAGAACAATACTCCGAAAAATGTATGGTCCTATAGTGCACAACGTCGAGTATCGGGAACGCATGCACCATGAGCTGTATGATCTTGACATAGTTCAGCCGATCAAAAGAAAGTTGACTTATTGGCACTTGGCCTTTTAAAAAAATTTATATGGAATAAAAAATTGCGTATACGCAAATGTCGTTCGATATTGGTTTTTGCAATGAATTAGTAATGAGTGAGTTTCCATTTGGGTCATGAAACACATGCGTAGTTCACCGAACTGTCACATTTGGGTAGTTGTAGGTAGTCGCATTAGAAATTCCGTGGTTAAGCTGTCAAAATTGGTTGAATAATGAATAACACTATGTACGCAAAATGTAAAAAATTTAATAAGATTGTCTTACTTGATACAAAGTCTATGCTATAAATTACATTTTAATTGAAATTCTTTGAATTTTATTAACAAACAAAAAAACAAAATCAATTTTGGCAGCTTACCCACGGAAAAGATGAACGAACTACAAAGCAGCTGGGAGGACGCATTTACCCGATAGATAATTCTACCATGAGCTGTCCGTTCTATGTGTATTGTTTGTTTTGTCATTGTTTAAGCTAGAATGCCATTGTCGCCAATCCTCACGGGATCTTAAGTTGTCGTTTGTAGGAAACCCTTTTCTAACTTCTTTCTTTCGTTAGAATCTGTTTACTCCTTTAGTTTTCTTCTTCTCCAACTTTGTTATAAAAAGTTAAACAGATTCTAAAGAGTAACTACCTCCCTTCTCTATCTTGACTTGCTGGCTTGTCATTTATTACAAGTATCTACATACTGAAACACACAGAGCTCTGTAAATCAAAAAGGTAATATGGTTTACCAATAAAGGATTTGTATTTATCAGCAGAATACCAATTACCCCAATTGTGTTTTTATTCCCCTTTTTTAATGCCTACGCAAACAGTCATTATCATTTAGGTAATTAGTGATCGATTTGTCGAATCTGATGATGATTGGATTGTCTACCTTCGACACACATGGGCAGCAAGCCATATAAATTTAAAGTATTCGAACAGAGACTTAATTTTCCACTAATTTTTAATAAGAGAGTCGCATTGCAAATGATGAAAAGAACGCTGTACGTATGGCAATGCTTCAGTCAATTGCAACGCGAGCTGCAACTGAGCGGTATAGGGAGAAAAGAAAGGAGGTAAACCGTCCCTTTAGGCGTAAGAGACGGCAGTGTCTATGCGGAGGACGTTGTCGTTCTTGTCGATGGAAAATCGTTGCCTCCGATCAGTGCCCCCTTGCAGGATGCCCTGGGTGAATTGTCAGCTTGGACTAGGCACTGTGGCCTGGGTGTTAACCCGGCAAAGGCGTAGCTGGTTCTTTTTACGGATTTCTTAGGAACCCAAGGTTGGAGGGTGTAGATCTATGTCTATCTTCTGAGTCGAAGTGTCTCGGAACTGAAAGCGAAATACTGTGGAGCGAAAGAAGAAAGGATTGAAAGTGCTATACGCCTGTAACAATTCTATAGGCAAAAGCTGAGGTGTTTGTCCGAAAATCGTTCATAGGCTTTTTTTGTCCGAAAATCGTTCATTGGCTTTCGACTATGGCTGTGTAGTCTGGTGGAACTCATTGGCAAACAGCTATCAGTTGAAAATGCACAATGAGGTTAAGCGCACTGCGTCGATGTGTATCAGTGGGGCGAGCAGAAGCACTCCGCAGGCAGCGCTGTATATAATCCTGAATTTAACTACTCTACATGTCTATGTCTACTCTAGATGTCTATGCGATACGGTGTGCTGTCAGAAGCGCCCTTCGCATGCGAAAATTGGGTATCTGGAGACATGACCCTGAGGGGCATGCCAAAATTCTCCAGTACTTGATTGGGAATGTTGAAAAAGACTCTTGCTATAGTAGGATGTACTTTTGCTGATTTGAGATTGATTGCCTCTGCAAATCCAACCATCTGTTACTTGTATGGCTCGATCGATCGCTGGTCGCTGGACGAGATCAACGCTGCCTGGTTGGCCAGTGGATTGCAGGATTTCAAGAGACATATGGCCGGCAGTGTACTCAGGGAGGACTACACCGCTTTTTCGACTTGAAAAGGCTCCTCATTGGGTTAATCGCGAGTCACTGTGATGCTGGAGGCTTCACTTGAAACTACAGTACTTGTGGTGATGAAGAAGAGGTGGAGGCCATTGAGCACCTCCAATGTCATCTCCGTTGCTTTGGTTGGTATCAGGCAGAGGGCCTGGCCTCTCTGCGCGTTGTGGCCATTGAGGATTTGATGGAATTCTCGCGGTCTGTCATGAATCCGTGCAGGCGATGCCATCATCTGATGATTTGTCTATCGGATCTTTTTACCCCACTGGTAATCTGGAATGGTAAGCCTTGTCTTGCACATTTGAATCCTCATCTTGGATGGTATTATAGTATATATGTACTGGGAACATAATTGAGTGTTCTTCTGTTTGTCCTAAGTCTACCTATCTGTCGGAACTTTTTACTATTAATGGGGCTCTCCCCTTCTCTCCCTCCCTTCTCTATTTTCTGCTCATGTACATGCGCAATCACAATGGGTCGACCGACCTCCGAATGTAGTGACGATAAACTGTAACTGTTGTAAACTGTCATATATTGTCACGTTTCCTAAATCTAACCTAACCTAAGTATCCAATGTCGTGGAAAGTTATAAGGCTGACATTACCGCTATCCAGGAAATGCGATGAACAGGACATAGCTGCACAAAGAAAAAACTGCGACATATACTACAGTTGACATAAGAATAAACATGAATTTGGTTGCAGATTTGTAGTTGGCAAAAGACTGCGACATCTAGTCTCTAGATTCAATCCTGTGAGTGAAGGTATAGCCAAAATCCGCATAAAAGCGAAATATTTTTATATTTCCCTAACTTTTGTGAATGCCCGGACAGATGTGAAAGATGATGATGCCAAAGACATCCTATGAGCGCCTAGGGGAAACATATGGCAGCTGCCCTGACCATGACATTAAGATTGTACTAGGAGATTTTAATGCTAAAGTAGGCAGGGAAAATGTGATTCATCCAACTATTACCAATTGCAGTCTACATGCTGGCAGTACCGGCAACTGTATGAGACTGATTGACTTTGTCGCAGCAAAAAACATGGTCGTTAATTGTACAAGATTCCAGCATAAAGACATCCACAAGGCTACTTGGATATACCCTGATCAGAGAACGAAGTTCCAAAATGACCACGTGGTATTTGATGGAAGTAACTCCTCCAGTGTAATGGGCGTACGAGTGATCAGAGGAGCTAACATCGATTCTGGTAGCAGCAAAAATTCGGACAAGATTTAGAAGAGCGAAAAGCGCACGAAACCAGACGCAGGGAAAACTAGACTCGGAAAGCAGCAATTACCGGAGGTAGCCACAGTCTACTTAAGGAAGCTATCGCAACGTTTGGCGCAGAACCCACCCCCTCCCGATGACGATCCTGAAACGCAGTGGAAACCCATTTCTGACGCGCTTAAAAAAACCGCTATAAAACCGCTTCGCAACGATCAAGAGTGTCGCATAGCAAAAAATGAAAGTAACGCTGGACGTATGGCAATGCTTCAGTCAATTGCAACGAGAGCTATGACTGAGAGGTATATGGGAAAAAGGAGGTAACCCATCTATTCAGGTGACTGTGGAGAACATGTGGGGAATATGGAGAGATCATTTCTGCGCGCTACTGGTACCTGAGATATCCAGTGACGATGAGACAATCGATCACAATTTGGACGAAGACGGAAATTGCCCGGCTTAGAAACAAAGCCGCAGGAACCGATGGATTATCGGCGGAGCTGTGTACGGTTGGAGGGGATGAGCTGATAAGGTGCATGCATCAGCTCATTAGCAAAATCTGGTTAGATGCCCGGCGATTTGAGTCTCAGTGTACATTGCCCATATTTAACAAAAGGTGTGCCAACTACCGTGGTATAAGCCTTTTATAGATAGCTTAAGAGGTTCTATCGCGTATAATGTGCGAAAAACTAATTATCCAACCAATTATCGCTGGCCTGATTGGACCATACCAATGTGGCTTTAGGCCTGGAAAATCGACAACTTTCCAGATTTTCATGCTACGCCAAATCCTAGAGACGCCCCACGAACAACGAATACCGAACCTTTTGAAACCAAACAAGGTCTCAGGCCAGGCGATAAGCTATCATGCGATCTCTTTAACATCTTAATGGAGATGATTATATGGTCCTATAGTCAACATGAATAAAACAATTAGCAGCAAAAGTCACATGCTGCTGGCGTATGATATAGAGATTATTGGGCGCACAATGATAGAGGTTACTGCGGTGTTTTCGAGAATTGAGAAGGAGTCAGCAAAAGAGCTAAAGCTCTCTCTCGAGTAACAAAAGTCCAGCTGTACCAGACTATCATACAACCTGTCTTGCTTTATGGCGCAGAATCCTGGGTGTTATCGCAAGCAGACGAAACATCTATAGGAGTCTTCAAGAGAACAATACTCCGAAAAATTTATGGTCCTATAGTGCACAACGTCGAGTATCGGGAACGCATGCACCATGAGCTGTATGATCTTGACATAGTTCAGCCGATCAAAAGAAAGTTGACTTATTGGCACTTGGCCTTTTAAAAAAATTTATATGGAATAAAAAATTGCGTATACGCAAATGTCGTTCGATATTGGTTTTTGCAATGAATTAGTAATGAGTGAGTTTCCATTTGGGTCATGAAACACATGCGTAGTTCACCGAACTGTCACATTTGGGTAGTTGTAGGTAGTCGCATTAGAAATTCCGTGGTTAAGCTGTCAAAATTGGTTGAATAATGAATAACACTATGTACGCAAAATGTAAAAAATTTAATAAGTTTGTCTTACTTGATACAAAGTCTATGCTATAAATTACATTTTAATTGAAATTCTTTGAATTTTATTAACAAACAAAAAAACAAAATCAATTTTGGCAGCTTACCCACGGAAAAGATGAACGAACTACAAAGCAGCTGGGAGGACGCATTTACCCGATAGATAATTCTACCATGAGCTGTCCGTTCTATGTGTATTGTTTGTTTTGTCATTGTTTAAGCTAGAATGCCATTGTCGCCAATCCTCACGGGATCTTAAGTTGTCGTTTGTAGGAAACCCTTTTCTAACTTCTTTCTTTCGTTAGAATCTGTTTACTCCTTTAGTTTTCTTCTTCTCCAACTTTGTTATAAAAAGTTAAACAGATTCTAAAGAGTAACTACCTCCCTTCTCTATCTTGACTTGCGGGCTTGTCATTTATTACAAGTATCTACATACTGAAACACACAGAGCTCTGTAAATCAAAAAGGTAATATGGTTTACCAATAAAGGATTTGTATTTATCAGCAGAATACCAATTACCCCAATTGTGTTTTTATTCCCCTTTTTTAATGCCTACGCAAACAGTCATTATCATTTAGGTAATTAGTGATCGATTTGTCGAATCTGATGATGATTGGATTGTCTACCTTCGACACACATGGGCAGCAAGCCATATAAATTTAAAGTATTCGAACAGAGACTTAATTTTCCACTAATTTTTAATAAGAGAGTCGCATTGCAAATGATGAAAAGAACGCTGTACGTATGGCAATGCTTCAGTCAATTGCAACGCGAGCTGCAACTGAGCGGTATAGGGAGAAAAGAAAGGAGGTAAACCGTCCCTTTAGGCGTAAGAGACGGCAGTGTCTATGCGGAGGACGTTGTCGTTCTTGTCGATGGAAAATCGTTGCCTCCGATCAGTGCCCCCTTGCAGGATGCCCTGGGTGAATTGTCAGCTTGGACTAGGCACTGTGGCCTGGGTGTTAACCCGGCAAAGGCGTAGCTGGTTCTTTTTACGGATTTCTTAGGAACCCAAGGTTGGAGGGTGTAGATCTATGTCTATCTTCTGAGTCGAAGTGTCTCGGAACTGAAAGCGAAATACTGTGGAGCGAAAGAAGAAAGGATTGAAAGTGCTATACGCCTGTAACAATTCTATAGGCAAAAGCTGAGGTGTTTGTCCGAAAATCGTTCATTGGCTTTCGACTATGGCTGTGTAGTCTGGTGGAACTCATTGGCAAACAGCTATCAGTTGAAAATGCACAATGAGGTTAAGCGCACTGCGTCGATGTGTATCAGTGGGGCGAGCAGAAGCACTCCGCAGGCAGCGCTGCATATAATCCTGAATTTAACTACTCTACATGTCTATGTCTACTCTAGATGTCTATGCGATACGGTGTGCTGTCAGAAGCGCCCTTCGCATGAGAAAATTGGGTATCTGGAGACATGACCCTGAGGGGCATGCCAAAATTCTCCAGTACTTGATTGGGAATGTTGAAAAAGACTCTTGCTATAGTAGGATGTACTTTTGCTGATTTGAGATTGATTGCCTCTGCAAATCCAACCATCTGTTACTTGTATGGCTCGATCGATCGCTGGTCGCTGGACGAGATCAACGCTGCCTGGTTGGCCAGTGGATTGCAGGATTTCAAGAGACATATGGCCGGCAGTGTACTCAGGGAGGACTACACCGCTTTTTCGACTTGAAAAGGCTCCTCATTGGGTTAATCACGAGTCACTGTGATGCTGGAGGCTTCACTTGAAACTACAGTACTTGTGGTGATGAAGAAGAGGTGGAGGCCATTGAGCACCTCCAATGTCATCTCCGTTGCTTTGGTTGGTTTCAGGCAGAGGGCCTGGCCTCTCTGCGCGTTGTGGCCATTGAGGATTTGATGGAATTCTCGCGGTCTGTCATCAATCCGTGCAGGCGATGCCATCATCTGATGATTTGTCTATCGGATCTTTTTACCCCACTGGTAATCTGGAATGGTAAGCCTTGTCTTGCACATTTGAATCCTCATCTTGGATGGTATTATAGTATATATGTACTGGGAACATAATTGAGTGTTCTTCTGTTTGTCCTAAGTCTACCTATCTGTCGGAACTTTTTACTATTAATGGGGCTCTCCCCTTCTCTCCCTCCCTTCTCTATTTTCTGCTCATGTACATGCGCAATCACAATGGGTCGACCGACCTCCGAATGTAGTGACGATAAACTGTAACTGTTGTAAACTGTCATATATTGTCACGTTTCCTAAATCTAACCTAACCTAAGTATCCAATGTCGTGGAAAGTTATAAGGCTGACATTACCGCTATCCAGGAAATGCGATGAACAGGACATAGCTGCACAAAGAAAAAACTGCGACATATACTACAGTTGACATAAGAATAAACATGAATTTGGTTGCAGATTTGTAGTTGGCAAAAGACTGCGACATCTAGTCTCTAGATTCAATCCTGTGAGTGAAGGTATAGCCAAAATCCGCATAAAAGCGAAATATTTTTATATTTCCCTAACTTTTGTGAATGCCCGGACAGATGTGAAAGATGATGATGCCAAAGACATCCTATGAGCGCCTAGGGGAAACATATGGCAGCTGCCCTGACCATGACATTAAGATTGTACTAGGAGATTTTAATGCTAAAGTAGGCAGGGAAAATGTGATTCATCCAACTATTACCAATTGCAGTCTACATGCTGGCAGTACCGGCAACTGTATGAGACTGATTGACTTTGTCGCAGCAAAAAACATGGTCGTTAATTGTACAAGATTCCAGCATAAAGACATCCACAAGGCTACTTGGATATACCCTGATCAGAGAACGAAGTTCCAAAATTACCACGTGGTATTTGATGGAAGTAACTCCTCCAGTGTAATGGGCGTACGAGTGATCAGAGGAGCTAACATCGATTCTGGTAGCAGCAAAAATTCGGACAAGATTTAGAAGAGCGAAAAGCGCACGAAACCAGACGCAGGGAAAACTAGACTCGGAAAGCAGCAATTACCGGAGGTAGCCACAGTCTACTTAAGGAAGCTATCGCAACGTTTGGCGCAGAACCCACCCCCTCCCGATGACGATCCTGAAACGCAGTGGAAACCCATTTCTGACGCGCTTAAAAAAACCGCTATAAAACCGCTTCGCAACGATCAAGAGTGTCGCATAGCAAAAGATGAAAGTAACGCTGGACGTATGGCAATGCTTCAGTCAATTGCAACGAGAGCTATGACTGAGAGGTATATGGGAAAAAGGAGGTAACCCATCTATTCAGGTGACTGTGGAGAACATGTGGGGAATATGGAGAGATCATTTCTGCGCGCTACTGGTACCTGAGATATCCAGTGACGATGAGACAATCGATCACAATTTGGACGAAGACGGAAATTGCCCGGCTTAGAAACAAAGCCGCAGGAACCGATGGATTATCGGCGGAGCTGTGTACGGTTGGAGGGGATGAGCTGATAAGGTGCATGCATCAGCTCATTAGCAAAATCTGGTTAGATGCCCGGCGATTTGAGTCTCAGTGTACATTGCCCATATTTAACAAAAGGTGTGCCAACTACCGTGGTATAAGCCTTTTATAGATAGCTTAAGAGGTTCTATCGCGTATAATGTGCGAAAAACTAATTATCCAACCAATTATCGCTGGCCTGATTGGACCATACCAATGTGGCTTTAGGCCTGGAAAATCGACAACTTTCCAGATTTTCATGCTACGCCAAATCCTAGAGACGCCCCACGAACAACGAATACCGAACCTTTTGAAACCAAACAAGGCCTCAGGCCAGGCGATAAGCTATCATGCGATCTCTTTAACATCTTAATGGAGATGATTATATGGTCCTATAGTCAACATGAATAAAACAATTAGCAGCAAAAGTCACATGCTGCTGGCGTATGATATAGAGATTATTGGGCGCACAATGATAGAGGTTACTGCGGTGTTTTCGAGAATTGAGAAGGAGTCAGCAAAAGAGCTAAAGCTCTCTCTCGAGTAACAAAAGTCCAGCTGTACCAGACTATCATACAACCTGTCTTGCTTTATGGCGCAGAATCCTGGGTGTTATCGCAAGCAGACGAAACATCTATAGGAGTCTTCAAGAGAACAATACTCCGAAAAATGTATGGTCCTATAGTGCACAACGTCGAGTATCGGGAACGCATGCACCATGAGCTGTATGATCTTGACATAGTTCAGCCGATCAAAAGAAAGTTGACTTATTGGCACTTGGCCTTTTAAAAAAATTTATATGGAATAAAAAATTGCGTATACGCAAATGTCGTTCGATATTGGTTTTTGCAATGAATTAGTAATGAGTGAGTTTCCATTTGGGTCATGAAACACATGCGTAGTTCACCGAACTGTCACATTTGGGTAGTTGTAGGTAGTCGCATTAGAAATTCCGTGGTTAAGCTGTCAAAATTGGTTGAATAATGAATAACACTATGTACGCAAAATGTAAAAAATTTAATAAGATTGTCTTACTTGATACAAAGTCTATGCTATAAATTACATTTTAATTGAAATTCTTTGAATTTTATTAACAAACAAAAAAACAAAATCAATTTTGGCAGCTTACCCACGGAAAAGATGAACGAACTACAAAGCAGCTGGGAGGACGCATTTACCCGATAGATAATTCTACCATGAGCTGTCCGTTCTATGTGTATTGTTTGTTTTGTCATTGTTTAAGCTAGAATGCCATTGTCGCCAATCCTCACGGGATCTTAAGTTGTCGTTTGTAGGAAACCCTTTTCTAACTTCTTTCTTTCGTTAGAATCTGTTTACTCCTTTAGTTTTCTTCTTCTCCAACTTTGTTATAAAAAGTTAAACAGATTCTAAAGAGTAACTACCTCCCTTCTCTATCTTGAGTTGCTGGCTTGCCATTTATTACAAGTATCTACATACTGAAACACACAGAGCTCTGTAAATCAAAAAGGTAATATGGTTTACCAATAAAGGATTTGTATTTATCAGCAGAATACCAATTACCCCAATTGTGTTTTTATTCCCCTTTTTTAATGCCTACGCAAACAGTCATTATCATTTAGGTAATTAGTGCTCGATTTGTCGAATCTGATGATGATTGGATTGTCTACCTTCGACACACATGGGCAGCAAGCCATATAAATTTAAAGTATTCGAACAGAGACTTAATTTTCCACTAATTTTTAATAAGAGAGTCGCATTGCAAATGATGAAAAGAACGCTGTACGTATGGCAATGCTTCAGTCAATTGCAACGCGAGCTGCAACTGAGCGGTATAGGGAGAAAAGAAAGGAGGTAAACCGTCCCTTTAGGCGTAAGAGACGGCAGTGTCTATGCGGAGGACGTTGTCGTTCTTGTCGATGGAAAATCGTTGCCTCCGATCAGTGCCCCCTTGCAGGATGCCCTGGGTGAATTGTCAGCTTGGACTAGGCACTGTGGCCTGGGTGTTAACCCGGCAAAGGCGTAGCTGGTTCTTTTTACGGATTTCTTAGGAACCCAAGGTTGGAGGGTGTAGATCTATGTCTATCTTCTGAGTCGAAGTGTCTCGGAACTGAAAGCGAAATACTGTGGAGCGAAAGAAGAAAGGATTGAAAGTGCTATACGCCTGTAACAATTCTATAGGCAAAAGCTGAGGTGTTTGTCCGAAAATCGTTCATTGGCTTTTTTTGTCCGAAAATCGTTCATTGGCTTTCGACTATGGCTGTGTAGTCTGGTGGAACTCATTGGCAAACAGCTATCAGTTGAAAATGCACAATGAGGTTAAGCGCACTGCGTCGATGTGTATCAGTGGGGCGAGCAGAAGCACTCCGCAGGCAGCGCTGTATATAATCCTGAATTTAACTACTCTACATGTCTATGTCTACTCTAGATGTCTATGCGATACGGTGTGCTGTCAGAAGCGCCCTTCGCATGAGAAAATTGGGTATCTGGAGACATGACCCTGAGGGGCATGCCAAAATTCTCCAGTACTTGATTGGGAATGTTGAAAAAGACTCTTGCTATAGTAGGATGTACTTTTGCTGATTTGAGATTGATTGCCTCTGCAAATCCAACCATCTGTTACTTGTATGGCTCGATCGATCGCTGGTCGCTGGACGAGATCAACGCTGCCTGGTTGGCCAGTGGATTGCAGGATTTCAAGAGACATATGGCCGGCAGTGTACTCAGGGAGGACTACACCGCTTTTTCGACTTGAAAAGGCTCCTCATTGGGTTAATCACGAGTCACTGTGATGCTGGAGGCTTCACTTGAAACTACAGTATTTGTGGTGATGAAGAAGAGGTGGAGGCCATTGAGCACCTACAATGTCATCTCCGTTGCTTTGGTTGGTTTCAGGCAGAGGGCCTGGCCTCTCTGCGCGTTGTGGCCATTGAGGATTTGATGGAATTCTCGCGGTCTGTCATGAATCCGTGCAGGCGATGCCATCATCTGAAGATTTGTCTATCGGATCTTTTTACCCCACTGGTAATCTGGAATGGTAAGCCTTGTCTTGCACATTTGAATCCTCATCTTGGATGGTATTATAGTATATATGTACTGGGAACATAATTGAGTGTTCTTCTGTTTGTCCTAAGTCTACCTATCTGTCGGAACTTTTTACTATTAATGGGGCTCTCCCCTTCTCTCCCTCCCTTCTCTATTTTCTGCTCATGTACATGCGCAATCACAATGGGTCGACCGACCTCCGAATGTAGTGACGATAAACTGTAACTGTTGTAAACTGTCATATATTGTCACGTTTCCTAAATCTAACCTAACCTAAGTATCCAATGTCGTGCAAAGTTATAAGGCTGACATTACCGCTATCCAGGAAATGCGATGAACAGGACATAGCTGTACAAAGAAAAAACTGCGACATATACTACAGTTGACATAAGAATAAACATGAATTTGGTTGCAGATTTGTAGTTGGCAAAAGACTGCGACATCTAGTCTCTAGATTCAATCCTGTGAGTGAAGGTATAGCCAAAATCCGCATAAAAGCGAAATATTTTTATATTTCCCTAACTTTTGTGAATGCCCGGACAGATGTGAAAGATGATGATGCCAAAGACATCCTATGAGCGCCTAGGGGAAACATATGGCAGCTGCCCTGACCATGACATTAAGATTGTACTAGGAGATTTTAATGCTAAAGTAGGCAGGGAAAATGTGATTCATCCAACTATTACCAATTGCAGTCTACATGCTGGCAGTACCGGCAACTGTATGAGACTGATTGACTTTGTCGCAGCAAAAAACATGGTCGTTAATTGTACAAGATTCCAGCATAAAGACATCCACAAGGCTACTTGGATATACCCTGATCAGAGAACGAAGTTCCAAAATGACCACGTGGTATTTGATGGAAGTAACTCCTCCAGTGTAATGGGCGTACGAGTGATCAGAGGAGCTAACATCGATTCTGGTAGCAGCAAAAATTCGGACAAGATTTAGAAGAGCGAAAAGCGCACGAAACCAGACGCAGGGAAAACTAGACTCGGAAAGCAGCAATTACCGGAGGTAGCCACAGTCTACTTAAGGAAGCTATCGCAACGTTTGGCGCAGAACCCACCCCCTCCCGATGACGATCCTGAAACGCAGTGGAAACCCATTTCTGACGCGCTTAAAAAAACCGCTATAAAACCGCTTCGCAACGATCAAGAGTGTCGCATAGCAAAAGATGAAAGTAACGCTGGACGTATGGCAATGCTTCAGTCAATTGCAACGAGAGCTATGACTGAGAGGTATATGGGAAAAAGGAGGTAACCCATCTATTCAGGTGACTGTGGAGAACATGTGGGGAATATGGAGAGATCATTTCTGCGCGCTACTGGTACCTGAGATATCCAGTGACGATGAGACAATCGATCACAATTTGGACGAAGACGGAAATTGCCCGGCTTAGAAACAAAGCCGCAGGAACCGATGGATTATCGGCGGAGCTGTGTACGGTTGGAGGGGATGAGCTGATAAGGTGCATGCATCAGCTCATTAGCAAAATCTGGTTAGATGCCCGGCGATTTGAGTCTCAGTGTACATTGCCCATATTTAACAAAAGGTGTGCCAACTACCGTGGTATAAGCCTTTTATAGATAGCTTAAGAGGTTCTATCGCGTATAATGATGTGCGAAAAACTAATTATCCAACCAATTATCGCTGGCCTGATTGGACCATACCAATGTGGCTTTAGGCCTGGAAAATCGACAACTTTCCAGATTTTCATGCTACGCCAAATCCTAGAGACGCCCCACGAACAACGAATACCGAACCTTTTGAAACCAAACAAGGCCTCAGGCCAGGCGATAAGCTACCATGCGATCTCTTTAACATCTTAATGGAGATGATTATATGGTCCTATAGTCAACATGAATAAAACAATTAGCAGCAAAAGTCACATGCTGCTGGCGTATGATATAGAGATCATTGGGCGCACAATGATAGAGGTTACTGCGGTGTTTTCGAGAATTGAGAAGGAGTCAGCAAAAGAGCTAAAGCTCTCTCTCGAGTAACAAAAGTCCAGCTGTACCAGACTATCATACAACCTGTCTTGCTTTATGGCGCAGAATCCTGGGTGTTATCGCAAGCAGACGAAACATCTATAGGAGTCTTCAAGAGAACAATACTCCGAAAAATGTATGGTCCTATAGTGCACAACGTCGAGTATCGGGAACGCATGCACCATGAGCTGTATGATCTTGACATAGTTCAGCCGATCAAAAGAAAGTTGACTTATTGGCACTTGGCCTTTTAAAAAAATTTATATGGAATAAAAAATTGCGTATACGCAAATGTCGTTCGATATTGGTTTTTGCAATGAATTAGTAATGAGTTAGTTTCCATTTGGGTCATGAAACACATGCGTAGTTCACCGAACTGTCACATTTGGGTAGTTGTAGGTAGTCGCATTAGAAATTCCGTGGTTAAGCTGTCAAAATTGGTTGAATAATGAATAACACTATGTACGCAAAATGTAAAAAATTTAATAAGATTGTCTTACTTGATACAAAGTCTATGCTATAAATTACATTTTAATTGAAATTCTTTGAATTTTATTAACAAACAAAAAAACAAAATCAATTTTGGCAGCTTACCCACGGAAAAGATGAACGAACTACAAAGCAGCTGGGAGGACGCATTTACCCGATAGATAATTCTACCATGAGCTGTCCGTTCTATGTGTATTGTTTGTTTTGTCATTGTTTAAGCTAGAATGCCATTGTCGCCAATCCTCACGGGATCTTAAGTTGTCGTTTGTAGGAAACCCTTTTCTAACTTCTTTCTTTCGTTAGAATCTGTTTACTCCTTTAGTTTTCTTCTTCTCCAACTTTGTTATAAAAAGTTAAACAGATTCTAAAGAGTAACTACCTCCCTTCTCTATCTTGACTTGCTGGCTTGTCATTTATTACAAGTATCTACATACTGAAACACACAGAGCTCTGTAAATCAAAAAGGTAATATGGTTTACCAATAAAGGATTTGTATTTATCAGCAGAATACCAATTACCCCAATTGTGTTTTTATTCCCCTTTTTTAATGCCTACGCAAACAGTCATTATCATTTAGGTAATTAGTGATCGATTTGTCGAATCTGATGATGATTGGATTGTCTACCTTCGACACACATGGGCAGCAAGCCATATAAATTTAAAGTATTCGAACAGAGACTTAATTTTCCACTAATTTTTAATAAGAGAGTCGCATTGCAAATGATGAAAAGAACGCTGTACGTATGGCAATGCTTCAGTCAATTGCAACGCGAGCTGCAACTGAGCGGTATAGGGAGAAAAGAAAGGAGGTAAACCGTCCCTTTAGGCGTAAGAGACGGCAGTGGAGAAAGCGCGAGATTGCCAAAAAAAAAGTCAAAAACGGAACTAATGGTCATGGTTCAGGGCCCCTTCTGTAAAGACAACAACGGAAATCTCATCGCAGATGTGCAGAGCATGTTGGGAATATGGAGAAATCATTTCTCCGCGCTACTGGTACCTGAGATATCCAATGACGATGGGACAATGGATCACAACATGGACGACGACGTCGATTGCCCCCTCCTAACCAAGACGAGGTAAGAACTATTGCCCGGCTTAAGAACAACAAAGCCGCAGGAGCCGATGGATTACCGGCGGAGCTGTTTAAGGCTGGCGGCGATGAGCAGATAAGGTGCATGCATTAGCTCATTAGAAAAATATGGATAGATGAATGCATGCGATTGGAGTCTCAGTGTACTATGTCCCATATTTTAAAAAGGTGACCCGAGTCTCTGTGCCAACAACCGTGGAAAAGGCTTTTATCCATAGCATATAAGGTTCTACCAAGTATAATGTGAGAATGACTAAAACCAATTATCGCTGACCTGATTGGACCATACCAGTGTGGCTTTAGGCCTGGAAAATCGACAACTGACCTGATTTTCACGCTACGACAAATCCTGGAGAAGACCCCACGCAAAACAAATCGACACCTATTCTCGACTATAAAGCGCCCTTCTGAGCTTGGTATTCCTGCAAAACTCATACACCTTTGCAGGATGACCATGTCGAACAGGATGACCATGTCGAATATAGAAACCAAGCGAGGCCTCAGGCAAGGCGACACCCTATCGTGCGATCTCTTTAACATTTTAATGGAGATCATTATGGGAAAAGCTGCAGTCAATATGAATAAAACCATCATCAGCAAAAGTCACATGCTGCTAGCATATGCTTATAATATAGATATTATTGGGCGCACAATTAGAGGAGTTACTGCGGATTTTTAGAGAATTGAGAAGGAGTAAGGAAAATTGGGTCTGACGGTAAATGAGGACAAGAGAAGTCCACGCGATTAGACCAAAGCGTGAACGTTGATAACCGTTATAATTTCGAGTTGGTGGACGAATTTATATACCTCGGAGCTGCCGTAAACAAAAACAACTACTTCAGCCTTCAAGCGGAGAATTGTGCTTGCGAATAGATGTTATTTTGGGCTAAGCAAGCACTTTAGAGATAAAGCCTTCTCTCGAATGACGAAAATCCAGCTATACCAGACTCTCATACAACCTGTCTTGCTTTATGGGTCTTATCGCAAGCAGATGAAACATCTGTGGGAGTCTTCGAGAGAAAAATACTCCGGAAGATTTATGGCCATATAGTGCACAATGGCGAGTATCGGCGACGCATGAACCATGAGCTGTATGACCTTTATCCGACATCGACATAGTTAAGCGAATCAAAATAACGCGGTTGCGCTGGCTAGGCCATGTCAGTAGAATGGATGAAGACGAACCAGCACAAAGGGTTTCCGAAACCGAACTTGAAGGAAGGCGAAAAATGGGAAGAACCAGACTCCGCTGGAGGGATCAAATTGATGAATCCCTGGGTACACTTGGTATTACCAACTGGAGAGATAAAGCAAAAGATCGGACTGGTTGACGAAATATGTTATCTTCGTTTTGTAAGGTCCCTGACCGCCCGGGTTTGTTCGAGACCGGATAAGTAAGTAATTTTTTATTTTACTTTAACAAAAGTCACAAATCATACGATTTTCTAATGCAGTATTCAGTCTCTTGAATAACTATTAAACTATAGGAAAAACTATAAAAAGTTTTATTCGCAACCAAAAGTTATATTGATTCAAAAGGTCAGTACAAATATGAATCCTTCGATAGTTCGAAATAGACTTTTATAGGAATTGTTCATTACTCATCCAAATCACTCTGTCGGTTACAAGATAACGGTCAGTATTTTGTGAATGGCATTGAAAACATGATTAAAATGAATGGGGAAATTTTAGTAATAATTTTTTAAGAAAAATTTTTGCTTATATCGTTACTTTAATATAAAAAATACCCAATTCGTAATTTTCGCAATCGAGTTTTTTGTTGTGATTTTTGTTGAGTACGTCCTGATACAACAACTCATTTCCAAAATTTATTGAAAGAAAATGACACAACTTATATATTGGGTGGAATTTCAGTATGGATAGAACTTCAAAAATTCTTATTATTGTTTTGCTTTGCATTTGGTTTTGGATCTTTGGCAAATAATAGTACAGGTGTGGAATCAGAATAAGCTAATGAATATGTACGTATTAGAAAATATAATCCAAACCAATGCGAATGGAAGAACAAATCCAATCAAATAAAGCGTATTTAAAGCATATTTAGGAATATCGAACAATTTCAGTTGCGGGAAGCCTCCAAAACAGCAATCTTTAACCTGTATATCGAATTTTTGTTCAAAAATTCACTGCAAATACACCAAAATAAATGTTTGAGATGTTTTGAAAGATGTCGTGGGAGCAAAAACAACAATATATTTTTAATCTTATATCCATAGAATAGAAAAAACAATTTTTAGCTTAACCCTCATATTGAGCTCAATCAAAGGGATATCCTTAAAAATCCATTCATACCGATTACAAGTTTGCCGCCAAATGTTTCTTTCAACATTTTGTTTGAAAGAAAAACTTGTTCGAAGTTGGTTTAGTTCTGCTGGAAAACATTCGCATCGAATCCAAAAGTTGTTCGGTAACTGGCAAGCTCAATAAGCTAAAAAAAAACGGTTAGTTGGACTGCCGTAGATGGAATGGCATTATTGCAGACAGCCAACAAAAAGCTATATGGATAAGTTCATCAGGCATCTCACGGGCGATGTTTTAACACCTTTTTGTTACATGGGTACCTACCTATTCGATTTCTATGAACACATTAGTAAATGTTACATTGGAAAATAAAAAAAAATTCAAGCTCTTTTAAACATTAATAAATATAATTGGTTATATGATGTTCAGAATGCAGTCAATTCCAAAAGCCATTATACTAAATGTACTTCCTTCCATTATACACCAATTTAGTTTAAAATTGTTTTGTTGTGGTTTGAAATCGTTTTTTTTTTGTGCTGAAGGCTCTTTTCCCATTGCACTTTCTTTTTTCTTACATCTGCTTTAACATTAGATGCAATATTGTTAAAATAAATAACACAATATTTAGCTCACTCAAATAATTGTTTTTGTTTTGTCGTAAACAGAGCGAAGACAAAAAGTATTGAATAGTATAGATAACATATTGCACTCTTTTTCCGCTCTCATGTAGAGAGTCTGAGTAAAAGCGAATAAACGAGTCTTATTCTCTTTACAGAATATTTCAATATAAAAGCACCATTTTGACAATGTTATTACATACAACAATACAAAAATGTTTCAATGTTTCACATCAAAATTATTAATGGATCAAGTTATGGCAAAAAGAGAGTAATACGTTTGGAATCATTCGCCAGAAAAATTGTAAGACCCAGTTTTCGCAAATATGACAATAGAATCAAATTCTTAAATTTTCGACCCAAAAAATTATGAGTGCAATATGTGCATATCGTACATAGTGAACAACTTGTCAGAGGAATGCTATAAAAGATATATAGAAGAAAAGATATGTGCAATCTTTTGCATGGACGTAACAGCTGTCAAATTAGTAGCTCCACTAAACGCGAATGCGGCATATTACAAATTAAATTGCAGGTTCATAATTTCACTGTGTATAAAGTTAGCATTCTTAGCATAGGATAATTCTGGACCTATGTATATTAGGGTTAGTCCTTTTTTTGCGAAGAATGCTCTCGCAGTATGAGGTAGGACATGGAAAACTATGAAGAACTGCCTGTTTAGTTATTGGAAATAGTGAAAAAACCTTCCCCGTAAAATTAATTTTCTTTAGGTCGAAACCGATTTTTTTATTTTCAATTTTTTGTGAAACTTTTTCAGAAACTTTTTTTTTCGTAGTTGAACCTTCAAATGTCGTTCCTTACATAATTTTGGCACGCTGAACACGACTTCTTCTTTTCTATGAATATGAGTACAAAGCGACATGATAATAATGGATATCTTAGAGCTATATATTGGTCTTGCTCTAATACACAGAATGTAGTCTTGTGCTACTTGCAAACAATTATAATGTAAAAGGTACGTATGTGACATATGTATGTATATAAAATAAAAAGGATTGCTCTCGGCCTTAACTGTATCTAACAGAGTACGAATCTGTAAACAAAACAGTCCTAAAAATAAATAACACTTAAAATACGATCACAACATAAAAACAAAAAGGAATGTTAACATACAATGGCATTAACATTATCGAACATATGTACATATAGATATATATATGTATATACATATATATTATAACACGTATACAAACATACACACTTGACATGCATAAACACTTCAACTGTATAAGTACTTATGTTACTATGTTAAGCTAGTTCAAAACCTAATGGTAAGAGTTTCATTTTGTAAATACGTATAGAAAATATTGTCAGTTGGGTTCCAAACGTGATTGAATAAAAATCAATTAAAATCAATTCAACAAAGAATTTTTCAAAATAATAATAGTAACAAGGAAGTTACCTGAACAATCAAGCCAAGGAAGGCAAGGATAGTTCTACACGTAAATGGCGACGAGGATAAACAAACTAAACCAGACGGCTCACCAATAAAATAAAAAATATATAATATATAATTGAAGCGAAGGAGAAGTCAAAAAAAAAAAGAAGAAATCTGAAAATTTTCATTAACCTATTGATTGAATTAAGAAACTATCGAGATTAAAGGAAAGACCAAAAGTACTTTAAGGTGGAACAAATCAGCATCAATAAGAAGCATATTACATAAACAGTGCACGAAAATCCAAGGAATTTTACCAAAACGCAACGTAAATGTGACGAAACCCGAAGTAAAATTTTCGAACATTGGCAAGCGTGAAAACGAGGAACAACATCACCACAGCTCACCAAAGAGAAGGAGAGGAGTATCAATCGGCAAGAGTGAAGACGAGGAACAACATCACCACAGCTCACCAAAGAAAAGGACAGGAGAATCAATCAGCAAGAGCCTAGTAGTCTAAGTATTCTCATAAGAGTAAGGGAAATTTTTTTTTATTACGTACACATACTATTTACACTTATATAAACATAACCATATAAAAAAAAATGGATGCAAATAATATCGCAGCTTTCAACCTTACAATAAATTGCATTAAAACAATACAAGACTTCGACGGCTCCGATAAAAACCAATTACCAGACTTTATATCACAAGTCGAAAATATTTTGCCAACTCTTAGTATATTTGATGGAAATTCAAAGAAAATTCTATTCGATTTTTTGAAGAATAAATGCATTGGCTTAACTCGACCCGTAATACACAGGTACGGAAATATAGAATCTTGGGAAAACCTAAAATAAATTCTCTTAAAACATTTCGGTGAAAAAGAAAACAGCGATGAATTAATGGATTTGTTAAAATTATGCCGGGTCGAAACAACTATAGAGAGGTATTACGACAAAATTAACGAAATTACAAGCAGACTACACAATCGGATTTTAACACACACGGACGAGACATACACCACTGGCGAAGTAAACAGAATTGCACTTCGCGTATTCAGAGATAATTTACCGGAACCAACTAAAACCATGATTTTTGCCAGGAATCCAATTACACTAGATGATGCATATAAAATTATTGAAGAGGCTAGACATCAAAACTATACCATTTACGGACCAATTACAAAAATGAGGAATAACAAAACTAATTATCGAACTAATTTTAGTAACAACAATAGGAACATTAATGAACCGCTCACACAAAATGACGAACCTACAATGAACGCAACACATCAATACCATCTTAGAAACAACGACAACAGTAATACGAACTTTAGGAGACAAGACCGCCAAGACCAGCCACCCCACAACTTAACTAATAGCGCGCGTTTGTCGGCAAATACTAGGAACACCCAAAGGTATAACCAGAACGGAACCAATACTACAGAACCGATGGACATATGTCATTCTAATGTAAATTTTCAGTCAGACCCACAATACAACTACCCTATATAAAAATAAAAACAAAAATAAAAACACTTCTATTTGTTATCGATACGGGAGCAGAGTTCAGTATCATTAACGAAAATATATGTCACCCCAAGTGGAAAAAAGACGTTAATATTAGCGTAACAGCAATGGGCAACATAATCAAAATAAATAAACTATGCAGAATTCCATGTTTTCAAGAATTCGGATTAGGAAATGACTACTGCGAGTTTTTAGAATACAATTTTCACAAAAAATTCGACGGTTTAATAGGAGGAAATATACTGAATGATTTGAACACGATTATAAATTATCCGAAACGTCAATTAAAATTTAACAATACCATTATAGACTTCTATATGGAAGAACCTCAATTAGTCGTAAAGTGCGAAACGAACACATGCAGCTTAATACGTACGGACCATCTAGATTTAGCAACAAAAGAGTTGATAGACTCCGTCATTCAGAAGTTTGATACAATTTTTTACAAGGAGGGAGAAAATTTATCATTTACTAATGCAATTAAACATAGAATAAAAACGAAGACCGATACACCAACTTATTCAAAGGCTTACAGATACCCGGAAATCCACAAAGATGAAGTAAATAGGCAAATAGAAGACATGTTGCGTCAAGGAATAATAAGACATTCAAATAGCCCTTACAACAGCCCATTATGGATAGTCCAGAAAAGACTCGATGCATCAAATAAGAAAAAATGGCGCCTCGTGGTGGACTATAGGAAACTAAATAGCGAAACCATTGTAGATTGTTTTCCAATACCGAATATAAATGAAATATTCGACAAATTAGGTGGTTGTACCGTATTTTCCACTCTGGACCTTGCTAAAGGATTTTACCAAATAGAGATGACCGAAGAGGATATTCATAAAACAGCATTCTCCACAGCCAACGGACATTACGAATTTTTACGCATGCCATTCGGCCTACGCAATGCTCCATCGACATTTCAGAGACTAATGAACAACATACTTAGTCCGTACATTGGGCGCATTTGCCTAGTTTATATGGATGACATTCTCATTTTTTCTAAAAGTGTAGAAGAACATGTTGGAACATCTCAAAATCATACTTAATCAACTTATGAAAGCAAACCTAAAACTCCAAATTGACAAATGCGAATTTATTAAAAGTGAGATCGAATTTTTAGGCCATGTTATAAACTCAGAGGGTTTAAAGCCTAGTCAGAGGAAAATAGACACAATTATTAAGATACAGCTACCGAAAAATCAGAAACAGATTAAAAGTTTTCTAGGAATGACAAACTATCTGCAGAGATATATAAAAGATTACTCCAAAATAGCCCAACACCTAATCAAATATTTGAAGAAGAATATGAAAGTTAACACAAACGATTCAGATTACGTCGAGGCCTTCGATAAATTGAAGAAATTAATAACAAGCCACCCAGTTGTCATCTACCCAAACTTCGATAAACAGTTTACACTTGTCACCGACGCTAGCAACAAGGCCTTAGGTGCAGTTCTCATGCAAGATGATAAAGTTGTTAGCTATGCGAGTCGTACTTTGAAATCTCACGAACTTAATTACAGCACCATAGAAAAAGAGCTACTAGCCATTTTCTGGGCTACGAAACATTTTAAGTATTACTTGTACGGACGGAGGTTTTTAGTGAAAACAGATCACCGGCCGCTAGTGTGGTTGAATAATCTGAAGGAACCAAACCTGAAATTACAAAGGTGGAAAATTCAGCTAAACGAATTTGATTTCGACCTAATGTTTATAAAAGGCAAGGAAAATGCATTAGCGGACGGACTTAGCCGAATTGTTGATAATGAGGATGAATCAAACAAAGGAAACTGCTTGGATACCTACGAAACAGTCGATATTGACGATACAGATATATTTTTGTTAGAATTCGATTGCAATCTGTTAAATGAACACCGATTCGAAAACCGTGAGCAAGAAGATTATTCAAATTCATTGATTCAGTTATTTTCGAACCAGTTAGATGATATCGAAACCGTTCACAGCGCCGAATCAGATGATAAAGACTTCATTCCAATATCAGAGAAAGCACTAAATATTTTCAAATTACAAATTATAATAAAAGAATCCGTAATCGAATCACGAACCGTCAAAGTCTTGTATAAAAAGAAATTAAGGTATATAGTAAAAACTAACGGGGAAGAGCAAAACGTTTGGAAATTTATGCAAGATATATTACCCCGGAAAGGCTTAGCTGCCGTATATTGCGAAAACACAGCTATATATGTCAAATTCCAAGAGAGTTATAGACAACACTTTGCTAGTAATAGACACTTAAAAATAATAAGATCTACAATATTTTTGGAAGATATTACAGATAGAGAAAAACTTTTGAAAATAATTGAAACACAACATCTAAACAATAACCACAGGGGTATAAATGAAATATTTTTAGAAATTAAACGTTCATATTATTACCCAAATATTCAAAAGGAAATTCAAAAATATATAAATAATTGTAACGTATGTAACCTAGCTAAGTATGATCGTAATCCTATAAAATACAATTTAAATATCACCGAAACACCAACAAAACATAACGAAATAATCCATATGGATATTTGGTACCCCCAAAGAAATATTATGTATCTTACTACTATAGACAAACTAACAAAATATGCGACAACACACCATTTAAATGACCAATCTTGGGTATCGCTATTAAACGCAATAAAAACAAGGCTACAATACCTAGGAAAACCTAGGAAAATAATTACTGATAATGAATTCAACATAATATCAATCAAACAATTTTTGTCTGAAAATGAAGTAGACATACATTTTACAACACCTTATAAGAAGACCGGTAATTCCGATGTGGAAAGACTGCATTTAACGTTAAATGAACACATAAGACTTTTCAATGCAGATTCCAACAATAAAGATACAATACAGGAAAAAGTATTCAAGGCAACAATGCATTATAATAATACAATTCACTCCAGCATAAATGTTAAACCTAATACTAAATAATATACTTAGCAAGGAAGATATTTTGAAGCTTTCCGAAACACTAAGGAAGGCCAAAAACAAATGTTCGAGTGGGAAATATCCGAATATCGAAGACTTTTCTAATGAATATGTAAAGGATAATAAAATCGGGAAATCCAATCCGAAATATAAACAAATATTTGTTCAAGAAGGAAACCATCTTGTATCTCACGGAAACAATAAGAAAATCTACAAAGATCAAGTTAAAAGGAGGTACCGGTACCAAAATGTAAACTGGTTACATCCAGGGGGAACAGATACACCAGTCACACCACCGTGACTAAGCAAAACTACTACCTTATTTCAACAATAGTTGTTGAAACTTGTGGTGGGGGAGATATATATATATACATATGTATATATTATAACACGTATACAAACATACACACTTGACATGCATAAACACTTCAACTGTATAAGTACTTATGTTACTATGTTAAGCTAGTTCAAAACCTAATGGTAAGAGTTTCATTTTGTAAATACGTATAGAAAATATTGTCAGTTGGGTTCCAAACGTGATTGAATAAAAATCAATTAAAATCAATTCAACAAAGAATTTTTCAAAATAATAATAGTAACAAGGAAGTTACCTGAACAATCAAGCCAAGGAAGGCAGGGATAGTTCTACACGTAAATATATAAGTACATATGTTATAAAAAGTAAATGTGTTATCACAAACCGAACGTACAAAAGTACGAATAATGTAAGCAAAACAAACAAATTTAAAAAATTGCACATGAATAAATTGTGCTAATAAACCAAATTGCTTGTACATTTAAGTAATAAAAAAAAGTAAGTACAAATAACATACAAATATAATTTTAATGCGATACATATAGTATACCGATATATACATAAATACATTTCAGCCCCTGAGAGACCCCAGAGCAGTCTTCTTGTAAAAGTCAGGTAATAGCAAATGTTCTGGATCATTGTCAAGGAGATATCCCAAGATGCCTACGGGAGACATATATGCGGATTCAGACCACACGGCGCTTTTTTCTGCATTGTAAATTTCATCCAACAAAAAGTTTTCGTGACTATCCAATCTTTCTGCAAATTTCTTTTGTAGGGTAAATCCATAAGTACAAAGTGGTTGTACTCCTGAGTTGCTATAAATGTAAATATTTGAGAATGTCTTGGTGAAATTTTCAAAGTTTTATCAATACATTTCCTCAGGATTCGGGGTTCAAAAATTTCCAATTCCTTGGCTACTATTGGGGAAATAGTAAACCAGATTGGAAAACCATATAACAGGACTGGTCGGATGGCAACTTTATAGAGAAGGAGCTTGGTCTTCTGTGGCAGGTATTAATTGTGCAATATACGAGAAAACATACCTGCTATTCGTTTTTCTTTCTGCAAAGCCATTCTGGCATGGTTATTGAATTTCATTAACTTCTTAAATTCAACTCCCAGATATTTAATTCCATTTTGAATGGTATGTGGTACAACATAGCGCGGGCACATTTTCCAGAGGCATTCCTAAAGCAAATTGCCTCCGATTTAGCAACGTTAACTTTGATGCCCCACGTTTTATAAAATATACTAATGAGGCCAAGGTGGAAAGCAGCAGTATTAAGAGCCTGGATTGGTGACTCATTATGGGCGTATATTATGCAATCATCAGCATATAGTATTGCCTTTGAGTTTGCTGCAACATGTGGAAGATCGTGTAGAAAAATGTTAAATAAGAATAGAGCCAGTACACTACCCTGTGGCACGCCGCTTTTCACTGGACCATATTGAGAGCTAGAGTTGATTATCTGGACCATAAACGTCCGATCTGCAAGGTAACTGTACATAATTTGTACCAAATAAGGGTCCACACCAAGATCTACCATTTTATATAGTATACCCATATGACAAGCCGAATCGAACGCTTTTTCGATATCAAGAGATATTGCCACAGTACAAGTCTTCTGTCTCAAATTAGTTACAACGTCAGTGTGGAGTTTTAGTAGGGCGTGCTGAGTTGAGTGACATTTTCTGAAGCCAAATTGGTACTCCGAGATTGGATTGATCACAAACGCATTCTCAGTTTTCTCTCTTAAGATGCCTTCAAAGATATTCCCAACGTTGGGCAACAAGGAAATTGGGCGGTAGCCTTCTGGGCCCTTACAATGTGATTTCGTTCTAATAGGCAATATTTTAGCAGACTTCCATACTGCAGGAAAGTAACAGTTATTGATACAGTTGTTGAACAATATCGTGAAAAAGTTAATAGGAGCTTCAGAAAACTTCTTCAGAATAAAATTTGAAATCCCATCTATACCGCTAGATTTTTTGCTGTTACTACCATTTATAACCTCTCTTATTTTTCCAGGTGCAATAAAATGGTAGCCATCCGGATTTTCCCTGGAGTTGAACATATCAGAGAAGCTGTAGATATGAGCTGATGACAAATTTATATAGCTATCCACTCGGGTATATAGATTAACAGGCCTTTCCGGAGTGGACTCACGAAAAGTTGAGCAATAATATTCTTGGAAAATGCTAGCTATTTCAGAGTTGCATGATATGGATCTATTGTTATGGATCAAGTCATGACCAAAAGCAGAATCCTTTTTACCCACAATCTGATGTATTTGTTTAAAAGCTCGTGGACCAGGTTTTATCTTCTGAAGTCTGTTGCCAAAACTTTGGCCGTCTTCAATACATATCCTTTGCCTGATAAGTATTTGCAGCAGTTGAATTTGTTTTGACAAAAATCATGTATCAAAGAAAATGTATTATTAAATTTATCTATAAATTGATCTATTTCAGCATTTAATAGATTTTTATTTCAAGGCGGCATTATTGTAAGGATGGCTGATTTTAGCTCGATTTTGAAGTTTTTCCAGTTTGTATTCCTGTACGAGGTGTAGAGACGCGCACTTCTAATCAGGAAATTGAAGATATTAGAGAGTAGCTTTAATTTCAGAGGAAAATGATCCGAAAAAGTTGAGAGACTGGATATCTCATAATTCGTCGCATTCAAATCCAGAAGATGAGGACTTAAAAGAAAATGATCCAAGTAGGATGATCCATTAGGATATGAAGGAGATGAGTCACAAACACGGATGACGTCCATAGAATTATCCTGGAGCCAGTTGAAAAGTATTTTACCGTTACTATTATCAATAACGTCTCCCCAGCTAATATTTTTTGAATTTAGGTCTCCGCCAAATATAAATCCATCAAACCCGCTAGCCACTTGAAGGAGTTTTTTGAGGCTGTCACTAAGATCCACTGCTGCCATATTACACGGAATATATACCGATCCAAACAGATATTTTTTGCATATGCCATTAGAATTCATATTTATTTGAATAAATATGCTATTAAATTTTAGATCGTTGACTGCAATGCGTGTGCAATTTATTGATTTTCTGACAAAAATAGCCACTCCCAGGGGAGAGGTATATACAAAATTATAGCCTGACAAACTCAGTTTCTGGTTTCTTCTCAGATGGCATTCTTGCACGAATCCGATGTCAATATTGTTTTTGGTCAATGTTTTTAAGTGTTCGATTTGGCGGCTTCTATCGATCAGCGATCGAACGTTATAAGTGAAGGTGGTAATAGATCTATGGCCCATAGGCGAATAAACTCACTTTTGGCGTCTTTCCGTGGCATGTTTTGAAATTTGTCAAGAAAAATGTTTATTTCTAGTTCAATGGTCAACTCCTCCGGCTCCAAGAAATAATTCGCTAGTTGCAGAAAATCGTTCACTATGCTTGGTTTCTGTTGAAAACCATTAGAATTTTGTGGCTGGAACAGAGAGGAGAATGATTTTCCCGGAACTCTGTGTGCTGTATTTACTGCTCTTCTCACATTGGATGCCGCTATATCCTTGTCTATACGGGCCTTGATCACGCGCTCGTTCTTCGCTTTTATGTAGTCCTTGTAAGCTTTGCAGCCTCGCCAGCTAGCAGAATGTCCAATCTGACCGCAATTTACACAGAATGGAGAAGACACCTCAGAGCGCAAATAACTGCATTCTCCGGGTAAGTGTTTTGTGTCGCTCTTAACAGATTTATATTCTGAATTGCAGTTTTTGGATATGTGACCAAATTTCTGGCATCTATGGCACTGTAATTCCAGCTTTTTTTTTGTTTGGCATTTCCCATGTTATGGTTTGGCTTAACAAGTATTTAATGTGAGATAGATTTTCCTGGCACTAGCGTAACTATTAGTAAGCCAGTATTAATATTTTTCTTTACAGAAAAAGATGTTGTAAATTTTGCCACTTTAGCTACAACGTCCGGAACAACTTTGTCCAAGGCCGATTTAACTTCGTCAGCCTCCATGCCATAATAGAGACCTCTTAAAACTATGGACTCCTGTTTTAGCTCCTTAGGGGTAAAAGAATACGATGGTATACCCTCGCGCCTAAGAAGTGTCATCATCTCCTGGTGAACTGCCGGATCAGCAAAATATAATTTACTTTTATATTTGCCGACATTTTTTATTTTGAATAAAATCTTCGGTATCTTGTCTTCTAGCTGCTCCACCAGCTTTTTTATATTTACATTGAATAGAAATATTGGCGGACAAAATGAGTTTTTCCCCACCTTAGGTGTCGGAGCCTCAGGGCCATTTTGATTTGCATCTTGTGACGTGGATGCTGCAGGCACATTTTCAATTTCCACTCCCGCTAAAATTGAGAATCGATTCTGATGATTCAGATCAAAACCCAATGCGGCAATATTGATGACTGTAGGCAAATCCTCAGATATTTTCCTTTTCGGCAAATTCTCCAAAGAAGAGGCCGTCAACAACTGTTGCTTTGGTGATATTCCCACCATGTCATCGCCATCCATTGTCGCAAGGAATGCAGGTACCACCAGAGCAAATTAATCCTGATGAATTACCCACGCTTCGCAGTACTCCCAAGCAAATTAAATTAACTTTTCAAATAATTTTGAGAAAATATATAAATTTTACGCAGAAAAACATAAAAAATTTCATCCAAACAATCCGAAGTTGGTTGCGGTTTTTTTTTAGAAGAATATCTTTTTTAACAAATGCATTTTCTTATTTTTATGTTTTCGCATGAATAACATGTTGAAATTTGTGTGTAATAATTAGCTGAGTGTTTATGTAGAAACACAGCATGAAGCAGTTCACAATTATATATACTATTATACATATACATATGTATATGTTCCTGTTTTATTTGAACACAGTATGAAATTATATAAATAACCACATGTTGATATTTACTACATATAAACAATACATAATTTCTAACCACATGTTGATATTTAATACTTATAAACAATACACAAATTCTAACTACCTGTTGATATTTATTTACTTGTTTAATTCTAATGTTACTTGAGTTGTCTAATATAATTTGTGTATAAAAGAGAGAACCCTTGTGCTATCGGATCAGTTAGCTTTCTGCCTTTCGCCAGCACGTTAACTTCTGACGATTTCGGAAAGAAATAATAAAAAATCCAAACATATTGGAAACCTTTGAAAAGCAAAAGTTTTTTCATTTATGAGGAAGTACAACCTGCGAAATAAGGTTGTCACATTGGCGCCCAACTTAGTGGTCACGGACAATTCTGGGGAAGAGTTCAAAACCGACCGAATCAACCTACCAGCATTGGATGAATCCAACGAAATTTATTCTGACAACGAAATTTATTCTGAAGCCAACGAATTAATATCGGAAACTGAGGTCGAAATGGCGACATTTTCAGAGGAACAATTTCGTCAAATTCTCACAGCAATGGGTGGTAGCCACAGAGGTGGCTCATTTACACGATGCACTGCTCGTTATAAAGGTCAAAGGGATCCCGCAGCAGTATACGAGCTTTTGGCTGCGATAAGCGTCTATAAGGATATAGAGAAAATTTCTGACGCCGACGCACTGCGAGGTATGCCTCTATTACTAAAAGACTATGCCGCTACATGGTGGATTGGGGTAAAAGACACGGTGCCAACATTTGAAGATGCGAAAACCCTCATATGTGCCACTTTTTCTCCAACTGTACCTGATTGGCGTACTTTTGCTACCATATACGAAGGGAAGCAACAGAAGAAAGAACCAACGGATAGCTTTATATGCAAAAAAAGACTTCTTTTTTCACAATTAAAACTACCGATAAACGAAAAAGTTCAAATAAATATGATTTATGGACTTTAGCATGTGAACATTCGTGAGCGCCTTATTCGTGACAATTTGACAACATTTGGTTAACTCATTACCGCAAGCAGAGAAGTCGAAATGTGTTAACAGAACGGGCACCGGCAATAATGAACGTCCATGTAATAAAAGATGAAATCACAAGTTCTATCCGCTGCTGTTTCTGTCGCATCAAGGGACACACCATCAACAAATGTCTTAAGAAGAAGAAGCGCGATGAACAACTTCAATAAAACAATCAACAACGTGAGAATTCAAATTTAAACCGAAACGAACATGCTAGTCAACTAATAGCACTACAGCAAAATGTGATTAAAAGGCCTACGTTTTCTTGTTATGGTTGTGGTACTCCGGGGGTATACCGAGCAAATTGTTCAACGTGTAGTGCCCATTCGAAAGAGAGTCCGCAATACCTTTCATTTAATACTCTTTCCTCGGTAATTGGCCATCCTCTACCGACGACTACTATTGGAATATGTGGACTATCAGGAGAAGCTGTATTTGACTCTGGTGCGAAAACAAGTATTGCCAGCAGAAATCTTAAAACAATTCTGACTAGAAACGGATGTGTGTTTCAAGACGTTACGGCGGACGTCGTACTTGCTGATGGTTCGATTACAACTGGAACCGTTATTTCGACCATTTGTGAAATACGTATTGGCAATAGAATTCGGAAAATCCGATTCATTTATCTGCCAAAATCCAAAAATAATCGCATGCTACTATGGACTTTCTCGAGCAAGCTGGAATCGTACTTAACATACCTCAACGGTATTGGCAGTTTGATGATGAACCAAAAACCAGGTTTAATTTTACGAATCCGTTAGAGATGGCATTACACACCCTGGATATAAGTGGACACGTAGATTCTCCATGCACAAAAATGGTTAACGAAGTGTCTAGCTTTGTAAAGTTCATGAAAGGTGACCACATCATCTCACCAATACCACCAACTTCGGAAATGCGCACATTACGTCACAATGGAGATGTTTATTCACCGCACTCAATCCAAGAAGTTTTTGCAGGATCCCTGCCAATTGGAAGTAAAACTCCGGAACAACGTTCAACACTGTTTGCTTCGCCTTTGCCAGTGGGAAGGTCATCAGAAGATATAGCGTTTATGAAGCCCTCAACATCAAAACAAACCATCGATTACTCTCCTCATTCAGTTCAATCGATTTTCAAGGATGCATTGCCGTCTGGTCAAATGACACCGCGTGAAACTTCCACTCTATTTGCACCGCCAGCAAAATGCCGTCGAACAGAACAGGACGAGTATTTCGATTCTATATTTTTGCCAATCTTTTCATTAGATATCAAAGTATTGAAAGATTCGGATGGAGTTGGCCTTAATGATCTTCAGCGAAGAGAGTTGGATGAATTACTGATGGGTAATGATGATATCTTCACTGAACCTTTGGATGCTACCCCATATGCCGTTCATCGCATTCACACCCAAGACCATGATCCAATAGCTGTTCCCCCATATCGTTTATCTACTTCCAGAAAAGAAACTCTAAAGGTTGAAATCAGCCGAATGATAAAATTAGGTGTGATTGTTGAAAGCCAATCAGCTTGGGCAGCTCCTGTGGTTCTAATACCCAAGAAAACTGGTGGTGTAAGTCTGCATTGACTATCGGGAACTTTATGCCATAACAATTCCGGACCGTTACCCCTTACCTAGGGTGGATGACATTCTCCATGAGACGAAGGCGACTAACCAAATGTCAACACTCGATCTGCAAAGTGGATACTGGCAAATTGGCGTACATCCTGATGACCAAGAGAAGACGGCATTTGTCACTCCATTCGGCATGTACCAATTCAAAAGAATGCCTTTTGGTCTAAGAAATGCGCCAGCAACGTTTCAGCGCCTTATCGATCGTATGAAGACTTCTCTCGGGGACACTGTATTGCTATCGTATCTGGATGACATTATATCTTGTTCATCAGGTTTTGCACAACATTTAGACGATTTACGATTAATTTTTCAACGACTGCGACAATTTGGACTTAAAGTTAACAGAGATAAATGTCGATTCGCATGCAATGAGGTCAAGTATCTGGGCCATGTATTGACGCAGAAGGGAATTATGACTGATCCAGAATAGGTTGCAGCTGTGCGAAATCGCAAAGAACACAATAATGTGAAGGAAATGCTTTCCTTCCTGCAAACCTGTTCCTGGTATCGCCGTTTCATACCATCTTTCGCTAATGTGTCAAAACCATTATCAGCCTTGTCTAAGAAGAATGCTGTGTGGTCATGAACTGCAAGTCAACAACAATCTTTCGATCAACTGAAATTATTGCTTACCTCGGCACCTATATTCAGACAAGCTGCAGACAACGAGCCCTTTATTATTAAAACAGATGCTAGTGGATACGCTCTTGGGGCAGTTTTACTCCAGGGGGAGGGTTCCAACGAACACCCTATCGAGTATGCAAGCAGAATGCTTTCTAACGCGGAACGCAATTATTCCACCATCGAGAGAGAAGCCCTCGCAATTGTGTGGGCTGTTCAGAAGTTTCGAGGCTACATTGAAGGAGCCCCTGTAAAGCTAGTCACCGATCATCAGCCGCTGAAATGGTTAATGGGTATAAGGTCACCAACTGGTCGATTAGCTCGGTGGGCGCTCTTATTGCAGGCTTTCAATATCAAAATTGAATACAAACCTGGTAAAACCAACAACATCGCGGATACATTATCCAGACCACCCTGCGAAAATATTCATGATGCCACAAACTCATGTGAAATTTGTGCCTTTGCAATTGAAATGCCTAGGAAAAGTGCAGGTGAAATAAGGGAACGTGAGCTTAGTGACCCAGAACTGAAGAAGGTAATTGAATGATTCGAGAGTAATAACGAACATATTCCACTTTGGGCAAAAAGAGGATATGTATTAAACGAAGGAGAACTATATTGTTACAACAACGACGACGCTGAATACGCTCAATTAGTAGTACCTAAAGATGAAAGAATGGAGATCCTAAATTATTATCACAATGACATGAAGGCTATTATTCAGTCAGAAAATTTTGTAGCTGAAATAACTCAATATCTAGATACACTAGTCGACGTTTTCAAGAATGTAAAAGAAAACGTTTATAAGCAACAAGACCATAATAAGCATAATAGTAACATTCGTCGGAGTGTACAACCAGCAATGCAAATCGGATCCAAAGTTTTGGTAACGACTCATGTATTAAGCAACAGTAACTAAAGTGTTACTTCCAAATTTATTCCGAAGCGAGATGGTCCCTATGTTATAATAGCAAAAGTTGGCACAACATCATACGTAATTGCTCATGCATCACTTTGCCGTTGGGAACATATCACACTTCAGCACTAACGCCAATGGTGGGCGCTTTAGATGAATCAGTGCAACATATGCGAATGCTACGAAGAAGAGGACGCCCTAGAAAGTAAACTCAGTTCACAATTATATATACTATTATACATATACATATATGTTCCTGTTTTATTTGAACACAGTATGAAATTATATAAATAACCACATGTTGATATTTACTACATATAAACAATACAAGTTAACACCACCGTAGTGGGAACTGCTGGCGACACTGCCGACAGAGTAAATTTGGCAACGTAACCCGACACCGAACTCTTGCACACGTATCCGGCACAATTACGAAATATCTACAAGCAACCGGTGGGAAAGCTATTTTGCTGGATCAGCGTCTGGAGGCTCGCGCATGTTGGTGCAACGTGATAGGTAGCTGATGAACCAACGTAGTCGAGTGAAAAGAGACAGTCTTAGTCCCGCTGTGAATCATTGAAGTCGCAATCGCGTTTTATGTAAATTATATTAATAAATAAATTGTATTAAAAGTGTAAAGTGTTGTGTTTAAATAAATTGTATTAAAAGGTGCTTTGCAGCGCCTAAAGGATTAATTTTTTTCAGTAAAGTCGCTAGGATCTCCTTAACTGGCGCCCGAGAAGGGACCTGAAGAATTAAAGTATTCAGAGTCCTGATAGAACCTCCTTCGCCAACTTGATATATCTGGTGCTTAAGATAAGGCAGCACAAAAGGTTATCGAAGCGAATGTGAAGAATCCGTACCTTAGTAAGTAACCGCGATTAATCAGTAACTTGTGAGCATTAAAAGCGGATTTCTAAAACGGAGTCTTACGGACCTTCCGCGAGATTCTCAAGGATTTTCTAGTGGCTCGCGTCGCGTCGTGGGGCTAAGGCTCAAAACAAAAGCATATGTGCATAAAATATATGTGATTGTAAAGGGGGAGAGAAGAGAGAAACCTCTCATTGCCATAAAAAAGAAGAAAAATTATTGAAACCACAATTCGAGAAAATATGTTGAAAATTTGAAATTATAGTCCACAAGTGGAATTGAAAAGGAAAAAGGAAGGAAAAAATCCTGGAAAATGCGAATACAAATGAAAAGTTTCGTGCTATTGAGCAATACATAGAATATTGAAATTAAAAAGAAAAGCATAAAATTTGCTGAGAAGAAAAAAAAAGCTAGATATACAAAGAAAATATTAGTGAAGTGCAAAAGAAGTAAAAAGTTTAGGAAAAAAAAAGAAGTGGAAAAAACCACAGTTCCAGCGCTACCAGACATTAGTGTTTTACAGACGCCAAGCCATGATGATTCTACTTCTCTTGATATGCGAGGTTATACTGATGTCACACGCGGCTCAAATCTACCACTACGATGTTCCCATGGTATCTGTACGTGCCGGCAACGCCTGGATCATTAACGGAAATTTTAAGTTAGTCCATGCCATTGACATCGCCCAGTACGTTTCACTTGCGGAGAATATATCGACTCTAGTGGACAAACGAATGCCGTCTGGTTAAGGCAGGGATATAGTCAAATACCACCTTGCACAAGTTGAGGAGATGCTGAAGGAGCTCGGTCAAACCAAAGCACGTAGCCGAAGATCAATACACTGGATTGGCTCTGCATGGAAGTGGATAGCCGGGAACCCAGACGCAGCGGATTGGAATTCAGTGTTACAAAGCCAAAACTCCATTATCGACAACAATAACTAACAGTACAAAGTCAACACTCAACTCCTTAGTACAACTAGAGATGTGGTCGAGAGGACGAACGAATTGATTGAAGGATTCAATGAAATTAAGAACGGAAGGGAAGCAGAACAAATTACTCAACGAACCATGAACCAGGTCTTGATACTAAAAGATGCCATAAACGAGATTGTTAGAGCGTGTCAACTCGCCAAAGGGGGAATAGTTAACACCAACCTGTTGGACAAAGCCGAAGTTGAAAACATCATCTCAGAAATGGAAACACTCCCGTACGCAAATGCAGTGGAAGCAATCGAATATGGGACTCCTTCAATCTACACAAATGGATCACTCTTACTGTACGTCTTGTCCATTCCGAAATTAAAAAAGGACTTCTACCATAAACTCTTAATACGGGCCCCGATCGTAAGGGCCAAACAAGTTGAACTGGACTTTAAAGAGATTATCATGAACCAAAAAGAAACTTTCGGAGCCAAGAAGCCCTGCTGAAGCATCAGCAATACAACGGTGTGCTCTCAATCAGTTTTAAGCCGCCTGTCGGAAAGAAGCTGCATCCCAAAACTAATCAAAGGAGGAGTCACAAACTGCACTTACCAAATGTCTAACGATGTATTGGCAGCATCACGCTCCCTGATCGCACAGAGATGCTAAATGGAACCTACCTGATACAGCTTTTCAACGAAAGCGTGAGAATTGGCAACGAAACCTACTCCAGCACCACATCGACAAGGTTCCAGCCCCTACCACCCGTACTAACAAACATAAATAACGAAGGTATAACGCTCGACATCCATCAAGTCCACCAAATCAGTTTGGATAATATTCAGAAACTTCGACACCTGGATTGGAAAGTGGGCATTTCATTGGGAACCCACACAACAATCGTAATGCTAGCGATTTTTTGTATTGGAGTCCTTTGGTATAAATTAACAAGAAAATTGAACCTACCAGTGATAGACAAGCCAGAACTAATTGGTTCAAATCATCCACCCGTTCATGTGGTCTGCGGGACGCAGACATTTAAGGAGGGAGGAGTTAACACCACCGTAGTGGGTACTGCTGGCGACACTGCCTACAGAGTAAATTTGGCAACGTAACCCGACACCGAACTCTTGCACACGTATCCGGCACAATTACGAAATATCTACAAGCAACCGGTGCGAAAGCTATTTTGCTGGATCAGCGTCTGGAGGCTCGCGCATGTTGGTGCAACGTGATAGGTAGCTGATGAACCAACGTAGTCGAGTGAAAAGAGACAGTCTTAGTCCCGCTGTGAATCATTGAAGTCGCAATCGCGTTTTATGTAAATTATATTAATAAATAAATTGTATTAAAAGTGTAAAGTGTTGTGTTTAAATAAATTGTATTAAAAGGTGCTTTGCAGCGCCTAAAGGATTAATTTTTTTCAGTAAAGTCGCTAGGATCTCCTTAACTGGCGCCCGAGAAGGGACCTGAAGAATTAAAGTATTCAGAGTCCTGATAGAACCTCCTTCGCCAACTTGATATATCTGGTGCTTAAGATAAGGCAGCACAAAAGGTTATCGAAGCGAATGTGAAGAATCCGTACCTTAGTAAGTAACCGCGATTAATCAGTAACTTGTGAGCATTAAAAGCGGATTTCTAAAACGGAGTCTTACGGACCTTCCGCGAGATTCTCAAGGATTTTCTAGTGGCTCGCGTCGCGTCGTGGGGCTAAGGCTCAAAACAAAAGCATATGTGCATAAAATATATGTGATTGTAAAGGGGGAGAGAAGAGAGAAACCTCTCATTGCCATAAAAAAGAAGAAAAATTATTGAAACCACAATTCGAGAAAATATGTTGAAAATTTGAAATTATAGTCCACAAGTGGAATTGAAAAGGAAAAAGGAAGGAAAAAATCCTGGAAAATGCGAATACAAATGAAAAGTTTCGTGCTATTGAGCAATACATAGAATATTGAAATTAAAAAGAAAAGCATAAAATTTGCTGAGAAGAAAAAAAAAGCTAGATATACAAAGAAAATATTAGTGAAGTGCAAAAGAAGTAAAAAGTTTAGGAAAAAAAAAGAAGTGGAAAAAACCACAGTTCCAGCGCTACCAGACATTAGTGTTTTACAGACGCCAAGCCATGATGATTCTACTTCTCTTGATATGCGAGGTTATACTGATGTCACACGCGGCTCAAATCTACCACTACGATGTTCCCATGGTATCTGTACGTGCCGGCAACGCCTGGATCATTAACGGAAATTTTAAGTTAGTCCATGCCATTGACATCGCCCAGTACGTTTCACTTGCGGAGAATATATCGACTCTAGTGGACAAACGAATGCCGTCTGGTTAAGGCAGGGATATAGTCAAATACCACCTTGCACAAGTTGAGGAGATGCTGAAGGAGCTCGGTCAAACCAAAGCACGTAGCCGAAGATCAATACACTGGATTGGCTCTGCATGGAAGTGGATAGCCGGGAACCCAGACGCAGCGGATTGGAATTCAGTGTTACAAAGCCAAAACTCCATTATCGACAACAATAACTAACAGTACAAAGTCAACACTCAACTCCTTAGTACAACTAGAGATGTGGTCGAGAGGACGAACGAATTGATTGAAGGATTCAATGAAATTAAGAACGGAAGGGAAGCAGAACAAATTACTCAACGAACCATGAACCAGGTCTTGATACTAAAAGATGCCATAAACGAGATTGTTAGAGCGTGTCAACTCGCCAAAGGGGGAATAGTTAACACCAACCTGTTGGACAAAGCCGAAGTTGAAAACATCATCTCAGAAATGGAAACACTCCCGTACGCAAATGCAGTGGAAGCAATCGAATATGGGACTCCTTCAATCTACACAAATGGATCACTCTTACTGTACGTCTTGTCCATTCCGAAATTAAAAAAGGACTTCTACCATAAACTCTTAATACGGGCCCCGATCGTAAGGGCCAAACAAGTTGAACTGGACTTTAAAGAGATTATCATGAACCAAAAAGAAACTTTCGGAGCCAAGAAGCCCTGCTGAAGCATCAGCAATACAACGGTGTGCTCTCAATCAGTTTTAAGCCGCCTGTCGGAAAGAAGCTGCATCCCAAAACTAATCAAAGGAGGAGTCACAAACTGCACTTACCAAATGTCTAACGATGTATTGGCAGCATCACGCTCCCTGATCGCACAGAGATGCTAAATGGAACCTACCTGATACAGCTTTTCAACGAAAGCGTGAGAATTGGCAACGAAACCTACTCCAGCACCACATCGACAAGGTTCCAGCCCCTACCACCCGTACTAACAAACATAAATAACGAAGGTATAACGCTCGACATCCATCAAGTCCACCAAATCAGTTTGGATAATATTCAGAAACTTCGACACCTGGATTGGAAAGTGGGCATTTCATTGGGAACCCACACAACAATCGTAATGCTAGCGATTTTTTGTATTGGAGTCCTTTGGTATAAATTAACAAGAAAATTGAACCTACCAGTGATAGACAAGCCAGAACTAATTGGTTCAAATCATCCACCCGTTCATGTGGTCTGCGGGACGCAGACATTTAAGGAGGGAGGAGTTAACACCACCGTAGTGGGTACTGCTGGCGACACTGCCTACAGAGTAAATTTGGCAACGTAACCCGACACCGAACTCTTGCACACGTATCCGGCACAATTACGAAATATCTACAAGCAACCGGTGCGAAAGCTATTTTGCTGGATCAGCGTCTGGAGGCTCGCGCATGTTGGTGCAACGTGATAGGTAGCTGATGAACCAACGTAGTCGAGTGAAAAGAGACAGTCTTAGTCCCGCTGTGAATCATTGAAGTCGCAATCGCGTTTTATGTAAATTATATTAATAAATAAATTGTATTAAAAGTGTAAAGTGTTGTGTTTAAATAAATTGTATTAAAAGGTGCTTTGCAGCGCCTAAAGGATTAATTTTTACCAGTAAAGTCGCTAGGATCTCCTTAACTTACATAATTTCTAACCACATGTTGATATTTACTACTTATAAACAATACACAAATTCTAACTACCTGTTGATATTTATTCACTTGTTTAATTCTAATGTTACTTGATTTGTCTAATATAATTTGTGTATAAAAGAGAGAACCCTTGTGCTATCGGATCAGTTAGCTTTCTGCCTTTCGCCAGCACGTTAACTTCTGACGATTTCGGAAAGAAATAATAAAAAATCCAAACATATTGGAAACCTTTGAAAAGCAAAAGTTTTTTCATTTATGAGGAAGTACAACCTGCGAAATAAGGTTGTCACATTGGCGCCCAACTTAGTGGTCACGGACAATTCTGGGGAAGAGTTCAAAACCGACCGAATCAACCTACCAGCATTGGATGAATCCAACGAAATTTATTCTGACAACGAAATTTATTCTGAAGCCAACGAATTAATATCGGAAACTGAGGTCGAAATGGCGACATTTTCAGAGGAACAATTTCGTCAAATTCTCACAGCAATGGGTGGTAGCCACAGAGGTGGCTCATTTACACGATGCACTGCTCGTTATAAAGGTCAAAGGGATCCCGCAGCAGTATACGAGCTTTTGGCTGCGATAAGCGTCTATAAGGATATAGAGAAAATTTCTGACGCCGACGCACTGCGAGGTATGCCTCTATTACTAAAAGACTATGCCGCTACATGGTGGATTGGGGTAAAAGACACGGTGCCAACATTTGAAGATGCGAAAACCCTCATATGTGCCACTTTTTCTCCAACTGTACCTGATTGGCGTACTTTTGCTACCATATACGAAGGGAAGCAACAGAAGAAAGAACCAACGGATAGCTTTATATGCAAAAAAAGACTTCTTTTTTCACAATTAAAACTACCGATAAACGAAAAAGTTCAAATAAATATGATTTATGGACTTTAGCATGTGAACATTCGTGAGCGCCTTATTCGTGACAATTTGACAACATTTGGTTAACTCATTACCGCAAGCAGAGAAGTCGAAATGTGTTAACAGAACGGGCACCGGCAATAATGAACGTCCATGTAATAAAAGATGAAATCACAAGTTCTATCCGCTGCTGTTTCTGTCGCATCAAGGGACACACCATCAACAAATGTCTTAAGAAGAAGAAGCGCGATGAACAACTTCAATAAAACAATCAACAACGTGAGAATTCAAATTTAAACCGAAACGAACATGCTAGTCAACTAATAGCACTACAGCAAAATGTGATTAAAAGGCCTACGTTTTCTTGTTATGGTTGTGGTACTCCGGGGGTATACCGAGCAAATTGTTCAACGTGTAGTGCCCATTCGAAAGAGAGTCCGCAATACCTTTCATTTAATACTCTTTCCTCGGTAATTGGCCATCCTCTACCGACGACTACTATTGGAATATGTGGACTATCAGGAGAAGCTGTATTTGACTCTGGTGCGAAAACAAGTATTGCCAGCAGAAATCTTAAAACAATTCTGACTAGAAACGGATGTGTGTTTCAAGACGTTACGGCGGACGTCGTACTTGCTGATGGTTCGATTACAACTGGAACCGTTATTTCGACCATTTGTGAAATACGTATTGGCAATAAAATTCGGAAAATCCGATTCATTTATCTGCCAAAATCCAAAAATAATCGCATGCTACTATGGACTTTCTCGAGCAAGCTGGAATCGTACTTAACATACCTCAACGGTATTGGCAGTTTGATGATGAACCAAAACCCAGGTTTAATTTTACGAATCCGTTAGAGATGGCATTACACACCCTGGATATAAGTGGACACGTAGATTCTCCATGCACAAAAATGGTTAACGAAGTGTCTAGCTTTGTAAAGTTCATGAAAGGTGACCACATCATCTCACCAATACCACCAACTTCGGAAATGCGCACATTACGTCACAATGGAGATGTTTATTCACCGCACTCAATCCAAGAAGTTTTTGCAGGATCCCTGCCAATTGGAAGTAAAACTCCGGAACAACGTTCAACACTGTTTGCTTCGCCTTTGCCAGTGGGAAGGTCATCAGAAGATATAGCCTTTATGAAGCCCTCAACATCAAAACAAACCATCGATTACTCTCCTCATTCAGTTCAATCGATTTTCAAGGATGCATTGCCGTCTGGTCAAATGACACCGCGTGAAACTTCCACTCTATTTGCACCGCCAGCAAAATGCCGTCGAACAGAACAGGACGAGTATTTCGATTCTATATTTTTGCCAATCTTTTCATTAGATATCAAAGTATTGAAAGATTCGGATGGAGTTGGCCTTAATGATCTTCAGCGAAGAGAGTTGGATGAATTACTGATGGGTAATGATGACATCTTCACTGAACCTTTGGATGCTACCCCATATGCCGTTCATCGCATTCACACCCAAGACCATGATCCAATAGCTGTTCCCCCATATCGTTTATCTACTTCCAGAAAAGAAACTCTAAAGGTTGTAATCAGCCGAATGATAAAATTAGGTGTGATTGTTGAAAGCCAATCAGCTTGGGCAGCTCCTGTGGTTCTAATACCCAAGAAAACTGGTGGTGTAAGTCTGCATTGACTATCGGGAACTTAATGCCATAACAATTCCGGACCGTTACCCCTTACCTAGCGTGGATGACATTCTCCATGAGGCGAAGGCGACTAACTACATGTCAACACTCGATCTGCAAAGTGGATACTGGCAAATTGGCGTACATCCTGATGACCAAGAGAAGACGGCATTTGTCACTCCATTCGGCATGTACCAATTCAAAAGAATGCCTTTTGGTCTAAGAAATGCGCCAGCAACGTTTCAGCGCCTTATCGATCGTATGCAGACTTCTCTCGGGGACACTGTATTGCTATCGTATCTGGATGACATTATATCTTGTTCATCAGGTTTTGCACAACATTTAGACGATTTACGATTAATTTTTCAACGACTGCGACAATTTGGACTTAAAGTTAACAGAGATAAATGTCGATTTGCATGCAATGAGGTCAAGTATCTGGGCCATGTATTGACGCAGAAGGGAATTATGACTGATCCAGAAAAGGTTGCAGCTGTGCGAAATCGCAAAGAACACAATAATGTGAAGGAAATGCTTTCCTTCCTGCAAACCTGTTCCTGGTATCGCCGTTTCATACCATCTTTCGCTAATGTGTCAAAACCATTATCAGCCTTGTCTAAGAAGAATGCTGTGTGGTCATGGACTGCAAGTCAACAACAAGCTTTCGATCAACTGAAATTATTGCTTACCTCGGCACCTATATTGAGACAAGCTGCAGACAACGAGCCCTTTATTATTAAAACAGATGCTAGTGGATACGCTCTTGGGGCAGTTTTACTCCAGGGGGAGGGTTCCAACGAACACCCTATCGAGTATGCAAGCAGACTCCTTTCTAACGCGGAACACAATTATTCCACCATCGAGAGAGAAGCCCTCGCAATTGTGTGGGCTGTTCAGAAGTTTCGAGGCTACATTGAAGGAGCCCCTGTAAAGATAGTCACCGATCATCAGCCGCTGAAATGGTTAATGGGTATAAGGTCACCAACTGGTCGATTAGCTCGGTGGGCGCTCTTATTGCAGGCTTTCAATATCAAAATTGAATACAAACCTGGTAAAACCAACAACATCGCGGATACATTATCCAGACCACCCTGCGAAAATATTCATGATGCCACAAACTCATGTGAAATTTGTGCCTTTGCAATTGAAATGCCTAGGAAAAGTGCAGGTGAAATAAGGGAACGTCAGCTTAGTGACCCAGAACTGAAGAAGGTAATTGAATGATTCGAGAGTAATAACGAACATATTCCACTTTGGGCAAAAAGAGGATATGTATTAAACGAAGGAGAACTATATTGTTACAACAACGACGACGCTGAATACGCTCAATTAGTAGTACCTAAAGATGAAAGAATGGAGATCCTAAATTATTATCACAATGACATGAAGGCTATTATTCAGTCAGAAAATTTTGTAGCTGAAATAACTCAATATCTAGATACACTAGTCGACGTTTTCAAGAATGTAAAAGAAAACGTTTATAAGCAACAAGACCATAATAAGCATAATAGTAACATTCGTCGGAGTGTACAACCAGCAATGCAAATCGGATCCAAAGTTTTGGTAACGACTCATGTATTAAGCAACAGTAACTAAAGTGTTACTTCCAAATTTATTCCGAAGCGAGATGGTCCCTATGTTATAATAGCAAAAGTTGGCACAACATCATACGTAATTGCTCATACAAGATGACATCACTTTGCCGTTGGGAACATATCACACTTCAGCACTAACGCCAATGGTGGGCGCTTTAGATGAATCAGTGCAACCTATGCGAATGCTACGAAGAAGAGGACGGCCTAGAAAGTAAACTCAGTTCACAATTATATATGGGTTAATTCCAAACACAATGCTTTTTTTTCGTCTCAAGCTTTTTATTTCTTTCATGTAAAAGAAAATAAAAAAACAAAAACGGCAAGTAAGCTCTAAAATAATTAGCAACAAACAAAAGTAGTTGTTATTATTGTAAAACTTTCTGGTAAATTGTGCAAATGGTGCTTTAACTGTATATCATGCCTATTACATACAAATATACCTGTCTCCACACATGTTATTCATTAAGCAACATGGAAAAAGAGTTGAAAACAATAGAACAATAATAAAAAATATAACTGTTTTTCAATGATTGTATTTATTTTTATTGCTTTTTCCTGGTTTTACCTGAAAAATGTTATCAATGTCATTTTGACGTTCTAATTTTACTTTGTCTCTGCGTTTTTTCCGTAATGTCACATTTTTTTTAATTCAGTCATAATCATTACTTGAGCTGTTTCGTTTGCTTTATGTGCATCGCTATTAAA
The DNA here is from genome assembly GCA_963931995.1 of Phaonia tiefii. Classification (NCBI taxonomy): domain Eukaryota; kingdom Metazoa; phylum Arthropoda; class Insecta; order Diptera; family Muscidae; genus Phaonia; species Phaonia tiefii. Next base: position 138,424,835 of record OZ008368.1, read on the forward strand.
AAGTGCAAGAAGTGATAAATTGATTAAGATAAAAAATAAAATAATAAAATCAATTATTTGGTGTTTTCAAGTGAATTTATAATCGCACGATGGTAAGTACAGCTAAAAATTTCCGTACTGTCACACAGTTATTTAATAAAAAATCGTAAAAAATAAAATAAATAAAAATGTATATTAATATATTACGAAGTTTTGATCAGTTTTTCATGTTTTTTTTTTCCGTGAAATAACTTTTTAGAAGAAAAAACCAAAAAAAATATCACAAATTTCTTTACTGTCACTTTTAAGTAAAAAGGTTTTTTTGTATTTTAAAAGCTTATTTCTCGAAAATTCCGATTGATTTCAATACTGTAGTTCTTTTGATGTAAAGATAATTTGTTTATTACTTTGAATGACTATTGAATGACTATATGAAATATTCACAGATTCCGATGAATAGATTTGTTCATGAATTTTTTGTTAATATAATTGGATTACTTGTATTTTTTGTTTCGTTTTTATATAAAAGAGAAAAAAACAAACAGTAACCAAAAACAAAATAATGAATAAATGTTTAAGTTTTCGTTACACTTGAAATTTAAATTGGATTTTCTTTACTGTGACAAAAAATTCCGTACTGTCACTTTTTATTTCTTCAAGTTTCCAGCAAAATACAACAATTTCTTCCAAATTGTTTGAAGCAAATTTGTTACTTTAAATGTAAGCTGCACAAAAACAAATTTTTGTAAAAAAATTACTTTTTTTTAATTCTTGAATTATAAAAGGAAAAAAAAATAATTGGAATCTCTTCGAAAAATAACTTTTTGCTATTACTAACCCGTTTTTTTTAAGAAAAACATCCAAAGCTGGTAAATAATAAGTGAACGAATGCGATAGTAGGCTTTGTTCTAACATTTTTGCATTAACTTCTTAGTTTTGTAAATTTTTGTAAAAAGTGACATTCCGGAAAATATTTCACCAAAATGCAATAAAAAAGCAAAACAAATTTTTTTAAAGAAACTAAAAGTAATTTCGCAATCTGCACAAATCTTAATGCAAGTAAACAATTTCAGAGAATTAATTCCTCAACCTTAAAAAAAAAAAAAAAAAAATTCTCATGTACACTACTTTTGGAATTAACCCATATACTATTATACATATACATATATGTTCCTGTTTTATTTGAACACAGTATGAAATTATATAAATAACCACATGTTGATATTTACTACATATAAACAATACATAATTTCTAACCACATGTTGATATTTACTACTTATAAACAATACACAAATTCTAACTACCTGTTGATATTTATTCACTTGTTTAATTCTAATGTTACTTGATTTGTCTAATATAATTTGTGTATAAAAGAGAGAATCCTTGTGCTATCGGATCAGTTAGCTTTCTGCCTTTCGCCAGCAAGTTACATTGTCTAGACTTTTATAAAGTACCAGACGTTAACTTCTGACGATTTCGGAAAGAAATAATAAAAAATCCAAACATATTGGAAACCTTTGAAAAGCAAAAGTGTTTTCATTTATGAGGAAGTACAACCTGCGAAATAAGGTTGTTACAAGCATTTAAATCTTTTATATAGACCAAATATCTCACATACCTTATATGTTTATTTTTAAGAAACAACGTGTTTCAAATACTTACGCTTTTATGAAAGTACTAGCAAGCAATATAGAGAGCACCATTTGGTAGACCAACTAAATAGGCACAGTGTATAAAGTTTAATTTATTATTTTTAATGTTATATATGTTTTTAAGTTCTATGGCTTCTTTATTTATTTTTGTCCACAGTTTATTTAATTCGCCCGATACAATATGAACTCTTTTATCCTTTAATTTGTGAATGGCACTTAATGCAATATATCTTTCGATGATTGCACTTTCTTTAGGAATTTCATAGTTGTAAAAGAGTGGAGCATTCACTTGTTCAATTGTTGGTGTTATACTTCCATTGAAATTCTGCTTCCATTTGACGCGGATTTTTCCACACACTAAGACCCCTTTCACACTCGGCAAGTTACTTGCGCAAGTCTTGGTTTGTGGATGACAGAGGTAAGGTCGGGATAGGGGAATAAATTTTGAGTACAGACTTGCTTGTACTCGGAAAGTTGAAAAACTGACTTGCGGAAGTAACTTGCCGAGTGTGAAAGGGGTCTTATTTTGAACAACATTATGATATCAGATTCGAATTTTCATAATATACTAAAATCATTTTGACTGGACATTAAATTATAAGCCGCCTACTTCAGTAATATTAAAAGAATGAATTTTTGCAAAATGCAGTTTCTAAAAAAGTTAAAAAAATAAAAATAAATGGTTTCCCATTACATCCCATGAAGGAATTGGGGAGAGCTTCTCACAACCAGTGAGCTGTGCGCTTTATAGTTTTATACTCACTGACTGGGACCTACAGTTTTACACCGGTTCCGAACGGTATTTTGAGAAGCTTTTTCATGGCTAAGTACTCGAAAGTGTCGCCGTCACTAAGCGAGATGACCGTCGTCGAAAGGAATTTTTAGGTGGTCGGAGCAGGAATCGAACCCAGGATCTCCTGTACAAGAGGCGCGCACACTAACCATTGCACCACCGACGGCCAAAAAAAGTTAATCCTCTAAATAATTACGTTCAGACGTTTTTAGTGCACTTATAGCAAACCAAAAATTGCAACAATTATTTACAAAGAACATCTTTGCAAATTTTATAAACGCCATATCTCAAAAACTACAGGAGCTATCTTCAATGTCAGATTCGTGTTCAGCGTACCAAAATTATGTAGGAAACGACATTTGAAGGTCCAACTACGACAAAAATATTTTTTTTAAATTTTTCGTATCACAAAAAAGTAAATGCATTTTACGGGGAAGGTTTTCTTACCATTTCAAAAAAGTAAACATGCAGTTCTTGATGGTTTTCCATGCCCTACATCATATTGCGACAGCAATTCGATATTCGACAAAAGTCAAAAAAAATTACTAACCCTAATGTATAAGTTAACACGATATCTATCGCCTCACCCTAATGTCTTAATCGACACAATTCCCATCAAAAGAATAATAAAACATTAGACCATACACGAGGCGCAACATCAGCAGTCCACGGTCTACGGGTTAGGGTAGTATTAAGAACCACAAAGTGTATTTGCAAATTATAATAAATCAGTTTGATAAGAGAACTCGAAATAAACGGAACTTTATAATCAAGTTATCGTAATTGGCGCCCAACGGGTTTAATAAAAAGACAATACGTTTCTAAAAAATTAAACAAATAACTCGTGGTAATAACGGGAAAAATATAAGACAAGAAGTTTATAAAAATTTAAATAATTAACTCTGATGCCATAAAAACCTTTGTTTTCTCTTCTCCCCAGAGTTGTCAACATCGGATGCAACTATTCTGAAACAGGGAGATGGAAATATATACCTGGCATCAGTATACTTCGCCGACACCTCCACCTTCGTCGGAATTACAGCGACTGGTAGAGAGGGCCAAAACAGACAGGTAACGAAGTATTAACAGGTAGTGACTAACTCTCACCACACGTCGTGGGGTAGTACTAACTGTAATCGTAGGGGTCATATCCTAGTAGAATATTTGAATACTAACAACCTTTTCACACTGAATATTGGGAACAAATCCACTTTTGTCAACAAGATTAGGGAGGAGGTGTTAGATATCACAATCTGTTCTGAACACCTTATAGATGAAATTCAAGAAAGGAGGGTTTCAAATGAGCACTCATTCTCGGATCACAGATGCATTAGATTCAGGATAACACGGCCACCGCCGAAACCGATAAGTTTCCGAAATAGGACCAAGACAGACTGGACAAAGTTCGGAAGCCTACTTAGGAATCGACTAGATCACCCTCAACTCGAATAGTCTAGCAGCGACGAACTAGACGACATAGTGACAAAGACAACGCAAGCACTAGTAGTCTTTCGAGGACAGCTGCCCACTTCGGGAAAGGAAATCGGCCCAAGAAAATCTAGGGAAGAATGTCCGTAGACTTTACAACAGGGCCACGCGTAAGAAATCACCAGTATACTGGGAGGACTATAAGAGGAGTCTCAGTGAATACAACGCAATATTGAGAAAAGCGAGACGCAACTCCTGGAGACAATTCAGTGAACAGGTGGACAGCGTCAACATGTCGAAGATGAACGAATTCCTCTCTAACGCTAGTAAATGGCACGGGAAAGAGAATGGATACAATGGAACAAACGCTAAGGCACCTGATAGATACACACTTTCAAAATGGGAACGCGGAACCCACAGGGGAATGGTCACAAGGTGAGAATGTAGTACATCAGACGCCAATCATTAGGGACCAAATGGTCGAAAAGGCTATAAAGATCTTCTCCCCATATAAGCGCCGGGACCGGATGGTATTTTCCCGGCCATCCTACAACATGGGGTTGACCAAATAACAACCCATTTGGAAGGAATTTTTCTCGCGTGCTTAAAATACGCCTACACACCGAGAAACTGGCAGGAGGCTAGGGTAGTATTCATACCCAAACCTGGAAAAGCAAGCTATGCAACGGCAAAGGCTTATAGACCAATTAGCCTCACCTCGTTTCTACTGTCAAAGGCAGATCTGTGGATACCGCACTTCATAAGGTAACCTACTACATAGAGCAATCTCTCAATGACAAACTATATACACTCGCTGTATGCATAGATATTGAGGGAGCGTTCAATAATGTCCGGACCGAAACACTCATCCAATCCTAAGACCAGTTTATGGAGGACCGGGCATTAAAAGACAGGATCAACCATATGCTAAGGAATATTGGATAAACTGTGGTTCCCATGATGTAAATATTAGAGACAGAGTACAAATTGGAACTCCACAGGGAGGGATTATATCACCACTCTTATGGGTCCTCACAATACAGTCTCCTAAGGAAACTTACCGAAGAAGGACTTAAACCAATCTGCTACGCAGATGACGTTATAATACTTCTTAAGGGAAAGAATCCTAATCAATTATGCAGAGAGGCCGAGAGGGTACTGAGTATAGCGTATGACTGGGCACAGCCAAGGGGCCTAAATGTAAACCCGGACAAAACGGAAATATGTCTATTCACAAGGAAGACGAAAATCTCAGAATATGAAGAGCCACGATTCTGGGAAAAGACGAGTAAAATATCCGAAAAGGTTAAATACTTAGGAGTAATCTTAGATCGGAAACTGAATTGGAAGCACCACATAGAGCAAAGGGCCAATAAGGCCTACAGATGCTGGTTGCTATGCAGAAGGGCTATAGGATCCAAATGGGGCCTCAAACCGACTATAACACACTGGCGCTACAGAAGCGTAATCAGGCCCGTACTAACATATGCTTGGACGGCAGTTGAGAGGAAATGTAACATCGCAATACTGCAGAGGGGACAACCACGACAAGAGCCATGGGGACCATTTTATGTATCCAGCCAATCGAGATTAGCATCAAATACGAGGCTGCCCTTGCGGCAAAACGCCTACAAGCTACAGGTGAATGCATCAACAGGGATCTTACGTCAAAACACCAACGGGTACACGCAAGATACGAGTGAATCTGACCGAATACCCGAGATAAGGGTTAAGGCGAACTGCGTGACCCTAACGCCAACTAGAGACGCCTGGCAGAATGGGACCCTGGCACCAATGCCAAATGGGACTTGCTGCTACACGGATAGCTCAAAGCTAGGAGAAACAACGGGTCTAGGATTCTTCATTGAAAATCCAGCAACCGAATCCCACCTACGCCTCCCGGATCATAATACGAACTTTCAGGCGGAAGTTCGGGCGATTACGGAGTGTATCAAATGGCTCGGCGATAAAACAATCCCAGCCGAGGCAAATATATTCACAGATAGCCAAATGGAAATAAAAGCAATATCATCGGAAACTGTCAAATCTAGAACGGTACTTGACTGTAAGAAGGTGATAAACGATTACTCTATGCACGGCAGACTCAACATCATCTGGGTGCCGGGCCACCGCGGAGTATTCGGCAACGAGAGAGCGAACCTCCTGGCAACGAAAGCCATGAAACTCCAAACGGTGAGCCTAAATGGAGCGAAACCCTTTGGGATGACGAAGGCTGAGTTAAGTAAATGGGCGGAGTCGGCACATATAGCCCAGTGGAACCGGGAATAAGTAGGCAGGATGACAAAGATCCTATGGGGAGACCCAGATGGATTGAGGACAAAACGTTTGCTGAAACTGGGAAAATCCGAAATGAGCAAAATGATGGGAGTCTTAACGGGGCATTCGGGAACTGTATTGGACTAGTGGCGAATAGTGAGTGCAGAGCATGCATGGAGGACGGTGAGACGATGGAGCACTTCTTATGCCACTGCCCGACCTTTCGGATAGTACGATACCGGACATGACCAAACTTATGGGTATGGACTGGAACAACCTAAGGAATTTCGTGAATAGCACCGAATTCCTATAAGGGATATGGTAAAGTAGTAGGGTAAACTTAGAGCGCACAACAGGTCGAATTAGCGGCTTAAGTGTATGTCTTACTGATATGGGAAGGTTTAGAGTGCTCCTTCTGAACACTCAACACCGCACCCCTCTTTTCAAACTAACTAATAACGAGGTGTTTCGGTATTGACGAATATTTGAAGAATAACTGTGTCACCAGGCTTCGAAATAGTCTGGGCAGCGAGGAAATTAAGAGGAAAATAACTGAAGCAACGAAGGCACCGAACATTATCAACAGCAACAACAACAGCAGCAGGAAAGACAGCTAAGAAATTAAAGGAAAATAACACCAATAGAATGGAGGCATGCCGAATTATTCAATTGTAAGATATGTGAAGTTATATAGTTTTAAGATTTACAAAGTGTCTGACAAATAACTAAATGTTAAACTAAATGTGTGACGGTTAGCAAGTGGTAAAATTTTCGCGAAATTATTTTACAAGAGTAAACATAGGAAGAATAAAAATAATGATGAAATTTTTAAATTAATTTCTGCTCGGGTTTTTATTAATGAGTAATCACGATCAAGATCAAGAAGTTGAGCTCTTAGTAGATTCTTTTAGTCGAATTCCGGTGAACAGAAAAAATAACGATAATACCATAATGGCGACGACAGCAGAACACTTACGTGTGCTCGTTGACACTGCCATCTCGGCAGCTTTACTACAAACTATTCGAGTCTTACGACGGAAGCTCTAAACATTATCAGGCTGTGGCCATCATACGGAAAAATATAAACGGTTCAGCCGATATGGTTCTATCTTCGTTTAATACTGTTTTAAACTTCAAAGGGATCATCGCACGCTTGGATTTCACGTAATCGGTCAAGCGTCCGATTTATCTCATTGAGCAGGAGCTATCCACTCTTCGTCAGGGTAGTAAGACACTTTTAGAATACTACGACGAGGTGGAGAAAAAGTTAACAGTGCTAACGAAGAAATGCACTACGACATATGATAGCGATATTGCTGTCTATGAATGAAAAGTACAGGATGGATGCGTTACGCGTTTTCATTTCCGGGACGAAAAAAGGTTTAAGTAATGTACTTTTTTCGACTCGCCCGTCCGATTTGCCGTCAGGTTTGGCATTAACCCAAGAAGTTGAATCTAATCGGGAAAGGAACTTGTTTGCGTCAAACTTCGCTAAATCTCGCGAAGGTAGGGGTGAACGGAAAAGTGAACCACAGTCAGTACACGGGAATATTCAAAATAAGAATCCACACTTTGCCAGACGACTTGGAGCTCATAAGAACGAACATAATATAGTTGAGCCCATGGATGTTGACGAATCTGCCCGACTTACGACAATCAACACGTTTCAAAGCGGCTACAAAAGACACGCCCCAGGATCAATATGATCATAATCAGAACAAAACACAACCATTTCAAAATCAATCAAATTGGCAGGCAGCGAAGAGACCTAATAGCGGTACAGCTCGATACACTACAGATACTGAAGCAGACGATATCGAAATCTATTCTAAGGATGAATTTGAACAAATTCATTTTTTAGAAACAGCTCCCTGCATAAATTGCAAATAGATACGGGTGCCTCGAAGAATTATATTAAACCTATAAAAGGTTTAAACGATATTATTCCAGTGGACAGCCCGTTCATGGTGAAGTCGATTCACGGCTTCACAGCAATTAGAAAAAAATGCACCATAAACATTTTTGACAGTAATAGGACATTTTTTATTTTACCGTCACTCTCAACGTTTGACGGTATCATTGGCCTCGATCTGTTAACACAGACGAGTGCGACATTAAATTTCGAAAGAAAGGAATTGAAAACTAAAACTGGCATCGAAAAAATCAAATTTTTAAAGTGCGTAAATGTACATTTTACACAAGTGGAGGACATTAAAGTACCTCAAACTATTGCGGGGGAATTTAGGAAAATGATGAAAAAAATTTTAGGGGTTTTTGCAAACCCCAAGGAATCACTTCCATATAACACAAATATTGTAGCTACTATTCGAACCAATTGTAGCGACCCAGTCTACTCCAAACTATACCCATATCCCATGGGCGTAGCAGACTTCGTTAACACTGAAATTAAAAAACGGCATAATACGGCCTTCCAGATCTCCCTACAACAATCCCATTTGGGTTGTTGATAAAAAAAGGTAGGGATGAGTACGGCAATATAAAGAAACGGCTGGTTATAGATTTCAGGAAATTGAACGGTTTAACTGTTGATGACAAATACCCAATTCCTGAAGTAACTGTTATTCTCTCAAATCTTGGTAAAGCGATATTTTTCACGACACTTGATCTCAAATCAGGCTTCCACCAGATAACACTACTGAACAAGATAGGGGAAAAAACAGGCTTCTCGGTCGGAAATGGGAAGTACGAATTTTGTAGGCTTCATTTCGGCCTTAAAAATGCTCCAAGCATTTTCCAAAGGGCCATCGACGATGTCCTGAGAGAACAAATAGGGAAGTCATGCTATGTTTATGTTTACGATGTGATAATTTTCTCTGAAACCGAGGAAGATCACGTAAAACATATTGAATGGGTAGTAGGCAGATTGTACGATGCCAATATGAGAATTTCATATCATATTTTTTTCAAGAAAGTGTTGAATACCTCGGCTTCTAGTGTCTAGAAACGGCATCAAAACGAGCACGGAAAAAGTAGATGCCATTCGCAATTATGAACAACCTTATACACTCTTTAATGTGAGGTCGTTTTTGGCATTGGCAAGCTATTACAGATGTTTTATTAAGGATTTCGCGTCTATTGCAAAGCCACTAACGGACATTTTGAAGGGCGAAAGCGGCAAGATTAGTGCCTCCCGATCAAAGAGGGTGAAAGTACATTTTAACGCGAAACAACTTCAAACGTTTGAAAAATTAAAGGAGATCCTCGCTTCTGAAGAAGTTATGCTGCTCTATCCTGACTTTAGAAAACATTCGATCTAACAACAGACGCCTCTTCCTTGGGTTTAGGTGCGGTAAAGGATAGGGAACTAAACTATGCCACTAACGAGCGAGAACTTTTGGCTATTGTTTGGGCTCTCCAGAAATTGAGGAACTATTTATACGGCGTAAGGAATTTGAATATTTACACAGACCACCAACCACTTACGTTTTCAGTTTCAGATAGAAACCCATATGCCAAGATAAAGCGTTGGATGCCAAAATTTTTCATAAACCTTGCAAAGAGAATTATGTCGCAGATGCCCTCTCACGACATAATATTCATACTCTTGAGGTGGAATCACACTACACCGAGGAAAACTTAGCGTCTCAAAACTTGAATACCTTAGAAGAGGACATCTATTCAGATCTCGCGACGGCACACAGTAAAATATCCTTGACTCACACAATCGAGTCTACCGACAAACCCGTGAACTGTTTTAGAAATCAAGTTGTTCTTCAGGAGGCAATTTCCCTCTAAAGAGGGATTTCATTATTTTTTCTGAAAAGACTCGCCACTTAATTGACTTCACAGATAGAAACACATTGTTTGATGAAGTCAAGTTGGTAATTAAACCGAAGGTCGTAAACGCAATACATTGCGATCTGTCGACTTTAGCCTCTATTCAACATCAATTGCTGAGAAACTTCCCGGCTACTAAATTTTGGTACTTTAAAAATATGGTCCAGGATATTTTCTATACGAATGAGCAAAGGGAAGTTGTTCCCACAGAACATAACCGTGCCCATAGGGCGGCTCAGGAAAATGTAAAGCAGATACTTTCTGATTATTATTTTCCAAAAATGGCGAAATTGGCAAATGAAGTGTAAAATTTGTTCAAAGGCAAAATACGACAGGCACCCTCTGAAACATGAGATTGGAGCAACCCCAATACCATCCTACGTGGGTGAGATGCTCCATATCGACATATTCTCAACGGATAAATTTTCGAAATTTGCAGTAGTTCAACAAATTCCATCTCGCACAACAGTGGACTTAAAGGGACCAATAATACAACTAATGAACCTTTTTCCACATACAGAAAATATTTATTATGACAAAGAACCCTGACTAAAATCTGAGACTATTTCATCCCTATTGCGGGACCAATTTGGTGTTAAAATTGGGAACGCCCCTCCTACCTCAAATGGACAGGTCGATCGTTTTCACAGCACGCTCGCTGAAATAGGTAGGTGCCTCAAATTGGAGAAAAAAATTTAAAGCACAGTTGACGTTATTTTACCCGCAACCGTAAAATATAACCGGACCATTCACTCGGTAACTGACAAAAGACCATTAGATATTTTTCACTTCTCATCATCTGAATTAGGGGAGCAGATTAAGGAAAGAATATCAAGAGCCCAACAGACTCTACTCCAAAGGGACAATGCCTCAAGGTAAAATAGAACATTCAAGGTAGGTGAGTCTGTACTAGTCAGGAACAATAAAAGGTTAGGGAACAAACTTACTCCTTTATATTCCGAAGAGTTAGTCGAATCAGATCTAGGAACTACGGTTCTTATTAAAGGGAGGGTGGCCCACAAGGACAACTTAAGATAAATTATTAACCCTCCCGTTTTCTCTTTTAGAATCTTGATGACGATACCTATTAGGCCATTGACTACAAAATTAACTGATTTTTCTGGTTCAGACTATATACCGATTGAGGACGGCGACGTTATAATTTGGCAGGACTTCGATTACCTGCGACACACCACAACCTGACAATATACTCCGAAATAGCAGAGGAAACCGAGAAACTTACGGACAATTTTCCCTCATCGCACATGGTGAAGATACTCGATTCCGATATTAGTCGAATACGTTCCCTTTTGGAAACATTGTATGTTCATCATAGACACGCAAGAAGCATTAACATATTGGGAACAGCGCTCAAAATAATCGCGGGAACTCCTGATTTTGATGACTTCGAAGAACAGAAATTTCGACAGAGAGAACTTATAACCTTATTTAACAAACAGATTTCAATTAATACAAAAACACAGGACCATATAAACAAACTAACAGATGTTTTCAACAAAATTACTGAGAATTCAAAGCCCGAACAGATTCATACAGGCTACTTATACGAAACACTACTTGCTATAAGTAGAATTATAATTGTGGAAAACGAAACATTGATGCTATCAGTCACTCTTGAATAAATAGGCATAATAAGTCCTATACTTTTAAATTCCAAAGATATAACAGAAATATTACAAATAAGTTCAACAAATACTACTGTTACATTCTTGCTAGAAGTGTCACTTATTAAGGTCTTATTAGATAATGAATTGATGTATTTTATAATAAAATATCCTAAGCCTAAATTAGTATGTAAGAAAATTATCCTGCACCCCGTCCCACATAGTGGAACGATATTACATCTAGCTGAAAACAATTGTGGGAACCGTATAATGGCAATTGGAAATTGTAGTAAAACGCTGACTTCATCACTTTGCACACAACAATCCTCTCAACCCACTTGCGCTCAACAGCTTCACGCAGGTACTATGGCACATTGCAGCACAAGGCCTAGTCACCTCGAGGCATTGCAAATTGTCGATGGCGGTGTCATGTTAATCAACGATAACAAAGCCGTTATAAAAAAAACTCGGAAGGTTCACTTACAACAGTTACCGGTACTTACCTAATAACATTTTATGGTGAAATCAATGTGAACGGCTCCCTTACAAGAACCAGAAGGGGATGCTGAGGAAAACGCCGACATCGGCAACGGCTACGACCATCAGTATCACAAGTCATCACGAGGTATTGAGTCTATCGTATTTGCAGAGACTAAACTTTGAAAACCTACAATACATTAATGAAGTCAAGGACAGAACAGTAACAGGTCCTGCAATTTCGGGTCTGATAACCATAATTCTGCTCCTCAGTTTTTATATATAATAAAACGCGACGGTCCACATCTAAGTGAGGGAGGAGTTAACACGATCTCAATCGCCTCACCCTAATGGCTTAATCGACACAATCCCCATCAAAAGAATAATAAAACATAACACCATACACGAGGCGCAACATCAGTAGTCTACGGTCTACGTGGTTCCCATCAAAATAATAATAAGCGTGTTTTGGTTATTTGGTTACACCGCTTGCTTATATAATCGCTAGTTTTGTATGAAGCACTTAGCGAAGACTTAGCGAGAACTTAGCGACACTAATCATTTTCGCTAAGTTTGCATAAAATTTTTTTTACATCTTTTACCGTTTTCAACACTTTTTCATATTTTTCAATAAAATCACTTATCGCTAAATAGCCGTTTTCGTTATAACCCTTGTAACCAAAACACGACTAATAAAACATAACACCATACACGAGGTGCAACATCAGCAGTCCACGGTCTACGAGTTAGGGTAGTATTAAGAATCACAAAGTGTATTTGCAAATTCTAATAAATCAGTTTGATAAGAGAACACGAAATAAACGGAACTTGATAATCAAGTTATCGTAATTTATATATTACAAAAACCTAATGTCCAGTTATTGTCAAAATAATAGCACCACCTAAAGGTTCTGATTTTGTTTTGACACTGTGTTCTTCTGCAATCATATTTTCTTCCACAAATTCGCAGTCCCGTTAACTGATGTCTGCTCTCTTATGGGGTAGATTATTTTCAGTTTTAATATTGTGTATACTCTTACAATATGTAAATTTGTAAAATAAGATGCCGAGAGAGTTGTCAAAATAATAGCACCATTTGAAGCGATTGTATAAAAAAATTAAAACGGATCTGAAATATTAGTTTATAATAATTTAATGTGGTTAATGGTGATTTGAATTAATAAAAATTTAAAAAGCTAACATAATTTTCGCTTTATTTTGTTTGCAATGGGACATGCTAAGCATTGTTCAAAGGAGAAACGTGATCTCATAAAAAAATTAATTTCCGAGGGCAAAACTTATTCTCAAATTAGAGAAATTTTAAGTTGTTCGAATAAGATGGTTCGCAACGCGATAACCTACAAATACAAAGCTGAAACACATGGTCGCAAAACGCCCACGTTGCCACTTACGGTCAATTGAATAGTGCGGCAGCTCAAAAAATATCCCTTTATGTTGACAGTAGGCACTGAAACCATATGCCGTAGGCACTGAAACTGAAACATAACCTAAAAGCTCACAGCCCAAGAAACGTGAAGCTTTTGACAAGGTTGCCATTTGCAAAAAGTGATCTAAACTGGTCGATTGAAAAGTGGCGAAATATTCTTTGGACAGATGAATCCAAAATTGTTTTATACGGTGGAAAGGGATCTCGATCGTATGTTCGGAGGCCACCAAATTCAAAGTTTAACCCAAAATATACCTCAAAGGCGATCAAACATGGAGGTTCCAGCATCATGGTGTGGGGATGCCTTGCTTATAATGGCGTTGGCCCGATTCATCGTATAAATACCATCATGGAAATCCTTGAGGAAGTGATACTTCCGTATGTATCTGAAGAAATGCCACTAATTTGGGTTTATGCACCAGGACAATGACCCTAAACATACAAGCCGAAAGGCTAAAAAGTGGTTTGAGGACAACAAAATCCCATTACTGGAATGGCCTGCGCAATCGCCAGACATGAACCCCATTGAATTTGTGGGCGGACGTGAAGAAGAGGGTGTCTGAAGTCAAACCCACCAACAATAATGATTTTTGGAGTACTGTGGAACAGTTCTGGTATTCGATACCAAGTGACAGATGCCGTACCTTGGTCAACTCAATGGGAAGACGTTGCTTAGGCGTTACTTCAAATAAGGGAAACGCAACTAAATATTGATTTTAATTTGTAAGCAAATTCCAACAAGAAACTTACAAAATAAAACTTATTTTTAATTATTTAAATTTTTTTATTTTTAGCTACATATACATAAGCGGTGCTATTATTTTGACTGCCCATTTTTTGACTTTTGGATAAAACAATGATTTTTTGTGTTTATGTGAATTTGAAGTATATTTTTTTGTCACACAAGTCTTGTGTACTTAACTGTCTAATTTAAGTTAATTTTGAAATACATTTTGCTTCTAATTTTTCGCTTAGCATATAATTAAAAATTACCATCCCAGTGGTGCTATTATTTTGACATCAGCTGTATATAAAAAAAGTACAAAACTGATATACTGTGAGCGTCAAAAGAAAGTTTACTCGCTTGTTAAAGGTGTATTTAAATTTATTTGAATATTAAAAAATAATAATTGATTCAACTCTTTATATTTTCTAAACACGGTATTGGTCCCTTTATCAATTTATAAAAATAACAACAAAAATCTTACAACTACAAACAATGCATAGCTACTACAAAAATTCCTTCATATTTTTCGCGTCAAAAGAAAGTGTACAATGCAAAAATTATTCATAAAAAAATTATTTCAATATTTTGTGTGTATTCCTTTGGCTGTAGTAACAGCTTGTAATCTCTTCGGAATCTATTTAACTAAATTAGAGGGTATTTCAGGTGAAATTTGTTGTCATTCCTCCATTATCACAGATGTAAGAAATCATCTGTTACTTATTATTCCATTTCTTATTTCGCGACCAAGATGCCCCTACAAATGTTCAACCGGATTGTGGTCCGGCGACTGTGGATGATGATCCAATTGTTAGGAGTGTGGTAAAGTAGACATGCCTTAATTAATTTTGATGTGTGCTTGGGATAATTATCTTGTTAAAGATTCAAGTCCTATTCAAGCATTACACAACACAACACTGCGAGCCAAATTTTCTTTCAAAATATGAAGGTAGTCTCTTTTAGTCATGGTTCTTTCAATAAATGCTAACTTAACGTATCCGATCCCTACCATGCAACCCCTAACCATCACCGAACCCCCACCGTGCTTTATTGTAGATATTACACATTGTTGAGAAACTTCCTTGTTTTTACTTCTCCAAATTATGAGGAGCTTTCTATTACCAAAAAATTTATAATTTGATCTCGTGGCTATGTTATGTTATTCCAGATATAAATGTATTGATTTTTGAGCTTAGTAGAAAACTCAAGGCGGCGCTTTTGGTTGACTTTGGATACCAATATTTTTTTTGGAACCCTATCATGAACTGCATTAGCATGTAGTGCTTACGTATTGTTTTACGCTGTCGACAGTTCCAGATGTTACTGAAATATCTGTCGAAATTTCAACTGAACTTTCAGCTGGACACTTCTTACAAATTTCGAACAATGGATGGATCGATTTTGAGCTTCAGTTAATATTTTCGGTCTGCCAGATTTTGGACGATTTTCAAAATGTTAAAATTTTTTGTACTTTTGATACTTATCAAATATGTTGTTTAAACTGTGTTATGGCTTTTACCAATGACAACCAATTTCACGCAGTGAGTTTCCTTCTTTGTGAAATTGTACAGTAAGTTGCCGCGTATCCACTGAAGTTTGTCTACCCATTATTGGAAATTGTAATTAAAACTAAAAATTTTTAATATTCAAAAAAATTTGAGCACATAGGCGAGTTCCAAAACGTAATTTGCAATGCAACTGAACAATGTCATGCATTCCAAAACACACCCGTGTAAACGTTGACAATGTCAAACATCCCTAAAAGTATAATAAAAGAAATCAGTGCGTATACAAAAAGCAAACTGTGCACCACAGTTTGTGTATGCTTTTAACATTTAACATTTATAAAAAATAAAGTGCAAATAAAAAAAATGGCGGATTATATTATTTATTATTTAAAGAAACTATTAATTTTTTCAATATTCATCAACAGTTTTAGTAAATTCTTTGCATTTTGGCACAGGTCTCCGCACAGTTTTATTTGTTATTGTATATAAGGTAATAGAGCGTTTTGTTCTTTAACTTTTAATAAGTTTGTGTAAAATTTTAAAATGTTTTTGAGGGGTTTTTTCCAGTAATCCCATCAATTTTTCTAAAATAATAGTTTTGCTATTGACCGCGCCATTTTCAAAGCAACTAATTGCAAGTGTTTCTAAACTTAAAACATATGCAGTGTTTTTATTACAAAGTTAACAACACACTTGTTTTCTTTGTGTCGAAACAGTATTTAAACTGCATCACTGCAACGTGTTTTCACGTTTCGGAACTCACCCATATTTAACGAAGGTGTAAACTTTCTTTTGACGTGCAAAACTATTGCCACAAAGAGCTAAGTAGACTAGTACGGCTATCAAACATGGTCCACTTTATAATAAACAAATAGATGTAACAAAAAAGAAGTGGCATCATTTACAAGACCTAAAATATTCCTGCAACTAATTACTTTTCTGGATCTTACCATATAAAATTTAACTATGTTTTTATATTTGATCTACCCTGAGTTAATGTCATGGTTTTTCTTCTTAAATTTACTTTTTACATTTGTTTCAAAAAACCCTTAACTCATTTTATTCATGAAACTCAAACAAAAGACCTCACATCAAAGTTTTATTACGTTTCTCCTGTATAATTTGCTTTTCATGAGTTGTCTGTTTTAATTAAGGTATCTATACATATATATCCGAACTTTGGAGGCCCATAACTCTAGAAATATGGACTTGGCTGAAATATTTGTATTCTTCCTTTTCTTCAAATGTAATTCCCTACACCTCTAAGAAAAATGGAGTTATACCCGTAAAGGAATGTTCCGAAAAGTTTTAATTACAGCTTTTCAACAGCACTGATTTCTACCCAATCGGATAGGACAGGCCAAAATATATGAACTTGTATATCCAAAAATTAGAACGCCAATTTCTCGAAAACTGGGATTCCTGGAATTGTTTTTTACACCGATCCCAACCCTACATTAAAAAACTGGCGTTTGTGGTTAGACTGAATTTGTACCTATTTGCTCAAGTACAAATAACACGAACCCATTTTGTGATAAGTCGCGTACTTTAGAACCATATTAGCTTTGTCTGACGTCCATCGTAGTTCCCTTGACTTTAAGGCGTATTTTACGCAAGTTAGTTAGATCAACCAACGGTTTAACATTTGCAGCTGCTGTAAATTAACCTCAGCCCATTAAAAATTCATTGAATTAAGGTCTTTGAGAATATTTGTGAACACTTCATTAAAACAATGTGTTTATTTCCGTACTTAGCATAAAGGACCACTTACCAATAAAATGCATTGAAATGAAAGTAAGTTAACCCCAGACCGTACAAGAAGTCCTCATTTTTTCTATACTTCGGTTCCCACATGAAGTATTGCTGATAAGCAGAAAGTGCTGAAACAAATTGTTATTACATATCCATTTTCAAAAAACTCATGTCCACGTTACCTTCATCAAACTCCTCAAGAAGCAAATGAAGGTGACCTAGCTTGCAAAACGTATATGGATCCAACTGCGGTGTGTCCTCTTTCTTAAATTCCTGAACCTTAACCGACAGATTATCCAATGGCAAACAGTACTTAAAATCTTTATTTGATAGTTGATTCTTCTCGCGAGGTACCACTTTGCAGGATAAAGAGTTGGACTTCTCACTATTACTGTCATAGTATCCAGATTTGTAGTCAGAAGCGGAAGTGTCAGCTGTAAAAAGTGAAACAATATCCTGCATTGCCCTAATCGAGCGTTGTATTAATTGACACAGATCATTATTTTCCGGATTGTCCCAGTTTATACAACCAAATTGTTTACTACAAAAATAAAAATTGTTTTATATGGAAGTCATTTGGAAGGACATATATATACCTGTCCAAATCTGTAATAATATGTAGTTCTTCCACTGAAAAATTTTGTTTAACAGCCTTCAACATATTTGCTTTTTAGTTTGTAACTGCGATATCTCCAACCTAATGTTTTGATTGCTGAATAAACATAAACAAATAGCGGCAAGATGGATTCAGCAGGTGGTGTTACTATAACATCAAAAGCATACGTCGAGCACCAACAGGTATTTTTCGTTTGAATGGTTTCAAAATTTATTATACAATAAATAAGTGTACAAGAAAATTCGAAAACAAAATATGCTTCTGTCAGACCATTATTTAGTTTTTATGAAATTTTACACGGGGGTTACACGGTCAATTTTTGCCTTTCAAGTTTCAACACATTCACACTTTTTTACTAATACACTCACACTTTTAAAAATTGAAAGGAACTTGCTTTCAATTTCTCTTTCAAGTGGAGTGTTTCAATTTTCTTTCAAGAAAACAGCTGATTACATATGTCATGAACAGTTTCTCGTTTTCCTCCTTACAAAAATTCTGCCGTCATAATTTTTTGACTTCTACTTTTACAAATATTAAAATATTATAAATAATGAAAAATGTTTGTGAGTAGAGGTAATAAATACAATGATATGTTGCGATTCATAGAGCTGCGTGCAGCCTACGTCACAGCTATCAATTTACATGAATTTTGACAAGCAGTATGTGTACAAAACTTGAAACAAAAACTTGAAAGTGTGGCTGCAGCGTTAGTGGTCATAAATAGAACGCAAATGTCGCGAACCGAAAATTGCGTTAAATTTTTTTTGAGTGGTACTCAGATCTGCGAAAATTTCGTTGGCAAAATCCCAAAAGTTATTTCGCACAAAAACCATTGCGTCACCTCATTATTGGTTTCACACACACAGTTAGGAATGGATTATGTATAATATAAATGTCCTCCTTCTAATTCAGAAACTCGTTTCACGATATCTCTTTTCATACCTGAGATATCCAACATCGACTTTGCTCTACATCCGCAATTTTAACATTTAATGAATATTAGTGTCCCCGAAGCGTTACATGAGGCACCAAATAAAGTTGCTCAGTGTATCTATGCAGCAATTGTCAAAAAAGGTGCAAAAGTAAATAAACAAAGTAAAGTTAAAAGTATATGGTTTACCTATTCCATTATTATATTTTTTTATATCAATATATCAACACATTTTTTATCACATAAATCAAACCCCCTCTCTTTGTTTCAATACAAAAATATTGACATTGAAATGTCAGGTGTTTTCAAGTTTCTTTATCCAGCAGTACCTCGTTTCTGTAGTTCTCGAATCCACATTAAGCATGAAACAAAAAATTCCATCGTTTCTCGATTTGTGAGTAAAAAGTGTTTCGGTATATCAATGCGAAAAGAGGCAACACTGATGAAGTTTTGATTGGAATATTCCAAGAAAGCTGTCAAGTAAGAAAAAAATATAAACAAACAAAATAAACTAGTGCGAAAAAGAACAACAAAAAGAAGTATAGACATGTATTCAACTGCATTTTATTTTTGTTTTCTTGATTTTTCTGTAATATTTTGGATGCATGCGTCAATGCATTATTGCAAAATTTTAAACATTAATGGAAAGAACTATTCAATAAAAAGATCAATTAATATTTGCTATATTCATAAATTTGGAAGAGTGTCAAAAAAACATATTGAATGGATTTCAGTTTTGGGTAGTCGAATATAAAACCGAATAATAGGTTGTAGTTTCAATGTTTTGATTTTATATACATCACTATATAAACAAAAGTTCATTTTGGTTAAAAAATATAAAAATTGGAACGAAACTATTTAGTTGATTAGCAGGATAATGTGACACTATAAACGCTGCGAACATACACAAAATAATTCCAATTGTTTATATCCCATAAATATTTAAGTACGGCACGCGTGAAATGTAAAAAAAATTATTTCTTTTGTGTATTAATGCGGATAAAATAGCCTTAAAGAAGGGTAAAACCTTCAACAAAAATGGCGACTTTAGAGAACTCTTAACAGAGGAATTTTTCGATTATGAATACAATTGTTGGGCTTTACCTTCTTAAACCTTTAACAAACCCATGACAACGTTTTATGAATAAGGCCGCAAATGTTTAATACAAAAGTGAAAAAATATAGTGTATTATTGGTTTGCCACATTATCATAACAACGAACGTAGATCAAAAAAAACAGTAATAAGAAAAAAATTGGTTTGGCACACATACATAAATGGTATTTCAATTGTCATTCCAATGGTATACATACTGTCCAAATTGGACTAGAAATGGCGGAGATATAGGCAAGTCCATATTCATATATTGAACCGAAATAACTCCCGAAATACGTCCAACCGATGAAAAAATAAAAATAGTTTTGGAATCCCAATAAGAAGTTTTATCAATGGTAAAAATTTGGACCCGACCGGAGAGTTTCACCTAAACTCAACTTTAACAGAAAACCGTATGGATACGCGGCATAAACAGTTAAATTGAAAAAAAATTGATATGCAAAACAAACAAACAACAAAAAAAATTTTAAAATTGTAATAACTTTTGATTTATTATATTAAAAGTTATGAAAATATATGAATTGGAAGCACCACATAGAGGAAAGGGCCAATAAGGGGCCTCAAACCGACTATGACACACTGGCTCTACTGAAGCGTAATCAGGCCCGTACTAACATATGCTTCTGTAGTATGGTGGACGGCAGTTGAGAGGAAATGTAACATCGCAATACTGCAGAGGGTTCAGAGAATGTGCTGCATAGGTATCAGCGGTGCAATAGGGACAACCTCGACAAGAGCCATGGAGACTATTTTATGTATCCAGCCAATCGAGATTAGAATCAAATACGAGGCTGGTGAATGGATCAACAGGGATCTTACGTCAAAACACCAACGGATAACTAGGGCCTTAGTCGGGTACACGCAAGATACGAGTGAATCTGACCGAATACCCGAGATAAGGGCTAAAGCGAACTGTGTGACCCTAACGCCAACTAGAGACGCCTGGCAGAATGGGACCCTGGCACCAATGCCAAATGGGACTTGCTGCTACACGGATGGCTCAGAGCTAGGAGAAAAAACGGGTCTAGGATTCTTCATTGAAAATCCAGCAACCGAATCCCACCTACGCCTCCCGGATCATAATACGAACTTTCAGGCGGAAGTTCGGGCGATTACGGAGTGTATCAAATGGCTCGGCGATAATACAATCCCAGCCGAGGCAAATATATTCACAGATATCCAAATGGCAATAAAGGCAATATCATCGGAAACTGTCAAATCTAGAACGGTCCTTGACTGTAAGAAGGTGATAAACGATTACTCTATGCACGGCAGACTCAACATCATCTGGGTGCCGGGGCACAGCGGAGTATTCGGCAACGAGAGAGCGAACCTCCTGGTAAAGAAAGCCAGGGAGCTCCAAACGGTGTGCCTAGATGGAGCGAAACCCTTTGGGGCGACGAAGGCTGTGTTAAATAAATGGGCGGAGTCGGCACATATAGCCCAGTGGAACCGGGAATAAGTAGGCAGGATGACAAAGATCCTATGGGGAGACCCAGATGGATTGAAGATAAAAGGTTTGCTGAAACTGGGAAAATCCGAAATGAGCAAAATGATGGAAATCTTAACGGGGCATTCGGGATTACGGGCCCACCTGTACCGTATTGGATTAGTGGCGAACAGTGAGTGCAGGGTATGCATGGAGGACGATTAGACGTTGGAGCACTTCTTATGCCACTGCCCGGCCTTCACACAAGCTAGATCCAGATATCTTTCGGATAGTACCAAACCCGGCATGACCAAACTTGTGGGTATGGACTGGAACAAACTAAGGAATTTCGTGAATAGCATCGAATGCCTATAAGGGATATAGTGAAGTAGTAGGTTAAACTTAGAGCGCACAAGAAGTCGAACTTAGCAACTAATTAGGATAATTTGGCTATATTTTGAATTTTGAAGCTACTGAAAATGTTGAAAATGGTGTTCTAATCTCCTCCGTCAGAGCTTACAATTATGCTAGGTGATTTTAGAGCAAGCTTGTCAAACTGGCAAAGAAGAATTTAAAAAAAATTCGACAATATTTCAAAATTTCAACATAGGATATCTCGATAACTAAGCGAGTTATCAAAAAATTTCATTTAATTTTTTTTGTTTATTTTTGTTTATAACAAAAATATATTAGAGGCCACATAAATCGCTTAAGGTGGCTCATTCAGCATAATATCTTCCCGTATATCCGAACTTTGGAGGCCCATAACTCCAGAATTAGGGGCTGTCACCAAAATTGGCATTTAGGATTTTTTGCTTAAAACAATGAGTTCTGCCTCAAACCAGTGAGCTTTTTTGGCTATGCCAGTGGAAGCTAAACTTGCCCAAATTTGCTTTTAAGATTTCTCCTCTTCCAAAACTAACTCCGTCGCTTCTCCACAGCATAAAACAAGAAAACATTCATCCTCCTGCATCATAGTTATTTTAAATATTTTTTGCAGTTTGTTTAGAACTTTTGGAAAAACAAAATAGTATTTACTGCTAATTTGTTTAAAATTTTTCATAAAAAAATTGACAACGTCGCTGCTCCAAAGCATAAATCAAGAAAACATTCATCCTCCTGCATCATATTTATTTAAAA
Source organism: Phaonia tiefii (assembly GCA_963931995.1). NCBI lineage: Eukaryota > Metazoa > Arthropoda > Insecta > Diptera > Muscidae > Phaonia > Phaonia tiefii. Next base: position 138,447,527 of record OZ008368.1, read on the forward strand.
TATTTTATTGCAGTTTCTTTAAAACTTTTGAAAAAACAAAATTGTATTTACTGCCAATTTCTTTACAACTTTTCAGAAAACAAATTTGCGTTTCTGACAGCTTGCTTAAAATTTTTGTGAGAACAAATTTGTAATTTCTGCCAGGTTGTTCCAAATATTTGTTCAAGTGTGACCACAGGGCAAATCTATTTGCCCTACTGTTTATTTGATACCTCTTTGATCAAACAAAAAGAGGCAAATAAATGTGCATAATGTGAACACAAAATCAACCCTGTATTGATTTGACAACATTTTGAGCAAATATGATGAAACATATTTTGATCAAATATTTGTCCAATCTGACCGTGCCTCAAGTACCATCTAAAGATCCGTATTCAGTTCTTACGAAATTTTTGTTTATGCTGCCCTCGAAAACTAGAGTTTCTTGATTTCGACCCAAATCTGGTCAAAATCTATTAGATTTCCCCTATATTTTGACAATTGCAAATTCTAGTCACTTTCCTCGATTTTTTGAAAATTGGATGAGAATCAACATTTACAACGCTGATTTTTAAATTGATGATGTGTCAGAAATTAATAAAATCAAATATCAAATCAATTCTTTAATGGAATTTTGTATGGTTATAGTTTGTTTCAGCCATAGATAAAGTAAGCAAATAGATGAAGCACAAGTGTTGGGAAAATTTTAGTGAAATGGGTAATTTTCTAGATGTCTTTGAAAGCAATAAATAGGATTTTTTTGTTGCCAAACAAAAAGTCAAAAAATATGACAATTTCATATCAAAAGAAAAAATTATTTTCAAGAAAAATATCAAGAATACAAACGTTCCTTAAAGTAGAATATCTTATGGTCATAGAATTGCAAAGCCATGTCACTACCGTCTATATCCTAATAAATTGGTTCTTCCTCCGGTTCAGCTACCCTTCCCTGTTGAGTCTCCTCAAACACTCTTAAGGTTTTGGCATCTGCGACCACAGAAGTTGCTACAGTTTTTGGCCAGGGAAGTTTTTAGATTAAAACGGCTTTGAAATAGTTTTTATATAAGAAACAAATGTTATTATGTAAAATCACATACATTTTCCATTGTATAAATTACTTTCATAAAAATTTCCCACAATTTTTAATAAACGTCAATGAGAATTATAGGAAACTTCAGTGAAAGTGACAGTAGTACAGGACAGCACCTAGTGAACAAAGTTGACAATGGTCGCGCTATATCTATTATTTGCTTTATCTATGGTTTCAGCTTTATTTTGTAAAAAATAAATTTTGTTATCATTATAAAAATTGAGAGTGAAACCAGATCCCTTTCTAGAAGTGGTTTCACAACCTGTTGTAACTGATTTATCCCCGATGGAAGGGCCCCCTGTCACTAAAGTTCTAGTACGTATTGTTTCTTGGTTTCAATACCAGCAGATTTTCTAGGGTTGAACACAATTGCTGCTCCGACTGCTCTTCGCAGTATCATCCAGTATTAATATCGCGTACTGTCAATTTCCATCTATAGATAATTATGCGATCATATGGCCTTTACATGAATTTACAAGGTGCCTTTTGAATGACCTGAAGTATTTATGTAGTACACTTTTTTGCTCCTGTTGCTCTTGGCGTTGCTGTTTCCGTATAAACCTAAGGAGTGTTCCTCTCCTAGCTGGGATGTATGTACGTAGGACTTACTTTCTGTAATTTTTAAGTTATTTGCATTACTGATGCATTTATAACCAAAATAAAAAGTTTCTCAATATAACAAAATGTTTTTGTTTATTTAAGCTTAAATTTATTGAAATCTAGTCAAACATCAAAGTGTATACTGACATTTCGATTCATGTTTTCATTCGAAATCCAATGATTTCGCTGCAGCATAAACATGCTTTTACTTACTTTTGTTTCAATCGCAAATAAAAATCCATGTTTCAAATTCTGAGATATAAAAGTATACGTAGTCCACCATTAAATAAAATAATTTTAATGAATTTAAAATTTGTAATGCCATGTCTCCACTGACTGCTCAATTTCAAATTTGTTTCAACCCGTCCACACCGAACAATTTTAATTTCGTTTGACATATCGTTGTTTAAGCGTAGTACTCAGCTGAAACTGAACTTTAGGTTTGTGTATAAACTATATGTAAGTAACCACTTCCTTTTTTACTTTTTATTTATTTACGATATATTAAAACTTATAGTGAATATAAGATTAATATTAAGATTTACAGCACTGGCGATTAAGGCCTTCAGCTTGTTGCTTTTTTACATATGTAGACTTCATATGGAAACCTGAAATTCAAGGTGTCTAGTAATTTCGTTTTTATGCTCATTTCAATTCAAAATTCATTGAAATCAGCTAATTTAAAATTTCGATTTTGTATGGAATTCCATTCCCAACAAAAGATAACAAAATTTATCTAATGTCATGTCTCCTCCACCGACGCTCAATTTCAAATTTGCTTCAAGCCGTCCACACCCACCAATTTATTTTCGTTTGACATATTGTTGTTTAAGCGGAGAAAACATGATCTCTTACAGCCTTAAAGGAAACTACAACTTTAAACATAACAACTAAATTTATAACAAATAACAATTTGACATAGGCTTTATATAGGAACCTGAAACCAGGTTTATCTGAGTACTGAGTACTTTTAATGCCAAATTCAGGGAGGCGAACTAATTTAAAATTTCGATTTTGCATGGGAAATTTTATCTAATTTCAGCGAAATTACAAAAATTGCTCGTAATGATCCGCTGAAGATGTTGAAGGCATTCAGGTATACCGACATTTCGCAGTTTTTGAGATTTCGGCCGAAATGGCAACGAAATTCAGAGATTCTGCATACATAAGTTTTTAGATTTCGCTCAAATGGGCCGGAATCTGTGATTGTTTACATCCGGTTATCATTAAGTACTAGTTTTTACAATGCTGTCTGTAACACCCAACAACGATGTACAAGTAGACAGTCAAAATTTCTCTTCTCTCAAATGCCAACAAACAAAACGAGTGAAACCCTAGTACTTCTCTACTCTCTCTCTAACTCTCTTCATTGAATATTTCAATACACGAGCAGCTTTTTGATAGTGTTATTGTATATAACTATACAAATTCCAACCATGTTGAAGAAAAATTACATAAACTATGCAAAAAGTATGAAATAAGCAAGATATGACGCGAGAGAGAAATGCGTTTGAGTGAACTCCTAGTACTTTTTGGTTCTCTTTTACCAGGGTTGCCAAGTTGCGCACATCTTCTGGTCGTCTAATTATAAATCGTCTTTGATGTACAAGTAGACAGTCAAAATTTCTCTTCACTCAAATGCCAACAAACAAAACGAGTGAAACCCTAGTACTTCTCTACTCTCATCTTACTCTCTTCATTGAATATTTCAATACACGAGCAACTTTTTGATAGTGTTATTGTATATAACTATACAAATTCCAACCTTGTTGAAGTAAAATTACATAAACTATGCAAAAAGTATGAAATAAGCAAGATATGACGCGAGAAAGAAATGCGTTTGAGTGAACTTCTAGCACTTTCTGGTTCTCTTTTACCCCTAAATTTTTCTCTTTTTTTAAAATATTTAAGAAAATGTCCACAAAACCTGTGATTAACCTAGAATATTTTTGGTTGCAATGTCTAACAACTTTTCCGATCTATACCAAATATGTTGCCTTTACAAAACCACGTGCATTTGGCTAGTTTTAGTTTCTTTTAGTTATTTTATTTTTAATAATATCTTAAACATTAACTGATGTTTAGAATATAGTAATAACAGTTTAGCAACTCATTGTTAATTTTAGTTTTCCATTTCTAATGTTAATAGTGTAAATAAGAATTTCAATGAGGAAACAAAAAATGTACGTAAACAAGCTGTTGTCAAAATGAAGCGAAATCTCCTCGAATGTCAAAATATGTATACCTGAACACTTTAGATTTCGAAGGCGATTCTAGAATCTTTTGAGCTGAAATGCGGTATAGATGAACATGTTTTAAGATAACTTTTAATTGTCAATTCTTGAAATTGAACATGTGGCAACATTGTTATTACTCAAGTTGGAATTTAGGTAGGAAATTCAAATGCCACTTAATATCGCTACACTGTCCCGTACAAATAACTAACTTTAGCGGGGTAAAAAAAAACATCTTTAATCAACGATCAAACATAATTTAAACTCAGAATTCATTTTTTAGGTTAATAGTTGAATGCTGTTTAAACAGCCACTGTGATCAAGTGGCTACGTGATTTTGGTAGAAACCAAAAAGGACAACATACACATATTTTCTTTAATTGTTAATGTGAACAAATATAATCACCATCCTAGTTGAAATAACAATATAAAACGTGTCATTTAACTCGTAGTGCAGTTACAACGTTATATCTGCTCAAATATTTTCCAATTTCATTAAATATTTTGTATTTTATCACTTCACTTTTGTTTTGCAAATGGCGTCAGTTTGACGCATTGTAACGATTAGGCGATAAACTGTTGTCACGTGGTAGTAAGATTATATGTCAAAGCACTGAAAAACTCTTTTCGTATTTAAAGTCAGATCAAACATAAATCAAAATTAACTGACTACTAATTTAAATAATCAGTCAAAAGTTGGGTCTTAATAGTTTTGCAACTCATAGTTCATTTTAATTTTCCATTTCTAATTTTAATAGTGTAAATAAGAATTTCAACGAGTAAACAAAATAAGTGTTTGTAAATGAAGCGAAATCTACTCCAATGTCAAAATATGTGTACCTGAACACTTCAGATTACGAAGGCGATTCTAGAATCTTTTGAGCTGAAATGCGGTATACAAGAACATGCGTTAAGGTTGATTTTTTACCGTTTATATGGCAGCCTGAGATTCAGGTTCAGCCAAAAATTACTTACTAGCGGCATTCATGCAAATGTGAAAGTCGAGAACTTTTGCTCAGCGCAAGTTTCCCTCGCACCGTTGCATGAGGCACCAGGTAAAGTTGCTCAGCGTAGTTGTGCTCAAAACCATATCAGCTGACCAAGATGGATACATAAGGTGGTAGCAGTAGCAATTGCATGTATTAAGTATGTGTACTTTTTCTACTGTTCTAGTGCTATCACCTTATTTATCCATCCTAGTCAGATGACAACGAAATTTCAAAAGTTTACACGTTTCTCCATCCCACGTTTGCGCAGAAAATTTGCCTCGAAAACTTTCCACTTTTGAGCAAGTCGCTTTGTATGGGAAATTTGTTTGTTTTGACGTTTGCTGTGCAAGTTTACGATGTTTTCGAGTTTACGAGGTTCTTTCGAGCTTTCATGAAGACCACTACTAAAACAGACAGTCAAAATTTCTTTCCACTCAAATGCCAACAAACAAAACGAGTGAAGCCTTAACCATTCTCTGCTCTCTCTAACTCTCTTCAGACAATATTTCCAAAAACTACCAGGCTTTTTTAGCGTTATTAGCGGCATTCATGCAAACGTGAAAGCCGAGAACTTTGGCTCAGCGCAAGTTTCCCTCGCACCGTTGCATGAGTCACCAGGTAAAGCTGCTCAGCGTAGTTGTGCTCAAAACCATATCAGCTGACCAAGATGGATACATAAGGTGGTAGCAGTATTAATTGCATGTATTATGTATGTGTACTTTTTCTACTGTTCTAGTGCTATCACCTTATTCATCCATCCTAGTCAGATGACAACGAAATGTCAAAAGTTTACACGTTTCTCCATCCCACGTTTGCGCAGCAAATTTGCCTCGAAAACTTTCCACTTTTGAGCCAGTCGCTTTGTATGGGAAATTTGTTTGTTTTGACGTTTGCTGTGCAAGTTTACGATCTTTTCGAGTTTACGAGGTTCTTTCGAGCTTTCATGAAGACCACTATTGTATATACTTATAACCATAGATAAAAGAAATAAGTAGATATCGCACATGCCTTGGGAAATTTCTTGTTTAAAGGGATATTTTCTACATGGAGCTGGATGCAATAATCACAACGTTTGATCCCAAACAAAATATGCCTTGAAAGATGTATTTAGAACAGGTGCTAACAATAGGTATGTAAGGCAACATCAACAGGGATTTTGTTTTGTTTTTGTGGTCCGTTGCTTTAAAATCCAACACAAACGAACGCCAACAATAACAGCAAACAAAAAGATGCAATCAAAATAACAAAATTTTAACTTGAAAGTGGGGAACACAACGACGTGAAAAAAACTAAATGAGTTGTTTGAATAGCACAACCTGGAAAATTCTATTTTTCTATTCTACTTTTGTATTGAAAAAATGTCCAACATTGTTGAATAAACGTCAGTGAATGTTATGAGAAACGTCAATGAAAGTTACAAAACGACAACACAGCACCTAGTGGCAGTACTTGACAACGCCTGTGGGATATCTACTTATTTCCTTTATCTATGCTTATAACTATACAAATTCCAAACCATGTTAAACTAAAATTACATAAATTGTGCAAAAAGTATGAAATAATCAAGATATGACGCGAGAGTGAAATGCGTTTGAGTGAATTGTTATCACTTTTTTGTTCTCTTTCACGAGGATTGCAAAATTCCGCACATCTTGTGGTCGTATAATTCTTGATCGCCTTTGGTTCAACTGCACAAAGAGTATGGAATTTTAAATAGAGAAGAAAATTTGCTTATGGAGTGGAATGCCAACATAGAAAGCGTGTGAATCGCCTCGTTTCCCTGCTCTCACTTACTCTCTTCATTGAATATTTCAATACACGAGCAGTTTTGGCGTAGAATACGTCTTACCTTACGGTATAGGGAGTCATGTCAGATTGTTATTGTTGTAATCTTTATTTCATTGATTATGAGGAAACGGCAAGATAACTTTTTTTAAAAATTTTTTTGTAGGTAAATGAAGATGTTATCCTTCGTTTGATATACATTGCATATTGGTTGATATCTTCCTAATATTTAAATTTCTCAAATTAAAATTGTTTAAACACATCCACTCAAACAAATGTGTGGTGTTTGGTTGAGTGTTTGAGTTTGTTGTGTGAACACAAACTATGCTGCTCTTTCAGTGTGGACATAAACCTTCGGCTGTTGTTTTGATTGATGAAATATTGAAATTTCGTATATTTACTTATGTATTTAAGTGAAACAAAATGTTAAATGTGAATTTGAATTTAACATGGATATATAATTATAAAAAATATAAATCAAATTGATTTGCGTCTGTTATTTATCATTTATCCTTACTCTTTTAATTTAAAAAACATATTTATCCTATTTTTTATACCATAAGCTTATGTATATTATCAAAAGTAACTATCAAATAAATAAATGCATTTGCTTATGTTATTTATCATTTATTGTTATATATGTTTTCTGTCTTATCGGATGGCGTATTCTACTTTAAACTTAATGGCCGTGTCTCTGACACAGCCTGCAGGGACAGTCCGTGGCCGAAGGCCTCGAACAACTGTCTGCTGTATTTTTTTTTTTTGATGATGTTATAGTATATAACTATAGAAAATCCAACCATGTTTAAATAAAATTACATAAAGTATGTAAAAATATGAAATATTCAAGTAATGACACGAGAGAGAATCGCGTCTATTTTTTTTATCTTTTTTTTTTTGATTTTTTCTTCTTTATTTGTACATCCTTTTTGAGCAGCATACTACGCTTTATGATGTGTGAAAAGAGTATGGAATTTTACATAGAGAAGAAAATTTGCTCATGGCCTGGAACGTTAGCAAAGAAAATGAGTGAAGCGCCTCGATTCTCTGCTCTATCTCTCTTAATGCACGAGCGGTTTTTTATGCTAATATAGTATCTAACTATAAAAATTTTAACCATGTTAAAACAAAATTACATAAAGTATGTAAAATGTTTGAAATAATCAAGTTATGTCGCAAGAGAAATGCGCTTAAGTGAATCGCATCGACTTTTTGGTTCTCTTCTACTATGGTTGCCAAATTGTACAAGTAGACAGTCAACATTTCTCTTTACTTAAATTCCAACAAACAAAGCGAGTGAAAACCTAGCCATTCTCTGCTCTCTTACTCTCTTCATTGAATATTTCAAAACACGAGCAGCTTTTGATAGTGTTATTGTATATAACTATACAAAATCCACAATGTTGAAGTAAAAGTGAAGTGAAAATAGATATGATAGACATACCTGAAGGAGTTATCCATGAATTATTCGTCCACACATAAAGATTTATCTGACAGACTTTATTTTAAGCATGACACCACAGTGTTAACATCAACGGATTGCGCTTGCAAATGCCTTGCAACAATTACTTGATTGTCAACAGAAAGCTTGTTATGCATAAGTACGTACACACATGCCAAGAGATACATAGTTACACAAACTAATCTATAGGAAAAACTAAGCACACAAGCGTCCCAGCTCCCTCTCTATATATAATTACTTCGTTTTAGAAGCTTTTATATTTCTATTTATTACAATTTTATTTTAGTAAATTAAATTACATAGAAGGTCTGGATTTTATTATTTTCACATTAAATTACAATAATTCTATGCAATTTGTAGTTTTTCGCTTTTCTCTCCAATTCGGTTGTTCTCTCCGACATTTTGGCTATCGCTCTCTGATTAATCTATAACCTCAAAAAATCGTTTGGTTTTCAAACTGTTTTGCACACCATCATATTTATCTGACGACAGCTGTTCACATTGACAATTTTTCTTCAGATTCGACAGGTCGTTAATCCGTCTCATAATCTGAACTCCATTTTAGAAATGTGAAGGTGTGAATAGTGTGGACTTTTGGTTTTTCTTTAGGATTACCAAATTCCGCTTCAATAATTCTCGTCTACTTTGTAATGGTCTTTGGGACTATTCACTAAAATATCTCATTTCATAGCTGCCAAAATGTAAGCGAAAATGAGCTATTTCACTGTATTTCAGCCAAAATTGCAATATATTACAATTTCGTTGCAGCGTGACCAAGGCAAAATTTATCGTTCCGTAAGCACAATAACAGTTTGAAATGATTCTGCTTCACTCGTAATTCTACCGGTTACATAAAATATGTTGAGCGACCTTGTAAGTAGTTTGTCGACTAACCCGTACTTTGGTGCTGGGTTTGGTCTGTTTGGTATAGGCGCTGGTGCAGCTATTCTCCGTAAAGGACTTCAGGGTGGTTTAATATTATTTCGCCGACATCTTATGATTACTTTGGAAGTGCCTTGTCGTGACAAATCATATCAGTGGTTGCTACAATGGATAACAGCGCGTGGGGCGCGTGATACACAACACTTAAGTGTAGAAACTTCTTTTATGCAAAAAGAAACTGGCAAAATACAAACAAAATATGAGTTTATACCTAGTATTGGCAAGCACTTAATGCGATATAATGGAATTTGGATACAGATAGAGCGCACACGAGAGCAGCAAACGCTTGATCTTCATATGGGAGTACCGTGGGAATCTGTAACATTAACAGCGTTCGGAAGGAATAAGGAACTGTATTTTCATATATTAGAGGAAGCTCGAATATTGGCGTTACAGTCTACTGAAGGTAAAACAGTAATGTATACGGCTATGGGAGCAGAGTGGAGGCAGTTTGGGCACGCTCGGCGTCGACGTCCGTTATCATCAGTTGTATTGGATGAAAATATTGCACTTCGAATTATATCAGATTGCAAAGAATTTACTAACAATTCGCAATGGTACGCTGACAGAGGTATACCATACAGACGTGGGTATTTACTGCACGGTCCTCCCGGCTGTGGAAAATCTAGTTTTATAACAGCTTTAGCAGGAGAATTAGAATATGGCATTTGTCTATTAAACTTGTCTGAAAGAGGTCTGACAGATGACCGTTTAAACCACTTGCTAAATGTTGCACCAGAACAATCTATAGTTCTGTTGGAAGACATTGATGCAGCATTTTCTTCCCGTGAAGACGTATCTCAACAAGCCTCGGCCTTTGAAGGAATAAATCGCGTTACTTTTAGTGGATTATTAAATTGTTTGGATGGAGTTGCTTCCACGGAAGCACGTATTGTTTTTATGACAACAAATTACATTGAGAGATTAGACCCCGCTTTAATAAGGCCAGGTCGGGTTGACGTACAGGAATATGTTGGTTATTGTTCCAAACATCAGCTTACCGAAATGTTTAAAAGATTCTATCAGCAGGAAGATTTACCATCAAATAGTGCCAATGAATTTGCTGAAGCTGTTATCAGCCTTGGCCGTAATGTCAGTCCGGCACAAATACAGGGGCATTTTATGAAACATAAGAAATCGTATATATCAGTTATAAGCAATGTCCATCGTATGTGGGATGGAGTTTACGTTAAATAAATACCCAATGAATATATATTCCGTTCTCATTTTGTACGATTTTTTTTTTAAAATGAGTCTCGTACTGATTTGATTGATCATCTAGTTCATATTTAATTTTAAAACTTATTCGTCTTTTATGAACGGTGATTACTACAAAAATAAAATAAATGGCTGAAGTTCAGGACCAGGGGCAGGCAAAAAAAATTTCAAAAAACAAAATTAAAGAATGTGCGAAAATTGAAAACTAGCCGTCGCACGGACCTATGGGGCCCACAGGGTCCAAAAAACCGTCATACCCAGGGACATTTGGGTACTGATTAGTGTGGGTATTTCAACGAAAGGTATTTGTGTCACGAATTCCGTGGTGTTTAATTCTTTTTTTCGTGGGATGTCTGTAAGTCCACTTTTGTGCGTACAGTAACCATGAGATTGATTATGGTAACCATCCAGAAAAATTCTCTCTCAACTACTCGAATGTACCCAAAAGTAAAGAAACGCATAAAACCACTTTTCGTAGTCCCCTTTTCCACGTGCAAACTTTTGTTTGCAAACTCTTGAGTTTGTTGGCGAGAGTGAGAGAAACAAAAAAGTTTCGGTACGTGTTTGCCGTTCACGCAAACTCTGCTTTGCTCTCTTCGTTGAAACAAATGTTTTTGACATTTCGTTTTTAACGCATTCGTTCATAGAATAATACATACCTAGTTAAACTTATTTTCTCATCTGACGTTTCATTTCACACTCTCATCGTAGGTTTGTGGAAATGAGAGCAATTAAATTTAAAATTAGCTTACACCAGCAAAATATGTTCACTTAACTTTTTCCTGTCGTTTTGGTGTAGAACTGAAAAATGTAAATATATTTTGCACTTTTTTGTTGACTTTTATCGTTGGTATACAAATAGTATTGTATTTAACACAACTAGTTTGCCACAAAAACACGAAATTCGGTTGTTGTTCCTATGTTGATCGCTGTATACTATTGCCACTATCTGGTATTATTGAACCCATATTTCTACCATCCAATGTTTACTTTCCATCGTACCTATGACGTTTAATTTATTGAGCGAATAAAACCTTCTATGGTATGTGTTATTCTACGCATTCGTTGTTTATGTCGAGTTTTCTGACATATAATTTGATTTCACACTGTTTAAAGACTTTGAAATGTTAACAATTTTGTTGACGTTTCTTTCTTTATTTTGTATTTTCATTCGCAAGAGTTTGCAAACAAAAGTTTGCGTGTAGAAAAAAAAGAAAAAACAAAAAGTTTGCATGTGGAAAAGGGCACTTACACGAAAACAAATGTCAAAACGTATGCTTGACAATAAATCTTGCATATTATGTTCATTTGCACACTTCCCATCTTCTTTAAATACACACTCTCAAAGCAATCACTTCAAATTAATAAAATTGTAAATTCAATAATTTTTGTCACTTGTGTTATTTTTTTCACAAATAATGCATTTGTTTTTATGTTGACGTTTCGAACAGCTGATTGACACTTTGCCCAGACTTACCCGAAGAAAATAGGGAACAAATTCACTTTAGGGCCCATGGCCCTAATTTTTTCGTTTTTACCAGATAGGGCATTAAACGCTGATAACAAACAAAAAAAAAATTTCGGTGCAAGTCCATATTTTCCGAAATATAGGCCTCAAAGCTTGAGTATATAGTCGCTCATATCTCAGGTATTTATTATCCGAGCTGGGTAAAATGGGTATCATTACAAAGCCCTTTTGAAACTCTATAATTATGTGTATAAATATATTTCTTTTTATTAACCCATTGGGGGCTGGTGGAAAAAAGATTATTTTTTTCAGAAAAATGACCTAGTATACATATATTTTTACTAGAGTCCGATAATAGGCAAGTCTTCAGTCTCTTGTTTAAGGTATAATACTCAACAATAACCCTTCAAAGACCGGAGATATTAAAGTCGAAAAAAGTTATTTAACTTTTTTCTCTTATTTTTAAGATTTTTATTAAAAAATTTTTTTTAGAATTGTTTTTCGGAAACAATTCTATTTTAGGGGCAATTTATTTTTAAATTTAAAAATCAAAAAATTTTCCCGGACGCCCACATTTTCCGAGTTATGACCCTTCAAAGTTGAGATATGTAACATTTTCGGCTCGAGTACAATTTCCGTAACGTCGAAAGGAAAATGAAAATAAATTTTTTAAAATCGTTAAATTTATATTCCAACTGGTCGCCCAGCCATCCGTCCGGGCTCAGGAAGGGGGGTTTAAATTCCCTCTATACCTTCAGTCGATGTGTGGCAAAATCAGAAAAATCGCGCTATTTTTTTTTAATTTCCCTTAAATATGTCTGGTCTTTGAAGGGTTAAAGGGAAGTATTATACTTAAAAAAAGGTTAAAGTCTGACCTATTATCGGAGTCTAGCAAAAAAATATGTTCACTTAGGACTTTTTTTGAAAATAGTACATTTTACAGGAAAAAAGTGAAAATTTTTTAAATAGCCCCCAATGGGTTAGTTAAAGGAAATATATTTATAGACAGAGTTATAGAGTTTCAAAGGGGCTTTGTAATGATACCCATTTTAAGCAGATCGGATAATAAACTCCTGAGTTATGAGCGACTATAAACTCAAGTTTCAAAGGCCTATATCTCAAGAAGTTGGACCCGGCACCAAAAAAAACTAACGTTTTGAACTCAGCGCAGGTTTTGTCGCTGGTGAAATTTTGGTGTAGATCAGAGCATGGGCCCTGAAGTGAATTTAAGCTCTTAATTTAATTTAGAATTAATAAAGAATAAAAATAAAATTTGTACAAATTGTTGTATTTTTACGGGGTTTACAACTGGACAAAATGAAATGTGATTATGACGTATCCACATCTGCTCGCCACTGTACACTCAACCTAAATGCCCATCTTTCAAAAAGTTGGACCGATGGCGGGTCGAAAAAAAACTTTTTGAACTCAGCGCAGAAACTTGTCGATGGTGAATTTTTGGTGTAAATCAGAGTTGGTGTTAAAGTTTATACTAAAAAAACAAATAAAAATTAAGCGAGAAAGTTAAAAGTAGGCAAAAACTGCTAAAAATCAGTTAGCACATTTTTCTGAAAAAAGAAGCTAGAATGGCACTTTAAATGTGGTACTGGCAACCCTGAGCACAATTGATTACAGTTGTTATGAGCCATGATACTTATTCTACCAAGATTCAAGCCGTTTGTTAAAAATTTCGGTACACGTAAATGGATAAGCCAGTATTATACTCCACTATACGCCGACTGAAGGAAGCGAACCATATAGAACGATGCACTGCATCTAAAACATCAATGTCCAATGCAAAAGTAAGTCAACTGATTAATATCCGGTAATATTAATAATTACTGCTTTTAAATGTTTAGGCAGTAAAAAAGGTTAACGTTGGTGGAACTCAGTCGATATATATAAATTTGATGCAACTTAACGTAAATTATGGCATAGGTGCACCAAGAAGCTGTATGTCGGCAGCTACAAAACAGAAAACTGTTGACAACACCCCACGGCCCCAATTATATGACTTTATCAATACATTAAGCCCGCTAAATCATTTCGAAGCAGAGCCTGTTGTAAACGTCGAAACTTTCCGCCTAGAATATGATGTACACAACGCCGTAGTTGTCAATTTGTAAAATATTACCTACAAAAATAAAGACTCGAGATACATGTACATATATGCGTTTTTATTTCAACCAATAAAATTTATTACCACCAGATGAAGTATCAAATGCGCGAAGACAAAATCAGCAAAGCCACGTTCCGGAGAAATTCCTGCGAAGATGGCCTTGTTCTGTGGGTTTGATTGTAGGCGTAGGCACACACCGAGCACAAAACAACTTACAGTACTTATAAATCCAGACAGAAACGAGTTAAAGGGGAAAGTTCCAACAAGGCAACAGTAGACAAATTGGATAACACCGGTCAGCAATATATAACCCAAATATATGTCAACTAGTTTCAGCTTTTTAGAAGTTTGCCCCACGTAATCTTTGACGAATTTCTTTAAAACAGCTTCCATCTCGGTCATTATGTATTATGGTAAATGACAGCCTATATCAGCACACGCGTCACTTACGGCGAAACAATACCAGCGGACTTCAACAAATCAAGTTGTGTGTACTTAAACATGAGCGTTACGCCTGACCATGGTAGAAATATAATGGTAGATGCAGTACGACAACAAATACAACAAGCCAAAAACAACAGGCATTTTGTTTTTGCTCAGTGTCTGTGTTGTGTCAAGTCAGCTGATAGAAAAATGATGAAAATGTAAACAAATTTGCAAAAAGTGCCATTTAGAAAATGATTGAGTGTTATTTGATATATTGAAAGTGTTTAAGTGTGAAAATTAAAACGTTTCTATGTAATTTTTGCAGAGAAATATTTCAAAAATAGTAGTTGCTGGCGAACAGGGGTTGCAGACAAACAAATGTAAACAAACTTTGACATAAGAGAAAAACTTACACTCAGTCCAGAAAAAAGTTAAAATCAGCTGGGCTAGTGCTTCTACCATTTCTTTCTACCATGCGCCTGACATAACAGAAGATGCTGCCCTCAGACATACCAACAGTTGATTCAACTTTTGACGTTTGAGTTGAATAAGAAAGTTGGTCATTCTCCTCACACGTTTCAACTTTTGAATCAACTTTTCATTCAACTTCATTTAAAAATTATTTTTGAAGCGTCAACATGAATTCGGATGTCCTTGCGCTACAAAGAATTGATGTAATTTTAGAGGAAGAAGAATAAATAATTACAGAAAAATAAAATACTAAAGAAAAAACAAAACTTTTAAAAACATTGAAAGACAGGCAAAAATTATACAAATTATATGCGAATGTCAGGTGAAACACTCAATGGTTATTTATTTATTATTATTTTTTTTTTATTTCTTATTATTTATTTATTATTATTTATTTATTATTATTTATTTATTTATTTCTTATTATTTATTTATTTATTTCTTATTATTTATTTATTGATTTATTTCTTTCGATCAACGTTCTTGCGCTCACAGCGTATGTGTTTGCTTGATCAACGTCAAGAAAAAATGAAGAAAATTGAACAGCTTGCCCTCACACGTACCAACAGTTGATTCAACTTACCAAATTATCAAAAAATTTTGATTTTTCATTCAACTGACGACCAACTAACTTCAACTAGCCCTCAAACGTACCAACAGTTGATTCAACTTTTCACGTTTGAGGTTAAATAAGAAAGTTGGTTGTTCTCCTCACACGTTTCAACTTTTGAATCAACTTTTCATTCAACTTCATTTAAAAATTATTTTTGAAGCTTCAACGTGAATTCGGATGTTCTTGCGCTACTAAGAATTGATGTAATTTTAGAGAAAGAAGAGACAATTGCAGAAAAATAAAAAACTAAAGAAAAAAATTTGGGTCAAAGTACTGGCTAATAAATTGAAATACATTTTCAAACATAAAACTTTTAAAAACATTGAAACACTTAGGCAAAACATTATACAAATTATATGTATGTTATATTAATGTCAGAGGAAACATTCAATGATTATTTATATATTATTATTATTTATTTATTTATTTCTTATTATTTATTTATTTCTTGTTATTTATTTATTTATTTCTTGTTATTTATTTATTTATTTCTTATTATTTGGTTACCTATTTATGTCTTGCGGTCAACGCGCTAACAGCGTATGTGTTGCTTGATCAACGTCAAGAAAAAATTAAGAAAAACAATGAAGTTGAACAGCTTGCCCTCACACATGGTAAAATTATTCTACCATGCCGTCACACCAGGGCACACTAATCACGGTAGTAGCAGTAAATATGTGTGTAATCATGTGCAAAATCGCACTTGGCTTCTATCAAACTCAGAACAAAATGTGCATTTTTGAATCAGTTGTGATATAATTGAAAAGAAATATTTGCCAAATTAATGAAGATTGAAATTAATAATTGGAATTGTTTGAGGCTGCAGTTGAATTGGTTTTTCCCGGTGTGAAACTCTAACTCGTATTCGCTTCTGTTGTTTAATTCCGCGTCTTTAAACAACTTATAACCAACAAATGTAAACAAATTTGACATTTCCCAAGTGCGTCAAATGAAAAAATCAAATCAGCTGTTCTAACGATACAACCTGTCTTTCAACCATGCCTCAAACGTACCAACCCTGATAAAAATACTCATGGTAGACGCAGGAGGTGTTGTTGTAGCTGATGGCAAAGTAATGCCAACAACAACATAGATTTTGTTTTTGCTTCCCATGAATCCATCTTGGTACCAACAGTTGGTTCAACTCATGGTAGAATTATCTATTAGGTAGTCGCATTATTAATTCTGTTTTTAAGCTGTCAAAATTAGCTGAATAATGAAAAACACTATGAACACAAAATGTGAAAAATTGTATAAGCTTGTTTTACTTGATACAAAGTATATGCTATTAAATTGCATTTTAATTGAAATTCTTTCAATTTTATTAACAAACGAAAAGAAACAAAATAGAATTTGACAGCTTACACACGGAAAAGATGAAAAACCACAAATCAGCTGGGCTGACGCGTTTACCCGATATATAATTTTACCATGGTTCAACTTCACCAAATTATCAAAAATTTTTGATTTTTAATTTAACTGATGACCAACTAACTTCAACTAGCCCTCAAACGTACCAACAGTTGATTCAACTTGTGACAGGTTGAATCAACTGTTGGTACGTCTGAGGGCAGCAAGACGTAATCAAACGCCACATCCGACGACGTTTTTTACATACACAACAAAAAATCATCTAGTATTAAACAAATATGTATATCGTCTGATAGAGTTCAATTCATAGTGAAAATACCAAGTAGTCGCAGTAGATACAACAAAAATTCCGAGCAAGAACAACAGGCTATTTGTTTTTGTTTAGACTCTCCTCATGTCAAAACCTACACATACGTATACCAACAAATAAAGGTAAACAGAAAAGTACAAAAACAAAACCTTTGAATCTGACAGAAGCGACCAACTAAACAAGGAGAAAAATTGAAATCAGCTGTCTACCGAGTTTACCTTCTCATTCTACCATGGTTCAATTTCGTAGAATTATCTATTAGGTAATCACATTAGCCATTCAGTTAAGCTGGCAAAATTAGCTGAATAATGAAAAACACTATGAACTTGATACAAAGTCTATGCTAGTAAATTGAATTTTGATTGAAATTCTTCGAATTTCATTAAGAAACAAAATCGAATTTGACAGCTTATATACGGAAACGACGAAAAAATCCACAAATCAGCTGGGTTGACGCGTTTACCCGATAGATGATTTTACCATGAATAGAACCATACACTAAAAACATACACACATCAAGGCTTATCTAGTAGCGGTTAACGCAGTAGGATTTGTTGTTGTTGTGTGCACCTACAACAGGGATTGTGTTTTTTATCTATGACTCTAACGGTGCGTTTACACGGGACAGTTTGAGACAAGATAGTTGAGAATATGTATTAGTTGTCACAAAGAGAAAAATTGTTTGTGTGACGTACGCGTCCAGCCAGTTATAAAGACAGTACAGTTTTAAGCAACCACCGACAGTGTCGTTTCGTTAAATTTCGTGCTCTGATTTTTTGTTTCTTCGCTCTTTTGCCATTGTGTTTTGTCTTACTTCTCCAAATTACAATGGAACTGATGTACTCTTCAAAGTTAGACATGTATTCATGTTTATATGTTTGTATTGTCAAACAATATTTCAATAAAAATTAGCAAAATTTTCAAATACAAATATAATTCCCAATTTGTAAAGTCGTTTGCGATGTTTTGGATTTTTCTCAAATTACTACGAAACGTCACCGATATGGCCGATGGCTGGTCTAGTAGAGGTTGACGAAGTAGGATTTGTTGTAATTGTGTGAACCAACAACAGTCATTTAGTTTTTGTTTCATGACTCTAACCGTCAAATTCAACACAGATCCATATGAACACACAGTAAGCAAAAAAAAAGTACAACAACAAAATACACTGAATTTAACAGATGGAGTCATAAGAAAGCAAAATCAGTTGTTCTATTGCGCCAACCTTTACTAGTTCAGCCATAATCTGGCCGCTTATGTCAAATCTCTTGCCGAAGTTACTGTCATTGAAAAATCAGAGACAGTGGCGAGGCAAGTGAGAGAAGTGTAAGTGTGGTAGTAAAAATGTGTGAGCAAAACTATCCCGTGTTAGTCTGTTTCTACACGTGCAATTATAATTGCTGCAATTCATGAGTTCGTAGGAGAGAGAGGTAAGAAGAATGGAACGAGGAAAAAACTTGCATGAAATCTGCAATTCTTTCAGTTCTTCTCATTCGTAATTTTTTAGTAATGGCGGCTGCAAATAATTTGACATTTCTTTTCATTTACTCATTCGTAAAAATTTCTCACGAATAGTCTGCATATGTCTCAGATTTATACGAATGTCAGAAGCAGGAATAATAAAAACCAGAATTGCACAAACAGAATTGCGTGCGTGTAAAAGCAAATTGCAATTCCAAAAGAGAATCATGAAGAATTGCAGCAATTACAATTGCACGTCTAGAACCAGACTAAACGCCAGGTAAATGTGAAATCCGACACAAATACATATGACCAAACAAAGTAAACAAAAAAGTACATTAACAAAATACACTGAATTTGACAGAGTCATAAGAAAACAAAATCAGCTGTTCTAATGCGTTAACCTCTATTAGATCAGACTTGACACGCATGGTGGAATTATAAGTTGTCAAGCTATACACGTACATACATATGTATACCAACAAAACAGGTATACAAAAAAGTACAAAAACAAAAAGGGTGTTTTTTACCCCGTTAAAGTTAATTATAGCTTAGTTTGTGCGGGACAGCTAAAGCGCCTATTAGACGGTCATACCTGGTATGATAGAGCGGTATGCGATCATACCATCATACTCGTGTAATAGGCAAAAATACTTGTTTGTCAACAAGGTATGATGAATATCAACATTTTTTGATATTTTGGAATACCATCATACCATCATACTCGTGTAAAGCGGTATGACATCACGGTATGCGATCATACCATCATACTAGTGTAATAGGCAAAAATACTTGTTTGTCAACAAGGTATGATGAATATCAAAATTTTTTGATATTTTGGAATACCATCATACTCGTGTAATAGCGCTGCTGTCATACACAGTACAAACTTTCATTTGAAGTTTACATTCGAAGTGTAAAGATGGTGTGGCTAGATCGTGGATTTTTGACAGAATTTAATTTGCTTTATGAGCATTTCCCAGAATTGTGGAATATTAAAAGTGATATATACCACAATAAGCAAAAAAAAACAAAAGGCTTACGAAAAGCTTTTGGAAAAATTGAAAGAAGTTGAAGCGACAATTGAAAGCTGCAACCAACTCGCGCGACATAACAAATAACAACCTCACTCTTCGGTGTTTCTTTTAAACTGATGTATGATAGCTCGGCATGATAGTGTAATAGCAAAGCACTTTTTTTCATCATACCGTGCTGTCATACCGCGTATGACCGTCTAATAGGCGCTTAATAGCTCTTGTGTCAATCACAATAAGAAATTTGTTGTTAAGCATTTGTTGTTAAGCATTCAAAGTGGACAGATGGCGTGGCTAGATCGCGGGTTTTTACGTGAGTTGATTTCGCTTTATGAGCATTTCCCAGAATTGTGGAATGTCAAAAGCGAAATATACCACAATAAGCAAAAGAAACAAAAAGCATACGAAATTCTTTTAAATAAATTAAAAGAAGTGGAAGCCGAAGCGACAATAGATAGTGTATTAAAAAAATAAAACTCGTGCGCCATTACAACAAACAACCTCACACTTCGATGTTTCTTTCAAACTGATATATGTCAGCTTGGTATGATAGTGTAATAGCAAAACATAGTTTTTTCATCATACCGTCGTATCATACCAGGTATGACCGTCTAATAGGCGCTTAAGCGATATTAAGTGGCATTTCAATTTCCCACTTAAATTTCAACTTGGTCAATGTCGATGTTGCCACATGTTAAATTTCAAGACATGTCAACAAAAAATTATCTTATATAAATTTTGTTATCATTTCTTGCGAATGAAAATGTTATCAAAGAGAGACTCAAATGCAGAAATTTACAAAATGGCTTACACATTTTGAGTTCATTAAAATTATTTTGTTTAATCGAAGGATACTTTTATATCTCTAAGTTTGAAGGAAGACTTTTATTTCCGATAGAAAACAAAATTGGAAATAAATTGTTCACAACAACGCTCAGTAAATGTTATACATATCATAGATAAAAAAAATAATAGATATAGCGCGACCAATGCCAACTTTGTTCACTAGGTGCTGTCCTGTACTACTGTCACTTTCACTGAAGTTTCCCATAATTCTCATTGACGTTTGTTAAAAATTGTGGGAAATTTTTGTGAAAGTAATTTAAAAAATGGAAAATGTGAGGAAATTTATGTGATTTTACAAATCAAATCTTATATCTTATGGTGTTGGGATATAAATAGGAGAAAACAAGTAAGATCACCCAAAGATGAACAACCCGGAACGCCTTCTTAATCTAAAAACTTCCCTGCCCAAAAACTGTATCAACTTCTGTGGTCGCGGGTGCCAAAACCGTTAGAGTGTCTGAGGACTCTCAACAAGGAATGGTACCTGACCCGGAGGAAGAACCAATTTATTAGGACATAGACGTTGGTGACATGGCTTTGCAATTCGATGGCCATCAGATATTCTACTGTAAGTAACGTGTTGTGTTCGTGTATTCTTAATATTTTTGTTGAAAATTATTTTTTCTTTTGACATGAAATTGTAGTTTTTTTTGTCATATTTTTTTACTTTTTTTTGGGAACAAAAAACCCCATTTATTGCTTTCAACGACATCTAGAAAATTGCATTGCATTACACTAAAATGTTCCCAATACTTGTGCTTCATCTATTTGTGTACTTTATCCACAGATAAAGGAATTAACTAGATATCGCACATGCCGTGGGAAATTTCTTGTTCAATGGGATATTTTCTATATGGAGTTAAATGCAATAATTAGAACGTTTGATCCCAAACAAAATATACCTTGCAAGATGTATTCAGAACAGGTGCTAACAATAGATGTGGTAGGCAACATCAACACGGATTTTGTTATTGTTTTGTTGTCCGCTGCTCTCAAATTCAACACAAACGAACACCAACAATAACAGTAAACAAAAAGACACATAATCAAAATAAATAAATTTGAACTTGAAAGTGGGCAACAAAACGACATAAAAAAATTAAGTTAGTTGTTCGAATACCACACCTGGAAAATGATACTTTTTGTCTATGTATCAAATTTCCCACAGTGTTGAATAAAAGTGATTATTGCATTCAGCTCCATCTAGAAAATATCCCATTGAACAAGAAATTTCCCACGGCATATGCGATATCTAGTTAATTCCTTTATCTATGAAACATAGATGGAGCTGAATGCAATAATTACAACGTTTGATTCCAAACAAAACATACCTTGCAAGATGCATTAAGAACAGGTGATAGATGTAGGTGTTGTAGGCAACATCAATACGCATTTTGTTTTGTTTGGTGGACCGATGCTGTTCAAGTCAACACAAACGAATACCAACAATAACAGTACATCAAAGAAGCACATAACCAAAATACATTTGAATTTGAAAGTGGGAAACACAACGACATGAAAAAATTACAGCAGACAGTTGTCCGAGGCCTTCGGCCACGGACTGTCCCTGCAGGCTGTGTCAGAGACACGGCCATTAAGTTTAACGTAGAATACGCCATCCGATAAGACAGAAAACATATATAACAATAAATTCATTTGCTTATATTATTTATCATTTATTGTTATATATGTTTTCTGTCTTATCGGATGGCGTATTCTACGTTATACTTAATGGCCGTGTCTCCGACACAGCCTCCAGGGACAGTCCGTGGCCGAAGGCCTCGGACAACTGTCTGCTGTAATTTGTATATTTACCAACGGCATTTGATTCAAGTCCGTTTAAAAAAAAAATATTATGTTAAATTTTTTTAAACTTAATTTAATTTATGTATTTTAATTAATATTTTTATTGTAATAAGTTCTGCGAATGTTGAGAGGGCCGCCCTAATATTAAAAAAGGTTTACCTTATCGAGTCTTCGCATTAGCATTCGAGCGTTGTGTGAAAGCTTTACGCTTTACAATTCAAAATTAATGTTACAACAGCTTTATTGAAGCTTTCGCAAAAAAGCTTTATTACGTTAGCTTACTGTTTGTTTCACTTTTTCCTAGATACATGTTCCTAAGCAATGTTGAGCAACCAAAAACACTCAACCAAACACCACACATATGTTTGAGTGTATGTGTTTAAACAATTTTCATTTGAGAAATTAAAATACTAGAAATATATCAACCAATATGAAATGTATATCAAACGAAAGATAACATCTTAATTTACTTACAAAAAAAATTTTAAAAAAATTCATCTAGCCGTTTCCTCAAATTCAATGAAATAAAGATTACAACAATAAAAACCTGACATGACTCCTCATACCGTAAGGTAAGACGTATTCTACGTCAAAATGCGTCGCTACACCCTATTTTTATTTGTTATGACTATACAGAACAACATCCACAACATTCCCCAAACCATATTGTACTAGCACCATCTAATTCTTGATCCTTGGGAACTCCACTGACATATTTGCTTTAATACTAGTATACGTCGTCCGACCGTACTACCTTTGCCCTTCTTTGTGATCCTACAGTTCCTATAAACGAGTGATAAACACTATAATTTAAAATTTTTTGTGCTCTAAACATTTATGCAATATGGATTCCACAAGTCCTTCCAGAGCGTCATATGTGGCAAACTCTCGATACATCAAATGCCAATTGCCATCGTTACTCATTAACCCTTCCATTCAAACATTGCAAGGCCATTAATGTTGACATTTCAACTATATTTGACAACTAATGTAAATACTACTTGTATACATCCTGATAAAATTCATGACAACATATGTACATATGTACACTATCGTACAAAATAAATTGCACATGAGTGAGTTAAATATTCTTCTGGAAAAAAAAGTCATATTTATTTTAACTCTTATACACGTTGTAAACCAAGAATGACTCGCAAAGTTAGGAAATTTTGTGGAAATCAAAAAACAACCACATATTATAACTATTTTCCAAAAGGATATGCGGTTCACTCTTTGACGTTTTATTTTGTCCGATAGTGTATGCATGGACATGTTGAGAGTTGTTTTCATAAACGGTTATAAATGTCCTGAATAGCATCGGTCTTCTGTTGACATTTGGTTATCCGGAACAGGAATCTCATTACAATGTGGCAGCGGAATTTAAGCATATGTTGTTGCAGTGTAAGATATCGAACCACTTTTTCTTCTGTTCATACGGCTGTATGATTTATGCACGCATAACACTCACCTTCAACATGGAGTATGGGATCTCTCCAAATCATTGGAACACCAAATAACATGGTGTCTCCGTTTTTTCCCATTTATTAAAACGGTAAATGCACGTTGTACACACTATCGACGGTGTCCAACTCTTACCACATAAAACAGTTAAAGAAAGATATTTTTCATATAAGTTCATTATTTCAATAGTGATTATGCGGCGACTGGGCATAATTGTATATTTCCCACAAACATAACAAAAGTAATTAAACTTTTTACATGCCTCCATCTAAGATATTTTTACAGCGTTTTTAATATAATTGATATACATACATAATTGATGTGAGCCTGATGGAAAATTTTCAAAATTTTTGTTATGAAACTGTCTTTCAAAGTGCATTTGAAGATATTCGAAAAACAGAGACAAATTCTTTAAAAAAATTTTAAATGGACGAAAGTAGGTAAATTTTGATGAAAAATTTAAAAAATATTAGCTTTGGAAGACTATAAAATTAAACTTCTAGATAAAATGTATAGATGTCCTCGCATAACACTTGGCAAATATTATTACCTTTCAAACAAGCCTATTGCGATCAATATCGGTCAAGCGTATCAAAAGTTTTTATCAAATAAGTAAAACAGTAGTTTTCAAACATGCCATTTTAGAGCCAGAATTTTGAATCGTGATAACTTTTTTTTAAGAGCTAACCTAGAAAAACGGTTAGTGCCATTGCATTCAGCGAAGTTGATTTAGTTTAATCCGCTGGGTGCCCCGCTTGTCGGGTTTTCAACTAGCACAGTGTAATTATAACTTGCTTGACTGTCATTTAATTTAATATAATTTTATTTTTTGTCGTTAAATTTTAATGTTTTTTAAAAATTTGTGTATAATACAGTATTGTTTATATAAAATAGAACCTAGTTTTATAAATCAATGGGCTATTGGTCCAAATGAAAGCATTGTCAGTAGAGGCATGATGTCTGGCGTCAACATAACTGACTCGCATTTGGTAATCGCACTTCTACAATTAGATCATTCTTACGAAAATAATTGTTACATTCAGCCTTATTACGAATGTCGTTCTCGTATTTCGACTACGGCAGTTTTGTAAAAGATTAAAGGCAAAGTTGACGTGTTATCTTTAATCTTTTACAAAACTGTCGTAGTCGAAATACGACAACGACACTCGTAATAAGGCTGATTATAAAACCTCCCCAGCAAAACATTCGAACTAAATAGCCTTCCCTGTTTATGGAAAACTTCTTCCTTCGGCTCCATGATCCGTTTGTCCCATCTATACATCCGACAACACCAGGAAACTTCGCTTTCGAGTAAAACCAGTTATAATTTTTGGACCTTTTCTTCCTCTGTCGTTTTTAAAATAAGCCATAACTTACAAATGTTTTGTTTTCTATTAGATGCAAAACTTCCAACAAAATCACCGACAACGTAGTTGGGCCATGCCAAGGTTACAACTAAACCATGGCATGGGAACCGTTTTTGATATTCGATAACGTCGATTTAAATAGAAATCTGAAGTTCTGCTACGTTCTTGGGTCAGCAAATCAGAGTAACAACAAACACAAGCGCACTCATTTGTTTGATTTAAGTGGAACGGTCCAAATAAAACAAATGACTTGTAAGACAAAGTCATCGAGAACAAAAGACTTGAAAACAGTGTTCTCGTTAAAGCAGACAGCGTGTGAAGTAATAATCCATGGCATGGAACCGTTTTTTGATATTCGATAACGTCGATACACATTTACTAACTTCACTGCACTTACTTAATGTGATTTAAATAGAAATCTGAAGTTCCGCTACGTTCTTGGGTGTCAGCAAATCAGAGTAAAAACAAACACAAGTTGAACAAAGAGAACAGAAAATGTATGTATGAAACAAACATGCAAAGAAAACAAACGATTTAATATTAAGTTCAAAAACCATTTATTTTTAAATGTTTTTCTTTGAAAAGAATATTAAAACCTATGATTTCTAACTTTAACCTTAGCTTCGTATGTATAGAAAAATAAAAATGCAATTGTTATCTTTCAAAGTGCATTTACATTTATCCATTGCACATTGATAATTTAATTTAAATAAAAAAAATGCATTTAGAAAAATGTTTTTAAAATGTTTTTATGATTAAGCACTAAATTCTACTGTTCTATTTTATTCAATTCCAAAGCAAAAAATATCAACAATTATAATTGTATACCATGTATACAAATCATAACTTCTCGAAAACTTAATCACTTCTCGAGACAATCTCTCAGCTCTCTGTTCTCTCTTGCTGTGTTTAATCTATTCGCTCGAAGAAAGAACTTCAGTGTAGTGTTTGTTGTTGGTAATATTTTGTGTGCGTCATTAAACGAATCGTTTTGGCTGCTACCACTGACGTTATCGTTTTGATTTTAAAAAATTCTCGCTTCAGTGTACCCGTTTTTGCAATAGTACTTTAGTTACAACACAAAAATACTACACGAATTGGAGCTGCCACAGTGGAAAAACTCCATGTCGTTAGTATAACTTGTGAGTTATTTTTTTTTAATATTCGATCATTTATAAAAATTAAATGTACAATATCTCGATAGCTATGCAAGTTATAGAAATTTTGTTTTTAATTTTTTTTTGGGTAATTTTGACGTGATCTACTCAAAAGACACTACCTTGAGCACTTAAGACAGTTCCACAAATGGAACGACCTCAAAAACACATTTAAATTTCGGGAGTCCATACCTCGGAACATAGGGGTCGTCGACGATTTTTATTTTACTTAAAATAATGTGACCTACCCGGCAAAAAACGTTTTTTTTCGGATAGATGGACCTAAGTAGGTAAATTCCTAGAATTGTACCTAATTGCCTTCTAACATGACATGTTTTGTACGTTGACTTCATCAACAAATAATTCCACTGAACTCATCATCTTTATTATTGAAAAAAAATTGTTTTCCCTTTTCCTTAAAGACACTTTCATTTCTCAAACTCACTTTAGATTTTTCGTTTGTTTACAATATTTAAAGGTGCCTCAGTGTCAAAACAGCTGACAACGCAACTGAAGTTTGGTTGGCATCCATAATTGACCCTTAAATAAAAAAGAAAAAATATTCTTAAAAAATAGTTCCCTCTGAAATTGTCCGAGAAGCACCCGGTTCCATTACTCCAAAGTAGAATAGTCTCTTCTGGAATCAGTTGTAGAATTAGTTTTCCACACACACATGACTCTCATGTACGGTCCAGGGAACGGATTCCGAAACTAGTTCCATGGAATCGGTTCTAGTGGAACCTGTACAACAAATAATACTGGTTTAATACAAAAAAATTCCAGCAGACAGTTGTCCGAGGCCTTCGGCCACGGACTGTCCCTGCAGGCTGTGTCAGAGACACGGCCATTAAGTTTAACGTAGAATACGCCATCCGATAAGACAGAAAACATATATAACAATAAATTCATTTGCTTATATTATTTATCATTTATTGTTATATATGTTTTCTGTCTTATCGGATGGCGTATTCTACGTTAAACTTAATGGCCGTGTCTCTGACACAGCCTACAGGGACAGTCCGTGGCCGAAGGTCTCGGACAACTGTCTGCTGTAATTTTTATATTTACCAACGGCATTTGATTCAAGTCCGTTTAAAAAAAAAAATATTATGTTAAATTTTTTTAAACTTAATTTAATTTATGTATTTTAATTAATATTTTTATTGAAATAAGTTCTGCGAATGTTGAGAGGGCCGCCCTAATATTAAAAAAGGTTTACCTTATCGAGTCTTCGCATTAGCATTCGAGCGTTGTGTGAAAGCTTTACGCTTTACAATTCAAAATTAATGTTACAACAGCTTTATTGAAGCTTTCGCAAAAAAGCTTGATTACGTTAGCTTACTGTTTGTTTCACTTTTTACTAGATACATGTTGCCAAGCAACATTAGCTTGCTGTTCGTTTCTCTTTTTACTAGATACATGTTCCTAAGCAATGTTGAGCAACCAAAAACACTCAACCAAACACCACACATATGTTTGAGTGTATGTGTTTAAACAATTTTCATTTGAGAAATTAAAATACTAGAAATATATCAACCATATGAAATGTATATCAAACGAAAGATAACATCTTCATTTACCTACAAAAAAAATTTTAAAAAAATTCATCTAGCCGTTTCCTCGAATTCAATGAAATAAAGATTACAACAATAAAAACCTGACATGACTCCTCATACCGTAAGGTAAGACGTATTCTACGTCAAAAAACTAAATTAGTTCTTCGACTAGCACAACCTGGAAAATTATTCAACTTTTGTATTGAAAAATTGTCTCATACTGTTGAATAACGTCAGTGAAAGTTATGAGAAACGTCAATGTGAGTTACAAAACGACAACACAGCACCTAGTGGCAGTACTTGACAACGCCTGTGCGATATCTCTTATTTCCTTTATCTATGATACATATCAACATGAAAATCAGACTTCTTTGTTTGAAAAATTAATTATTCCGAATGTAAGTCAGAAGGAGAACAGCCGATTAGACGGCTAAGAACGCAGAATGTAAAAACTCGTGATTTACAAATGGGGTTCAAAAGAGAATTTAACGATTAACGCAGGATAAAGACGCATAATCTAAAACATCACTACAATGTCTGTTGTTGCTTCTTACAATTACAACAAAATCTATTTGTTGGCACTGGCTACAAACGTGTTGCCATATCTCATTTATTTCACCCATTACGGTAAATGTTGCCACATTGCGTAGTATTAAGTTTGGATCGTTTTATTTGGAAAGCCGTAATTGGCGATAGCTTAAGGGAATAAAAAACAGCCTTAAAGTGCATTCAATTTGACAGCTGAAACTATCAAACACAATGAAAAAAATGCATACACGCACGCCTCAGACGACGACGAAAAAATCTCTAGCGTCTAATGGTGTCCATTAAAGGTGTGCACAAATCCATTTGTATTTGCGTACTACACGTGCAGCGGCAAACGATGAACACTTATCGGAAGTGTCGTAAAAAAATGTACTCATTTTAAGAGAATAACAAATCGTCCAATAACTACTTGTTGTTACTCGTCTGTGGTCACTGCCAGACTGTATATGTTCCTTTTTTGCTTTTATTCAAACATACCGAGAGCGATCACATCAAGTAAGCCGCGACATGGAAACTGAACGTAGTACCACGTAGTATCTACATCAGCGTTGCCGTTTTGGTAGAATCCTACCAAATTTGGTCGGATGGATTTTATATTTTATGATTTGGTCGGATGGCCCGACCAATTCGATTTTGGTCCGTTTTAGACGTACCCATCATTAATTTTAGTTAGCCATCATTTAAAAAAATCCATTTTTCCATAGGTTGGTACATACGTGTGCGCCAACGCACTGAATTGTGACTTGGCACTTGCCGCCAAAGAAGTCATTGTATTTGACGGCGCAAAAAGCTTAGCTTTGTACTTTGCAATGCTTCTTCGTTTTGTGATTTGGACTATTCACCGTAAAAACTGGAATTGTGCTCGTCTTTCTACTAAGTGTTCCTTAATATTTAAAGAAAGTGATCTATCTGTGTAATATATTGCTGTGAAAAGAAACACTTTTAATTTTGTCAAAATTACAAACATGGACAAGTGAGTAAACTTGATGGGAAATATGTAGCTCTAACTGTCCTGCTACATTAATAACGTGGCCCGGCAGGCTCGGGAAAGTGTTTCATGCTAAGCTCTATGTGATATGACAACGAGGCTTCATTCTTAATTTATTTACATTTGGAAATACTAATATTGTGACTGTTAATTTTTTTAGGTATATAACAAAAAGGGCTAAGAAGGCTGAAGTAAACAATAGAGATGCGCATGGATCGATCCCAAGTGATCCCAACACATTTTTTTTGTTTTTTAATTATGTCTGCTTGATCCCTTTCTGGCAAATGCAAATTTATGGATGAGTCGAAACAAAACGCTACAACAACAAGTAAACACAAATTATATTCCCGGCGAACATGAGTTATGAGTTATAAAAACATCAAACCCGTAAAAAACACAGTTTTTGACTATAAATTCCTTATATACGACACACAATTTTTCAAAAAAAATCAAAACAACATCAAAAGTACAGTAGGTGAAAGCAAGGTTTATGTATACGTACGGTTGCCAACTCACTGCATTACATACATATTTTCATATGAAATCTTAGCTATCTAAACTAATAGTAGGCAGACATAGAGTTGGCAACCCAGTTCTTTTAGACGTCTGACTCCAACTACGTCATCTAACGGTAACTTTTGCTTATGGTGTAACAGTGGCGTAAAGTACAGTAGACGCTCGAAAATTAGACCTCTTGAAATTTTTAATTTTTGTAAAATTAGAACCAGCTCTTTTTTCGTTTTTATTTTTTGGTTGTTTTTAAAACTAAAGAATTTTCTTTATAGCTTAGGCTTGTATTTTCAAAATATAAAGTAAGCTATAGAATATTAGCGGTTCCAGCAACAAGCGCAGCCTCTGAAAGGATATTTTCAATAGCTGGCCATGTGGTTTCAGAAAGACGTTCTAAAATGGGTTTGAATGACAGTTTAACAAATAAAATTATGTTTCTTCATGATAATTTAAATGAACAAGAATTTGCGACTAATTTCGAAAATTTACCAATTATACAATAAAATTTAGTTTATAGCATATTTATTAACTACATTGTATTATAATAAATAATCTAATAAAATAATTATTTTGTACTTAATTAATTAATGAATTAAATCAACTTTGTTTACTTTTATTTTAATAAATAACATAATAAAATTTATTTCATAATAACTTTATTAACTACTTTTATTTTTCAAATTTTCTTTCTCATAACTCAATTTCCAATTGTTTGCTGTGTTATGTTGGCAAGCATGAAATCAGACACACATACTCACACAAGTCACACATCATCCACTAGAAAGCTGTTGAGTACACACACACGCACGCACACATGCTCACGTTTTGCCTTTAATTTGTTTTTGTTTTTTAGGATGACTCAGGATCACAAATCACACAACTGATCCCAAATAGCCGAAACTACAAAAACAAAAAAATGTGATCCATTTGCCGAAATGGATCGATCCATGCGCACCTCTAGTAAACAACAGTGATGTCTCTAACAGGTCTGGAGATAACAATATTGATGTACAATTTTAAATGTTTTTTTTATAAATCTTTTAAACTCTTATTTTCCAGTGGTGGTAGTGAAACACAAGTTAACGTAAAAAGAAAGTTTCGGTTGGAATTAGTGCCCTGCATGAATGCAATCTCTTTTAGAATACATTCAATATCTCACTGTACCAATATCAACGGTCCGAATAGTGTAAACAACGAAATGAAACGATACGTTCCTGTGTGCTCTTGGAATGAATCTCTACTCTGTTAACTACTCTGTTCGTCTCAGTTCTGTTACGACAACACAACGTTTTACTCAATAAATGTTCGTGAATGTAAAAACCATTCGAATACATAAGAACTATTCGAATGAAAAAACGGTAAATTATAAGTGTTTATGGGTCTCATTTGCTTTCTCGTCAACGAAAAGATCAGCAACGTTGTGTGAAGACTAAAGAAATAAATATTCGTTTGATATGAGTTTACCTGCAAAAATATGTATTAGAAAATGGAAATTGATGAAGTAAATTATTTTAAAAATAATTTATTAAATATTAAAAATATGTAGTCATCAACTCAATCGGCTGCTGTGGGTGAAGAAAATAGTATTGTTTCGCGAATTTCAAGCGGTGAACTCATTTTGAAGGAGAAAAAAGGCCGCAGCAAAGTTTGGGAAGTTTTTTCCTTAATTGTGGATGGAGACGACAAAGAAATGAAACATGTCAGTTGCAATAACTGCCAACAAATTTTGAAACATTCAACTTCGACATCAAACCTAGTGAGGCATAAGAGCTACATTTCTAAAATTGACTTAATTTTAATCATATTCTTTATTCCCAAGAAATTGGAATTTCAAATCATACAAAAACAGCATTTGCTTTAGTTACGCTCTTTTAATATGTCTCATGAATACATCTCATTATTCGAATAGTTCTGCTTGTCTCTAAAGACCTTTTACTCAATCTAGTTAATACTCCTTCATACAAGAACTCTCTATGCTCGGTTTCATTGTGTTTTGTACCCGATGCAACGCGCTGAGAAGAATGGTTGTATGTATCGTACTCTAATCGGTAGAATTAGAGTTGTGTCGTTCATGAACTATATAGTTCATTTAGGGTGACCAGACAGCACCCTTACAACATAATACACATGTTCGAAATGGCAAGTATGTTCCTGGTGGTTATGTCTGGGCACCTTAAATGAACGAGTTTGAGAACTAGTGAACGAGTTCGACACAAGTCTAGCTAGAATGAGAACATTAACACATTCAAAAAACATGAATGTATTTGAATGTGTGAAAATGTATACTCATACTGGTCTCTAGTTGGAATTGCTGAACTCATTTACTTGGTTGCAAGAAAAAGATGGGTCCGCATATTGCGTTGCTTGCTTCAAGTCATTGATATGTCATTTAGGTGGGTCAAAGCACATTAGAAATCAACATACCACATTCAAAAGTATGAACTGCAAAAAAGAAATCCGAAGATCAACAAATTTTGTAATGCGGAAGAACAAAAGCGACAAAAGAAGTCACATATGCGGAATATACCTTAGTAATGTTTTGCATTACACATGATCTACCGTTTTTGTTAATCATTGATTCATTCATTCCAAGAGCACACAGGACTATCTGCCTGCTTTACTTATTGAGTGTTGCCCAGATTCATCAATAGCAAAGTTACTGCATTGCGGGAGGACAAAATCAACTCAAACAGCGACCTATGTATATTGGAAGCCAAGCCAAGTGATGGTATAGTTTCTATTTTAAAGAAAAAGGAGGTTTTCCTTAATTGTGGACGAAACAATAAAACGTTTCTCAATTTCGGGATTCAAGACAAGTTTCTAGCCATGCTGAAAGTTGCTAAGGCTAATGCGGAGACTATTTGCAAATTAATAAAGGACTTCTTGGCTTCACGTTGTATTCCGTTAACAAATTTAATTGGTTTGGCGACAGATGGTGCTAATGACATGGCTGGAGATATCAGTGGGCTAAAAACGTTGCTTACCCGTGAATCGGATTTATTTTACATAAAATGCACTTGCCATTCACTTAATCTTTGTGCCAGATATGCTTGTAAAAAAACACCAATAAGTATTGAGTCTCTTTGCCGTAAAATTTATGTCTTTTTTCGCACAGTCCCAAACGAATAGACGAATTTCAAGAATATTGTGAGTAAAACCCCACAAAATATTAGGCATTTGAGGGACTAGATTGATATCACTTGAAGGTGTATTAAATAGAATAGTTGAGCAATGGGATAGCCTCAAATTATATTTAATTTTTTGTTTTTATGAAATGCACGGACTTCCACCTGTAACAATTGCCGAAGATATGCCTTGTGTAGAAAAATGATATTTCCTATTTTTATCATATATGTTACCATATATTTTTTATTTTACCAACATTTTCCTTATTGTAATTAAAATGTTAAAAAGACTGAATTACTAATTTAATATTATTTTTTTTATAAGCAATGTCTATTCAAAAAAAAATGTATGTTACATGAATAATAAAATAATTTAGGACTTATTTCACAATTTTGGTCGGCAACTTGGGTTTTTGGTCGGTTTTATGGAAATTTTTGGTCGGAAATATTTTTTTCAAATGGCAACACTGATCTACATGTACAACCTGCAGTTTGACAAATTCAACATAATTTTCTTGTAGTGTTATACTACAGTGAGCAAAGAAAATAGTTGTACACTACTCGAAATCAAGAAAATTATAATGCAATGTAAAAATTTTTTAGTTTAGTGTTTTAATTGGATATAGTTATAAAATATAATATATATATATAATATAACATATTTTTTATGTTTATTTCCTAGCACTATGATAAAATCAAATAAATGGTTTCCCATTACATCCCATGAAGGGACTGGGGAGAACTTCTCACAATCACTGAGCTGTGCGCTTTCCAGTTTTCACTCACTGATTGGGACCTACAGTTTTACACCGATTCCGAACGGTAATTTGAGAAGCTTTTTCATGGCTAGATACTCGATAGTGTCGCCGTCACTATGCGAGGTGACCGCCGCCGAAAGAAATTTGAAGGTGGTCAGAGCCGGGTTCGAACCCAGGATCTCATGTACAAGAGCCGCGCACACTACCCATTGCACCACTGACGGCCACAGCACTATGATACAATGTGCAATAATGACCAATTGGCTGTAAATTATTTTAAATAACAGAAAATTCATGCAAAACATCATCGTCATCATCAACAACACTGTAATTCTTTCTGCTTTGCTCTACATATACATACATATATACATAATTTGCAAATACTCGTGGTACCATGTGAAGTGAACATAATATTTGTAGTACTTTGTCTTTGCTCTTCACATATACATATATTCTCTTTCTTTGGTACACATTTTGCTGCGGCTACTTAGTCGTTGGTATTTGCCAAACAAGCGATTACTTCTCGTTCACTGCTTGCGCGCTGAGAGAGAGAAAACGTGTATTTGCTCTATCCGACTTCGAGTTTGAATATATGCAGGAAAATGTTATTCATTGCAGACCTTTAGTGTCCATCACGGTAGAATTAGCTATTAGTTAGTCACATTAGCAATTCCGTGGTTAAGCTGTCAAAATTAGCTGAATAATGAAAAACAGAGATAAAGTAAACAAATAGATAAAGCACAAGTG
Source organism: Phaonia tiefii (assembly GCA_963931995.1). Taxonomy (NCBI): domain Eukaryota; kingdom Metazoa; phylum Arthropoda; class Insecta; order Diptera; family Muscidae; genus Phaonia; species Phaonia tiefii. The sequence goes on from OZ008368.1 coordinate 138,481,966, forward strand.
TTGGGAAAATTTTAGTATAATGGGTAATTTCCTAGATGTCGTTGAAAGCAATGAATGGTATTTTTTTGTTCCCAAAAAAAAGGTCAACAAATATGACAATAAAAATCTAAAATTTCATATCAAAAGAAAAAATTATTTTCAACAAAAGTATCAAGAATTCAACACGTTACTTTAAGTAGAATATTTGGTGGCCATGGAATTGCAAAGCCATGTCACCACCGTCTATGTCCTAATAAATTGGTTCTTCCTCCGGTTCAACTACCATTCCTTGTTGAGAGTCCTCAGACACTCTAACAGTTTTGGCATTTGCGACCACAGAAGTTGCTACAGTTTTTGTACGGGGAAGTTTTTAGATTGACAAGGCGTTCCGGCATGTTCATCTTTGAGCGGTTTTACGGGTATTCTCCTATTGATATCCCAACACTGGCCTTATGGCTTTGAAATAGTTTTTTGTATAAGAAACAAATGCTATTATGTAAAATCTCAAAAATTTGGTCAAATTTTCCCTTGTTTAAATTACTTTCACAAAAATTTCCCACAATTTTGAATAAACGTCAATGAGAATTATGGGAAACTTCAGTGAAAGTGACAGTAGTACAGGACAGCACCTAGTGAACAAATTTCCTTTATCTATGATGCATGGAATAATACATACCATAGAAAAGTAAACATTGGATGGCGCAAAACATGGGTTCAAAAATACCAGATAGTGGCAATAGTATACAACGATCAACAAAGGTACAACAACCGAATTTCGTGTTTTTGTGGCAAACTAGTTGTGTTAAATACAATACAAATGTATACCAACGATAAAAATCAACAAAAAAGTGCAAAATACATTTAAATTTTTCAGTTCTACGACATGAAAAAGTTAAGTGACCATATTTTGTAACTCCACCTGGTGTAAGTTAACTTTAAATTTAATTGCTCTCATTTCCACAAACGTACGAGTGTGAAATGAAACGTCAGATGAGAGAACAAGTGTATCTATGTATATATTATTCTATGCTATGATGAAAAACACTATGTACACAGAAAAAAAAACTTTGTGTAAAAGTACCCAAATTCAATGTCTGATATCACCCAGTACACTGGACAACATAGGGTCAGCTATTTAATTGGGCAATATTACAAATTAACGTAGGCAATTTTACGTTGTCAAACCATAGTGTCATTTGCTTGTATATTTACCCAAAGAAGAAAGGAAAATTTACAGAATTTATGTAGGTGAATTATATTCAATTAAAATGGGCATTCTAACCAAATGTTTAGCCCATATGTTTCATATTTAAGAAACAAATTTTATTGTATTTTCATATAGAATCATTTATTGAATAAACAGATTTTTTTTCCTACAATAACATTTAAACAAACGATAAAATTAGAATAAAGAAAGCCCAGGCTCCTAAAATATAGTTCCACTATTGGTTTTTTTCTGTCGTAGACTCCAATCACGTTCCCTCAATTTTCCTGTGAAGAAATTAATTACAGATGAGATAAAACTATCAAACGTTTTGCTATAAAGTTTGGACACACATTTGTATTCTCCAAGGGGCTAAGAGGTATTTATTTTCCCGTCGCTTATTGAAAACATTTCGCCTTTGATCGTGTGTTTAACAAGAGACAACCAAGACAAGACACTTTTCTAATTACACAAATTTGACAATAGGATCTTGGCCAATGCAAATTAAAACAGTTGGAAATCAAATTTTTACTGACAATTCTTTATGAAATCGAAAATTTGCACTATTTTTTGGGAAATTTAATAAAATGGACGCGGAGAAACAAAATTAATTTTTTTGTTTTTCCTTTCACAAATTAATTAATGGTGTACAGCGACACAGTAGTAATACAAAGTCTTCTAGCTTTATATTCGTCTCGCTTTAATGCACGGTGTCTAGTCGGTATGCTGCTGTCTCACCGCAATTCTTGATATACAAATCAGAAGCAGGGCATTTGCCAACATTAGAATGTAAATTCAGCATTGCTGTTGGTAGTGTGTTTTACACTTTTGATTTAGGCAATAATGCCACCTTTTCTTGTCTTCATAGAAATAAAATCACCAAACACAAACTGGGTAATATTACCGATGTTTATTTTTCTGTGTACACAAAATGTGAAAACTGTTATAAGCTTGTCTTACTTGATATAAAGTCTATGCCATTACATTTAATTTTGATTGAAATTCTTTGAATTTTATTAACAAACAAAAAGAAACAAAATCGAATTTAACAGCTTACCCACGGAAAAGATGAACGCGATTACCCGATAGATAATTTTTCCATGGTGTCCATCATGGTAAAATAAGGAAGGTAAATTCGTTAGAAGAGATGTTTTAATTTTCGAATTTCGCACAACACGACGAATACACTCGAAAATATCAAAAAAATCCACGATATGGTGTTGGCCGATCGAAGAGTAAAAGTGCGTGAGATTGTTGATGCCATAGGCATTTCATATGACAGTGTGGTTTCGATTTTAAATGATCAGTTGGGTTTAAGAAAGTTAGGTGCCGCGTTTGCTCCCTATTGACCATAAACGTACGGGTGCACACATGTGTAGTATCAATGGAAAAATTCCATGAATTGTGCTACGAATTGGTACTCATCCCCCATATTCTCCGAATTTCAACGGCAGCGTGAATAAAGGTACGGTCAGATTGGGCAAATATTTGATCAAAATATGTTTCATCATATGTGCTCAAAATGTTGTCAAATCAATACAGGGTTGATTTTGTGTTCACACTACGCACATTTGTTTGCCTCTTTTTGTTTGATCAAACAGGTATCAAATAGCATCAAATAAACAGTAGGGAAAATACATTTGCCCTGTGGTCACACTTACAAATTAGTTTTTCCAAAAATTTTAAGCAAGCTGTCAGAAAATGCAAATTTGTTTTCTGAAAAGTTTTAAAGAAATTGACAGTAAATACAATTTTGTTTTTTCAAAAGTTTTAAACAAACTGCAAGAAAATATTTTAAATAAATATGATGCAGGAGGATGAATGTTTTCTTGTTTTATTCTGTGGAGCAATTTTTTTATGAAAAATTTTAAACAAATTAGCAGTAAATACGATTTTGTTTTTCCAAAAGTTTTCAACTGCAAATAATATTTTAAATAACTATGACGCAGGAGGATGAATGTTTTCTTGTTTTAATCTGTGGAGAAGCGACGGAGTTAGTTTTGGAAGAGGAGAAATCTTAAAAGCAAATTTGGGCAAGTTTAGCTCCCACTGACATAGCCAAAAAAGCTCACTGGTTTGAGTAGAACTCATTGTTTTAAGCAAAAAATTGTAAATGCCTCCAAAGTTCGGATATACGGGAAGACATTATGCTGAATGAGCCACCTAAAGCGATTTATGTGGCGTCAAAGATATTTTTGTTATAAACGAAGTTAAAATAAACAAAAAAAAAATTAAACGAAATTTTTTGATAACTCGCTTAGTTATCGAGATATCATATGTTGAAATTTTGCAATATTGTCGAATATTTTTTAAATTCTTTTTTGACAAGCTTGCTGTAAAATCACCCAGCATAATTGTAGGGTCTGACGGAGGAGATTAGAACACTATTTTCAACATTTTCAGTAGCTTCAAAATTGTAAATATGGCCAAATTATCCTAATTAGTCGCAGCTTAGTCGGTTTAGATCCGATTTGAAAAGTTAGTACAGATTAACAAAGCTAAAACTATGCCCTATTTACACAGTTTTATAGCCTTTGAACCAAATTACAAAATATTTTTAAAAATGTTTACAATATTTACCAATTCTTCTTTTTAGTTTCATGTTGGTGATTTTTTTCATTTTATAATTTGAGACGTAAAAGCTGACAACACTGCTTACACCACCTGTTATTTACCATTGTTTGATCTTACAATTCTTTTGTAAGATCAAATAAATGTTTGCTCAGAAAAGAGAAAACTATTTGCTCGTTGTTTTGTTGTTTGCCACTCAAAAATATTTTCGTTTTTCGTCAAATATTTGCCCAATCTGACCGTACATTAAAGCATACGCGAAGTTCTTGATATTTATATAAGAAAACGTAATAATGACTCATTTTCTTTTCTTCTTACAAAAATAAATAATCAAAGCCAAAGTGGCAATAAAAAATGGTTTCCCATTACATTCCATGAAAAGATCGGGGAGAGCTTCACATAATCATTCAGCTGTGCGCTTTCTAGTTTTACACGTAGTGATTTGGACCTACAATTTTACACTGATATTTAGAGATGCTGTTTCATAGCTAAGTACTCGATAGCGTCGCCATCACTAAGCGAGGTAACCCGTCATTGTGATCTGAGCAGGGATCGAACCCACGTTTTCACGTACAAGAGCCGCGCACACTAACCATTGCACCACCGACGGCTGTATTACGGATTTTACTTTTCTGTTTCAAAAAAATCCAGCAGCCACATATGAAAGTAATCACTTGCATTAAATGAATTCATATTAGAATACCACCCTAAGTAGTTGCCAATTTTGGCTGTACATAATGCATTCGACGGATAGAGCTTAAACTTTTTTTTTTAAATAATTCAAAATTATACTGTTTACGCAATGAAATTCTTATTTACAATAATAAAATTAGAAATGGAACGATCAAATAAATAATGCGTTGCAAACCTATTATACTTATATTTAAAAACTATAGACATCAGTTGATGTTGACAATAATAAACAAAGGAACCAATACATTACAATCAATACATACCGCCAGATGGCACGTGTTTTTGAAAAGACAACTAATTTAATACAGATGGGGAAATTTATTGGACATTGAACCCCAAAATAACATAGGTTTTTACACATTTTATGTGTGAATATTTTTGGTATTTGCAGTATTATAAATAATAGCAATCTTAAAATCTCTTGATCTACTGAAATAGAGCTAAATTTTTTAATTTTTTTTCATTCTGAGCATTTCACTCAAGATAACATTTTCTGATCTATAATTGTATATTTTAGTTTGGCAACTCTATAAACCGCATATGGTAGTGACAGCTTTCGTAAACAAACGCAAGCGCGAAGTTATATATAAACTACCACTTTTTGACTTTGGCGTTTGCGTTTACGTTTACTTTCGGGACTTCTAGAATACTACCCTTATAAGCAATGAAATGCAAACTACTTCCATCTGCCTATTCTCGATCGAAATTTTTCTTTAAATTTGTAATTTTTTCAACTAACGCGAAGAACTGTGGCGTTTTTAATTTGACAGCTGAAGTGATCAAAAACGTTGCGCTGCGTTTTATAAACTACCCATTAAATAACATAACTCAACGCAGGTAGTCACCGAACAGCTGTAACGTTTTATAAACTACCAAAACGACAACATTAAAGCATGAAACACATAGACGACGACAGGCTACATGAACACACGACTACAAATGCCGCTGACTGCAAATGTAGACGTGTGGCAGCTACTGAATTATTTTCAAGACGGCAACTGCAAAGTAAACAGCTTATCTGTAATGTTGACGTTTGTGTTATTGTGTTATTTGTGTTACAAGAAAATAAAATGTCTGGAGAATATTTAATAAATATTATTACAAACATAACAACAATTGTGAAAACAGTTGATTATTCTGTCAGTGGTGCCACTTCAGGCATTGACAGCTCTAACCTGTTGATTGTTGCCCACACAAATAGAAATTAGTTTAATTCAACTACAGCTACATAAGTAGCATAGACAACAACCTGCAGTCGTGTCGCCTTGCCGTCGTTAAAATATTCACTTGCATATAAACGCATGTATTTTATTTGTACTAGGAGATTTTAATGCCAAAGTAGGAAGGGAGAATGTGTTTAATCCAACTATTGGCAATTTCAGTCTTCATGCTGACAGTTCCGACAACGGTATGAGACTGATTGACTTTGCCGCGGCAAAAAACATGGTCATCAGTGGCACAAGATTCCAGCATAAAGACATCCACAAGGCTACTTGGGTATCCCCTGATCAAAGAACTAGGAACCAAATTGATCACGTGGTAATTGATGGAAGGCACTCATCCAGTGTAATGGACGTACGAGTGATCAGAGGAGCTAACATCGATTCTGATCACTACCTGGTAGCAGCAAAGGTTCGAACAAGATTAAGTAGAGCGAAAATCGTACGAAACCAGACGCAGAGGAAGCTGGACATCGGAAAGCTGCAATTACCAGAGGTAGCCACAGCCTACTCAAGGAAGCTCTCGCAACTTTTGGCACAGAACCCACCCCCTCCCGATGACGATCCTGATGCGCAGTGGAAACCCATTTCCGACTCTATAAAAACTGCCGCAACAACCGTACTTGGTTTCGAAAAACCGCTTCGCAACAAACCGTGGTACGATGAAGAGTGTCGCATAGCAAATGACGAAAAGAACGCTGCACGTATGGTAATGCTTCAGTCAATTGCAACGCGAGCTGCAACTGAGCGGTATAGGGAGAAGAGAAAGGAGGTAAACCGTCTCTTTAGGCGTAAGAAACGGCAGTGGAGAAAACGCGAGAGTGAGAAAATTGAGACATACAGAAGGAAGAACGAAGCCCGAAAATTCTACCAAAAAGTTAAAAACGGAACTAATGGACATGGTTCAGGGCCCCCCTTCTGTAAAGACAAAGACGGAAATCTCGTCGCAGATGTGCAGAGCATGTTGGGAATATGGAGAGAGCATTTCTCCGCGCTACTAGTACCTGAGATATCCGATGACGATGGGACAATCGATCACAATATGGACGACGACATCGATTGCCCCCCTCCTAACCAAGACGAGGTCAGAACAGCTATTGCCCGGCTTAAGAACAACAAAGCCGCAGGAGCCGATGGATTACCGGCGGAGCTGTTTAAGGCTGGCGGCGATGAGCTGATAAGGTGCATGCATCAGCTCATTAGCAAAATTTGGTTAGATGAATGCATGCCCGGCGATTGGAGTCTCAGTGTACTATGTCCCATATTTAAAAAAGGTGACCCGAGTATTTGTGCCAACTACCGTGGAATAAGCCTTTTATCCATAGCATATAAGGTTCTATCAAGTATAATGTGCGAAAGACTAAAACCAATTATCGCTGACCTGATTGGACCATACCAGTGTGGCTTTAGGCCTGGAAAATCGACAACTGACCAGATTTTCACGCTACGCCAAATCCTGGAGAAGACACACGAAAAACAAATCGACACCTATCATCTATTTATCGATTATAAAGCAGCCTTCGATAGTCCGATACGGGAGAAACTCTATGAAGCAATGTCTGAGCTTGGTATTCCTGCAAAACTCATACGCCTTTGCAGGATGACCTTGACGAACACCAAATCCGCAGTGAAAGTTGGTAAGGATCTTACCGAACCTTTCGAAACTAAGCGAGGCCTCAGGCAAGGCGACACCCTATCGTGCGATCTCTTTAACATCTTAATGGAGATCATTATGAGAAAAGCTGCAGTCAATATGAATAAAACCATCAGCAGCAAAAGTCACATGCTGCTCGCGTATGCTGATGATATAGATATCATTGGGCGCACAATTAGAGAAGTTACTGCGGTTTTTTCGAGAATTGAGAAGGAGTCAGCAAAAGTGGGTCTGACGGTGAATGAGGACAAGACAAAATTAATGGTTTCAACGAACAGGGCCTCCACGCGATTAGACCAAAGCGTGAACGTTGATAACCGTTATAACTTCGAGGTAGTGGACGAATTTATATACCTCGGATCTGCCGTGAACAAAAACAACAACGTCAGCCTTGAGATCAAACGGAGAATTGTGCTTGCGAATAGATGTTATTTTGGGCTAAGCAAGCACTTTAGAGATAAAGCCCTCTCTCGAGTAACAAAAGTCCAGCTGTACCAGACTCTCATTCAACCTGTCTTGCTTTATGGCGCAGAATCCTGGGTCCTATCGCAAGCAGACGAAACATCTGTAGGAGTCTTCGAGAGAAAAATACTCCGAAAAATTTATGGCCCTATAGTGCACAACGGCGAGTATCGGCGACGCATGAATCATGAGCTGTATGAGCTTTATCCTGACATTGACATAGTTAAGCGGATCAAGATAACGCGATTGCGCTGGCTAGGCCATGTCAGTAGAATGGATGAAGATGAACCAGCGCGAAGGCTTTTCGAAACCGAACTCGAAGGAAGACGAAAAATAGGAAGACCAAGACTCCGCTGGAGGGATCAGGTTGACGAATCCCTGCGTACACTTGGTATTGCCAACTGGAGAGATAAAGCAAAAGATCGAACTGGTTGGCGAAATATGTTATCTTCGTTTTGTAAGGTCCCTGACCCCCCGGGGTTGTCCGAGACCGGATAAGTAAGTAATTTTATTTTTGACAGGTTGTGGTCGGTAGCCTGCCGTCGTCTATGTGTTTCATGCTTAACGCGGAGTGACTGATTCACGACCTATAGAATACCACCCCAATACATTTTAAATACCGCCGAATGACACGTGTTTTTTGAAAAGACAACTAATTTAATATAGATTGGAAAATTTATTCGACATTGAAACCCAAAATAAATAGGTTTTTTAGACATTTTATGTCAATATTGTTTGTATTTCCATTATTATAAATAATAGCAATCTTAAAATCTGTTAACCTATTGAAATAGAGCTAAATTTTTTAATCTTTTTCATTCTGCGCATTTCACTCAAGATAACTTTTTCTAATCTATTATTGTTTATTTTAGTTGGGCAACTCTAAAAACCACAAACGTCAGTGAGAGCTTTCGTAAGCGAACGCAAGTGATGTATAACTACCATTTTTTTATTTGCATCCGCGTTGACATTTGCTTTTACGTTTACTTTTGGGACTTTTAGAATACTACCCTAAGATTATGTTTTATTATACCATATTTTATCCATATTTATCCTGCTCCGACCACCTTACAATTTCTTTCGACGACGGTCACCTCGCTTAGTGACGGCGACACTATCGAGTACTTAGCCATGAAAAAGCTTATACCGTTAGGAACCAGTGTAAAACTGTAGGTCCCAATCAGTGAGTATAAAACTATAAAGCGCACAGCTCACTGGTTGTGAGAAGCTGTCCACAATGGGATGTAATGGGAGACCATTTTTTTTTTTTTTTATTTCATGTATAGTTTCTGTTTTTTTTTTAAATCTTTATCTTTTTGTAATGAATTCTTTTAAATAAACATTTAGGGCCTTATTCATAAAAAGGTATGACATAATTTTCCACCAATCAAAGCAAACGAATTTGACACAGACGTTACAAATCAGTTGTTTAGTTTAACAACTGATTGAAACGTTGGTTGAAAGAGAAAATCGCAAGCAACAGCCCATGATACAAATACAAAGAAGTAGCGTCAGCCCATATGATTTCCTTTGTTTACATTTCGTCGTACCCAGTAAATCTCAACGTTGTTTGTGTGAATTCGTTTTATTTTGATTTCTTCTATCTATATTCACAATTGTACATGTATGTGTACGATTTCTATCAGCTGATTTTGACAATAACTGGATACGAAAGTTACAACATTGTTAATGCTTCTACCTTGTATTTGTACCATGCAACAGCCTTTCAACTTTAAAATCTGTGAGTGTATTAGTGAAAAATTCTGAGTTGAAAGAACCTAGTTGAAAGTGTAACCCCCCGGTTATGCGATTGATACAAAAACAAAATCCCTGTTGTTGCTGCCTACAACAACAACAACGTCTACTGCTACTACTTGGTTATTTTACTATTTTATATGTTCATGGTAAAGTCGTAAGAACAGCTGATTTAATTTCTTCGCTTCGGCTGTCACACTCCCATGTATTTTGTTTTTGTACTCTTTTGCATTCTTGTGTTGTTGAAATGGATTTGTGGAGAGTTTGACAGCTGAAGCGAATATAACACAAACAACATGCCTGTTGTTGCTGCCTACAACGAAAACAACGCGCGCTGCTATTACCATGTATATATTATTGTACCATGATGGTATCCATAGATGATGATTCTAATTTACGATTCAGCCATGGTACAATAATAACTACATGGTAATATCAGCACACATTGTAGCTGTTGTAGGCAATGATGTATACTACAAATACATTTCCAAATTCATTGGAAAAAATAAAACAGTTTGCTTAAGAATTTTATTTATTTTGAAAATAAAAAATAAACTTTTTGTCTATTTTATTTTTGCTGATGTAATATGTGACGTGCCCGTGTATTGAAAAGATTCTGGGAAGCCACAACATTCGGTGTATATTTTTATGTTCGCTTGTTACATGTTTCGACTACTAGATTTTGTGTTACACGAGTTTCGTATTTCGTCTTTCATGCCGTTGCACTGACCATCTGTCAAAGTTGTGTATATTTTGCATTCACACATTTTCATTGTACCATGCCCTTGTGGCTGTTATGCATTAGTTTCCAATTTGACAGCGAGACATGAACAACACAATCCATGATAGAAATACAAGGTAGTCGAGGTAGCCCAGCTGTTTTCCTTCGTTTATATTTCTTCGTACCCAGTCAATGTGAAAGTTATTTGTGTGAGTTCTTTTTCTCTTGATGTAATTGTACATGACGTGTGACAATTTTTATCACCTGCTTTTCACAATAATTCGGTACGAAAATTGCAACAAGGCAACATTGTCTTTGTATCATGGCATAAACCTGGTTGTTGTAACTGCGGTCAAATGAGGTAAATACGTCTTGACTTGCTGCGAATATGTGGTGTGAATGTACCATTTGCATTGAGTCAATATAAATAGGAGCTAAACGTTGTGAAAACCGAAGGTGCTACCAGATCAGCAAACCAAACACAGGAATGTCATGGTTAATGGAACGGGAGACTTAAGTAGAATGACGTGGCGGGGTCCCTTTTTGATTGGCCACGTGAGTTGCAAGTGGTTGGATAAGATAAAGCCAGTGAGAATAAAGAGAAAAAACTCAAAGAATAATTGTAAGAAAGTACGACGATATATAGTGCGGGAGAAATTCCAACATCACCCATAAGTGTATACATCATAATCCTTTGGTGATAATAGCCATCTGTAGGCAAGTTACAGAACCTACCAACAGTTTTCAATTTGGAGTGTGGCATCCGAATTGCGGCATATTCACCACTTGGTAGTACAGTCCACACGAGGTAACTGCGCCGATAATTGCAGAGCCGCATTCACTCGGGTTAAGCGGCTATCAAAATTCGTCGGTAACGTCTTGTTTGAACTAATCCTGAAAAATTAGATCCAAACGAAATAAGGAGTCAGAACATGAAACTAGTGCCCAGAAGAAAACATAGTAATGATGTTACATAACCCCTAATTCATATCAGTGATGTCCGTATTTATTCATTAACCACATGGGTAGCGTTTATGTGTTATGAAATAAGCAGTTTAAAATCATTAACAATCTTAGTACAAACGTATGTACAACAAACAACTCAAAAAAAGAAAAAAAAAAAAAAGGAGCCCTCAATCTTTGTCTATATGTATGTATATATAAAAAGAAATATATATTGAATTACAAGTCAAAATAAATCCCGTAAGAAAAGGCCAATATATATATATAATTTGACACAAATTCTCGTTCATAATTCTAGAATTATCGTCCAGCTTCGCGTTAATAATTCTAGATTTTTCGTCCAATTTTGCAAACTTTTCCATCATGGCCGCAAACATTGTAGAAACATCTACATTACCAGTTGATTCATTTGCAGATATCTCCATTTCTTCTTTGCACTCGAACTGATATCTGTCAATGTCGATGTTTCGGCGTTTAAATTCTTCTATTAATCGCCTCTGCAGCTCTACCTTATTACCAGCTGTCGGTTGATCCAATTTACTCAACTCCTTTTTTAGTTGTTCAACTTTGAGTTCTTCGAACTTCATCGTTGTCCTTAATTCGTAATTTCACTTCTGACACCAATGTTACGAATTTCCTTATTCGTCCTTTTTGCGTTGTTTTATTCCCAATAATAAAACAAGGTTCGTTTTAAATTACGATAATTACAACGGTTTAACTTCCCTTTATTTTACTTATATAGTACAACAGTTTACTTTATTTATAACACTTTAACAAGTTTTATATTTTACTATCAATTCGCGTTGCTCACTTTACGGGGTTTAATCACAAACTGAACTCTCCACTCCAAAGACCTCCGCTATTTATACCAACTCACCATACTCAAATGAAGGTATGTCTAGCGAATTCAAGAACCTTCTAGAATCTGGATGTTGTTGTTGTTGGTTATCTTTGTAGAACAATCTCGAAGGGCGGAGAGTTATCTTTACTGAGGTGAATTCATGCTACTGGTTTAGCGAGCTGGTACGTTGTTACAATGCATACTTTCAGGCGCAGCACTAACCGCTCGTAACACTGCCCCCACTTAAGCCTGTTCGTCCCGAGCAGGCTCAACCCTCCGTTTTCCATACAGAGCTAGTCTTTCCAAATGCACGACTTTCATTTTAGCTCTTGGACTTTGGCTTTTCTGGATTCTATAAACCACGTCATTTATTCGTTTGACAACCTTGTAAGGGCCTTCCCAGTGAGTCTGAAGTTTTGGAGATAAACCCTTCTTGCGCTGTGGGTTGAACAGTAAAACTAGCTGGCCTTCATGAAATCCTTCTGAATTTGCCGCTCGGTCGTATCTGGCTTTCATTTTGTTACTGACCATTTTTAATTTGTTGCGCACAAATTCATGGAGATCATTAAGATCCCCCGTATCATAGTAATTGACATCACTGTTCGCAGGGTCAGACGCTGGTATGGTACCGAACTCCAAATCTTCAGGCAGCTTCAGCTCATTTCCAAAAATTACTTTAGAGGGTGTTCGCGAAGTGGAGTCATGGGTGGCCGTCCTATATGCCAAAAGGAACTTCGGTATGTGTTCATCCCAATCTCTTTGATCTGCGCTGACTACTTTTCTTAGGTATTCTTCAAGAGTTCGGTTGAATCTTTCAACCATTCTGTCAGACTGAGGATGCAATGGTGTTGTTCTTGTTTTCCGAATACCGTATGACTCACACATTTCTTTGAAGATGGTCGATTCAAAATTCCTACCCTGGTCCGAATGGAGCTCCGAGGGGACACTAAAACTGCATATCCAGTTATCCACAAACACTTTAATTATAGTCTTCGCTTCCTGATTTGGAACAGGGTATACTTCGGGCCATTTACTGAAGTAATCCATAACCACTAAGACGTACTGGTTTCCAGAGCTACTGACTGGAAATGGACCAGCCACCTCCATAGCTATACGCTCAAAGGGTGCACCTGAGTTGTATTGCTGCATGTGGCCATGACTTCTTCGCGTTGGTCCCTTAGCTGTCATGCATTGGGTGCAATTTGCTATCCAATCGGCTACCGCTTGTTGACAGCCAATCCAGTAGAACCGTTGCTTTAGCTTTTCAATGGTCTTGGTTAGTCCTAGATGTCCTCCACTCGGGCCATTATGGAATTCTGTCATTATCTCTTGTTCCTTGGAGGCAGGTACAACTATTAACTTTTTGACTATTTTACCATCCTCACTTTCCCATAACCGGTATAGGCAACCTTCCAATAATTTTAGGCTGTTCCACTGGGCCCAGTATGCTTTCATCTCTGAGGCGATGTCATTGCGTGTTGGTCTTTCACCTTTTTCTTTTGCAGAAATGATTTTTGCCAGTATAGGGTCGCTTCTTTGTGCTGTTGACCAGTCTTCGTTGGATTCTAGTCGAAGCAGACGTACGTCAATGATGTTTTCTTTCACCTCTGCTTTTGAGCAGTGTTTGCATTCCAGCTTGCATGGACGACGTGACAGGGCATCAGCATTACCGTGGTGTCCTCCTTTTCTATGCTCAATGCTGAAGTCATAGCTCTGTAGGCTTTCAATCCAACGAGCAAGTTGGCCTTCGGGGTTCTTAAATTGCAGTAGCCACCTTAGCGCCGCATGATCGGTTCTTAACTGAAAAGGCTGACCGTACAGATACTTGTGGTAGTGTTTGACACACTCTATGACTGCCAGTAGCTCTCATCTCGTAACACAGTAATTTTTCTCTGGCTTTGAGAGTATTCGGCTGTAGTACCCAATAACTTTTTCCTGGCCATGGATTTCCTGGGAGAGCACGCCACCTATTCCGTAATCACTCGCGTCAGTATCCAACACGAATTTCTCTCCAGCAACAGGATATGCAAGCAAAGGAGCCGTGCATAAATATTGCTTCAGTTGGTGGAATGACTCTTCTTGATTTTCGCTCCAACAGTACGGCCGATTTTTCATTGTCAACTCGTGAAGACTTGCAGCCACTGTGGCGAAACCCGGCACAAACCGTCTGTAGTACGTGCAGAGTCCTAGAAAACTGCGTAATTCATGGAGATTATATATATAGACATAAAATATATATAGACATAAGTTCAAAATATTTATATATATATATATATATTGTCACAGACTTAGAAGCTTACTTCAAGCTTATTTTGCCGTAAATTTTCATTGAAATTATAATATTGTTACGAATTTCCTTATTCGTCCTTTTTGCGTTGTTTTATTCCCAATAATAAAACAAGGTTCGTTTTAAATTACGATAATTACAACGGTTTAACTTCCTTTTATTTTACTTATATAGTACAACAGTTTACTTTATTTATAACACTTTAACAAGTTTTATATTTTACTATCAATTCGCGTTGCTCACTTTACGGGGTTTAATCACAAACTGAACTCTCCACTCCAAAGACCTCCGCTATTTATACCAACTCACCATACTCAAATGAAGGTATGTCTAGCGAATTCAAGAACCTTCTAGAATCTGGATGTTGTTGTTGTTGCTTATCTTTGTAGAACAATCTCGAAGGGCGGAGAGTTTTCTTTACTGAGGTGAATTCATGCTACTGGTTTAGCGAGCTGGTACGTTGGTACAATGCATACTTTCAGGCGCATTTCGCTTTTAGAAGGTTGAAGAATGTAGTGACGACGATCCAAGAGCAGCAGTTCCTTTTTGGGTATATTTTCTAGAATATTAACTAGAACATATAACCAAGGATGACTGGATAAGTCATAAGAGGAATAAGAGGGCGAGTCGCCTGGTAGGAAATTTCCACTAAATTCCTACATAAATCAAGACTTTAATCCTGATGATGTCGGTATAATCTTTTGGAGTCCTTAAAAATCACCACTTTCCCACGTACACCCCGTCCTTATCCTGGCCAACTACAAAATTTACACTTTATCGGCACGATCCTAATAAATGTAGCATCCTCAGCGGAAGAAAGACCCCCCCATTCCGGCGAGCTAAGCCGCAGCCTGGAACCTCGTGCCATTTCCGCTAATGACAACCAAGAGGATCGTTACAAATAAAAATGTCTGCCAAGGGAAAATATTAGAATAAATATTTTTTAATCCTTTATTATTTTTCAAAAAATTCCAAAAACTTATTAATTTTTTCAGCCGAAATTTATTTTTATTACTGGCTTTGAAATAGAAATATAAGTACAATTTGTCTTTGAATTTCTTTAATAAGTTTTATTTCAAATAAACAGAAAGATTATATTTATTCTATCCTAAATGAAAGAGATAGAAATAAATATTTATTTTATTTACAATTTCAAAACTGAATATTTATTATATTTTATTTATGTGGAGAAAAATTAAGTACATTTATAATTTCTATTCACTTCTTCAATTTCATGTTTTTCATGCGTGACAACGCACGTTGACAAACCAAACATTCCGGTTTGTCAAAATTATTTTCGGAAAAATATAGAAAAAGACTTGTGACGTGTTTGTTTTATTAGGATAGTAAAACAAGTTCTTTATTAGTCAAATCACGTCTTAACCTTTTGATTGTACAAAACGGAAGGGAAGAAAAAAGGAACTTTAAAGTGACGTTTACAAGAGAAAAGAAAAGTAGAAAGAGTTCAAGTAAATGTCAAAATAGATAAACATATGATGTATATGTTGTGCATATTAATTGATTTGCAATTCAGTTTTGGTTGCAAGAACTGAAATATTTAGTTGAAGCCGTAGTAACAAGAAATAAATGTGATCTGTCAATCCAGTTTTAGTTCTAGCAATCAAATTATCCTGTAGTGGTGAATATTCTATTAGTTGCATAAACGAAAAATGTCAAAACTAATTCGGTTGTATCAAATAATATATTGGTATGCTCAACTAATTATGTACTTGAAATTGAAGGCTGTCACAACCATTTGTTGATGCTTTAACCCATTATGAATTTGATACAAAAAAAAGTAAAAACAATAATTTTTTATTAAAATTGTGTATTTTATACTTAAATATAAACAAAATTATTATTTTTCATACCCACGGTTCGTGTTTCGTGCCCATTTTTTATCGAAAATATGAAAAGAATTTCTATATCTCAAAAATGGAGCGCCCAATCGAAAAACAAATTTTCTAAAATTTTTCATATTTTCGATCAAAAGTCGGGATGGGTTACGCTGAGTTTCATAATATGTTTAAGTCAATTTGTGTCATCTAGAATAATAGTTCCTCCAGCCAAGTGCCCACAATTGTTTATATGTATTTGTTAAGGCGTCAATAGTGACGTCAGATTCAACGATTGTGTTTAAAAGTCTCACTTCACCTCAATTTATGATATGTATTCTTCGATGGCTGATATCTATACACCTTATTGTTTTTTCACAACTTTGTCTATCACTTTCTGTTTAAAATAATAGTTTCTCTTTAACAACAATGCTCATTCTGAAAAATCGAATGCAGAACTTTGAAACAAGTGGTTTTGTGACAGAAACTAAATTATGATTACAGTTACTAATATTTGAACACGAATTCTAATACATATTGTACTTTTTATTAGTTGTATCTTCCATTTTTGATGAAAGAGCTTTTAGAAATACTCAAATTGGTTAATACAACTAAAGTTCGGTAGTAGCAAGTTGTATTTAGTAAGACCTATTTTTGATCTATCAAGAATATTTAAAAATTATGAATTCTAATCAAAATATAGACTTTATCATGGAATTTCCAATGCCTGAATTGATTTCCAACTAATATTTTCCCTGTATGTACCGTGTTCATTGCCGACTGGCATGATTGTTTCGCCGATTTTCCACAAATTTCTCTCCGTGTTCGACACGATCAACCTCTGTGGCAGTCCACCTGACTGGAGGACAACGGTCACAGGCAACATTTTGCCCGAAAATTGTCACAAGCTCATTGTCGAGCCACGTTTTTTTTATTGTAAGCCATCGGCAAGTGGGAACGTGACCCATGACAGACAACTCTACTATCATTAAATTTTGGTCACCCGAAGCCAGAAATCAAATTGAACAGTTTCTATAGTGAAAGATTTAGAAGAGATGATGCAAGACCACGTGCAGACTTACGCCCGTTATACACGTGGGCTGTGACTCCAGTTACACCCACGCACCGAGCAACGGCAACCGGCTAAGTTAGAGAGAGACAAAGTACATACATATATATATATATGTGTACATACAAGTATTTACACATATATATGTATGTAAGATTAGTGCATGAACAGATTATATATATTGAAGTGTTAAACGTGAATGTAAGTATATACATTGACATGGTTCCGAAACGGGCTTAGTGATTAACTTTTATTATATATTTTTTTAACTTTTTACATTATATTCATTTGGCCCTTCGCGAGATTTAGCCCATAGTAATTGTAAAAGCTCTAAAACTTGGCTTTCCGATTAATTAATAAAACGTTGTTAGGATTTAATATTATATTTTAAAGTTTATTAAAGAAATTGATAGGCAGTATGACCATGTTTGGTTTAAAAGACGTAAGGAGTAGAAATGTAACAGAGTTGCCAGAAACAAAATATACATATATGATCGAATAGAGTTGCCCACAGTCGGCTATCCTGCATTTGTAGCGACCTCGCTTCATTCTTCAGGAGGGTCATCATCAATGCCGTTCTCATCATCATCAAAAACAGGCGGCAACGTCCAACATGGCTTTAATTTGTCTGAGGCGTAAATAGATGAGTAATGTCGCGACGTATGCTTAGAGTTTGGGAGATCTTCGATCACGTACCTATGGTTACTAAGAATTTTAGTGATTATAAACGGACCCTTATAATGTGGCTCCAATTTTCGCGATGTACCAGTGCTCGGAGGCTCATTTTCCGCGAGTACGAGTTGACCGACGTTGTAACCGCGAGGTGTCTGATGTGAAGTATCGTATCGTATCGTTTCTTAGCGATTTATCGTTGGGCGTTAATACGTTTAGCTGCTTCTAGCCTTATTAACTGCATCTCGTCTTCATCCAATTTGTTGCCATTTGTGTACAGCTAGCAAAATCTTGTTGTGCAAAATATCGCGTGGCGCATAGCAGAATAATAGTTCGTGAGGACTTTTACCAGACGTTTTGTTCTTCATCGTGTTCAAACTCCATTGAATATTTACCAAGTGTTCATCCCAGCGTTTGTCGTTCTGCGTAGTGGGTAATAACCTTGAAAGTAACGTTCGATTCGCTCGCTCTGCATGACCATGTTTGATGTCATTTTCGGAGCAATATTTTTCAAATTCTTTAGACGTGAAAGAAGTCCCTCTATCGCTAATTATACGGGCCGGAACTCCAAAATAACTTGAAAACTCGTTTAATATGCCTACGACGAATCTCGTCGCAGTACTTTTCACTGCTTTAACTGTTGTGAACTTTGTAAACGAATCCACAATGACCAGTATGTGTTCGTTGCGTTTGCTGCTCTTCGGGGGAATAGTCCCAGGTGGTCCATATAGATCGTATTAAATGGTATCGGTTCTATGTCGGTGAAATAATACTCGCCTTCTGTGCGTCCGCCTTTGTACTTATTGTATGCACATTCAACGCAAGCTTTTATGTAAGACTTTACAATGTTCCTCATCCTGGGAAACCATACATAGCTTAGTAGTTTTTCTATCGTCTTATCAATACCCAGGTGTCCATTATTGTGGTGGCAATCTTCTACCACTCTCCAGCGTAGTGGTTTTGGAACTACCAACAACATTTTACCGTTGTGCTTACGAAACAATCTACCATTTCCATGCAGTATTCTTTCATTATACTCTTGTCCTTCGACTGCAGCTGTTGAATAATCCCCTTTATAGAGTCGTCTTGGATTTGCATTCCGAATAACCAATCATCGTTGTGAAGATATAATTTGTCAACTCGATGTGTAGCAACATCGGTTTCTTTTGAAGGCTCGTTTGGCATCTACATGCTCCATACGTTGATATTTTCGATGGCCAGGTCGAAATTCTGGTTTCTCAGCCACCAACGGGCTGTTCGTGGTATTACTTCTCGTTTCGACATAGCAGATTTTACTGCACTACAATCTGTAACCACTTTTACAGATTTTCCGTATATGTAATAATGAAATCTTTCCAAAGTTTCGACAACTGCGAGAGTCTCTAACTCGTAACTGTGGAAAAACTTCTCTGTATCACTCGTCGAACGGCTATAGTACGCCACAGGTTTTAATTTGTCACCCTCTCGTTGTAGCAGTACTCTAGCTAAGCCTATGGAACTGGCATCCGTGTGAATCTCGTGGTCCGCTTCCAATCGGAAAGCTGTCATGGCTGGTTTCGTTGACAATCTATGTTTTAATTCGTTAAAAAAACATTCTCTTGTTGTTCGGTCCAAATAAAAGGCTGGTCTTTTCTCAAAAGTCGACGTAACGGTTCCGATATGACCGAATACCCTGGGATAAATTTACGAAAATATCCACTTAAACCGAGAAATCTACGTATTTCAGTGACGCTTTCAGGACGTCGAAAGTTTTGAACTACAGCTTTTTTATCTGTCCAGGTAAAATACCATCTGGGTTAAGTTGATGTCCCAAAAATTCGATTGTGGTTTTTAGGAATTCGCATTTTTGCATATTCAAAGTTAAACCTACTCCTTTAAGGACGTTTATAACTATCTGCAACTTTGTGAACATTTCATCTATCGTATTACTGCCAATAAGTATGTCGTCCATATCATGTTGTCTTTGCCAGCTCGATCGAGAATTATCGACATTAATCTTTGAAAACCCATTGGCGCATTTTTCAAACCAAACGGCATACGTTTGAATTCATAGAGGCCTTCGGTCGTAATAAACGCAGTATACTTACGACTGTCTGGCTCAATTTCGATTTGGTAGTACCCACTATTAAGGTCTAGCGTTGTGAAATATTTGTGCCGCTTCGCTTCCTGCAGACATTCCTCTAAGTTCGGCGACAGAAAATTTTCTTTAGGCATTAATTGATTTAATTGTCTGTAGTCGACGCATTAACGATCCGAACCGTTTTTCTTTTTATGCAGCACAACCGGGCTAGCATATTCTGATTCTGATCGTGATATTATATCGTTTTTTAAAAGTTGTCCAATGATGTTGCAGATGACAATTTTCTTAGGCTCAGAAACACGGTATGGCGTCTGTGCGACGATCTTTTCGCCTGTTAAATTGATTTTCATTTGAACTAAATCCGTTTTACCGATGTTCTCAATTTTACAAGCAAATACACTTTCATTCTTCCGTATTATATCAATCAATCTTTGTTTTACATTTTCTTCTTTAGATTCACATTTAATCTGTTCATCGATTTCGTCACGTATTTCACCCGTATTTGTATCATCGTTGATCAGTTTGTTCGCGTCAGATTCATTTTCATTCGTTACATTTCCGTTTTCTATTTTTACGTTTTCATTTTGTATTATTAATTTAAATTTTCCGTCTACAAAATTATCTTGACCAAGTAGGATGTAAAAGTTCGTCATCGATCGCGTATAGCGTTACAGGCAGCACAACATTGTCCTGAATTACATTTACGAAGAGTTTCTCTTTGGCAATGCGTATACCACCACAAATTCCGGAAATTCTCATATTACATTTTACACGTTCACAGTTCATATAGTCACATATTGATCTTTTTATAAGGCTGCACTGACTACCAGTATCTATAAAAGCACTTAGTTCTTTATCGCGTAGTTTGACTTTTATCTTGAAATGTTCGTCGTTGTCACAGAACATATTACGTATCGTTGCACTTCCTCTACATTCGGGTTCGTTCCTTGGATGGACTCTGTTAAACTTATCGCAACGTGGACGTCGCTGTGGTTTTGTACAATCTGTAGAAATATGCCCGATTTCATTACAATTAAAACATTTAATTTGTTTACCATATTTTGCCGTGTTTACTTTTCCGATATTTGTGATCGCACTCACATTTTTGTTAACGTTGTCGATTATTGGTTTTAATTTTGAGTCTATTGTCTTCGTTTGTTTATCCGGTACGTTTCTTTCATATTCACTTAATGTTTCTCGTAATTGTCTTACTGAATATATTCTTTGAGCCGCGATAGCAATTTTAAGTTCACGATCTCGCGAGTGTATTTAACAATAGCCGTTTCACTCAGTTTATATCGTTTTCCTAGCGCGTACATTCTAAAACAGTAATGTTACTTTTTCGTCGTTATTCCGTACAGCACTAATCATCTTAAAATGAACATCAGCTTCGTCATGTGTAGAACCAAATGTATCTCTCAGTTCTGTCGCAAATACACTCCAATTCGAATGTAATGTCTGAAGGGAATCTAACCACAAACGAGCGACATCTTTCATTCTGCTATAAACAGCCAACATGAAACATTTATCGTCCAATTCGTATGCTGTTATAGCACTCTCTACTCTCTCAATAAATTGCTCAGCTGATAATGACATTTCATTCGTTGGGTCATACTCCGGTATGGTTTCAGCAATTTCTCTGACTGAAGAGTTGTTTTGATGAACGTACACTACGAGGCGTTTCAATGTTTTCGGTTACGTTTGAAATTTCGCGGTCACGTTGTGCAGCACCCACATTCTGTCGTTGTGTGAACGTAGGCGTTTTGTGTCTCGTCCCTTGCCTCGTTCTGCCCTTCGTTTCGTTGTGTTTGTATGTAAAACACTTTGTAGCATTTGCTTTAGCTCGTCGACCTGCCGTTGCAGGTCTATGATTTGTTTGTTTCACTTTCCTCAATTTCGTCCGTGCCGAGAATTTCCGATAGGCGAGAAATTAATTCCGTTTTCAAGTCCAACGTTGGCAATTCCCGTTCACGAAGCAACAGCTTCAATTCGTCTACTTTCAGCGTTGAAAGTTTTCTCATTTTACTTTTAAACTTTTTATTTCGTTTGACGTCTTCCGCGTTTCTTTATTTAATTAATTCCGACCCCACTTCTGATATAAAAGCTCTAAAACTTGGCTCTCCGATTAATTAATAAAACGTTGTCAGGATTTAATATTATATTTTAAATTTTATTAAAGAAATTGATAGGCAGTATGAACACGTTCGGTTCAAAAGACGTTCGTAACTGGACTGCGTCGTTAATAGGATAGAATAGAAAAAAAACATAAGTAGTAGAAAAGTAACAGAGTTGCCAGAAACAAAATATACATATATGATCGAATAGAGTTGCCCACAATTCTAATAAAACCCCCTGACCTTCGAAAACCGAACTCGAGTTTAAGGTAGGCCGTCTTATTTGGGAAGTCCATGGTACCAATTGTACACCTACCAAACCGTGGGTTAAATTTCGGATCGGGTTCAGTCACCCATTATGTTTTGAACTTCAATTTGGAAATATTCTTTAAATGATATACAAATGTTCATAGAATTATGTATTATTTTAATTATGTACAATTAAATTTTCCATAATTACAAGCCAATTTTTGGTAATACATTTGTATGAACAATATACATTTGGCTACGCACAAATACGTCTTGATGCAGTTGTAGGCCATACATATGTATAATGTATATATAATTAAATTTTCCTACAAATCATCGATATACATAATTATTCGGTTATCTTAAAATATAATGTAAAACTTTTCTTCTCTTTAATACGTATCCAATCTATATAATCAATTTTTTTATTTAATAATATAATAGCTTAACTATTATAAGTATATACCTAGTCAAGTTAACTAAGTATATGAAATTTTCTCTAAGTTTCCACACTAATTGTAAGGGACTCAAATGTAATTTTTTTATTACTATTATAATACATAAATGAATTCCGCCATGAACATGTTTAATTAAAAATTTCGTTTTGTTGAGGAATGTTGAGTAACATGTCACCCTACTGTTAGAAGGTGGTCATATTTGGGGCAACGATAATATTGGGGGCATACGCTGTCATGGCAGTGGGTGAAGTCAAAGTGCCCTCCGGTATGGCAAACCATCTGCTTATACCGTATCCAGGTAAGTCTGATATCACTTTGGCGGCTATAGAGACACTATGTAAATCGATTATTAAGTTTCTTTTTACTGAGTGGCATTGACAGGCATGATTTTTTTTACTATGTTCACGCGTTGATTAGTATGGGTTAAGACCTACGCCTCTGGGCCACTACACCCGACTTTAACGCCTTCAAGAGTCTATCGACGTATTAGATAACCGCGAGTAACATAGATGGCGCCCAACGAAAAGGCAATGTACAAGTACATTGTCAGTACCAATTATAATCGCGTTTTCCATAATGTCATACAACTTTTATTGAAAATTTGGAAATTTTGTTTCCTAAAAAAAAAATTAATTAATGGTCAAAGATTGTCAACAGACTTTACCATTTGGATGTTTTATATCACTTTGTTATTTTAGCTGCTATTGCGATTTCATAAGTCCTAGTTAGTAGGTTTCCATTATAAACCTGAAAACCAGTTGCTGTGCGAAAACGAATGCAGTTAATATAACAATTAGGGAATCTGATGTTTTTATGTTACCACCTGTAGTGTTTTCTTTATGATCTTGAAAATCTGCTGTTGCAGCAGAGGCTCATTTTCATTCGAGCACTATACGTTCAATCCATTGTGTTTCAGTCAATGTCTAATTTCCGTGAGGTTAGATAATTTGCGTAACATTCGTACATGGGCATTCAGTGATGTGGACAATTGTTCACTAGAGCCACTCAGATTTCAGTTTTGATTTTATTTTATGTGAAATATTTGAGACATCGAAGGGGAAACATTCTTCAGAAGAAGAGTTGATATTCCAAATATTCCGAGAAGAGTCAGAATACTTCGGTACCTGTCATTCTCAATAAGAAAAATAATCCCTACTAACGGTGCGTTTACACGGGACAGTTCAAGACCGGACAGTTGATAATATGTATTAGTTGTCAAAAAGAGAAAAATTTGTTGTGTGACGTATGTGTCCAGCCAGTTATAAAGACAGAACTGTTTTAAGCAACCGTCGATAGTGTCGTTTCTTGTAAATTTCGTGCTCTGATTTTGATTTGCTCTTCTTCACATTTGCTTGAAATCTTAATTTACTAAAAGAAGATTGATACATACATATATTATTTATACATGTTTATATCTAGTATGTGTTACCAAATAATATTTCAATAAAACTCCAAATTGCCAAATATAACTAAATTTTCCCAATTTCTACGATCGTTTGCTATGTGTTTTGCCCTATTTTTCCAGATTACAATGAAGCTGATGTACTCTGAAAATTTCAAATGTATACATGTTTATATGAACATATGTATGTGATGTTTTGCTTTGTTTTTCACAAATTACCACGAAATGTCACCGATCTGACCAAACACGTCAAATCACTTGCCGAAGTTACTGTCGTCGAAAAGTAGCGAGACAGTAGCGAGGCAAGTGGCAGAAGTGTAAGTGTGGTAGTAAAATAGTGTGAATGTATTGCTACTGTCAGAGCAAAACTGTCCCGTGTAAACCCCAGGTAAGGTAGTTTTAGTTGCCCAACATTTCTCCAACATCTTACGAATATATTTGCTTTTATTTATTTATTTTTTCTATCAACATTTTACTTGTCATTACATAATGAGCAAACGATCCACTCGGTTTAATTCAAATATTGCATCGACTTCTCGTGGATTGAATACCACTGTTACAAGCGGTTACAAAATCATCTTCCGCAAAGCAGGATATAACTTCTGACCGACAACAACTAATGGCTGCAGCTATTAACGGTAATTTGGGTAATCCACCACAATTAGTGGAGAGGCCTGATGCCTCTAACACCAATGCTTCCTCATTTAGACATCTCTAATAGAAATAATGAGGTCAAATGTTAACCAGGACATTAAGTATATGCTTTTTGGTCATGACACACACAACTTAGATAACCTTAGGGACTTGGCACGAAGTGCTGAGAAGGCCATTAATGAAAGCAAGCTCCGTCCACGCCAGGTCAATGAAATATCTATCGAAGACAATTCTGTTGAATCTGAAGAAGAATCAGATCCGCAGGTCGAAGCCCTGAAAGTCAACCGTCAATATGTTATGAGCGACTATTCAAAAATAAAGTGCTGGAATTGCCTTAAATTGGGCCACAGCTACATATATTGTCCGGACGAAACACGATATGTCTTCTGCTATAAATGTGGCCAACGGGATGTCACTACAATGAAATGTAGTAACACCCATCAGGGAAACAGGCACAGGAGGGAGCCTGCTACCGGCGACACTCGTTCCTCGGATTAAACCCCGAGCTATATCGGACATCAGAAGAAAATCTCCCACAGGGAAATTTTCTTTTTAACATTCCACCAACTTCTCGTGCCGACACGAAATCCTCTACAAATTCAATTTTTAAGCCGTCTAGTAAAATTTAAAAAACAAAATGAGAAAACAATTTAGAAATGTTATTGAATCATGTTGCTTGTCAAATGGGGAAGATGGAAGACCGTTTGCGAAGGTGAAGGTATTTGATGACGAAATTCTTTGTTTGTTGGACTCGGGCGCAAATGTGTCGGTTTTGGGTAAGGGCAGCTTGCATTTTTTAGACAAATATGGAATAGAATTGAAACGATTTAGGTCAAATATTTCAACAGCTAACGGTTCTCGGAACGAAGTAGTAGGCTACTGCTCACTTCCAGTGTCATTCAAGGGCGTAACTAAATTCATTGTGTTCTACATAGTACCAACATTGACACAAGAGGGATATCTTGGAGTCGACTTTTGGAGTGCTTCTGCACTAACTCCACAAATCATTCCCGAAGTATCGAGTATAGATTACAACTCTAGTTCTAATTTACTCTTTCATGACCTCAGCTCTGAGCAAAAGCT
Source organism: Phaonia tiefii (assembly GCA_963931995.1). Classification (NCBI taxonomy): domain Eukaryota; kingdom Metazoa; phylum Arthropoda; class Insecta; order Diptera; family Muscidae; genus Phaonia; species Phaonia tiefii. The sequence continues at coordinate 138,507,932 of OZ008368.1, forward strand.
ACAATTCGATTCTACAATCTTAAAGTTTCCATCGTATGAAAACTAGGCTTAGGGTGTACTCACCTATTAGAACACCATATTGATACGGGGGACGCAGTTCCCGTGAAATCCAAACATTATCCCCATTCTCCGCCTAGACAGGCAGAAGTCTACGATGAACTTGACAGATTATTGGCTCTTGGAGTCATTGAAGAGTCAAACTCCCCTTGGTGCAGCCCCATCGTCACCGTTCGCAAACCAGGGAAGATAAGGTTATGTCTCGATTGCCAAAAATTGAACTCTCCGTCAAAGAAGGATTCATATCCGCTCCCTCATATCAGAGGCCTGCTTAGTCGTCTTAAGGACACCCATTATATAACGGGGATAGACTTGAAGGATGCGTTCTTCCAGATAACGTTATGGAAAGACTGAAGGGAAAAGATTGCTTTCGCAGTACCGGGCAGGCCTCTTTATCAATATAGGGTAATGCCTTTCGGCGTTTGCAATGGGCCTCAGACGATGAGCCGTCTTAAGGTGGGTACTATGTTGACTTTCCACGGTAAAAATTCATATAAAAAAAATGGTCGTGAAATTCCACCGAAATTTTTCCACCAGACGGTACTATGTTCTTTTCACGAGGAAAACTTTTTGTTTTTTACAACACTGGTTTGCAAGCAGATTTCTTAGAAAAAAATGACAGCGGAAAAAAGTAAGTATGTAATATTTAAAATATTTAAGTTTTATACTTCACAGATATTGGATTCTACAAAAACTCTATTTGTTTCAGGAAAGTTGACTGGCGAAGGTTTGGATAAGATGATGGATGAGGGTATCGATACGCATAAATACAAATATCCCAGTGGTTCGGGAAGTGTCACCTTTAATGTCAACCGCTCTTACATGAAGGCACCCAAAATTGTGGAAAAATGGCAAATCGATCCATACCGGGTAGATTCACTATGTTCAAAATGTGGAGTATAGAACACGGGCCATATTGTATGGAATTATCTTGGTTTACTTTACGTAGTTGGTAAACTTGTTGGCAATGGCAACATTCAACAGATGCCGATAAATATCACAAGCCATTGACAAGGAATGTCTCATAGACCACATCATTATAATCGTCATCTCAGTCATCTCTAAACTATGTTCAATCAGCATAGCTGCAGCAACAACAATTTGTTGCTGGCTTTACCTCAATCCCAGGAAGCGACAACTACAATTCAGCCACAACAGCAGATGCCACCACCGCTGCCTTCCATGCATCACCACTCTCATCATTGTCAATAACTTGCTAACCACAACCACCGCGATCACTTCAGCAGCTTCAAACTACATTACATTAATAATTAGAATAATGGTGAATAACTTCTGCCAAAGTATGTGCTAAGTTGTATCATTCATAGTATAGAGTAACTTCCGATATTGTGGAATATGCTTGGTAAAGTTTGACAAGTTATTTGACAACTCGGTCTTTGTCTACACTGCTTACTAGAAAATATTAACACAAGCTGCTCAGATATCAATAGACTCCAGTGGGCATGAAAGTGAAATCACAAGTACTCGACGTATTTTCTGTGTGCATTCGAAGAATATATAAAGTATATAATTCAACATATTTAGGTTGTTTATACAATTTTCAATGAGATATTGTAAAAAAATGAACTAAGTAATAATTTCATTCAGTAAATAAGTACGTTGAATGCCTAAAATTACCGGCTGACCTTACTAATTTTGTTTGTTACTTTTATTAATTTCGTTGTTTAAAACTGTATTTACATGATTTCTTAAATGTTTTATTAAAAAGAGATGGTTTGGTGAAACCTTTCATCTGGTAAGCTAGAAGAACAAAAACAAATATTTAAAGTATTGCCAATATTGCAAGTAATGTCAGTTAAAATAGGTATCAAATTGTCATCATAGATACTGTGGTATAGAATTTCACATTACCCGCCTGAGGCGTTCCACATTATTCTCCAATTTTCAAAATGATCAACTTACTCTTCCTCAATAATCTTGATTTTGAATTTTATTTATTTATTTGCTCAAAATTTTGTTTGCATGATGGGACATGGGACTGTCCGTGGAGGTGGAAAGTTTCTGATTGCCATTCACTTGGGAGTGGCCAGAAATGATTCCTTCATTGGGCAGTCCAAGCAGCTCACTACTTCCACGCAGTATGTCCTGGGCAATGGCTTTTCGGAAACCTCCGTTAGCTAGCTAGAGTGAGAAGGCGAAACAAATGAGCATCAAATCAGGTATAGTAGGTGACTGATGTCACTGAAGCTCATCAAACAATCGGGCATATTCTTTTGTCCTTAGAAGGCGGATGAGCCAAACATACGGGCCAACGGCGGATAGAAACTAAAAGAAGAAAATCCAGGTTCAACATATCGCATCCTGGTCAGCGTCTGATCCATAATGGGCGGCTGCAATCAAATATCCTGGCAGTAGGTAAAATGCAAAAACCCGGTGGGCTGGGTTTGCCTCCCGCCACCGTTCATAATGGCAGTGAAAATACAAAAACGAAACAGAAAACATAAACAACCCCTATTTGTTGACGACCCCCGCAAACGTTATAAGGACCACGATTTACGGATATGCACTTGGAATGTAAGAACTCTATATAGATCCGGTGCAAGTATCCAACTGGCAGATGTCCTCGAAAGTTATAAGGCTGACATTACCGCTATCCAGGAAATGCGATGGACAGGACATGGCTGCACAAGAAAAAGAAACTGCGATATATACTACAGTTGCCATGAAAAAAAACATGAATTTGGTTGTGGATTTGTAGTTGGCAAAAGACTGCGACATCTAGTCTCTAGGTTCAATCCTGTGAGTGAACGAATAGCCACAATCCGCATAAAAGCGAAATATTTTTATATTTCCCTAATTTGTGTGCATGCCCCGACAGAAGAGAAAGATGATGATGCCAAAGACATATTCTATGAGCTCCTAGAGGAAACGTATGACCGCTGCCCTGGCCATGACATTAAGATTGTACTAGGAGATTTTAATGCCAAAGTAGGAAGGGAGAATGTGTTTAATCCAACTATTGGCAATTTCAGTCTTCATGCTGACAGTTCCGACAACGGTATGAGACTGATTGACTTTGCCGCGGCAAAAAACATGGTCATCAGTGGCACAAGATTCCAGCATAAAGACATCCACAAGGCTACTTGGGTATCCCCTGATCAAAGAACTAGGAACCAAATTGATCACGTGGTAATTGATGGAAGGCACTCATCCAGTGTAATGGACGTACGAGTGATCAGAGGAGCTAACATCGATTCTGATCACTACCTGGTAGCAGCAAAGGTTCGCACAAGATTAAGTAGAGCGAAAATCGTACGAAACCAGACGCAGAGGAAGCTGGACATCGGAAAGCTGCAATTACCAGAGGTAGCCACAGCCTACTCAAGGAAGCTCTCGCAACTTTTGGCACAGAACCCACCCCCTCCCGATGACGATCCCGATGCGCAGTGGAAACCCATTTCCGACTCTATAAAAACTGCCGCAACAACCGTACTTGGTTTCGAAAAACCGCTTCGCAACAAACCGTGGTACGATGAAGAGTGTCGCATAGCAAATGACGAAAAGAACGCTGCACGTATGGTAATGCTTCAGTCAATTGCAATGCGAGCTGCAACCGTCGCAATCTCGTCGCAGATGTGCAGAGCATGTTGGGAATATGGAGAGAGCATTTCTCCGCGCTACTAGTACCTGAGATATCCGATGACGATGGGACAATCGATCACAATATGGACGACGACGTCGATTGCCCCCCTCCTAACCAAGACGAGGTCAGAACAGCTATTGCCCGGCTTAAGAACAACAAAGCCGCAGGAGCCGATGGATTACCGGCGGAGCTGTTTAAGGCTGGCGGCGATGAGCTGATAAGGTGCATGCATCAGCTCATTAGCAAAATTTGGTTAGATGAATGCATGCCCGGCGACTGGAGTCTCAGTGTACTATGTCCCATATTTAAAAAAGGTGACCCGAGTATTTGTGCCAACTACCGTGGAATAAGCCTTTTATCCATAGCATATAAGGTTCTATCAAGTATAATGTGCGAAAGACTAAAACCAATTATCGCTGACCTGATTGGACCATACCAGTGTGGCTTTAGGCCTGGAAAATCGACAACTGACCAGATTTTCACGCTACGCCAAATCCTGGAGAAGACACACGAAAAACAAATCGACACCTATCATCTATTTATCGATTATAAAGCAGCCTTCGATAGTCCGATACGGGAGAAACTCTATGAAGCAATGTCTGAGCTTGGTATTCCTGCAAAACTCATACGCCTTTGCAGGATGACCTTGACGAACACCAAATCCGCAGTGAAAGTTGGTAAGGATCTTACCGAACCTTTCGAAACTCGTGCGATCTCTTTAACATCTTAATGGAGATCATTATGAGAAAAGCTGCAGTCAATATGAATAAAACCATCAGCAGCAAAAGTCACATGCTGCTCGCGTATGCTGATGATATAGATATCATTGGGCGCACAATTAGAGAAGTTACTGCGGTTTTTTCGAGAATTGAGAAGGAGTCAGCAAAAGTGGGTCTGACGGTGAATGAGGACAAGACAAAATTAATGGTTTCAACGAACAGGGCCTCCACGCGATTAGACCAAAGCGTGAACGTTGATAACCGTTATAACTTCGAGGTAGTGGACGAATTTATATACCTCGGATCTGCCGTGAACAAAAACAACAACGTCAGCCTTGAGATCAAACGGAGAATTGTGCTTGCGAATAGATGTTATTTTGGGCTAAGCAAGCACTTTAGAGATAAAGCCCTCTCTCGAGTAACAAAAGTCCAGCTGTACCAGACTCTCATTCAACCTGTCTTGCTTTATGGCGCAGAATCCTGGGTCCTATCGCAAGCAGACGAAACATCTGTAGGAGTCTTCGAGAGAAAAATACTCCGAAAAATTTATGGCCCTATAGAGCTTTATGGATAAAAGGCTTATTCCACGGTAGTTGGCACAGAGTCTCGGGTCACCTTTTTTAAATATGGGACATAGTAAACTGAGACTCCAATCGGCGGGCATATTTATAGTTCAAGGTTAGCATTTATACTGTCAACACACCATTGAAGATTATCCATGTGTGCGCTTGTGTAAATTTGTACGTCATCAGCGTACATCTGAATGTTGGAGTGACACAATACTTCAGGAAGGTCAATTATGTTAATGCAGAATAGTAATGGACCTAATATAGAGCCTTGATGTACACCTTTATCTACTTTTAGTGCGTTTGACATAATTTTATTATAAAGTATTGACTGTGTGCGATTTGTTATATACGATCCGATAAGCTTACATGCAGTATTAGAAAAATTAAAATACTTATCTAGCTTTGTCAACAGTATATCATGGTTGACTGTATCAAATGCTTTACTCGAGCAATACAAGCAACGAGGTCATATTCTCGTCCATATTAGATCTAATATTTTCTACAACAGCAGTTAAGGCAGTAATACAACTCCTATTTTGTCTAAACCCCGATTGTTTATGAGATAGCAATTCATTTTCTTTTATATATTAATTCATTTGACTGTACATAATGTTCTCCAATACCTTTGAAAGAAAGGGCAATATCGCTATCGGCCTAAAATCTTTGTTTGGCTTAGAAACTGGAATTATTTTCGCTGCTTTCCAAGTGGTTGGAAAGATAGATTTAGTGAGTATACTGTCAGTACTATGAGTTTAAGAAAATTAGGATGAAGTTCGTCGATTCCAGTTGCTTTTGACTTTATTTTCAGTATACTTTTCAAAACTTCATGTTGCTCAACACAGCAGAATGAGAATTCATTTTCAGTTTTTGTATTGCAGTATACTCGTAAATATTGGTCAGCTTACCTGCAGTTTCACGGGTATAAGGCTTGTCGCCGCCATACTGGAGGAGTTAAAACCCGTGTATGTATTTAGCTGCACACTAGGGTGTTGCTCTTGGAGTTGTGCGGAATATTTCACTTACCACAATACGTTGTTGTTGTATCAGCAAACGACCTGCTGCACTGACTGTGGCGCAGACATTGTTTGCAGGGACTGCTTTCCGGCGTACGTTTGGAACTTGTAGGCTACTGAAATGGAAAAGGACTTTACTCTCTCGACATAAATCTGGTCGGTTAGTTTACTTACCATTACAATTTTCTGTGGATCCACTTCCATTGTACGCCTATGGGCTTTAAATAGAACAGTCATATTCTAACTTTAGCTGTCCGCAATAGACGATTATACATCTTTAGCTCAAATTCCAGTGTTCCTCGTGCACATGAAGTTGATGTCCCCATGAAGGCAGCTAGACGTAATGATGGCATCGTGTACAACCTCACATTTCTGGGCTTAAGTCTAGTGTAGGGCCCCTTCTCGGATTTGCTTGAGCTTTCAACTATTGATAGATCTCGATGAGCTGACTCCAAAAATGCAAAAAATTTCAGCGACAAGTCTCCGGTTCTTGAGATATTCGACTCGGAACTTGGGATCGACACGGAACTTAGGATCGAACAAGATATACCTCATTGGAAAGCTTGTCGAAACGCCTTCCCATTAATCCAAAAAAAATTAGAAATGTTTAACGCCTTACGACCTAGAGCTAAAAATTTGTTATTTAAAACCGGGTTTTTCACAAAACCGGTAGCAATATTTTCTTGTTTTTGTTGTTGTTCTTCTTTTTGTTGCTGATATTTTTGTTGTTTGTTTTACAAATAATTTTTCTCTGAAATGAAAAGCACCGCAGGCAAAAAAAATTCGCGCAATTTTTTAGAAATAATTGTTTGCCTGCGGCGCCTACTTCCCCCTATCAAATACCAAGTTTTTTTATTTTTGTTAACAAATATATATTTAATTTTATTTACAAAAGTGCAAAACAAAACAAAAAACAATTATAAACTATATCACTCTTCTTCTCCCACCTCATCTACTACCTCTATTGGCTCTTCAGATGTCATTGAACTGCATTTTTCCCTCATGGCTTCATTTTCTTCACCAGCAGCATTATATAATTGGCCCGAAAAAATAAAAATTCCGTGAAGGGACATTTTTCATATATTTTTGAATATAGCCATTGAAAAAAACTTTTCGCCGGTTATAGACTGGGAGTGCAACTTTGAGGTGAGACCATAGCCCATCTATGGTGTTGGTATGTTGGTGCGATACCGGGTCCACAAAGTTTAAACAGTGAGTCACAGGCCTGAATTTTTTTTTATAAATAAATCTTACCTAGATACATAAGTATAATAGAAACATACCTTCCAAAAACCGGAAATAATTACAGAGCCTGGCCGAATGTGCTTCTTGATGAGGGGCAAAAGGGTTTCTCTGCTTCGGTCCTCCACTGGAACTACAAAACATTTATTCGAAACCCTTTCGACACCACCAAACACCCATTGGCCTCCCACGGCATGTCCGCGATTGTATTTCCGTCGTCCAATTTTTGATTCGTCTTTTTCGACGACAATGCCAGGTCCGCCAATTTGTATATTATGCTGGAACGAACTAAATAGAACCACTTCCCTGCAGAAGTTGTTCCATTGCGATTTTTCAAAACGTTCCTTTCGGAAGGTACGTTTAAAATGGCACTTGCTGATTTTTTATGGGCTTCTTTATATTTTAGGCGGCATATGAAAAAATTCTTTTCATTATTTATACTATACTAAATTCACTTTCTAACTTACCTCCATACCCAACCATCCAAAGTTGCTGCTTCCACTAATGAACAAAAATAGCCATTGGAACACTTTAAAACTCCTTCTGGAGGGATTACACCCCACTCCATTAATTGTTATATAGCAGCCTTTGCTACAGGCCCATGCATCTCACTATTAAACAATTTCAAAATGTCTGCACTGGAAATGATATTCATTTACAAACTTGTTCGGTTCAAACAATTATTTAACTTTCTCACAAAAATGGTCATTCCCTGAAATGTAAACACAAAAGTGGATGCCAGATTAAAAAAAATCGGTTATAGATGCCACATTCACTAAAACCGAGGTTATAAATGACAAAAGTAGTTGCCAGTTCAACAAAATAAGCGGTTATTAAATACTACACAAAAACTGAAACCTGTATAACCAGGTAAAAACCGTTTGCCACACCCAATTTTTGGAAATTCTTCTTCTTCTCAATCCCCCTGCAACGCCCACAAAAATGAAAAAATCGGGGAGGGGGCCATACACTAGACCTGTTTCCATTTCTGTTCCAAACAGTTAAAAATTCTTTTGATTCACTTTACTCCAAGAGTTAAATCGCAATATTCCGTATTGTTGAAGTTCTGTAGAAGAAAAAAACTCCGTAGTTGTGGACTTTATCTCACCCCAAATTGGTTTGTTTACATTGTAATAACATCAAGTAGAGTTGCCAACGTCATATGTAAATTCAGCATTGGCGTTAGTTGTGTGTTTTGCACTTTCGATTTTGGCAATATTGCCTCGTTTCCTCGTCCTCAAACAAAAACAATCACCAAACCCAAACAAGACAATATTACCTGACTTTATTTTTTCTGTGTACACAATACAGACACTGAGCCATAGATAAAGGAATTAAGTAGATATCGCACAGGCGTTGTGATGTACTATCACTTGGTGCTGTGTTGTCGTTTTGTAATAGCTAATTCAGACGGTGATGTGAAACACTTGTTTCGTTTACTCAACCATGATTGTGAATCGCCCTGTTCACAAGACGCATTCGTGTTTCTATTGACAGTTGTGATTTATGTCAAAAAAAAACTTTTATGATTTATATAAATGTTTTATTTGTGTTAACAATCAAGGCTTTGCTTTTTATTTATATTTAAACACAAACTTCACTTTCGCTCTATGTTTATTTATTTTTTGCTTTGTTTTGCTTATTCTGACTAGTTCAGATAAAAAAGCGATAGCGTACTAAATAAATTAGAGATGGTAGTAAATTATTCATGTTTGGTAAGATGTTTCGAATTGAAACGAGATGGTTCGCTCTCAAAATTTTGTATGGCGAACCATGATGTTTCAAACACGATTGGGGGGCCAAACACGAATGAGAGAACGCAACACGAAAAAAGCCAGCCGTCTGAACTTGCTATAACTCTAATGCCTTGTTCACGCTGCCGCGAAATTGAGGTCTTTCGCAATTTGGGCTGAAATTGAGTTGAAATTGCTCAATTTCGCATATATTTTGACAACCCCGAAATTGAGATATTTACAACAATTTCGTTGAAATTGACTTGAAATTGTCGTATACAACGCTGTTTTTACTCAACGAAATTAACGTAGTACTCTTTTTTGCGTATATGCAAGGAGAACGAAGCCGTCAGAACATTTTCCGGTGTGCCGCCGTCGTAGAAAATTTTTTTGAAGTCCACGTCGCCGTCATTAAGGCATGCTTCGACTTAAAATCTAGGCCGATATTACCGCCTAAACCGCTTTTAAAGTCCCGAATTACTAAAAAAATATCTAATTTTATTTTACACAACCAACGAGATGAGCCTAAAAGTAACGTCTGCCGAAAAATCACGTTTAATAAAAACTCAGTTCCCGCCGTCGATTCATTTTTTTGTTGCTCCAATGCCGTTGATAATTATGGGTCGGCTTCGTTCACCGAACACGTGGTTACTAAAATTACAACAAAAAAACAAAACAATTGTATGCCGCCTCATTCATCAAATTTAAATTTTAACTTTTCGACGACATAGAGTAGTGAAAATAAATTAAAAGTCGTGGTGAATCAGGGGATCATGTTAAAGTTCATGTACCATTCATTTATTTTATTGTTTTCATTCATTTCCTAGCTAAATTTCGGTTATTGCGCCCAGACACTAAAATTTTACTAATGGTAATGTTTGTAAACAAACCGTTGTCATTTTTCAACGAAATTGATCAAATGCCAGTGTGAACGATTTCAATTTCGTTCGACAATTTCAATCCGAAATTGTCAATTTCGTGGCAGCGTGAACAAGGCATAACAGAAGTTTCTCATAACTTTTATTGACGTTATTCAACACTGGGAAATTTGAAACATGCAAAAAAAGTATAATTTTCCAGGTTATGTTATTCGAACAACTAACTTAATTTTTTATGTCGTTTGTTCCCCACTTACAAGTTACAATTTTGTTATTTTGATTGTGTCTTTTTGTTTACTGGTATTGTTGGTGTTCGTTTGTGTTGAATTTCAGAGCAACGGACAACAAAACAAAAAACAAAATCTTTGTTGATGTTGCCTACCACATCTTGAAGGGTATATTTTGTTTGGGATCAAACATTGTAATTATTGCATTCAACTCCATCTAGAAAATATCCAATTGAATAAGAAATTTCCCAAGGCATGTTGGATATCTAGTTAATTCCTTTATAAAGATACTTAGATATATGTATGCACTGAGCAAGGACAAAATGCCTGTTGTCATGATACAAATACTCATGGTAGACGCAGGAGGTGTTTTACTAGCTGATGGCAAATTGATGGCAACAACAACATACACATTTTGTTTTTGCTTCTCACTTACGTTGTGTCAAATCCAAGACATACGTATACACAACAATAAATGTAAACAAACCCTTCCAAAAACAAAATTCATGTGAACATGACAGTTCGTAAGTGGTTTGCAATGTAAACAATGCAAATCAGCTGTGCTTCTGCGTTCTCCATCAATGAATCTATCTTGCCTGTTCTTGGCTTGTATTTGTTGTCGTCTGCATCTACCATTATATTTGTACCAAACTTACATATTTTGCTTTTGCTCAGTGTATGTAGTGTGCCAAGTCGGCTAACTGAAAAATAATGAAAATGTAAACAAAATTGGAGAAAGTCCCATTTAGAAAATGATTGTGATTTACAGCCTAGCTACGTATGTCGAATACTTACGGTCTTTCGTCGTATAAGCGAAAATATTTCCTGTTGCGCTCTGTAAAAGTATGAGAATGACAAATCAAAAGAAAATGAAAAAGGAATGAAAACGAAGTGAGCATTTCAGTACAAAGTTGCGCTCCGTAACTTTTTTTTATGTCATTTGCGTAAACACAAATGTCAAAAACAGTCACTTGTGTTTTAGCTTTCGCATTGTTTATTTTTGTAAAGAGAACGAAGACATAAAATGGATAAATGGTAAGTATTTTATAAAAAATTATCTATATTTTATTAACATATATGTATTTCAGCAACAAAAAGTCTCCGGGGTACTTGCTGTGATTCCACACTGCTCTCCACCAAAAAATGCACAGCGATTGTGTATGGAAACATCATTTTCACATATAAAAAAAAACACACACAAAACAACCCGTAAATGTATTTACTAATTTTATTCGTGTTTGTTTATTTACATTTACATATGATGTCAATTATTTCCAGCTGACAATTTGAAGTCGCATAGAGCTGTATTTTTTTGGTGCATTCAAGCGATTTTTATTCGAATATAGCGATTTTTTCTTGTAAATTTTGCACTTTTTTTAGAATTGTAGATCTGGCACCATTTTTGTTTGACAATTGTTGAATGACTTTCGCTTCGATACATAAGCGAAGAGAAAGAAGAAATCGTAGATATGGAGCGCAAAATAAACGAAAAAGTGAGTGCTTTGATTCGCTTCGCTTCCCTTTCGACATACGGAGCTAGGCTGTTACAGCCAATTAAAGTATCTTATGCGAACGTTTCTTTCGCATGCTACACGACAAACAGCTGATATTCGTTTCACGTAACAGTCATCAGAACGACAATGCGAAAGAAAATCAATGCGAATGAATACGTAAACCTTTTAGTACGATTTTTGATTTATCTATCTCTTAAGCGCCTATTAGACGGTCATACCTGGTATGATAGAGCGGTATGCGATCATACCATCATACTCGTGTAATAGGCAAAAATACTTGTTTGTCAACAAGGTATGATGAATATCAAAACTTTTTGATATTTTGGAATACCATCATACCATCATACTCGTGTAATAGCTCTTGTGTCAATCACAATAAGCAATTTCATTTGTTGTTAAGCATTCCAAGTGGACAGATGGCGTGGCTAGATCGCGGGTTTTTACGTGAGTTTATTTCGCTTTATGAGCATTTCCCAGAATTGTGGAATGTCAAAAGCGAAATATACCACAATAAGCAAAAGAAACAAAAAGCATACGAAATTCTTTTAAATAAATTAAAAGAAGTGGAAGCCGAAGCGACAATAGATAGTGTTAAAAATTACAACAAACAACCTCACACTTCGGTGTTTCTTTCAAACTGATATATGTCAGCTTGGTATGATAGTGTAATAGCAAAACATATTTTTTTCATCATACCGTCGTATCATACCAGGTATGTCCGTCTAATAGGCGCTTTATCGCTGGCATCTATGCGAACCTACATGTCAAAACAGTCACTTGTCTGTTTGTTATCGCGTAAACAACTACAAGTAATTGTTGTGGCAAAAAACAAAGAAAAAATGGAAACTACAATATCGGACAGTAAATGGTAAGTAAATAATAATATAATTATAGTAAGTGGTCAATAAATAATAGTATATTATTATTATCTTAGCAATAGAAAGTCTACACAGCAGCAGCTACATGCGTTGGTTGAGCACATGGAGCTGAATCCAGAGTTTGCGAATAAACACGAATAAAAAAAATATTATTTGCTTTTTTGTTTGTTTGTATTTACCTTCTCATTTCTATCCATCTGATTACTCTCAGACAGAGTTGTATTTTTTTATGATAAATCCCTTAAAATATCCCACTTTTTTAAGGGAATTTTTGGGGAATTTATGAAATTGTTGATCTGGCCACAATGTAATATGACAACTTATAAATTGCTAACAAAAGAACCTTAGCCGAATCCAATTACGAACGAAAGTGAGTGACTGATTTTCTTTCGCATACATTTTCGTTTGAGTTACATGAATTGGCTGTTAGTTGGTGTTTTAAAAGTGTTTAAGTGTGAGAATTAACACGTTTGTATGCGATTTTTACAAAGAAAACAGCTGATTACAACAGCTGATTTAAATTGTTTCTTGTCGTTGTGGTCCGACCTTGTCAAATGTTGTTGATACTATTTCCAAAATGCATGTAAATTTTTCTTGTCCTTGTGGTTGTGCCGACAATTACAACAATTCCTCGTAATATAACCTTAAATAAATACATCTTGTTAATTTTGATCGACTGAATGTGACAAGTTAAGCTCCTGAAATCAGACACGGCAATTTTACTTGCGCAATTCTTGAGTTTATTAAGAGAGATCGGGAAAGAGAATTGAAAGGGGTACAGACTTGCCCGTAGTCTTATTTGGTTTTGTTTTCCCATTCGCAATTTTTTAAACGAAGTTGGCTGCAGATGCAAATTTGACATTCCTTTTAATTTTTTGTTTCGTTGTTCATAAAATTGTGGGTAATAAAAAAAAGTAAAAGTGTGTTGTTTCATATTGGTAGTAAAAAAGCTTCTCCTATGCAATCAATTAATGTTGTTATTATTTATTATTTTCTTTCACTTCCATTTTATTCACAAATATAAAAAATTCCCCTCCGAATAAAGTTTTTTATAATTGAAATAAAATGGAATGTCAAAAAAGCAAGAACGTGGAAGCTAAAGAAAGCAGAAATTGCTCAAGCAAACTTTCTCTGTGTGCACATGAAAGCAAGTTTAAAAGAGAATTGCCAAAACCATGAGCAAGTAAAATTGCCGTGTCTGACCCCAGACTTATATTTCTATGAAACAACAGTTGTGTCGAACGGGGTTGAAGTAGGGCGATTCTAGGGCATAGCTGATCGAAAAGGTAATAGGCCGATGATGGAGAATGAGAGAGCAAAGAAGACAGGAACTAATTTTAAATAGTGCTTATTGATACTAACGACAGCTAAATTATGTTTTATGTTGTTTGCATTGAACGAAAATACGCATTCCCTTTGATTTCTGTCCATTTTATGTTCAGCGAAAGTGTAAAATTGGTAAAATACAGCAGCAAATAAAACTATGAATGCGTATTTTCGTTCAATGCAAACAACATAAAGCATAATTTAGCTGTCTTTAATACTATTTAAAATTAGTTCCTGTCTTCTTTCTCTCTCATTCTCCATCATCGGCCCAGTACCTTTTCGATCAGCTGTGCCATAGAATACCCCTGGAAGAAGACAAACAAATGTAACCAACTTTGACATAAGAGAAATACTCACGCCGGAAAATGTCAAATCAGCTGGCCTAGTGCTTCTATCATTTGTTTATACCATGCATGTTGGCGACATAACATTACCTTGTTAAAAGCGACTTGTGGCATTTATAGTAAACAAAAACAGCACGTCTGAAAATGTTGATTGCAATGGCCAAATACGAGTCGGAAATGTTGGAGTTGGAAGATGAGGAATTGGAGGTATATGGTATAATTCAAGTAATTTATTTTACTAAACTTATTGTTCTACAGATACCATCGCCTGAGGCAAGTCTCTATGTTCGGCTCTTCGCTTACTATTTAGTGCAGAATAAGTTGTAAGTAATTGACAATTTTTTTATCCATGAAGTCCACATTTGTGCCTTAAAATCTGCCAAGATCATGCTACAATAAGGTATGCAGTTGGCAAAACGACATGCATTTGTTTTGCGGCTTATACCTATTTTAGGTCCCCCTCACGAAAGAAAAAAAGGCTGAAGTTAAGGACCAGGGGCAGGCAAAAAAAAATTAAAAAAAAAACTAAAATTGAAGAAATGTTAAAGAATGTGAGAAAATTGAAGACTAGCCGTCCCACAGGGTCAAAAAAATCGTCACACCCAGGGACATTTGGGTATGGATTAGTGTGGGTACTTCAACGAAAGGTATTTGTGTCACGAATTCCGTGGTGTCTTTCTTTTTTTCGTGGGATGTCTGTAAGTCCATATAAGTCCATTTTTGTACGCGATGTTAATCACAAAAATACGCCTATTTGGGAAAATCATACTTTAGGAGTTATGGTCCTCCAAAGTTCGGATATACTGGGAGTTCCTAAGCATTACTTACACGTCAAAAGACCGCATTTTTTGGGGAGTAGTCGAACACGTTATTTTAACCAAACCAGTGGAATAAAGCCGCAGCAAAAGCGTAGATTTGGAGTTATGGGCCCCCAAATTTAGGGTATTTAAAGGATAACGAGTGTATTTTTGGCAAAAATTTTAGACCAGCGGCAAGCAAAAAATTTTCTTTTGTTCCTACGTATAAAAGTGGACTTATTTATATGGGCTTACAGACATCCCACGACAAAAAGAATGACCTTTTGTTGAAGTACCCACACTAATCCATACCCATATGTCCCTGGGTGTGCCGGCTTTTTGTATGGGCCCCGAAATTTGGGACATGTGGGAGGGTCACTTTTTTTTTATAAAAGTCAAAATAAACTCAGAAAAATTATCTGGCATTTCTCGATAACTCGCTTAGTTATCAAGTTATCGGATTTTGAAATATGAAAAATTATTAAAAAATATATGTACATAAAATTAAATCTTCACATTAAAGCCTTACTAGCTTTATACAAAATCTTGTAAATATGTAATTTTAAATGGCATACTGATTACAAAATTTAAAAATGAAAAAACTATTAAGGATGACGTGTAAGATTGAAAGAATTATACTATCGAATTTAAAACTTAAATATAGCTCCAAGTGGATAAATATAATCTTTGTTTCCATACGTACCACTGCTACCGTTTTCACCATGTTATCAATTTGAATTATATTTGCGTTAAAAAAAATTCATACATACTAGAAAAATATCAAAAGACAACAGGATATATGTACATACGTATGAATGTGCAACTGACATAAATTGAATAATAACTTATAAATTATAACGACTTAAAGATTTAAATAATGGTATAACAATTAAAAAAAAGTCGGTAAGATCCTTACCAACGTTCACTGCGGATTTGGTGTTCGTCAAGGTCATCCTGCAAAGGCGTATGAGTTTTGCATGAATACCAAGCTCAGACATTGCTTCATAGAGTTTCTCCCGTATCTGATTATCGAAGGCCGGCTTATAATCGATAAATAGATGATAGGTGTCGATTTGTTTATCGTGTGTCTTCTCCAGGATTTGGCGTAGCGTGAAAATCTGGTCAGTTGTCGATTTTCCAGGCCTAAAGCCACATTGGTAGGGTCCAATCAGGTCAGCGATAATTGGTTTTCGCAGCTCATCGCCGGCAGCCTTAAACAGCTCCGCCGGTAATCCATCGGCTCCTCCGGCTTTTTTGTTCTTAAGCCGGGCAATAGCTGTTCTGACCTCGTCTTGGTTAGGAGGGGGCAATCGACGTTGCCGTCCATATTTTGATCGATTGTCCCATCGTCATTGGATATCTCAGGTACTAGTAGCGCGGAGAAATGCTCTCTCCATATTCCCAACATGCTCTGCACATCTGCGATGAGATTTCCGTCCTTGTCTTCACAGAATGGGGGCTCTGAACCATGTCCATTAGTTCCGTTTTTCGGGCTTCGTTCTTCCTTCTGTATGTATCAATTTTCTCACTCTCGCGCTTTCTCCACTGCCGTTTCTTACGCCTAAAGAGACGGTTTTCCTCCTTTCTTTTCTCCCTATACCGCTCAGTTGCAGCTCGCTTTGCAATTGACTGAAGCATTGCCATACGTGCAGCGTTCGTCATTTGCAATGCGACACTCTTCATCGTACCACGGTTTATTGCGAAAATGGGTTTCCACTGCGCATCAGGATCTACCTCTTGTAATTGCAGCTTTCCGATGTCCAGCTTCCTCTGCGTCTGGTTTCGTACGATTTTCGCTTAACTTAATCTTGTGTGAACCTTTTCTGCTGTGGCCGTCGGTGGTACAATGGTTAGTGTGCGCGGCTCTTGTACATGAGATCCTGGGTTCGAACCCTGCTCTGACCACCTTAAAATTTATTTCGGCGGCGGTCACCTCGAGTATATAGCCATGAAAAAGCTTCTCAAAATACCGTTCGGAATCGGGGTAAAACTAGGTCCCAATCAGTGAGTGAAAACTGGAGAGCGCACAGCTCAGTGGTTGTGAGAAGCTCTCCCCTGTCCCTTCATGGGATGTAATGGGAAACCATTTATTTTTATTTTTTAACCTTTGCTGCTACCAGGTAGTTATCAGAATCGATGTTAGCTCCTCTGATCACTCGTACGTCCATTACACTGGATGAGTGCCTTCCATCAATTACCACGTGATCAATGTGGTTCTTAGTTCTTTGATCAGGGGATACCCAAGCAGCCTTGTAGATGTCTTTATGTTGGAATCTTGTACCACTAATGACCATCTTTTTTGCCGCGGCAAAGTCAATCAGTCTTATACCGTTGTCGGAACTATCAGCATGTAGACTGAAATTGCCAATAGTTGGATGAAACACATCCTCCCTGCCTACTGTGGCATTAAAATCTCCTGGTACAATCTTAATGTCATGGCCAGGGCAGCGGTCATGCATTGCCTCTAGGAGCTCATAGAATATGTATTTGGCATCATCATCTTTCTCTTCTGTCGGGGCATGCACACAAATTTGGAAAATATAAAAATATTTCGTTTTCGTGCGGATTGTGGCTATACGTTCACTCACAGGACTGAACCTAGAGACTATATGACGCAGTCTTTTGCCATCTACAAATCCGCAACCAAATTCGTGTTTTTCTCATGGCAACTGTAGTATATGTATATCGGAGTTTCTTTTTCTTGTGCAGCCATGTCCTGTCCATCGCATATCCTGGATAGCGGTAATTTCAGCCTTATAACTTTCGAGGACATCTGCCAGTTGGATACTTGCACCGGATCTATATAGAGTTCTCACATTCCAGGTGCATATCCGCAAATCGTGGTCCTTATAACGTTAGCGGGGGTCGTCAACAAATAGTGGTTGTTCATGTTTTCTTGTTCGTTTACGTATTTTCACTGCCATTATGAACGGTGGCGGGAGGCAAACCCAGCCCACCGTGTTTTTAATTTTACCTACTGCCAGGATATTTGATTGCAGCCGCAAATTATTGATCAGACGCTGACCAGGATGCGATATGTCGAACCTGGATTTTCTTCTTTTAGTTTCTATCCGCCGTTGGCCCGTATGTTTGGCTCATCCGCCTTCTAAGGACAAAAGAATATGCCCGATTGTTTGATGAGCTTCAGTGACATCAGTCACCTACTAAACCTGATTTGCCGCTCATTTGTTTCGCCTTCTCACTCTAGATAGCTAACAGAGGTTTCCGAAAAGCCATTGCCCAGGACATAGTGCGTGGAAGTAGTGAATTGCTTAGACTGCCCAATGAAGGAATCGTTTCTAGCCACTCCCAAGTGAATGGCAATCAGAAACTTTCCACCTCCAAGGACAGTCCCATGTCCCGATTTATCTGTCGTTTATAATTAAGCGACAACTCAGCACAACATTACCGGTTTATTGTTTTCATTTCGTTCGTGCCTAATCTGTCAAAGTTCGTTTACATTTTGGTAGAAGGCAAAGAAGACAAACAAATGTAACCAACTTTGACATAAGAGAAATACTCACGCCGGAAAATGTCAAATCAGCTGGCCTAGTGCTTCTATCATTTGTTTATACCATGCATGTTGGCGACATAACATTACCTTGTTAAAAGCGACTTGTGGCATTTATAGTAAACAAAAACAGCACGTCTGAAAATGTTGATTGCAATGGCCAAATACGAGTCGGAAATGTTGGAGTTGGAAGATGAGGAATTGGAGGTATATGGTATAATTCAAGTAATTTATTTTACTAAACTTATTGTTCTACAGATACCATCACCTGAGGCAAGTCTCTATGTTCGGCTCTTCGCTTACTATTTAGTGCAGAATAAGTTGTAAGTAATTGACAATTTTGTTATCCATGAAGTCCACATTTGTGCCTTAAAATCTGCCAAGATCATGCTACAATAAGGTATGCAGTTGGCAAAACGACATGCATTTGTTTTGCGGCTTATACCTATTTTAGGTCCCCCTCACGAAAGAAAAAAAGGCTGAAGTTAAGGACCAGGGGCAGGCAAAAAAAAATTTAAAAAAAAACTAAAATTGAAGAAATATTAAAGAATGTGAGAAAATTGAAGACTAGCCGTCCCACAGGGTCAAAAAAATCGTCACACCCAGGGACATTTGGGTATGGATTAGTGTGGGTACTTCAACGAAAGGTATTTGTGTCACGAATTCCGTGGTGTCTTTCTTTTTTTCGTGGGATGTCTGTAAGTCCATATAAGTCAATTTTTGTACGCGATGTTAATCACAAAAATACGCCTATTTGGGAAAATCATACTTTAGGAGTTATGGTCCTCCAAAGTTCGGATATACTGGGAGTTCCTAAGCATTACTTACAACACGTCAAAAGACCGCATTTTTTGGGGAGTAGTCGAACACGTTATTTTAACCAAACCAGTGGAATAAAGCCGCAGCAAAAGCGTAGATTTGGAGTTATGGGCCCCCAAATTTAGGGTATTTAAAGGATAACGAGTGTATTTTTGGCAACAATTTTAGACCAGCGGCAAGCAAAAAATTTTCTTTTGTTCCTACGTATAAAAGTGGACTTATTTATATGGGCTTACAGACATCCCACGACAAAAAGAATGACCTTTTGTTGAAGTACCCACACTAATCCATACCCATATGTCCCTGGGTGTGCCGGCTTTTTGTATGGGCCCCGAAATTTGGGACATGTGGGAGGGTCACTTTTTTTTTATAAAAGTCAAAATAAACTCAGAAAAATTATCTGGCATTTCTCGATAACTCGCTTAGTTATCAAGTTATCGGATTTTGAAATATGAAAAATTATTAAAAAATATATGTACATAAAATTAAATCTTCACATTAAAGCCTTACTAGCTTTATACAAAATCTTGTAAATATGTAATTTTAAATGGCATACTGATTACAAAATTTAAAAATGAAAAAACTATTAAGGATGACGTGTAAGATTGAAAGAATTATACTATCGAATTTAAAACTTAAATATAGCTCCAAGTGGATAAATATAATCTTTGTTTCCATACGTACCACTGCTACCGTTTTCACCATGTTATCAATTTGAATTATATTTGCGTTAAAAAAAATTCATACATAATAGAAAAATATCAAAAGACAACAGGATATATGTACATACGTATGAATGTGCAACTGACATAAATTGAATAATAACTTATAAATTATAACGACTTAAAGATTTAAATAATGGTATAACAATTAAAAAAAAGTCGGTAAGATCCTTACCAACGTTCACTGCGGATTTGGTGTTCGTCAAGGTCATCCTGCAAAGGCGTATGAGTTTTGCATGAATACCAAGCTCAGACATTGCTTCATAGAGTTTCTCCCGTATCTGATTATCGAAGGCCGGCTTATAATCGATAAATAGATGATAGGTGTCGATTTGTTTATCGTGTGTCTTCTCCAGGATTTGGCGTAGCGTGAAAATCTGGTCAGTTGTCGATTTTCCAGGCCTAAAGCCACATTGGTAGGGTCCAATCAGGTCAGCGATAATTGGTTTTCGCAGCTCATCGCCGGCAGCCTTAAACAGCTCCGCCGGTAATCCATCGGCTCCTCCGGCTTTTTTGTTCTTAAGCCGGGCAATAGCTGTTCTGACCTCGTCTTGGTTAAAATAATAAAATAAATGGTTTCCCATTACATCCCATGAAGGGACCGGGGAGAACTTCTCACAATCACTGAGCTGTGCGCTTTCCAGTTTTCACTCACTGATTGGGACCTACAGTTTTACACCGATTCCGAACGGTATTTTGAGAAGCTTTTTCATGGCTATATACTCGATAGTGTCGCCGTCACTAAGCGAGGTGACCGTCGTCGAAAGAAATTTTAAGGTGGTTGGAGCAGGAATCGAACCCAGGATCTCCTGTACAAGAGGCGCGCACACTACCCATTGCACCACCGACGGTCACCCTCGTCTTGGTTAGGAGGGGGCAATCGACGTTGCCGTCCATATTTTGATCGATTGTCCCATCGTCATTGGATATCTCAGGTACTAGTAGCGCGGAGAAATGCTCTCTTCATATTCCCAACATGCTCTGCACATCTGCGATGAGATTTCCGTCCTTGTCTTCACAGAATGGGGGCTCTGAACCATGTCCATTAGTTCCGTTTTTCGGACTTCTGTATGTATCAATTTTCTCACTCTCGCGCTTTCTCCACTGCCGTTTCTTACGCCTAAAGAGACGGTTTTCCTCCTTTCTTTTCTCCCTATACCGCTCAGTTGCAGCTCGCTTTGCAATTGACTGAAGCATTGCCATACGTGCAGCGTTCGTCATTTGCAATGCGACACTCTTCATCGTACCACGGTTTATTGCGAAAATGGGTTTCCACTGCGCATCAGGATCTACCTCTTGTAATTGCAGCTTTCCGATGTCCAGCTTCCTCTGCGTCTGGTTTCGTACGATTTTCGCTTAACTTAATCTTGTGTGAACCTTTTCTGCTGTGGCCGTCGGTGGTACAATGGTTAGTGTGCGCGGCTCTTGTACATGAGATCCTGGGTTCGAACCCTGCTCTGACCACCTTAAAATTTATTTCGGCGGCGGTCACCTCGAGTATATAGCCATGAAAAAGCTTCTCAAAATACCGTTCGGAATCGGGGTAAAACTAGGTCCCAATCAGTGAGTGAAAACTGGAGAGCGCACAGCTCAGTGGTTGTGAGAAGCTCTCCCCTGTCCCTTCATGGGATGTAATGGGAAACCATTTATTTTTATTTTTTAACCTTTGCTGCTACCAGGTAGTTATCAGAATCGATGTTAGCTCCTCTGATCACTCGTACGTCCATTACACTGGATGAGTGCCTTCCATCAATTACCACGTGATCAATGTGGTTCTTAGTTCTTTGATCAGGGGATACCCAAGCAGCCTTGTGGATGTCTTTATGTTGGAATCTTGTACCACTAATGACCATCTTTTTTGCCGCGGCAAAGTCAATCAGTCTTATACCGTTGTCGGAACTATCAGCATGTAGACTGAAATTGCCAATAGTTGGATGAAACACATCCTCCCTGCCTACTGTGGCATTAAAATCTCCTGGTACAATCTTAATGTCATGGCCAGGGCAGCGGTCATGCATTGCCTCTAGGAGCTCATAGAATATGTATTTGGCATCATCATCTTTCTCTTCTGTCGGGGCATGCACACAAATTTGGAAAATATAAAAATATTTCGTTTTCGTGCGGATTGTGGCTATACGTTCACTCACAGGACTGAACCTAGAGACTATATGACGCAGTCTTTTGCCATCTACAAATCCGCAACCAAATTCGTGTTTTTCTCATGGCAACTGTAGTATATGTATATCGGAGTTTCTTTTTCTTGTGCAGCCATGTCCTGTCCATCGCATATCCTGGATAGCGGTAATTTCAGCCTTATAACTTTCGAGGACATCTGCCAGTTGGATACTTGCACCGGATCTATATAGAGTTCTCACATTCCAGGTGCATATCCGCAAATCGTGGTCCTTATAACGTTAGCGGGGGTCGTCAACAAATAGTGGTTGTTCATGTTTTCTTGTTCGTTTACGTATTTTCACTGCCATTATGAACGGTGGCGGGAGGCAAACCCAGCCCACCGTGTTTTTAATTTTACCTACTGCCAGGATATTTGATTGCAGCCGCAAATTATTGATCAGACGCTGACCAGGATGCGATATGTCGAACCTGGATTTTCTTCTTTTAGTTTCTATCCGCCGTTGGCCCGTATGTTTGGCTCATCCGCCTTCTAAGGACAAAAGAATATGCCCGATTGTTTGATGAGCTTCAGTGACATCAGTCACCTACTAAACCTGATTTGCCGCTCATTTGTTTCGCCTTCTCACTCTAGATAGCTAACAGAGGTTTCCGAAAAGCCATTGCCCAGGACATAGTGCGTGGGAGTAGTGAATTGCTTAGACTGCCCAATGAAGGAATCGTTTCTAGCCACTCCCAAGTGAATGGCAATCAGAAACTTTCCACCTCCAAGGACAGTCCCATGTCCCGATTTATCTGTCGTTTATAATTAAGCGACAACTCAGCACAACATTACCGGTTTATTGTTTTCATTTCGTTCGTGCCTAATCTGTCAAAGTTCGTTTACATTTTGGTAGAAGGCAAAGAAGACAAACAAATGTAACCAACTTTGACATAAGAGAAATACTCACGCCGGAAAATGTCAAATCAGCTGGCCTAGTGCTTCTATCATTTGTTTATACCATGCATGTTGGCGACATAACATTACCTTGTTAAAAGCGACTTGTGGCATTTATAGTAAACAAAAACAGCACGTCTGAAAATGTTGATTGCAATGGCCAAATACGAGTCGGAAATGTTGGAGTTGGAAGATGAGGAATTGGAGGTATATGGTATAATTCAAGTAATTTATTTTACTAAACTTATTGTTCTACAGATACCATCGCCTGAGGCAAGTCTCTATGTTCGGCTCTTCGCTTACTATTTAGTGCAGAATAAGTTGTAAGTAATTGACAATTTTGTTATCCATGAAGTCCACATTTGTGCCTTAAAATCTGCCAAGATCATGCTACAATAAGGTATGCAGTTGGCAAAACGACATGCATTTGTTTTGCGGCTTATACCTATTTTAGGTCCCCCTCACGAAAGAAAAAAAGGCTGAAGTTAAGGACCAGGGGCAGGCAAAAAAAAATTAAAAAAAAACTAAAATTGAAGAAATATTAAAGAATGTGAGAAAATTGAAGACTAGCCGTCCCACAGGGTCAAAAAAATCGTCACACCCAGGGACATTTGGGTATGGATTAGTGTGGGTACTTCAACGAAAGGTATTTGTGTCACGAATTCCGTGGTGTCTTTCTTTTTTTCGTGGGATGTCTGTAAGTCCATATAAGTCCATTTTTGTACGCGATGTTAATCACAAAAATACGCCTATTTGGGAAAATCATACTTTAGGAGTTATGGTCCTCCAAAGTTCGGATATACTGGGAGTTCCTAAGCATTACTTACACGTCAAAAGACCGCATTTTTTGGGGAGTAGTCGAACACGTTATTTTAACCAAACCAGTGGAATAAAGCCGCAGCAAAAGCGTAGATTTGGAGTTATGGGCCCCCAAATTTAGGGTATTTAAAGGATAACGAGTGTATTTTTGGCAAAAATTTTAGACCAGCGGCAAGCAAAAAATTTTCTTTTGTTCCTACGTATAAAAGTGGACTTATTTATATGGGCTTACAGACATCCCACGACAAAAAGAATGACCTTTTGTTGAAGTACCCACACTAATCCATACCCATATGTCCCTGGGTGTGCCGGCTTTTTGTATGGGCCCCGAAATTTGGGACATGTGGGAGGGTCACTTTTTTTTTATAAAAGTCAAAATAAACTCAGAAAAATTATCTGGCATTTCTCGATAACTCGCTTAGTTATCAAGTTATCGGATTTTGAAATATGAAAAATTATTAAAAAATATATGTACATAAAATTAAATCTTCACATTAAAGCCTTACTAGCTTTATACAAAATCTTGTAAATATGTAATTTTAAATGGCATACTGATTACAAAATTTAAAAATGAAAAAACTATTAAGGATGACGTGTAAGATTGAAAGAATTATACTATCGAATTTGAAACTTAAATATAGCTCCAAGTGGATAAATATAATCTTTGTTTCCATACGTACCACTGCTACCGTTTTCACCATGTTATCAATTTGAATTATATTTGCGTTAAAAAAAATTCATACATAATAGAAAAATATCAAAAGACAACAGGATATATGTACATACGTATGAATGTGCAACTGACATAAATTGAATAATAACTTATAAATTATAACGACTTAAAGATTTAAATAATGGTATAACAATTAAAAAAAAGTCGGTAAGATCCTTACCAACGTTCACTGCGGATTTGGTGTTCGTCAAGGTCATCCTGCAAAGGCGTATGAGTTTTGCATGAATACCAAGCTCAGACATTGCTTCATAGAGTTTCTCCCGTATCTGATTATCGAAGGCCGGCTTATAATCGATAAATAGATGATAGGTGTCGATTTGTTTATCGTGTGTCTTCTCCAGGATTTGGCGTAGCGTGAAAATCTGGTCAGTTGTCGATTTTCCAGGCCTAAAGCCACATTGGTAGGGTCCAATCAGGTCAGCGATAATTGGTTTTCGCAGCTCATCGCCGGCAGCCTTAAACAGCTCCGCCGGTAATCCATCGGCTCCTCCGGCTTTTTTGTTCTTAAGCCGGGCAATAGCTGTTCTGACCTCGTCTTGGTTAGGAGGGGGCAATCGACGTTGCCGTCCATATTTTGATCGATTGTCCCATCGTCATTGGATATCTCAGGTACTAGTAGCGCGGAGAAATGCTCTCTCCATATTCCCAACATGCTCTGCACATCTGCGATGAGATTTCCGTCCTTGTCTTCACAGAATGGGGGCTCTGAACCATGTCCATTAGTTCCGTTTTTCGGGCTTCGTTCTTCCTTCTGTATGTATCAATTTTCTCACTCTCGCGCTTTCTCCACTGCCGTTTCTTACGCCTAAAGAGACGGTTTTCCTCCTTTCTTTTCTCCCTATACCGCTCAGTTGCAGCTCGCTTTGCAATTGACTGAAGCATTGCCATACGTGCAGCGTTCGTCATTTGCAATGCGACACTCTTCATCGTACCACGGTTTATTGCGAAAATGGGTTTCCACTGCGCATCAGGATCTACCTCTTGTAATTGCAGCTTTCCGATGTCCAGCTTCCTCTGCGTCTGGTTTCGTACGATTTTCGCTTAACTTAATCTTGTGTGAACCTTTTCTGCTGTGGCCGTCGGTGGTACAATAGTTAGTGTGCGCGGCTCTTGTACATGAGATCCTGGGTTCGAACCCTGCTCTGACCACCTTAAAATTTATTTCGGCGGCGGTCACCTCGAGTATATAGCCATGAAAAAGCTTCTCAAAATACCGTTCGGAATCGGGGTAAAACTAGGTCCCAATCAGTGAGTGAAAACTGGAGAGCGCACAGCTCAGTGGTTGTGAGAAGCTCTCCCCTGTCCCTTCATGGGATGTAATGGGAAACCATTTATTTTTATTTTTTAACCTTTGCTGCTACCAGGTAGTTATCAGAATCGATGTTAGCTCCTCTGATCACTCGTACGTCCATTACACTGGATGAGTGCCTTCCATCAATTACCACGTGATCAATGTGGTTCTTAGTTCTTTGATCAGGGGATACCCAAGCAGCCTTGTGGATGTCTTTATGTTGGAATCTTGTACCACTAATGACCATCTTTTTTGCCGCGGCAAAGTCAATCAGTCTTATACCGTTGTCGGAACTATCAGCATGTAGACTGAAATTGCCAATAGTTGGATGAAACACATCCTCCCTGCCTACTGTGGCATTAAAATCTCCTGGTACAATCTTAATGTCATGGCCAGGGCAGCGGTCATGCATTGCCTCTAGGAGCTCATAGAATATGTATTTGGCATCATCATCTTTCTCTTCTGTCGGGGCATGCACACAAATTTGGAAAATATAAAAATATTTCGTTTTCGTGCGGATTGTGGCTATACGTTCACTCACAGGACTGAACCTAGAGACTATATGACGCAGTCTTTTGCCATCTACAAATCCGCAACCAAATTCGTGTTTTTCTCATGGCAACTGTAGTATATGTACTTATATCGGAGTTTCTTTTTCTTGTGCAGCCATGTCCTGTCCATCGCATATCCTGGATAGCGGTAATTTCAGCCTTATAACTTTCGAGGACATCTGCCAGTTGGATACTTGCACCGGATCTATATAGAGTTCTCACATTCCAGGTGCATATCCGCAAATCGTGGTCCTTATAACGTTAGCGGGGGTCGTCAACAAATAGTGGTTGTTCATGTTTTCTTGTTCGTTTACGTATTTTCACTGCCATTATGAACGGTGGCGGGAGGCAAACCCAGCCCACCGTGTTTTTAATTTTACCTACTGCCAGGATATTTGATTGCAGCCGCAAATTATTGATCAGACGCTGACCAGGATGCGATATGTCGAACCTGGATTTTCTTCTTTTAGTTTCTATCCGCCGTTGGCCCGTATGTTTGGCTCATCCGCCTTCTAAGGACAAAAGAATATGCCCGATTGTTTGATGAGCTTCAGTGACATCAGTCACCTACTAAACCTGATTTGCCGCTCATTTGTTTCGCCTTCTCACTCTAGATAGCTAACAGAGGTTTCCGAAAAGCCATTGCCCAGGACATAGTGCGTGGAAGTAGTGAATTGCTTAGACTGCCCAATAAAGGAATCGTTTCTAGCCACTCCCAAGTGAATGGCAATCAGAAACTTTCCACCTCCAAGGACAGTCCCATGTCCCGATTTATCTGTCGTTTATAATTAAGCGACAACTCAGCACAACATTACCGGTTTATTGTTTTCATTTCGTTCGTGCCTAATCTGTCAAAGTTCGTTTACATTTTTGTTTTTGTTTACATTATTAGTTTGATCACAACGTTTAAAAGAATTTGTAATAAAGTAGATCGATTTATTTGCGAAAACAAGTACGAAATTTGGCATAGGTCTATTTTACCGACAACTCTGTGATCGGTACAAAGTCCTAATTAAACGCTAAAACAATTACGCTGAGTCTATCAATATATTCTGTTCCCCGTCTCAGTCCACGATTCCCGAGATATGGGCCTCCAAAGGTCCAACGCATCAGTAATCCGATTAGGTCAATATATGTATCGATGGTAATCTGTCGGATATGCCCTCCTAATGGCTTTAAAAAATTTAATTATATTAACCCTTTGAGGACCAAACTCAAAATTTCTATTTTTTGTCAAAAATTTCATTATGTCCAAATATGACCTATATTTAGGTATGTAAAATGTATATAGTCTTATAGACAAGGCTTTAACATTTAATACGAAATATAATATGCGTGAATAACCCTTCCAAAGATCAGAGATATTGGAGTTTAAAAAAATATAGAAATTATTTCGAAGAAATCGCGCGATTTTTTCGAAATAATTTTTCGATTGCAGCGGTATTCATTTCAATTTCATCCATTTCAATCCAAACGTATTGATTTCGAAATATAATATGCGTGATTAACCCGTCAAAGACCAACGATATTGAAGCTTAAAAAATATACAAATTATATCGAAAAAATCGCGCGATTTTTGTTTCAATTTCATTGATTTCAAATTCAAATACATTCATTTGGAAATATAATATGCGTGAACAACCCTTCAAACACGGGAGATATTGAAGTTTAAAAATACAGTGGTGGTCCAGTATAACGTTTGATATAATGTCCAGGGTCGTTCGGTATATCGAAAATTCGTTATATCGAAATATATATTTCTTTTCATAAATATTAGCATAGTAGCAAGTTAAACTCTATTCGTATTATATTAATTCATTTATTTAAAAAAAAGGGAAAAATTTACATACATGAGCAAAATTATTTATTTTTAGAAAAAAAATCTGCAATATGTGTTTGTTTTTTTTAATTGTTGTACTGAAGTCAATAGCTTGTTCTTGCAATCTCCTTAAAATAAATACTTTGGTGTGCTCAATTCCATTTTCTTCTGCCCAGTTGATGCACGTTTGGAAAGCATTAACCCTTCTACCCTTCCTATGATCCTTTGGGTCAATATGACCCAATATTAAAATGTAAGCAAAATTTCATATTTAATATAGGAAATTTATTTGTTGTGTTGTTTTTTTATTTAGTATAATAAAAAATAATGAAAACTAAAATAAATAAGCCCTTCCTGAGCAATTATTAAAAAAAAATATATATGAAATAAAATTCAATTTAAAATTCAGCCTTTTTTTTGAAAATAATAAAATAATAATTATATTTTTAATACTAATGTATACAAATTTAAGAATTTTTGTGACAATTTATACACAATTTGACCATGTGCTCTTTGCAAATAAATTTTTTACAAGAATCACATTTAGTGGAATACTTATTTGAATTCCTTCCATGTTGACAAAAGAAAGACCGCTGTCGTTTATTTGGTAGATTACTGGACAATGGAGTATTTGTAGTATTTTGTTTAGAACATTGCGAGGCACCTGTGAGATCATTTTGTTGTTGAATATTATTAACAAGATTTCTTGCTGATGGTCTTGGTGTGGCAAAACCTTTCTTCGCAAAATATTCTCATTTATTAGCTGATCTGCAAGTTCTACTAGATAAAGCCTGCATCTGAAGTTTTTATTGAAATTCCAGGCAGGATTCATATCAGTCCATATGACGTAGGAGTTATATGCTGATACATCTATCATATTTGAAAACAATGCAACAGGCAATCGCTTAGTCGCTTACATGTGCAATTAGCAACTAGTTGGTCAAGCGCATCAACTTCAGCTTTCATTTGGTTGTAATGATGTATTATTTCAGGTTTTTTTTTTCATCGTCTCTTACATCGGCTGAATGATGAAGAGAACTTAAGAGGAGAACGTATTTAATTTTTTTTGGAACATAGGATGCTATAGTTATATCATTTGAAAACAAAAAATCAGAGTGCAATACGGGCTTGTTTTTCATATCCAGAATTTTTGGTGGCAAAAAAGTTTTATTTTTACGGACAGTGCCAACTAATGTAATATTCCGACAAAGTAGTTGAATGGCAAGATTGTATGTAGTAAAAAAATTATCACATGTAATTGTGCATCCCTTTGGGAGAGGGTCTGATAATGTTAGCACCACTCTCTCGCCTAAATTAAAAATATGGAAATATAATAAATGTAATACGAAGTACAAAAGTCTCACCTTGATTTTTTTCTGGCTGTGTATTTCTTGCTCTGCCTGTGTACACTTCCATATTCCAGCCATATTTAGTTGTGGAATCGCAAAGTGCCCAAATTTGTATGCCATATCTGGCGGGCTTTGATGGAATATATTGCCTAAAACTGCACCGACCTCGAAATGGAACCAATTGTTCATCTACAGTAACATTTTCATGTGGATTGTAAAAAACTTTGAGCTGATTACTCCACTTGTCCCAAACGTTTCTTATCGGTGCAAGTTTGTCACGAATTCTTCTTTCTTCTCTATCTTCAGAGCTGTCAAACCGTAGGCACTTTGATATGCTCGCAAATCGCTTGAGACTCATTGTTGCTCGAAAAATAGGTCTTCCGTTTTTTTCATTCCACAAGCTAGTGAGATTTTCTCCATGAGATTTATAAACTGCCATTATTTGTAATCCAACATACATATGCATCAAGCTCTATCATATCAATGTTTTGCCAATTAATTCCATATAATTCTACACCTTTTTGATTTGTCATTTGAATCACAATATTTTTTATATTTGGTGATATAACAAATCGAACGAAGACTTTATATCTGTAACCATAGATGTTGCTCTTTTGGTAGGTCCAGGCTTATTCAATAAAATTTGATTTTTTGGTAACTTGCCTGTTTGAAGTAGTGGCTGTTCTTTCCAAACTACACTTTTGTCCTTAGATAAATATGTAACTGAAGTGCTGTGATCTATTTCTACTGCGTCTTCCACCTCCACGCTTTCAACGCTATTATTTGACGATGAATATAATTCGTCTTCTGCATCGCTGTCGGGTGAAAAAATTTCGTCTTCATCACTATCATCAAAAATGTCATCATCTTCGTCATTCATTTTTTGTTGCAACTGAAGATCACTAAGAATCTGAAGCAATTTCATTATGGAACAATCATATATTAGAAATTTTATTTTACAATAAAAAAAATACTCAATTATGATGAATTACAAAAAAAATATATGTATGCACGCTGATCACCAAAAATTAAACTGAACTCATTGAAAGAAAGTATTCTAATGAGACAAAAGTTCTAGCATCATCATAGCGAAATATTATTTTTTTCATATACAAAACGGGGAATCACCGAATTGCAATTTGAATGAACTCTTTTGTGTACAATGTGTTTGTGTCAATGCGTTACCATATCATCATAAAACAAATTTCAAAAGATACCTTTGCGGGATTCTCCAAATCCCACCCACAGTTGGAGAATAATAAAATTTTAAATGAAAAAATATTCAATGAAAACGATTTTATTGATTATTTGACTCAAAAAATGATTGATCGATGATTTTGAATGAAGATGAACTCAACTCAATGATATTCAATAGGAAAGAAATGGTAAAGTGGGATTAAACTTACAATATCGCTAGTTGGGTCATATTGACCCAAAGGATATTAAATGTGTGTAAATCGTGTTTTGACATGTGGAGGGGGGAGGAAAAATTTAAATTTTATTATTTTCTTTTAAAAGCATAATTTTCCTCCCTGTAATGGATGAATTAAAGTTTCACGTTCATATCTTATAACTAAAGGGAAAAGTTTTGCGTTTGAAAATCAAAATTGGGTCAAATTGACCCAAGGAGTGCAGAAGGGTTAATGGCATCACTATGCTTTACTTTCTCGGGCGAAGCTGCGTTATCATCTTCAAACAGAATCTTATCATCGTTATCATCGTCAACAAATGTCACAATAAATAAACGGGGAATTCCCTTTTTAAAAATTAGGCAAATGAAATGTTTTCTATGTGTAAGTGCACAAAGCAAACAAACAAAAATAACAAAGAATAAAACAAAGCATAGAAAAAGAGAGCATTCGTTATATAGAATACTTAATTTTTCAACCGTTCGTTATTTAGAGTCATTCATCAATGTAAAAATTATTTCGAAAAAATCGGCGGATTATTCCGAAATAATTTTTCATTTCAATTTCATTGATTTCAAATTCAAATGCATTCATTCAAAATATAATATGTTGTCTTCAGCCAGTGGCATCGTAATGTTTGTCAGTATGTTTTTGTAAATGTACTGGTCCATTTTAGTAATAATCTTGCGAATTGCCACCACCATGCTTAACCGGGTGTACTTTGGGTGACGCGACCGAAGTGTGATGCAACCGATGCGTGAAATCATCGACTCCGAAGTATGTCATCGGTTTGTAGAGATTTTTTTACAAACGCTAGTCGGATATTTTTTTCTCATTCAGACGTCTTCTTATTGTCCTGGACGATATATTAGTACCAAAATCCGAAGAAATCTCATTTTTAATTTTACTTGAGCTCTTGGAAGTATTTTTAACAGCTGCTTTGTAAATTAAGCTATCCTACCTTGGTGTAGGTTTTCAGGGTGTGTTTGCAAGGTGCTGTTTGACATTTTTGATGGTAGCATATTGTTTCATGTGTTCCAGTGCATTGGAAATCTTGGATCTGGAACATTTAAACAGCTTGGAAGACTCCAGTACTGTTTTTCCATCGGTATTAATTTTTTAGATCAGTTTTCGCTCGGCATCCGAACTCGTAAGCACCTCTGGCCATTTCTAACAAAATATTTTGATGTAGTATATACAAATTGATATTTGTCGACCATTTTCCTTCAATTTTAAGAAATATAATAAGTTGAGCTCGAGGTCAGTAGTTTTCCATTCCATGTAAGGATCCGATATTTCGCGATTCTTTGAATCGCATCTTCAGGGTTATCTAAACATTCAGCCTTATTATAAGTATCAGTAGATTTATATTTCAATTCTATTTCATTACTCTTAAGTTTATCCCTGATGAAATGATATCTGATGTCAATATGTTTATCCCTACAGTGATAGACAGGATTTCTAACAAGTTGTTGGGCGATCAAATTATCTCCATACAAAATAACTAGTAATTTGACGTCATGTTCTCCAAGCTCACCCAGCAAACTCTTCAGATATCACAGTGCAACAGTGGGTCTTGGGCCTCAACTAAACCAAAAAATTGTGAAAGTACTTGGATGTGGTACCACAAAACCCCGCTCGGTTTTGCCCCTATACGTAACAATTTTTTTTACAGACCGTAGAAAATGTTGGAAGTGGTCAGGGCACTATTTCAGAATTTTCTTCAATAATTCCTAAACAGCTTGAAATATTTGGCGTGCCATCTTTTACAGGCCGTAGAAAATTTTGGAGGTGGATTTTACTTCAATAATTCCTAAACAGCTTGAAATATTACATTGTAATCTATTGTAGAAATATTGTAGCTAGTTTCCCACTTCACAATTCCCTCTAATGTATTTCTATGGAAAAGTACACAGTTAATCGATTATTTCACGAAACGTCATTGAAAATTGCACATATTTTATATGTGTTGACAATTCTTGCTTAACGGTAAATAAACTGCGGTAGCTGTCTTCAAAAGAATTGTAGCTTATAAATTTCATGGTAACTTTCTAAATACACTAATTGACAAAAATTATATTTAGAGCTCCATAATTGGTGTAGAAATGCTGCGTTTAACCATATTCTTTAAATATTCACCTATATGTATTCAATATTAAACAAATTACAAATCGATATCTTCTACGAAGTTGTAGAGGGTTAATATACTTAACAATATTGTCAATTACACTAATGAACAAAAATTACATTTTGGGTTACAAAATGATTGCACCAATTCAGAAATTTAAAATTTTTTAAAATTTTCGCTTATAATTTCTAGACTATTAACACAGGAAAGTTGTACAACTTAAGGCTTTCGAAAAAATATTACCCGATGAGAAATATTTTGTTCCGTCAAAATCAAACTATAACTCCGAAGAACTTTTCAACATATTATTCGACTTAAGCCTTTTCCAATCGAATGGCGTACTTAATGATGATTTTAAACTATTGGATTTAATTTTCGGGAATGAAACTTCAGATTATTACATCAAACGTGCGAACGCTATAATAACTCCTGAAGATCGATATCACTCTACCATTGAAATTAATATATCTGTTCCGCATATGATGTTATTATATATGTAGTTACCTCTTACCTCTTCTTCGAAAGATGTTAAAGCTTTCTGTTTCAAACAAGCTAATTGAAATTTGTTAAATGGACATTTAAACTATATAAACTGGTATAATATGTTATCGATGTCCACGGCTACAACAGTAGATATTGATCGTTAACTGAGGTTTTCTTCAACAAGATATATTATTTTGTGGACATTTGTATCCCTAAACAAATTACTAGATTACTGTCTGGACCTCCCTGGAATTCATACTAATAAACTGGCTAGAGCTAAGAATAATAATAACAAACATTAAAGGAAATACAAACAAACTGGTTCTCTTATTGAACATCTCCCATGTTTGATTAGTCGCGCAAAATATAACTCGTTGAATAATTTTAAACGTGATCCAAAATTGTTTTTCAAATTTGTTAACTTAAAAAAACGGTATCTAATGGTTTGAAGAATGTTACATTTTGGTATAACAGTGGACCTGATACAATTCCCGGAAGTATCTTAGTTCAATGTGCTGATGCTATAGCTATCACACTGACTCTCATCTTTAATGCTTCAATTAAATATGTATATTTTCCGAAAATGTGAAAGGGGTTTCTTACATTACTGAGCTTTTTAAATCTGGAAATAAATCTGATATCACAAATTATAGAGGTATTGCAAAATTAAATTCTATACCGAAACTCGGTGAAAAACTCATAACGGATCACCTATGCCCTCAAGTAAATACCTTCTCCTTTCCAACATGGTTTACATTAAAGATGTTCGACTTCAACAAATCT
This sequence comes from Phaonia tiefii, assembly GCA_963931995.1. Lineage (NCBI taxonomy): Eukaryota > Metazoa > Arthropoda > Insecta > Diptera > Muscidae > Phaonia > Phaonia tiefii. The sequence continues at coordinate 138,542,320 of OZ008368.1, forward strand.
TATGCAACTTACAACTTTAGTAAATCGTGGTTTTCTTCAAGGAAAACAACCTGATGCGGTTTATACAGACTTCAGCAAGGCGTTCGACATGGTTATCCATAAACTGCGTCTAATGAAATTATAAGCACATTGGACGGGGTTTACTGAACTTAGCTTAAAAAGGATAAACTCTTATCTGGCAAACCGTACCAGGCGTACCGCAAGGCAGCCATCTTGGACCTATTTTGTTTTCACTATTTATTAATGATTTACCTCAATCTATTAAATTTTCGAATATTTTGATGTATGCTGATGATATGAAGGTTTTTCTGAGTTACGGCCAATTATTGGCACAAAAGTTCATCTAAGATGACTTGGATTCATTCTACACATGGTGTAATTTAAATCTGATGGAGTTGAAGCTTGGAAAGTGCAAACGTATGTGTTTCTTTAGAACGAAGCCGATGTCTACAAATTATGCGCTGGACTGTCTTAGTGTTTTACTGGACCCAAGCTGAACTTCATTTCTCACATCACTATCACGGTTAACAAGGTCAAAGGTGTAGTTGGTTTTATACAACGTTGGGCTAAAGAATTTAACGATCCCTACGAATGAAATGTGCATCGATATTTGGGACCCTGTTTATCAAACTCACGTCGACAGTATTGAGTCAGTACAAAATCAGTTCCTTTTGTTCTGTTTTCGTAGTCTGAACTTCAATCAATTAAATCTCCCATCTTATACCAGTGAACATTAAAAAACCTCAGATCCATGCTCAACATATCGTTTTTTCTGAATTTAATTAATGGTGATTCCTCAACGACGAACACGCTACTTATCACCATTATCTGTTCAATTTTGTAGAGCATATTACGCAAATGCTGAACCTCTCACGATAATTTAATAAATTATTGATTGATTGATTACACTGTGTGTAATTTTTTAAGTCATGGCAAAATAACCATATACAGACACCACTACGTCATAAAAGACTAAAAAAAAAAAAGACCCGTGTCTCCCAATTTTTCCCAAAGTCATGCACTTTTTTTGTTATGGGCCGCCAAAAATTTGGGGCCTCGGTATCATTTTCGTAAAATGTGATCATTTTCTCAGGCTCATATCTTGCAAACCGTTCAGAATTTCGATTTACTCTCTGAGGCAAAGTTGTAGCTCTTGTCATAAAGAACAAAAATTGAGAACATATAAAATCAAAAAAACTTGACCTTCCAGATCAAAATCGCAAAAAACTTAAAAAAATTCGATTTTTTTTTACCTTTTTTCCCGTGTTCAGGTCCATAGGTGGCAAACCGTTCAAAATTCAAGGAAACAATCAACTACAAAAAATTACCTAAGATCTCAATAAACAAATTTCTAGAACATATAGGGCCGTTATTATAACTTTCCAATAGCTAAAGTTGGGATGATATCTGACAGATTATTAGTTTTTCGTTATTATAAGCATACTTTAGGCTAAAAGTGACCGATAAGCTAAAGGAAAGATAGTGTTGCCTTTAACTTTTAACGTAAGGTTTATGTATTTAAAGTTGCCACATTTTCTGATATGTATATGCAGGAGAAGAAATTAATTGACATTAATTTAGCTTTGAAAATAAAAACTGAAAATGGAAAGCAGTCCACGTTTGTGTTATGTAAACGAGCCTCCACCAGATCTACCAACAGAACCTCTTCTTCTTCCAAGTAGTTTTTGGCTTGTTTTCCTCTTGTTTCCTTGATTGGCGTCGTCATTTTAATATTTTTTCAAAAATTCAAAAATTTTTAGATTGCTTGTAAATAAACAAATAAAAGTATGTTGCCACTACGTAACTATTTTTATTATAAACCAATTCATTTGGTCAAATATAATCGGTTTTTTCTTTGGTATTGACACATTATCAAAAATATTAATTTTATTTTACCGGGAGGTTGTAATAACGAAAAACATTTAATGGCCACTTTATTGCTCACTTCAGCTAAAGTTACCTTTTACTAACATTTACTTTGAAGGTAAGTTATAATAATGGGCCATAAACTTCCTAGAGATGATTCTTAACACTGTTTAGGTAGCACGCAAAAGTGAAAAATTTGCCGAAAATTTTTTAATTTCATTTTTTTACCTTTTTCTCCTGTTCAGGTCCATAGGTAGCAAAAAATTAAATATGCCTGGCCAGAACCATGTGCATTCTTCAGTCTATGTTGTTGTATTTGTTCATCCACACTTCCTCTTGGCCTCCACGAGTTACATTGGAATTGATTCAGAGGTGAGCGTGAATCCCAATTACAAAGAAAACAAAAGAATTTTGGGAAGCCGCCCTTATCGATAATCCCTTGCAAAATGTTGATGACCTTCAAATCACAGCAAATCTTCCATTTATTTTCGTAATATTTGATTTTTTCCATTATATCTTTCAATGTTTCATAGCTTTCTTTCATGTTGATACCCATTGCTAGCGGAATGGAAGGTTTTCGGTTCGACACATGCAACAAGACTGCTTTCAAGCTTGAAACAGAACCATCAATAAATAATCTCCACTCACTAGCGATGTAGTTCATTCCCATTTTTACCACCAAAGCTTTTATATCGTTGCAGTAAGCGAACGAATTGTCATCATTTAGAGTGTAGAGCATCTGAAATTCAGCTTGTCGTTTGCGGTACGCCGTAGAGTTAACATTAGCATGTGTGAGTTTTCTTTGCTTTAAAAAAGCTGTCAAAAATATTGGAAGTCGCTGCGATAATCCCAATATGGCCACAATGAAATCCATTTCCATTTGTGTTATTAGTTGTGGTCCATCTCTTCCCTGTTGGGGCTCATAATCGGTATCAAATGGATCTTCATAAGTAACACCACTTGATGTACTCATTGCTGTAAATTCTGTAGTACGATCTGGAGTTGGCGGCCTTGGTGATACAAAATTTTCAGGTGCAAGCACTGGTAGTGTGGCTGTTGCAGTTGCTTTATAAATTTTGTTCTTCTCAGAATGTCGATTTAGACGACATGTGTAATTTACGCATGCATAGCAACTGGTTGCATCATGATCACCTGGGCGATTAATCCAGTTTACCGGCTTACAATACTTCATAGTACCTCTGCCTCCACTCAACCATGCCATGAGATTGTTATAACATTGGCGACACACTGTATTAGGTGTGTAATTTTCACCGGTCAAGTCCACTTCGTCGAAAAACAATGTATATGCTCTTTTGAATTCACTAGTTAAAAGATTCTTTTCCTTCTGAAATCTTGTAGATGTTTTTTTCTGGTTTGATGACCGCAAACGTAGCAAAATAAATCAATATTTTTACACTGCATATTGAAATTGTCAGTTGCCAATGTTGTGTGCGAATTATACTGTAGCACTTTCACTTTTTTTACTTTCACTTTATAACTTTCACCGCTGAGCTCTCGTTGACGTCGCGCTGTGTAATGCCTCGATGTGAGCGTCGTGTCGCTCTTATATTGTGTGCTGCGTCCCTTGTTGCGTGTGCTGAGCTTACTGCATTGCCTGTGCTGCTGCTGTCGGGGCATGATCGCGCGATACCTAAGCGCTACCTAAACGGTGTTAACCCTTGGACAAACACATGGTTCTGCCCAGGCATATTTAATTTTTTGCTACCTATGGACCTGAACAGGAGAAAAAGGTAAAAAAAAATGAAATTAAAAAATTTTCGGCAAATTTTTCACTTTTGCGTGCTACCTAGACAGTGTTAAGAATCATCTCTAGGAAGTTTATATGTTCTAGAAATTTGTTTATTGAGATCTTAGGTAAATTTTTGTAGTTGATTGTTTCCTTGAATTTTGAACGGTTTGCTACCTATGGACCTGAACACGGGAAAAAAGGTAAAAAAAATCGAATTTTTTTAAGTTTTTTGCGATTTTGATCTGGAAGGTGAAGTTTTTTTGATTTTATATGTTCGCAATTTTTGTTCTCTATGACAAGAGCTACAACTTTGCCTCAGAGAGTAAAAAATTCTGAACGGTTTGCAAGATATGAGCCTGAGAAAATGATCACATTTTACGAAAATGATACCGAGGCCCCAAATCTTTGGCGGCCCATAAAAAAAAAGTGCATGACTTTGGGAAAAATTGGGAGACACGGGTCTTTTTTTTTTTAGTCTTTTATCACGTAGTGGTGTCCGTATATGGTTATTTTTTTTCGTGTTGCACTGTGTTATTATTGATTTCGGTATGAACATATATGTAGTTATATAATTTTTATATAACAATTTATATAATTTTTTATAACAATATAATTTTTGATGTGTTAACATCTATAGCGGCGTATAGGGACTAAATCTATCAAAGTCAGATTTTATGCTGCTGCTAAAACCAGATTTTATGCTGCTGCTAAAACCAGATTTTCTGCGACTGCGAAAGAGAATAATGACGTGTTAAACAAAAGTGAGCGAGCAAGAGAGCAATGAAAGAGTGGTGTGGCAGAGGTGAGGCAAACGAAATTGTGTCTATACCGTATGTATTAACATAATAATGTATGTATGAACATGTGTCTGTTGCTGTTGTTGAACGGAGATATAAAGCATAGCCACGCAAAATTTCATTTGCAAGCCACACAAAATTTCATTTGCAAGGCTTGCGCAGTCGACGTTATAGTGACACACTACTTCCCTACTTCGTGCAAAGTATGTGTGATGTTGTGTGTTTGGTTGTTTCGTTGTTGTTGCTATGGCCAAACAAAGCGAGTCATTTGATGTTCAGCATTGCCCGGTGTATAAAAAAAAACTATTATTTTTTATTTTCCAATGTAACATTTACTAATGTGTTGATAGAAATCGAACAGGTACCGTGTAGAAAAAAGGTGTTAACACATCATCCGTGAGTTCGAACACTCATTGATTTTTTTTTAAATTCTTAATTACTTCCCATAAATTTTGTAAATAGTCTGTAAGGATAATTTCTATAGCCAAATAAATCACTAAAATAAACTCATCCGCCTATGGCCATGTAAAATGGAGAGAGCTATGGAACCCTCTGAAAATTACTTTATAGCTGTCGCGTCAAAAGAAAGTGAACAATGCAATAATTATTCTACAAAAAGTTTTTTCTATATTTTCCTTTGGCTTTAATAACAGATTGTCATTTCTTCGGCATGTTTTAACTAAATTTGCAGTTATGTCAGGTGAAATATTTTGCCATTGTTCCATAATAACTGATTTGAGCCATTCTCTGTTACTGATTACTCCCTTTCTTATTTAGCGATCAAGATGCTCCTACAAATGTTCGATCGGATTCAGGTCCGGCGACTGTGGAGAATGATCCAATTGTTTAAGAGTGGTAAAGATCAAAGTTCCATCGAAACATGGTGCTTTCAATAAATACTAATTTACCAAATGCCCACACTACCATTCAACCCCAAATTATCGCTGAACCCCAGCCGTGCTACTTAGTAGCGACATAAATATTGTTACTAGAATAGTAAAATTGAACATAACCTTTTATTATCATATGGTTTTTGAAAGTTAACCTCTATAGCGTTAGCCAGTTATGTGAATTTGTGTCAATTTTCACCATGGAGTGGTCACATAAGGAAAACCGTATCGCAGTTATAGCACTTATTAAGTGTGGAAAGAAAAAAAACGATATTTTCAAAACGCTGCGCCTGCTCGGCATTAGTCGGATGTTCGTCTACAGGTTCGGACATTGCAATTCATCTAAGCAAGAATTCAACGAAATGCTCTCCGGAAACAGAAAATCATGGCCCGTAAAATGAAAATCACGCAAAAGCCCATGAATCGAATTATTAAAAAAGACTTAGAACTTGGAGCTTTCAAACGGCGTACAGGACATTTGTTTACTACAACTTAAAAAAATAGGATAGAAAAATTCAAACGTCTTTTGGTGAAGTACGCTGATAACTTGCATAGAAAAATCTTGTTTACGGATGAGAACCTTTTTACCGTACAGGAAAAATGTAAAACAAAATGATAGGGGTTGTGCACGATCACCTAAAGAAGCATCTGAGTTCATCCCACGGGTCGAAAAGGGTCATCATCCAGCTGCAGTAGGGTGTCCCTTATAAGACCGATTTTTTTTGTTGCGAATTTGGAATCGCGTACCTCCGCTACCATGACGTTGGTTGGTTGGTTGGTTGAAAAGGCTGCAAGACAGCACGCTGTCTAGCACACTTAGGCTAAAGAAGCACATTGTGATACCTGCTGCTTCCTCTATAGTAACTATTGACTAGTCGTCTAGCCAATTTCCCTTTCAATGAATTTGTCTATAAGACCTACAGGAATATCCTGTAGGCCTACGGTACTAACTAAATGTGTTCCGAAGAGCAGAGCAATCCAAGAGAAGGTGTTCAGTCGTTTCCTCGTCCTCTTCCATGCAGCATCTACATAGAGTGGAGTTTCTATATCCCAATCTTAGGGCGTGTTTTCCTACAAGACAATGTACCGTAAGTGTTCCTATCATTGTGGATAACCTGCCTCTCGGCAAGTTAAGTAGTTGCCTAGTCCTCTTCCTGTCCCCTTGAGACCAGAGGACCCTGGCTTGTTTGCAAGTTGAAGTAAGTCTCCACTTGTCCTTGAACATATTATCGGCCCACTGCCTGATCTGCAAACGGCAGGTAGAGATTGGCATACTAACTCCTTTTGACGGAAGAACCTGTGCCGTAGTGGCCTGTCGAGCTAACGCATCCGTTACGCAATTGCCTGGAATGTCCCTGTGTCCCGGTACCCAGATTAGCCTGATGTCAAAATACTCTGCCATCACCCTAAATGATGAATGGAATTTTTTTCACCGTCAGGGACCTCCAGTATGGCGGTAATTTCCGCCTGACATACACTATAGTGATCAGGCTGCTTGAAGGAGATATTTACATTTAGGTCCGGTGAATGGACCCCATAGCCTACTTGCTCGTCCAACTTCCAATAACTTTTCCCAGGTATTCCTGTTCGGAATAGAAGTCCTTAGATTTGTCGCTGGTATAAGGTAGGGGATACAGTAGTCCGTTTTTACGGGAATAGAGTTGATCTGGTGTAGTAATTCAGTGTGTCCGGAATGCCCCGATATCACAACGCCACAATCTCTGATTCTCACCAGGGATGTAGCGGCTGCCGATTCGGCCATGATATCAGATAGCACTAAGTGCAGTACCTGACGTCGTGCCCATTGCCCCACTAACGCTAATCAGTGGTGATCTTTGAATTTTCATCAAGGAATTCAGAATATATTTCTCTTGGAGGGACCTCCACCAAACTACGATGCCATAGAGAAGTATTGGTCTGACTATTGCCGTATAAATCCACATGGTGATCATGGCGTACTTTCATGCAACATTTTGCCATACGATTTTGACCCGTGCCGAATTGACTCTGAAATATTGCAAAATAGGAAATTTAATTTAATTAATTTATTGAGCCTTTTTAAGAACATTGAATGATTTTGAATCGTGTTAGAAGACAATATTTAAGAATCGTTTATTATCTTAAAAACATAAATTTGGAACAGTTACATACTTTGCAGGTTTTGTGTCAAGAAATGCTCCCGGGACAACAATAACGTGAGAGTTTGTATTATCTCGAATATAAATAAATATATATAAAAATAAATGCAGATATAAAAATATATAAAATGTACAAATTAAACTTAACAAATATATAGGGACGTATAAAAACAAATGGAAAAATATTATATTAACCTCTATGGGTTCCCGCTATTGATTTTGAATAGAAATTGTAACAAATATTCACATTTGTATCAAAATTTGGTGGACTTTCGTTGAGGAATCCAATTGGTGATAAGTAGTTCGTATTCGTCCAACTATAAAGTTGTTGCCTATTGAAAATATCAACTATTATCTGATTTGGGTGGTCACGAAGTCTAGAAATGAATCTATTTAAAATATCGCAGACATATAGACCTATTGGCGTTATTCGCGACTCTCTATAAATTACATTATTTGAGTATCGTTTATTCTCAGATTCAAAGTATTTGCCTACACAGTGACGCAAAACTTTACGTTCTAAAATACACAATTCTTTCATAATTATTGGGGAAATGCTAAACCAAATTGGAAATCCGTAGAGGAATATTGGTCTAATACTTGTTTTATATAAAAGTAATTTATTATTTTTGGGTAAATTTTTATTTAGAAGAATTCTTGAAAATATATTTAATATTCTGTACGCTTTGTTCATCACACATCGTGCATGTTTATTAAATTTCATTAATTTGTCAAATTCAATGCCCAAGTATTTAAAGCTATTTTTGAATGGAATTTCCGTACCGTCAATGTTCAATTTCAATCTTTTACTTTCCGGAACAACAAATGACCTGCACTTTCCGGAGGCATTTCTAATACAAATGGCCTCAGATTTGGAAATATTAATTTTGATACCCCAAGTTTCATAAAAGTGTTTTACTTTCGTTAAATGTTGTTTAAAGTTATCTAAAGCTATAAGGGGAGACTCGTCATGAGCAAAATAGGAAAAATATAAAAAAATTTAATTTGATGACTTACAACTTCACAAAAGCTTACTTAAGGTTACAAGCAGTACTCTTTCTTTAAAAAGCTCAGCCAATTATTAAAAAATCTACTACACAAAAGGTTGATCTAAAGTTAAAGGCTACGGTACCAACATAATTTTACTGACATGAATCAAATAGTAAAATATTTTGATATAGTATTGATCTATCAGAATTCAATAGTTTATTCACTAGCAAAATATGTAATTTAAAGAACATACAATTATTGAAAATCATCCATGATGTTTTCGTGTAAGAGTGTCTTTTTTACAGTCAGGGTATAAATTTCTATGTTCCTGAACACATAGTACAAGGTGGCGCAAAAGTAATACTCCTATCAGAAAATGCTATACATTTTGCGATTGGCCCCTAATGTCAGTTCTGTTTTGACATTTGTGTAGTAAACACATGTGAAATACACGTTAATAAGCAATGTTACGCTACACTGCTCCAGAACGCGGAATATTGCTGACTATTTATTTGACCAATAATCGGTCGGTGACTTTGGCACAACGTGAATTTCGTCGCAGATTTCCTGGCCGTCCAACACCTACTGGTGAAACACTGCGACGTTTAGCCGCTCGCCTCGAAGAGACTGGCACAACACGAGATGCTGCCAGGCGTGGCAGACCCCGGAGTAGCCGTTCTGCAGAGAATATTGCTGCTGTAGCCGAGGATGTCATGGAAGCGCCGTGAGCGCTACCGAGCAATGATCAACGAGTTCTTTTTGCCGCAACTTGATGAATTGGGATTGGAAAACATGTGATTCCAACAGGACGGTGCAACGGCACACACTGCACGTGCCACAACCGATATGCTGACGGATGCATTTCCCGGGCGCCTAATCTCCCGTTTTGGCGATTTGCACTGGCCAGCAAGATCGCCTGATTTGACCGCTCCAGACTTCTTTTTGTGGGGTTTTTTGAAGTCGTGGGTTTATGTCAACAAGCCTCAGACTCTTGCAGCTCTTAAAGACAATATCCGTCAAGAATGTGAGGACCTATCGCCGGAAGTTTTGGCCAAAGTGATGGAAAATGCCATAAAAAGAACTCAACTCGGCGGCCATTTACATGACATCATATTCTCGACTTGATGTAAAAAAAATTAAAAGACGAAATAAAAATAATCCACAAGAAGAATCAAAGTTTTTAATTTTTTTTTTAAATTACAGCCAAAAAACATCGGAAGTTTACTTTTGCGCCACCTTGTAGTACATATTGCTTTTGATCTTCATTCACCGTCAATTTGCCATGAAAGTCCTGCATTAGTCTAACGCCTCTTTTTACAGTATCATTGACTGCCTTAAGTTGGTTAACCTTTCTTTTGGCTTCTATATAGTCTTCTTGATCCTTCCACCTTGAGACGCTTTTTGCTTGTGGAGGATACAAATTGATCCAAGTTTTTTTCTGAAACAATAAATGATGTGTGTTAAAAAAATTGCAAAACTAAAGTAAATTCATTGTTTAAATTTATTATGACAGTTGTGACATTTCTTCTTTAGATGGAATATATCTCTTATGTGGTCTAAATTGGCCACAATCCTAGTCTTTGTTTCGTCATCAACAGATTAATCAAAAATTGACAACATTCCGTTTTCGTCGTTTAAATACCACACATGCTGTCAAAACTTTTTTAAAGCTGCTTCGGATATAGTAGCGTCAACTTTCTCATAACTTTTCAGGGTTTTTAAAAGACAAATGTCTTGAAAAGGTCCTTTCACAGCCAAACTACATTGGAGCCACGACTTATCATCAATTGTAGTAATAAAAAGACAAACATCACAAAGTGCTTGTATCTCTTGTTTAACCATTTTTAATTGAGACAGCAGAAAACACATTTTTAAGGTATAAATTGCTCTTGCCATCCACCGCCCTTGATGCATGGCACCAGGAGGCCGAATTTTAAGTTTATTATTCTTATTGCCACCTAAAACTATGATTGATAGCTCAATAAGTTCGCGGTAATCATCTCTCACAATGGCTTTACTACTACTATCAGCTCTTGTTGAACACGGACGTGTTTTTATATCGCTCCTTAATTAATACATTACTTACTTACTTATCCGGTCTCGGACAACCCCAGGGGGTCAGGGACCTTACAAAACGAAGATAACATATTTCGCCAACCAGTTCGATCTTTTGCTTTATCTCTCCAGTTGGCAATACCAAGTGTACGCAGGGATTCGTCAACCTGATCCCTCCAGCGGAGTCTTGGTCTTCCTATTTTTCGTCTTCCTTCGAGTTCGGTTTCGAAAAGTCTTCGCGCTGGTTCATCTTCATCCATTCTACTGACATGGCCTAGCCAGCGCAATCGCGTTATCTTGATCCGCTTAACTATGTCAATGTCAGGATAAAGCTCATACAGCTCATGATTCATGCGTCGCCGATACTCGCCGTTGTGCACTATAGGGCCATAAATTTTTCGGAGTATTTTTCTCTCGAAGACTCCTACAGATGTTTCGTCTGCTTGCGATAGGACCCAGGATTCTGCGCCATAAAGCAAGACAGGTTGAATGAGAGTCTGGTACAGCTGGACTTTTGTTACTCGAGAGAGGGCTTTATCTCTAAAGTGCTTGCTTAGCCCAAAATAACATCTATTCGCAAGCACAATTCTCCGTTTGATCTCAAGGCTGACGTTGTTGTTTTTGTTCACGGCAGATCCGAGGTATATAAATTCGTCCACTACCTCGAAGTTATAACGGTTATCAACGTTCACGCTTTGGTCTAATCGCGTGGAGGCCCTGTTCGTTGAAACCATTAATTTTGTCTTGTCCTCATTCACCGTCAGACCCACTTTTGCTGACTCCTTCTCAATTCTCGAAAAAACCGCAGTAACTTCTCTAATTGTGCGCCCAATGATATCTATATCATCAGCATACGCGAGCAGCATGTGACTTTTGCTGCTGATGGTTTTATTCATATTGACTGCAGCTTTTCTCATAATGATCTCCATTAAGATGTTAAAGAGATCGCACGATAGGGTGTCGCCTTGCCTGAGGCCTCGCTTAGTTTCGAAAGGTTCGGTAAGATCCTTACCAACTTTCACTGCGGATTTGGTGTTCGTCAAGGTCATCCTGCAAAGGCGTATGAGTTTTGCAGGAATACCAAGCTCAGACATTGCTTCATAGAGTTTCTCCCGTATCGGACTATCGAAGGCTGCTTTATAATCGATAAATAGATGATAGGTGTCGATTTGTTTTTCGTGTGTCTTCTCCAGGATTTGGCGTAGCGTGAAAATCTGGTCAGTTGTCGATTTTCCAGGCCTAAAGCCACACTGGTATGGTCCAATCAGGTCAGCGTACGGTTGTTGCGGCAGTTTTTATAGAGTCGGAAATGGGTTTCCACTGCGCATCAGGATCGTCATCGGGAGGGGGTGGGTTCTGTGCCAAAAGTTGCGAGAGCTTCCTTGAGTAGGCTGTGGCTACCTCTGGTAATTGCAGCTTTCCGATGTCCAGCTTCCTCTGCGTCTGGTTTCGTACGATTTTCGCTCTACTTAATCTTGTGCGAACCTTTGCTGCTACCAGGTAGTGATCAGAATCGATGTTAGCTCCTCTGATCACTCGTACGTCCATTACACTGGATGAGTGCCTTCCATCAATTACCACGTGATCAATTTGGTTCCTAGTTCTTTGATCAGGGGATACCCAAGTAGCCTTGTGGATGTCTTTATGCTGGAATCTTGTGCCACTGATGACCATGTTTTTTGCCGCGGCAAAGTCAATCAGTCTCATACCGTTGTCGGAACTGTCAGCATGAAGACTGAAATTGCCAATAGTTGGATTAAACACATTCTCCCTTCCTACTTTGGCATTAAAATCTCCTAGTACAATCTTAATGTCATGGCCAGGGCAGCGGTCATACGTTTCCTCTAGGAGCTCATAGAATATGTCTTTGGCATCATCATCTTTCTCTTCTGTCGGGGCATGCACACAAATTAGGGAAATATAAAAATATTTCGCTTTTATGCGGATTGTGGCTATTCGTTCACTCACAGGATTGAACCTAGAGACTAGATGTCGCAGTCTTTTGCCAACTACAAATCCACAACCAAATTCATGTTTTTTTTCATGGCAACTGTAGTATATATCGCAGTTTCTTTTTCTTGTGCAGCCATGTCCTGTCCATCGCATTTCCTGGATAGCGGTAATGTCAGCCTTATAACTTTCGAGGACATCTGCCAGTTGGATACTTGCACCGGATCTATATAGAGTTCTTACATTCCAAGTGCATATCCGTAAATCGTGGTCCTTATAACGTTTGCGGGGGTCGTCAACAAATAGGGGTTGTTTATGTTTTCTGTTTCGTTTTTGTATTTTCACTGCCATTATGAACGGTGGCGGGAGGCAAACCCAGCCCACCGGGTTTTTGCATTTTACCTACTGCCAGGATATTTGATTGCAGCCGCCCATTATGGATCAGACGCTGACCAGGATGCGATATGTTGAACCTGGATTTTCTTCTTTTAGTTTCTATCCGCCGTTGGCCCGTATGTTTGGCTCATCCGCCTTCTAAGGACAAAAGAATATGCCCGATTGTTTGATGAGCTTCAGTGACATCAGTCACCTACTATACCTGATTTGATGCTCATTTGTTTCGCCTTCTCACTCTAGCTAGCTAACGGAGGTTTCCGAAAAGCCATTGCCCAGGACATACTGCGTGGAAGTAGTGAGCTGCTTGGACTGCCCAATGAAGGAATCATTTCTGGCCACTCCCAAGTGAATGGCAATCAGAAACTTTTCACCTCCACGGACAGTCAATTGACAATTAATACATTGGCCCACGCAAAAATCACAAATTTTGTGAAGAAACTCATCTAAAACCTAATACAACATTTACTTATTCCGTGTTAAAAGACAAACAATCAATCAAACAAAAATCATAAATATTATTTCCATTTATTGTAAACCACACACAACAAAATAATAAACCTAAAACCAAACAAGCAAAACAAATTCAACATTCACAGCCTACAATAACAAAATGTAACTTTTGTGCTGAAACCTCTCAACAACAAAGAAACAAGAAGCCAATACAAAACAAAACGAAACAAAAGAACAACAATAATATCGGATACTTCGACGACGACAACCACATCAACAAATGCCATCTCCCGCTGGGAAGCGCAAAATCACATCGCCTTCTACTCTGCACAGGCAACTGCTCTCTCCTGCTCTCAAGAATCGGAGGCTTGACGATGGACCATCCAATCTAGGCAGTATTCTCAGTGAGATGAGAGACATGGAGAAAAGACTTCAACTACATGCCGACCAACTCTTTTCCAAATTGTCTGCCGCTCTCAATGCAATCGAGGTAAAACTAAGTGAAACAGCGAATGAAATAGAAGATCGCATTGCGTCTATTGAAAGTGAGTTAGGGAGTGTAGTCAAACTAAGCGCTGAAATTGACGTCTTAAGGAGGGAAATAGAAGAGCTGAAAAGGAAAGAGAAAAACGGCACAGTGGGGGAAATTGGAACGGATGCTGTTATTTTTGGTATGCAGTTTGTAGAGTCTGAGAACTTTCAACCAAATTTGTCGGTATAGTATAAATTATCTGGCTCCGCAAATCCGTGATATATTTCGTGTCCGACCGAAAACTACAGTCAATCGGAATAATATTGTTGTTATAGTTAAATTCTATACCCAATTTGATAGGAATCGTACATATAAAGCGTATTCTGATTTTCGTAGAGGGAATAGGGGTATTGTGTCAATTCGCTCTGCTGGCTTTAAGTGCGACACAGAGTTCCGTATTTATGAAAGCTTAGACGCCCCCAATAGCAAAATTCTCCAAATAGCCACGAGAAAAAAGCGTGATAAGAAGCTGTGGAGTGCGTTCTCTATAAGGGGAAAGTTTATGTCCGACTGCAACGCAATTCGGAAGCTATACATATATATATACCAGATGAGGATTTATTGACTCGATTAATTCAGACTAATTGATAGATTTAATTTAATTGTTTGTAAGGCTAATAATTTTCTCAGCTCTCTTTATTCTATCCTTTCCTCTGTCTACTATTCTAAAAGTGACTAAATATTACGAAAATGTTTTTTCTTGGAGATTTTATGAATTATCTAGATATGGACAATGGCGTAGGCGGGAACCAGTCTGTCATGTTGAACATATTGTGCCGGCAACGATCTGGACTTAATGTGGTCCATTTTAATGCAAGGAGTCTAAATGGCTTGAAACTTGATTATGTAAGATCAGTCTTTGAAAACTCAGGTATTGATGTAATTTGTGTAACAGAGACATGGTTCCGGCATGTATCCGAAAGTCACTATAATATTAAGGGTTATAATCTCTTTCATAACAGCAGGAATGGTAGAAAGGGCGGGGGTGTAGCCATATATTGTAAAGGCAATTTAAAGGCTGCTCTGGTTAATAAATCTGACAACTCTGATAATGAGTTTGTAAATATTGTACTGTTTGATCATATAACCAAAATTCTTGTGTCATGTGTTTATAACCCTAATAAATCATTTAGTCTTGAACCATTTTTCTCCGATTTTAGTCAGCGTGAAGTAGATTACGATTTGTATGTTACATGTGGCGAACTTAATGTAAATTATTTTACTGAAGACAAAAATAAAAATTATCTATGTGATTCTGTTCACACTGTCGGCCTTTCGTTTGTTAATGAGATTGAACCTACTCGTTTTTTTCCTAATTGTAGTCCTAGCCTAATTGATTATATTCTACTTTCTGACTTAAACTTTTTGCTTCTGTTTGATCAAATCTCCTTTGTGTCTGACCATGATCTTTTGTATTGTACGTTAAATGTTAGTCTCTTAAGAAGTGAAAGTACTTGTCATATTACTTATCGGGACTATTCTTCAATCGACTGTCCTTCCCTGTTCTCCGAACTTTCTGACCAAAACTGGAATGACTGTTGGTACCAGTCAACTGTAGATCAAAAGTTAGATATTTTAATGACAACAATTCAGGATGTATATAACAGACATATTCCGTTTAAAACAATATGTATAAAAGATAACTCTTGTCCATTGTTTATCTCAAATGTGAGAAAATCTATAAAGTTTCGTAATCGATGTTACAATATTTGGAAGAGACACCCATCAACAACCAATAGAATTATACCAGGGCCAGAAATAAGGCCAATACAGTGACTCGGCTAGCAAAAATCTACTATTTCTCCCGAAAGTTGAATTGTTGCATTGCCTTCTGGTCAATTGTGGAAAAATATTAGAAATCTTGGAGTACATTCACGCGTATCATACGAATGCAATTTGGATCCTGATATACTTAATAATTTTTTCTGCACGGGTGCATCTGACGATGTTGATAATGTTATTCTTCATCCATCGCTCTTCTGTTCATCTGTGATTGAGTTTAGTCATATTTCTGATAATGATGTTTATGAAGCTATTATGAAAGTACGTTCAAATGCGGTTGGTGTATCGATAAAGTTCCTTAAAATCACTTTACCTTATGTCCTGAATTCAATTACACACATCTTTAATCACTGCCTAACTACATCTGTTTTTCCAAGGTTATGGAAAATTGGAAAAATAATTGCTGTATTTAATTCATAAAGAATTACTTAACTGGTCGCTTCTAAAAAGTTGTAATAATAGTGAATCATGTCTTAAAAGTGTTACGTCTGGTGTTAATCAAGGTTCAGTCTTGGGGCCCCTATTGTTCAGTGTCTTTGTTAATTATGTATTTCAGGTTTGTAAAAGTTGTAGTATTCATGCGTATGCGGATGTGATATTCAATTGTATATATCAAATCGAATCGGACTGATTGAAGATATGTGCTATAGAATGACTGAAGATTTAAATGATATATGGAAATGGTTTGAGGATAACAAGCTGTTCCTGAACCCTGCGAAAACATATGTTATGCCGATAAGTTGCTCTGATATTACCACAAGTCAGCTGCCCATCATCCAGCTTGGGAACACTGCTCTGCAATATGTCACGAAGACTAAATATTTAGGATTTTATATTAACTCCAGCCTAACTTGTAAAGATCACATTAATAATACGGTGAAGACTGTGTACTTTGTCCTTAGAAATTTGAGAATAACATATTGTATTCCTATTGAGACAAAGAGTCGTATAGAGATACAATTGATATTACCACTAATAAACTATTTTGCGGAAGTGTATAGTAAGTTAGACTTCAAGTCGTACCAAAAATTTTTATTATATTTGAACGCGGTATGTCCATGGCTTGAATAGATTCAGTAGCGTATCAGCATTGAGAAAAATTATTATTATTATAATACCTAAACACACTTTGCTGAACACAAACAGATTGCACATATCAATAAAATCTATATCAAGAAAAAACATTTTTATCAAATCCATCTTTGATTTAATTAATTCTGATAATTAACTCTAAACCTTACTACTTATACGCCTAATACTATTCTTATTTCTCTTAAAACATAAACTAAATCTCTTCTACTTCAAGGAAAACTATTAGTCATAAATTAATTTGATCAATGAAAATGGGGAAAATATGTATATTTATTGTATCTAATTTTTAAGTTTTAAAAGATATTGATATTACATATAATTTATTCGCATCAGAATAATGACTACCACTAATGACATTCTATTGAGCTATAAAAGAATTGTATTCTTGTTCTACCAACGAAAATAAATAAAAATGCCTCTAGCTGATCAATTTCTTCGTCACTGATATATTTTTTAACAAACTTGAGGCACGTTTGAATATTTGTATTGTCAATGCACCGCCAACTGTCTGAATTTTTTGAATAGTGGAATATCGGGACTTTTGGAAACTTGAGGTATTTTTGCCTCAAATGTGCTTTTCAGAATGAGCTCGTAAATATGATGACGACAAGCGAACAATAACAGCTCCCTTCGGAGCTTATGCTCTAACAACGCACAAGCGCCATTGAAACGGCCAGTATTGGAAGCGGTAGTGTCACAGCACATTATTTGTACCTTTTCATACAGATTCCAATCGTTAAGCGCATTAAAAACTGAATCTGGTTGGTTTTTCTTAGAAGAACTCTCTAGCTTTGGAACACCAAGAAGTTGTTCGTTACCATTAAATGAAACCAATATAGGCAGTCGTTATTCTTTAGAGCTCCTTACGTCTAGTCCTGGAAACTGCTTTACATCCCAATGGACGGTTGCTGCTGCAGGTACTTGCTAGTGAACTCTTTGAATAGACGACTTATTGATGGCATATTCATCTACTTTGAGACCTAGCGCTTCAACGGTGGCTTGAATGATAAAAACAGAATTCCTTACGCTCAGATGGCATCTGTCTAAAGCCGCTACCAGTTTGGCTGACACTAAACTTTTTCTCCCTCTAATTCCAGATGATAAATCCGTTGGTTGTACTTCCACTAAACTTTCCTCATCGCAACTGAAAACATAATTTTCTTCGTCTGGAGATGGAGCAGTAGAATAGTCGTGTTGATCAGTAGAAGAGGACAATTTTCTTCTTTCTTCACTTATCATACGTTGACGTGATCTTTCTTCTTTTGCAGTTAATTTTCTGTCAATTCCAACCATACGGCCCTGACGTCCTGGTTATATCTGCTTTAGTAGGAACATTTTGTCTTTATCGGTTTTGAGTAGATCGAGGGCGGCGGCATGAGCAATGTCGAATATATTATCCAAATCATTTTGAAATTTTTCTGCCCGTTGTTTGTGTTCTTTTCAGATCTCGCAATAATTGGTCTCTCTGGTGCTTGTTCTCAGAAAAAACCACACGTCCACTGACACGATGCGAAACTTCGTTCTTCTTTGGCTTGCTCTTCGCTCAACCGAAGACCGTTTTTGTTCGCTCGCTTGACTCATGTGTTCACTCACACTTTGCTTCGTAAAAACTCGGCAAACGGTCTTCTGAGCATGTACATATGTGTGCGCGCGTGGGGATAGGTCATTATTAATTGTTAAACTTAATTCCTAATTTTTTAGTTGTAAGCAAAAATACATAAGTCATGGAGATTATTTTAATGTTTTTATTATTTCATTTTATAATACTTGAAGATTAATTTTGTTTGGTCTGTACACATATTTGTCTTTTATTTTACATTTTGTTGACAAATAGTTTGATTTACCTAAATTTTTAATGCGCGGCGCCACTGGCTATTAATGCATACGCATATTCACACAAATGAGTGCCCTTTCGTCTTCTCCCTTCCTCTTTAATGCAATAACAATAAAAATAAAGACCTTTTGCTTGCTTCGCCCACTTACTGACCCTCAAGTAGCTGAGCGACGAATAGTTCTGTTCGTATCGAGCGATCAGTAAGAGACCGATGCGTGTGCTACGCTCAACCCGAGACCTGTTCATACACTGAGCGATTACGTCTCATTTTTTCGGTCTTTTGAGTGAGCAGACCGGGCAGAAAAACTTGGTTGAGCACATTTTGAGAGCTCGGGTTTTATTTTTATAAGATTTGGTACTATTTTTTGCAATTCGCGCCAAACATCATACAGATCAAGTAATTTTTTACTCAGTTTGGTTTTGCTTTCGTGGCTATTTTTGCCTTTTCCCAGAAAATAACGCATTCTCGAATAACTAAATTAGCACTTTCACTAATGGTCAGTTTTTAAGTGGGTAGTTAACTATAAGATTACTTAATCGTAATTGAAAGTTAAATTGAGGTTAACTTTGCATTTTGTTTTTCAGTGGTGAGTTAATGTAAGTCGCCATATTGTTAACGATTATAGCAAGCCTTGTATTCTTATTGGAAAAAACAACTAGTTTGGGATAAATACCAAAACAACAAAGAGGAACAAACAAAATGGAATTATGTAAAATAAGAAATAGATGCATAAAATCGAAGTTATTTTAACAAAAATGTGTAAAAAACTATATAGGCGCAATCATTTAACGATCTAGACTCAACGTATGTGTACAAATACTCAAAACAGAAGCATATATTTTATACAATCTAACATTTCTTATTTTGACAGTCAGTAATTTGAATGTCAAAATTATATGGTTCTGACTAATAGTTAACCAACCAACATTGTGGGTTAAATCATATGTAGTTAAACAATGACTGAAAAACACAATTCGATGTTTAACCAGAATTTAACTAAGAAACGAAGATCACCACTGACCCAAAAACTGGCCATAAGGCTCAAATTCACATCACGCATGTTAGAAACAATATTTCGAGCACCTGCCGATTTGAAGGCAATTTCGCGCCTGTTATTTGATGTTTTGATACTCCGATTAAGTATATAGTATTTTTAGCACTTCTTAATTCAGTGGACATTTTTTGTTCAAAATAACTAAACTGTGTTCTAAACTCTCACTTTTATATTATTTTTACGAGCTTTTTTGGCTTATTGAGCCATCAAATAAAAACACAGATTGGTTTCATGTAAAATCTTAAAACCATAAACACTTTATTTATCGATAGTTTTTAAACTACAATATAAAAACTTTAATAAAGACGGTTGCAGCACGGCAGATACGACATACATATGTATGTAGACAAAAGGACTTCTTCTAATCGACTGTATGACGATTGCTGTTGGGTATGCAAAGGGCCGCAAAAGTAAATCAAATATTTACTTTGCAATCTCCAAAATTCCAATATGCCAACAATAATCGTTGCATTCAAAAAATACATAAGGACAGCTTACAGATTTAGCAAAGTTCAATAACTAAATAGGCAATAACACAATGCAATGCACTGGAGACAAAACAAAACTGATGGAGACAAAACAACAACAACAGCAGTGTGCTTACCGACAACTGATGAAGCCAAACCAACAGTAGTGAGCTGACCGAGGAAAAAAGTAATTCCTTTGCCTGATGTTGTTATTGTGACATATTTTAGTGTTAGGGTGACTGCATATTTATACATTTTAAATATTAAATAAATTAGTAATGAAAATTGAATATAATTAAAGAGTAAAGTATAATAATGAATAGAAATAATAATAAATGAAAATAACATGAATAAATCTCCAACATATTGACTTTAAAATTAGGCACATAGGCGTTTATAATTGCTGTATTTTAATGTATTTTCCAATATTCCGAAAAATACTAAGAAATTAGCAAACTAATTTAACTTGTTTTGTTTTCAAATTTGGCTTCTTTCAAAGCGTTACAACCCACTTTTCCGGCCTACTTTATGATGAGAAATTAGAGGGTTATTTGTGAAAATTTGGCTTTTAACATTATACTACTTTGCTTCAACATCTCTGGATGCAATTCGGCATGTGTTATTCCTTACCAAATTTAACAAAATTAGACCCTATGCGGTCAAAAAAAAGATCATTAAAATATAAGGGACTCCCTAAGCTGCGGTCATGGTTTGGTGGGTGGGGCATTTCTGTGAGCAAGGAGTCAAAGCATCGGCCAAAGTTTACCAAGAAACCGTTTTGGAGCAGTTGTGAAACCGCTTAACAATTTCCTGTTCGAAATCCAGCAAGATCCCTGTTCCTTTCCAGCAACATTCCGCACCAGCTCATAAGGCTAAACCGACACAAAATTCGAATCAATTTGCCAGCTTTTATATGCTCTGAAGAATGCACCCCTGGTAGCCCTGATCTGAACCCTCTGGATTACAAATTGTGTGCCGATTTAGAGGACATGGTCTGTCACAAAAGATAACCCAACATTGATTCTCTTAAACAGCTCTGGTTCGTGCTGTAGCCAATTTTCCAATGGATGAGGTACGTGCAGCTATTGATGATTGTCCAATGCGACTTAAGTGTACGTGAAGGGCAAGGGCGGATATTTTGAATGAAACTTAGCTTTTTGTATACAATACATAACAATAAATATATAAAAAAAAATTGGTCCTAAAACGTTAATTAGTTTTTGCTTTATAGTTTAGGAGGGAAGTACTAGACCTAACTTTACTAGTTGGCTACGACTATGTAACTGTATCCGATTGGAGCATACTTTCTGATCACTCGTTTTCCGATCATAGATATCTACAGTTCCACATAAATATCGAACCTCTGAAAAAGGAAGTTTTTAAAAATTATAGGAAAACGGACTGGAACGCCTATCGTGGGCGCCTAAGGAAACTCTTAGGTAACCATCCGAATATTCCGACTAATGTGCCAGAGCTGGAAGAACTAGTTGGCAAATTTACTGATGCGTGCAGGAACGCGCTCAATGAGTCCTGTACGACCAGTGGTTATAATGCTGCCAAGGGTAACAAAAAACCTCATTGGTGGAACGCTGAGCTTCAGGATCTAAGATCGTCCATTAGGCGGCTTTTTAACAAGGCCAAAAAGAGCAACGACCAAAGGGATTGGGACGTTTACAGGATTAGTCTTAGTCTATATAAAGGTGAAATCAAGAAGGCCAAACGGAAATCCTGGCGAAACTTCTATGAATCCTTTGAGGGAACCAACCAGACTGCACGCTTAAGATGCGTGCTCGCTAAAAACACCGTGTGCGGGGTTCTTAATGAAAGACGATGGAACGTGGACTTATTCGTCTGAAGAGTCTCTCGGGATTCTCCTAGATACCCACTTTCCCAACGATGACAGGAATGCTGGTCATCGGCCAGAAGAGCTAGGCGGAAACTCACCTAGCTTAGAAAAAGTTCGCTCAATAGTGAGCAGAAAGAATCTGATATGGGCCGTTAGATGCTTTAAGCCCTATAAATCAGCCGGACCTGACGGGATAATTCCCGCGCAACTACAGGAGGCACTATACCTATCTTGTAGTTGGTTGGAGGCAATCTTCAGGTGCTGCCTTATGCTGGGAGTCATTCTTAGCATTTGGAAGCAAACCAAAGTGGTTTTCGTCCCGAAAGCGGGCAAATGCTCTCATGTCAAACCAAAGGACTTTAGACCAATCAGTCTATCATCCTTTGTTCTTAAGACATTTGAAAGGTTACTGGAGATGCACGTTCGAAGTAATCTTCCACAGAATCTACTATCGAGTTCTCAGCATGCCTATATCAAGGGCAGGTCAACTGAGACGGCTCTCCATTCTATAGTCAGCATAATAGAGAACTCTCTTGAGAATAAGGTCTTCGCTCTAGGGACCTTCGTGGACATCGAGGGTGAAAGGTCAAGTATCTAGGAATAATTCTCGACAGAAAACTGTCTTGGAAATCGAATGTGGAGGAGAGGGTGGAAAAGACGTCTATTGCTCTACTGCTGTAAAGGGGCGATAGGAAAGCACTGGGGAGTGTCTCCTAAGATCACTATGTGGATTTATACGGCAATAGTCAGACCAACACTTCTCTATGGCGTCGTAGTTTGGTGGAGGTCCCTCCAAAAAGAAATATATTCTGAATTCCTTGATGAAAAGTCAAAGATCAGCACTGATTAGCGTTAGTGGGGCAATGGGCACGACGTCAGGTACTGCACTTAGTGCTATCCTGAACATCTGTAATTCTGATATCATGGCCGAATCGGCGGCCGCTACATCCCTGGTGAGAATCGGAGATTGTGGCGTTTTGATATCGGGGCATTCCGGACACTCTGAATCACTACGCCGGATCAACTATTCCCGTAAAAACGGACTACTGTATCCCCTACCTTATACCAGCGACAAATCTAAGGACTTATATTCCGAACAGGAATACCTGGGGAAAGTTATTGGAAGGGGACACTAGTAGTATTAGATTTTTCACGGATGGTTCAAAGTTGGACGAGCAAGTAGGCTATGGGGTCCATTCACCGGACCTAAGTATTAATATCTCCTTCAAGCTGCCTGATCACTGTAGTGTATTTCAGGCGGAAATTACCGTCATACTGAGGTTGCTGAACTACTGAAAGTAGTGTCACAACCCTCCGGAGAATATGTATCTACACAGACAGCCAGGCTGCCATAAAATCCCTGGAAGCCATCTTTGCTAAGTCCCTGACGGTGAAAGAATGTCACTCATTACTTAGGGTGATGGCAGAGTATTTTGACATCAGGCTCATCTGGGTACCGGGACACAGCGACATTCCAGGCAATTGCGTAGCGGATGCGTTAGATAGACAGGGCACTACGGTACAGGTTCTTCCGGCAAAAGAAGGTGTTGGTGTGCCAATCTCTACCTGCCGTTTGCAGATCAGGCAGTGGGCCGATAATATGTTCAAGGACAAGTAGAGACTTACTTCAACTTGCAAACAAGCCAGGGTCCTCTGGCCTCAGGTGGACAGGAAGAGGACTAGGCAACTACTTAACTTGCCGAGAGGCAGGTTATCCACAATGATAGGAACACTTACGGGACATTGTCTTGTAGGAAAACACGCCCTAAGATTGGGACATAGAACTCCACTCTCTGTAGATGCTGCATGGAAGAGGACGAGGAAACGACGAAACACCTTCTCTTGGATTGCCCTGCTCTGGTAGGACTGAGAAGTAGGATAGTCGGTACACATCTAGTTAGCACCGTAGCCCTACAGGATATTCCTGTAGGTCTTTTAAACAAATTTATGGAAAGGGCAAATTGGCTGGACGACTAGTCAATAGTTGCTATGGAGGAAACTGCAGGTATCACAATGGGCTTCTTTAGCCTAAGTGTGGTAGACAGTGTGCTGTCTTGTAGCCTTTTCAACAAACCAATAGCCCAAAATATAAGAACAGTATGTCCATACTAAGTAGATATTACCAGTGTTGCTAGAAGCCGTCAAAAAAATTATGCCAAATGACCAAAAAAATTGTGCAAAATGGAAAAAATTATGCTAAATTTAAAAGAAACAATTTGTGTTATATATTCGCGTTTGTGTATATTATTTAGTATCTACTACATGTATATAATACAGTTTTAAGCGTTTTTAAGCATGCTTTTATAAGCTGTTCATATCAGTCGAAGAGTTGACGCAATATTTGATGGAAAATAATAGTGAAGATGATGCTGAAAGTTTGGAAGACGCAGATTTTGTACGAAATGTGTTGCACGATTTGGATGAAACTGATCCGGTGCCGCCATCTCTACCCCCAACAGCTGATAATGATGACTTGTCTGATAATGATGGATGACTTGCCTTCGTGTTCTCATGGAGTCTTCCAAACTCAAAGTCAAGTGAAAAAAAATTTATTTGGAAGAAAAAGTCTGTAATTAAATGAAATTGAAGATGAATTACTCAATTGGGAAACGTCGTATCAATTCTTCAGCTATTTTTTTCTGAAGACATAATAAACATTGTTCAGCAAACAAATTTATACAGCGTTCAGATGAATCTTGACAAACAAGTGGCATATTGTGCTTCTGATATAAAATAATATCTCGCAATTCTTTTCTATATGTCAGTTGTACATGCGCCCAGTGCAAGATCCTATGGGAGTGATGACCTGGGATTTCCCCACATCAGAGATATAATGTCAGTCAACAAGTTCGAAAAAATGCGGCAAAACTTCCATTTAAATGACAACCGCACATTTGTTGCAAGAGATTAACCAGGACATGACAAATTGCATAAATTGAGATCATAAAGTTCAAAAGCATTCCCTTGGAAAAAGAACTATCCATAGAGGAGCAAATGTGTTCGGCATTACATGAAGCAATACATGCCGATGAAACCTCACAAATGGGGATTCAAATTGTTCGTTTTAGCTGGAATTTCTGGCTTTGCCTACAACTTTGCAATTTATACAGGAATACAGGAAATGAGAATAATATGGTTAGACCAGATGCTGAACCTGATCTTGGAGCAACATCGAACATAGTTTTGCGTTTGTTCCGAATAATATCTCGAAAACAGAACTATCGTCTGTATCATGACAATTTTTACACCGACATTCCACTTATGGTTCACTTGGCAAAGGGTGGCATTTTATCATTGCGAATAGTTCCGAGAAATAGACTTCCGAATTGTAAACTGCCCACAGAAAAGAAGAATAAATAAAATAAATGGTTTCCCATTACATCCCATGAAGGGACTGGGGAGAACTTCTCACAATCACTGAGCTGTGCGCTTTCCAGTTTTCACTCACTGATTGGGACCTACAGTTTTACACCGATTCCGAACGGTATTTTGAGAAGCTTTTTCATGGCTATATACTCGATAGTGTCGCCGCCACTATGCGAGGTGACCGCCGCCGAAAGAAAATTTGAAGGTGGTCAGAGCCGGGTTCGAACCCAGGATCTCATGTACAAGAGCCGCGCACACTAACCATTGCACCACCGACGGCCACACAGAAAAGAAGAGCGCGGTAATATATGACGACAATAGATGGAATTGACATAACGTCAGTTGTCTGGAAAGACAGTAAATATGTTAATTTTGACATTTGTTGATTTGACAATGGTTAATGCTTGGTTGACATATGAAAGAGTGCTAAAACGAAAAAACAAAACGGACGCTGAAATTTAAAATCAAATGAGTTTTCGTATTTGCTAAATGTCTGAACAAAATTAGCATCGCGCCAAAACGTGGGAGATCTAGTGCCATTGAGCCTGCCATCCAAGCAAAAAAGAAAAGGGGACCAACGCAGCATGTGTCACCTCAAGATATTCAAACAACTGTTATAGAACTTTCATTTAAATTGAAGTGTATATGCCTAAATATTTTTATAAATCTTTTTTAGTCTTTTATTTGAATTGTATTACATACATTGAATTTTATTTGTCTCAAAATTTTTAAGAGTATACAATAATAATAAAACAAAAAAATAATTAATTGAATTTTACATGCCTCAATTATTTTTAAAAATGTTCTTTTACAATGGCATCATGTAGCCAATTGGTAACAAACCCTTATCCGTGGAAATAAAGGTCATTTTTGAGTTTTATAATTTTTTTCTTTCGATATAAATAAAAATTATTCAAAATTAGAAAGTCATGCATTTAAGGTTTAATAAATTAAAAATATTTGTTTGTAACAAATTTCATGATAACTCCGAAACTATTGATAAAGCAAAAAATTGGCGTAGGCATAAGTTGAAGACAATGTAAACTTAAATTTGTTCAGATTTGTTTCAATTAAATTTGGACCAGTCACAAGACGAGGTCAGAACAGTTATTGCCCGGCTTAAGAACAACAAATCCGGAGGAGCCGTTGGATTATCGGCGGAGCTGTTTAAGGCCGGCGGCGATGAGCTGTGCTTATTAGCAAAATTTGGTTAGATGAATGTATGCCCGGCGATTGGAGTCTCAGTGTACTATGTCCTATATTTAAAAAATGTGACCCGAGTCTCTGTGCCAACTACCGTGGAATAAGCCTTTTATCCATAGCATATAAGGTTCTATCAAGTATAATGTGCGAAAGACTAAAACCAATTATCGCTGACCTGATTGGACCATACCAGTGTGGCTCTCGGCCTGGAAAAACGACAACTGACCAGATTTTCAAATCCAACGCCAAACCCTGGAGAAGACCCACGAAAAACAAATCGACACCATTCACCTATTTGTCGATTATAAAGCGGCCTTCGATAGCCCGATACGGGAGAAACTCTACGAAGCAATGTCTGAGCTTGGTATTCCTGCAAAACTCATACGCCTTTGCAGGATGACCTTGACGAACACCAAATCCGCAGTGAAAATCGGTAAGGATCTTACCGAACATTTCGAAACTAGGCGAGGCCTCAGACAAGGTGCCACCCTATCGTGTGATCTCTATAACATCTTAATAGAGATTGTTATGAGAAAAGCTGCAATCAACATGAATAAAACCATCAGCTGCAAAAGTCACATGCTGCACGCGTATGCTAATGATCATTGGGCGCACAAGAAGTTACTGCGGTGTTTTCGAGAATTGAGAAGGAATCAGCAAAAGTGGGTCTGAGGACAAAACAAAACTAATGGTTTAAACGACCAGGGCCTCCACGCGATTAGACTAAAGAGTGAACGTTGATAACCGATATAACTTCGAGGTAGTGGATGAATTTATATACCTCGGATCTGCCGTAAACAAAATCAACAACGTGAGCCTTGAGATCAAGCGGAGAATTGTGCTTGCGAATATATATTATTTTGGGCTAAGCAAGCACTTTAGAGATAAAGCGCTCTCTCGAATGACGGAAATCCAGCTATACCAGACTCTCATACAACCTGTCTTGCTTTATGGCCCGGAATCCTGGGTCCTATCGCAAGCAGATGAAACATCTGTGGAAGTCTTCGAGAGAAAAATACTGCGGAAGATTTATGGCTTATCGGCGACGCATGAACCATGAGCTGTATGAGCTTTATCCCGACATCGACATAGTTAAGCGGATCAAAATAACGCGATTGCGCTGGCTAGGCCATGTCAGTAGAATGAATGAAGACGAACCAGCACGAAGTGTTTTCGAAACCGAACTTGAAGAAAGGCGAAAAATAGGAAGACCAAGACTCTGCTGGAGGGATCAAGTTGACGAATCCCTGGGTACGCTTGGTATTACCCACTGGAGACATAAAGCAAAAGATCAAACTGGTTGGCGAAGAAGTTAGCAACTGTACCCTACAACCCTCCGACCGCCAATCCGAAAATTTTGAACCCGCTGCCATTTCGCACCCTTGCATTTTCGGACATGGTCCTAGTGGACTTTTCTTCATGAAATGAGCCAAGGAATACGCTGGAGAAATTTGTCCGGAACTTCCTGAATCACCCTGTATATACATATTTGAATCTTATAACACTTTATTCATACTTAATAAATTTTTCTCTCATTCAATTATAATATATAATACTTACTATATAATTGTTGGCTCCTGATCGTGAACCTGGAGGCCAAGGATTTCAATACGCTGCCAATTCATTAGTTGGAATGAAAGACTTTAAGAATTCTACTTGAATTCACAAAGAAAGCACTTCTTTTATTGAAGTATTGTTAACGACTAAAAACTAAGATATATGAATGTCCGCTTCATGCGGTTAGACCAAAAGAGTTTTGAGAAGACACTCAATTAATAGAGAAGAGAAACGAACATTACTAACTTTTAGAACTTATTGTACTAAAGGAAATAACTAAATTAATAAAATAACAGAGTATCGAAATACTATGTAATTAAAACATGATGACTAAATCCCAAACTAGATGTTAAGCACCAAGGCCTGGTTGAACGGTGCGTTCAACATCCTCCCGGGCTAGCTCGAGGGAGCTGGATATATACCGAATACAATTGTTCCAAAAGCAGACTCTTGAAGATAAATGCGTCGATTTGCCGGCAGTGACTTCTTCGTGCCGTACAACGTGTAGCGACAACTGTTAGAACCAATCACTCCGACAACTTCACCAAAGCCATGAGGTTCAGGGTGACCTCGTATTCCCACAGTAGCGAGTAGATTTGGTATATTGCGGTTGCTCACGGGTTCTGGATAGGGCACATTCAACTGGTGAACTATAACGAACCGTTCCTTGATCACTCTGCCAGACTGTGTAATGATTTCAAAGCGACCAAATGGGACGCCAGAATTTCGATTGATAGGTCAACCTTTCGACCGTAGAGAATTAGATGCAGGATTTTGGAACACGTGAATTTACGAGGAGCATCGCGTTCACACCTTTAGCTTCGACCCGAAGTTGGCATGAAACAGCGGCTGCTATATTGGATGGAATGTTGGATCTGTTGAAGAAATAAAAGAAAGAAAGAAAAGAGAAACAAGCACAATGAGTGATTAGCATTCTAAATAACGATAATTTTTAGATATTTGATTTGAATGTTGATTATTTAGTGATTGGTTTTGATAAATTGCTGCTGTCGGTGAGACGCAAAGTTTGACAATTGGTCGGACAATTGTTCCATTTTGTGTTTTGATTTCTTTACCGCATATTACTTTGGTGATACGGCCATTCGCCATTCTGTGGGAGGCAGGTTTCTATGACGGAGTGATTTTCTTTAATGTTAATTCATTTTGTTTTCCATTTGAAACGACGTTGAAACTCGGTAGTGTATTCAGATTACCATCTTTGGCTGCATATGTGGGTGATTCCTTGGAAATAACGTTTTTTCGGATGGTGAAATTATTAGTTTTTAACATACCTCGGATGTGATTTTTTTTTACAGTTTTTGTTTATATATACTACTATAGTGTAATAAAAATGCGAGGAGTTGTGGCTATTTTAATCGCTTATGGAGTAGCGATATGTTTGTTTATTTAATGCATCAATTAAAGAGCATTGTAGTAAAAAAACTGACTTGACTGAATTCGTACAATGGTCTTATATACTATTTGGAATACATTCGTACGGCTATATAGGGGAAACCGTGTGGTCTCATTATAAACCAATCTTGATCTCTCTGAAAGTCCAGAATGCAATTGAATTCCTTAATGAAATCCATACCCAGTAGTCCGTCGCATGGTATGGGAAAATTGTCTTGTACCACATGAAAATCATGCGTCACTAAATAGTTCTCAGCTCCAATTTCCATTCTCGCGCATCCCAATGAACTTATCGCTCCTTGACCTATTCCGCTAATCGTCGTTATTCTGCCCTTATTCACCGTTATCGTGCCTATGGTATTCGCCTTGATAAGGGATATGTCAGCACCTGTGTCCACTAATAGTGTGACTTTTGGACCATTTTCTCCTATACTAAATTCTACAAATATGCTAAAACTGAGGTTCAACGTATGTATTCTTGTCTCTATTGGCTTAGGGGCAGGTTCTGGTTTTCCGAACCAGTTTGATCATTTGTCATCGCACGGACGCTATTGTTGTAGTGGTTTCCACGATAGTTACCGCGACCACCTCTACCGCCTCGGTAGTTTCCTCCACTGTGGTTATTTTGATAACCATTCTGGTTATTATTATAGTTACTCCTACCACTGTTTCTTTGACTTCGGTTATTACCTCCTCGGTTATAACTTCCTCGTCCTCGCTGGAATCGTCCCTGGTTATTACTCCGATACTGTCTTTTAAAATGAAGTATGGTGTTCTCTGACCCTGTTGTCTCAGTACATGCATTAACAAATTTCGAGACTGCCTCATTCATCGTGTGGAATTGACCCGCACGCATAACAAGCTTCACTTCGTTCAGTTTACAATTCTTGGTCATCGCCTTAACTGCAGTTTGCGTACTGTACTTTCCGGCCAGCTCCAATGGCAGCCCATCACCAATATATGCATTCTCTAATGCTCTTGTCATATCTTCTATTTCCTTGGTATACTCATTGGCTGACTTGTTGTTCTGCTGTATATTCATAATCTTGGCCGTCAGGACCTCGACTGATTCTCCTTTTACAGAGGTCTGCAATTTGTTGATTACTTGTTCAAGCGTTGCCTCATTGCCTATAATATTTCTTGCTGTACCTCGCAGCTTTGTTTTTACCAAAGTAACAGCAATAGCATCATGCGTTTCTTTTATGGTCCCCACCAATTGTAGCGCGTCCAGAAAACTTTTTAGGTTTTCAGGCCTGCCATCGAAATCAGGTATGAGTCTCGAGGCTGTGTTTATAAATTCTATCGCTGTTAAAGGCATTTTACGATCTTGTACTTGTACTTCTTTATCTGAGTCGGTATCTGCATCCGACTGGTCTTCTCCTATGGGTGATAGTTTCTTGAATGATTCTGGTGTAAGAACTCTATATAAGTCTATTATAACCGGTTCACTTACTGTATGAGGAACCTCCTGATTTATCTGATATTTTGAAAATATTTTTACTAGCTTATCTCTGGTTTCCCAATAAAACCCTAAACCTTCTTCTTCATGTTCTTTAGTCAAACGTCCTGAGTGTTGATGTAACAAATTCCTAATTGCTTCAAAAGTAACTATCAATGTGCCTAAATGTTTCCTGACCGTTTCTGGTCTTATAAATGTGTTCTTATTTATGCACTTATAAGCTTTACTGAATTTCTCCCGTTCTGATACAAAAATCGTTCTAATCAATTCCCATGTCTCCATCTAGAACTAAAAATTCTCACAATTAAATATCCTTTCATATTTCTTTATTTACGCTCAAAACTTGTTTTTTATTTTTTTTCTTAAAAAAAAATTGTTTTTCATTTAAATTCTCTGCACGGGTGCCAACCCCAAATATCTCTTTTTCAGGCTTTTCTTATGCATAACATATAACTTAATACATATATTTGCTAATATTGCTATTGTTATTACAACTAGCATTAATTCTATGTTCTTAATGTTAACTTGAGGTGCTTGTATTTCAACCTCATTGATTACGTTTGCCTTGGGGTCTTTAATCTTTGTATTCTGACCCCCCATTTCAATGTAAATTTGCTTTGCGTTCTTTCAATAAAATAAAATAATGAAAATGTATATTATCTATTGATGTTCGTTTCTTTATTGTCCCTAAGGTGAACACGGGCGAACTCGCCTCCGTTCCTTACAGGTGCATGAGATTCATGCACTCCGTGCTTAAACTAGCTGCTATTAATGTATTAGTTATTAATGTTGCTGCTGCTGTTGTTGTTGCTTATATTTCTGCCATGCCTCCATCTGGGCCTCGATGCAGTCTATCTTCTTCCAGATTTCGGTGGCCACCTCCCAGGATGGTGGAACTTTGTCGTTGATTATTCTTAAGAGTCTTGCTCGCTCCCTGCGCCTTGTTACGAGGAAACCGCCTCGTCTCTTTGGTGGACACACTTTGGTTACGTGTGCTAAAACCCGTTGTGGCTTCGCCTTGGCTTGGCGGCTCTTGTATTCCTGTATTGTTATTGGTTTAGGACCCTGTCCTTTCTCCAGGTTCATCCTTCAGGTGTCCTTTGGTCCTTAGTTATTAATTCGGACCACTGTCACGGTCGCCATGTAATAAAAATGCGAGGAGTTGTGGCTATTTTAATCGCTTATGGAGTAGCGATATGTTTGTTTATTTAATGCATCAATTAAAGAGCATTGTAGTAAAAAAACTGACTTGACTGAATTCGTACAATGGTCTTATATACTATTTGGAATACATTATTAGTTCTATCTAGTTTCTATATGGTGACACATATTCATTGATTCTCCTTAGTGGTTAAACGGTTCATATATCGTGAATGCTCAATCGGTCAGACAGAAGGAGTCGAATTACTCGTTCACTGGTACAATGTACTTTGCTGACCTATACCTCGATATGAATAGTGACAATGTAAATGAACACGCCAACAACCAAAGAGTATATGAATGAATGTAGATATGTGTTAAGTGGTATCGCATACGTTCTAGCATATGCGATATACGAATCACACTACAATAGTGTATACCAACATCTATTGTACTACAACAATTTAAAACATTTATCAATATATTTTATACTATAATTTTCAGAATTGCCACGATTCTGACATCCACGGTATTGACATTTCATATTTAAATTGACTTCATTCTATGCCAAATTGACGTGAGATAATTTCCTTTGAAAATCACATTTCGATGACTAAATATCGAACAAATTTCGTCACTAGGAGGGCGAGTATTATATTGCGCAATAAAAAAGCGGTACCATGGTATTGACTGCTAATTTTGTGACTTACCCTTCGTAAAGAAAACACTTCACTCCAATCGATTCAATGTGGATAAATCTGTCAGCCATTGAAGTAAACATAACATTTGATATACAATGGTCGAGTTCTCACAGCGAGGGCGCCTTTTTGCCCATCCAACATGGCGCCACAGCGGTAAAACGTAAATGTACGATATTAGGCAAAAATGCGTGGACAAAGTTTAGATGTTGTTAGTCGGGCCTAAATAGGAGATTTACGCTCGGTAAATACATGAAAATATCCTCTATCTAGGCAATTTCAATGACCATAAAAAAATATCAATCCATCCTGCGAAATGAGGGAGTGAATATAGTATAAACCTTGATTTTTATGAAATGGACACGCCACGGTTCTGATATTTTCATTAGTTTCTGTATGTTTCTATCGAATAAGCGCGACGCAGGTGAGAATATTGTTGTGGAAAATCTTGTGTACCATAAAAGTATTGAAATTACGCGATTATTTATTTGCCGTCCCTTAATTACATGAAAATAAACGTGATGGACAAAGAAAACGTTATTTCCAAGGAATCACCCATATGCTGGATGATTTTCAAACGCTTCCAACGATTTACGTGAGACAAATCTGCTTCAGATGTTTCAGCCGCAGACTCTGAGAGACCCATAAGTGGGGCGCCTCGTAATAAGTGATCGGGGGTCAAAGGCAAAAGTTCGGCTAGGTCCTTGAATTTAATACTACTTCAATTCTAGTCAGCAGTGTTGCAAATTCCTCAAAGGTAAAGTTGTTTTGGATCTTTTTCAAATGAGACTTCATATTTTTAACAACGACATCCCAAAGGCCGCCAATATGCGGGGCATAAGATGGTATAGATGACCAAGAAAATCCATGTAAACCGTATTTTTCCTGGATATGTGTTTCGGCATTCTTCAGAAATAAATTATGCTCCTGGAACATCCTATAACTGGCGCCAATGAATTTTCGACCGTTGTCTGGAAACATTGCTTTAGGCAAGCCTCGACGACCGGTAAACCTCGAGAAGGTTGCTAAAAAGGCTTCAGCTGACAAGTCGGAACATACTGCGAGATGAAATTCGTGCGACGATAAGCTTGCAAAAATAGCTGCGTTAGAGTTAATATATTACTAATAGGAGTTTTGTTGAGAAGGCACTCGTACTCTCTAGGATATTGCATTTATTGGGCTAGACTGATTAAACGGTTTTTGACAAATGTAATTTTTTCCGTAGTTGATACCCTTTTAATTTTTAAATCCGTGATATCAAACGTTTGCGGTTTCGGCCAAGTTCCAATTGGATGTTGAAGCCATGGGGTCCATGCCACCAGAGAGTGTCCTGAATTAAGTCTTGTGGCACACATCTGCGAGTACCTAAGTCTGCGGGATTATCCTCCGTTCTAACATGCTTCCACTAAGTTTCGTTAGTTACGTTGAGAATTTTAGCAACGAGATAGGTGACGAAAGTTTTTAAAGTTTGTGGGGATGTTTGCTGCCATCCAAGAACAATGGAGGAATTCGTCCACAAGAATAACTCATATGTATTAAACATTGATATATTCAGCTGTTTTATTAGATTCGCGACTAACTCGGCTTCACATATTTCGAGTATAGGTATTGTGGGTTGTTTTAGCGGTGCGACTCGGGATTTTGCTACTAATAAGTGGCTGGATACTGTAATTTTTGTCGTCAGTTCCGATGTAGATTGCACCACAATAAGCTTTCTCTGAATCCGTGCTGACGTCCTGCCGAAAAGCTTACCTATCTTGGGATTTTCAACATTGTAATGTGGAAGATTCTCTATAAATAACTTCCACTTTATTAACATATGCGGTGGGATACCCTCATCCCAATCAAGATTTGCGTCCCACAATTGTTGCATGAGTATCTTTGATAAACTAACAATCCGTCCTAACCAACCAAGTGGATCGAAAAGTCAAGCAATCCGGGGGAGAGAGAATCTGGCGATTCGTGAAGCGACATAGTAAAAAATATCTTGCAACGCATTCCAGCGAACGCCTAAAGTTTTGATAGTGCTAGAGTCGTCGATTTGCAAAAAATCTTCGTCAAGAAGATCCTCCCGGGCCAAAAGTTCGAGAAGACCAGTGATGTTTGCTGTAAGTTTCTTCAGGAGGCGAGAGGCAGAGTTTAGAGCATATATTAATTGGATTTGTTTGCATTTTGCATCTTCCAGCGTGTATCCACCTGACAACACGTCATTTGGTTTTTCAAAATTCCTGTAGCTTTTGGTGTTTTTAATTTGCAGTCATCACTTAACTGTTGCAAAGTCCGTATACCAGGACGGGCACACAATTCACTACAAAAGTCACTGTCTTGAGCTGGAAATACAATTTGTTGAAATTTCTACCTTCAGGATGAACAAGAATCTGACGGTACATTTTTTGTATGTCACCCGTAAAGCCATACGTATAGTAACGCCAGCCGAGAATAATTAGCAGCAGATCTGCTTGCAAAGTGGGACCTTGGAGTAAAACGTCGTTTAGAAGGTTAACCAAATATATTGAATTAGAATTACCGACTATCGTACCATCGAGCCCAGAAATTTGTGAATTGTAATTATCGATAGGAATCGCGAGATTTTGTTGAAGAGAATTCGAATAGTGAACATTTCGCCTGCATGGTCAACGTCAATTAGAGCTGTAGGGAGTATTTTGTGAAAAATGTGCCTGAACTTTGTCTGCCGCTGTACTTGACCGTGCGTCATTAGCAGCGAGCTCGCTGTTCCGTGAGATCGAAGGTTCCCTCTGCTCGGAAGACGCTTGATCTCGATTTCTATGGAGAGTATTCCTCCGTTCGTTGGCTTCCAAATGAAGCATTGCATGGTGATTTTTGTTACACTTGGAACACGATTCGATTTAAAATCAGTCGAAGAAAGGCAATTGGCGCAGAATTTATTAGCATAAACGTATTTTATTCTGGATGTTTTTGACGACATATTTTGCAGCTGTATTTGGTTTTCTCGGATTCCAGGAGGGAGTGGAACACCTGAGATTTTTGTTGTGCTGCGTTACTATCTTTTAAATTGAATTTTCGATAATTTGAAATAGATTCAATAATTTCAATTGTTGGATAAAAAGGTACTCATTTGCGACCAGGTTTGTAACTCTTTGTGGTTGGTGAGAGAATCTTCCCATGCACGCAACGTTTCATCTGAGAGAATCGTAGAGCACAGGTGGATCAGGATGGGATCACAGTTTTCCGTTTTGACCTTATATAACTGGGGGATTGCCAAACTGTTGTCGATTCCGATTTGAACCCGACGAATGGACTTTCTGTTTGTTGCTGCTTGTATCCCACAACGTTGTTTCATTTGTTGATGAACTAAAATTCCAGGGTTTTCGTACGTAGTATTTAACGCATTGAAATTCTCATCCACCAAATCGAATTTTTCACGATTTAGTAGGCCTCCCCCCTCGTTATGCTTCGCAAGTGATACAGTTTTTGTGCCTGTGATAACTCGGGGTGAGTTCCAAAAACTGAAATTTTTAACTTACAATTTAAATATTTTCTGTACGCCTCTTTATATTTGGTGGTAGTTATTTCTAAAAATCGGAATCTTATCCATTGTCTTCCGCTGTCATAGCCCCATAATTTCAGCCATCCTCTCTCCAATTCCTTTGCTTCGTGAGCTAAGGTCCATATCCTGCTTTCTCCTGATGGTTTGAACTCTTTACAAAACGAAGTGAAATGTCCTTGATCAAAGAGGAATTTTCGCCAAACTGTCATTTTTGATGTTCAGTATGAATTTCTACTTTCAAAAAACAAATTTCAAATGTTGTCTAATATGAAAATATATATTAGATTATTATTTACTTAGAGTTGTCACTTATAATCAGGGTGATTTTGGGTATTTTGTAAAAATCCCACAAATAATTATTTGTCTGGTTGACGCGGTAACCCTTTTACTTTTCTATTTATTTTTTTGTTTATTCTATATGTGTTCACTGACCGCGGTTGCGATCATACGAGCTGTTGTGCTTGTTGTACCACAACGTAGTTGTCAGCGACACAGCAGAACCAACTCAAACTATAACACACAAATTAAATATTGGAGTGAATGGGGGATGGTGGCGATTTTTTCACAACTATTTGAATGTTGGCGCGATACCACACAAACAAAGATCATTAATCACGCCTAATAAATAAGTAAATATCTTGCTATTCTTGGGCAGATCTGGCGTACCTTGCGTCTTTAACCCTAGAACGTCATCCTTATTTTTTTGTACACTAACTTCATCCTTCGTCATTTTGACTACGGCCTATTTCAATACGCTATTATTAATATCGTGGGCAAAAATTGGAACCAAAGTGAATGTTATTTTTGTATTTAGTTCATTTCTAATTAACATTCAACAAAAAATCAGTTTGAAAACGTTTAACGCTATACGAAAAATAAGGTCAAAACAATCGATAAAAACATATTTAAGCTCGAAATTAAAATTGCGCGTCGTCGTTTTGACGAAGGATGACAGGATTAAAAACAACAAATATCCTGCCACTTCGGTAACTTTGTTTTAGTTAATCCACATGCCTCGAAACGCATTTTTTCTTGATGGTCTTGATTTCATCTAACTTCTCACAAATTACAATGTTAATGGGCCAACAAAAATAGAAAAACACAACAGTAACAATTACACACAGCGACTTGGGGAAGTAATTGATGTATGTATGTAAAGAAATTCAACTAATCTTTTGTTGTTATTATTTTTAACTTCTGTCGACTGCATAAACAAACTTCTATCGACTACATAAAGTAATTACTTGTTCCTTTTTTATATTTTTGTCATAAATCTGAATTTTCAGTCTTTTTTTCACTTTTGTGACCAGAGACTTTTTTTGATTTTGTGTTCTTCTTGATGTAAAGTTTTTTTTTGTGCATTTTGAGTACGTATGTCTGTACATTTGTATTAATGCGTGTGTGTGATGGTACGGTATTCGGAACGGGTGAATATGATACAGTTGTACTTTCGTGTATATTAGATTGTAGTCCCTTTGACGGTACGCTACAGAGAATTTTTATTAAATGGTACCGTTTTATTTTAACTTTATTGTTGTAATGTTTTTTTCCGAAGGTTATGTAATAACCAATATCATTGCTGAAATCGCAACTACTTCTTGGTAATTTTCCGACGTTTTGTTATTCGCGTTGTACTTCTGTATACAAAATGATCGTAATGTCGAAAATGTCAATTCTCACTGTACGTACCCGCTCAATTCCTCTACTTGTCTTTTTTCTTTTGTTTGCAAGCTCAAGGTGCTTTGGTGTAATATTGTCGTCCAAGAGTCTAAACATAACCATACACGCTTCAGACGACGATGAAAAAAAAATACTTAGCGCCTAAACGAAATTGGAGAGAGAGCGTCTGGCGACTTAAATTGAGTTTTCTCTCTGCATCGTGTATAGTTGCGGCCCTTTTCTTGAATTTGTTTGAAAGTTTGGAAACATAATATTATTGATATACAGGATTTAAATTGTTTTTACTGCTTTAAACAATTTTTCATTCACTTTAATTGCATTGTGTTCAATAATAAATCGTTTTTAACACTTCTTTAATTTTCTTTTGTACACGCGTATTCCCATAGACTAATACTTATACGAGTAGTAGACCTAATAGTTCTCTCACCAAATTTATGAAATCTGGCCTGGTGTGATATTTACGTTCGATGTTGAAAAGAATTGATTTACTAATACCAGATAGTGGCAATGGTTCAAAACAACGAACAAAATACCAACAACGGCATTTCGTTTTGTGTGTTAAAAATATTGTGTTAAATACAACACAAATGTATGCTAACAATAACAGTCAATAAAAAAAGTTTAAAACACATTTAAATTTCACAGTATTTCACCAAAACGAGATGAAAAATTAAAGCAAGAAGTTATTGTAATTCCACCTGGTTTATATCACTTTTCGTCAAACATCTCTCTATCACCGACCGCATCAAGAAGAGTGTGAAAGGAAACGTCAGATGAGCAAAATACTCTCTCTACTATGAGATTACGCTATGCGTATTCCATCTTATGTATGTTGTTTGTTTTTATGAAAATGTGGCAACTCCATTCTCTCAATAGAGATTTCGTGAGAGCGCCGCCAAGAAATTAGAATCACGATTTTTTCCTGCCATAAGAAACCTACATATGTAAAAAACGTCGTCGTCTGTAGCGTGTTTGATTATGTTTGGACTCTAATGCTTATAGTTGTCGTCTCTTTGGATGTTTCTTTTGAAAATTTGTGGTTTTTGATGGTATACACAGAGGGGTTGGTTGTTGTTTGATGTGGCCGATGATATCTCGTCTTGAGTTATACTTGTTGTTTGCAGACTTTTCATTTCTTCATTAACAGGTTGATTGGTTGGATTTTACTTTCCGCTCGTGCCCTTGTTGAATAAACAATTTTGATGATTTTATAAATCCGTTGTCGCACGTTGGTTTGGAGTACATGAAATTTTCGTTTTTGCAATTCTCGTACTTCTAAGCATTTGGTGTTTCGATGCTGTGGCGGTATGGAAGCTAGATGTCCAAAGTTAGCTCTCGAAAACTGCGAGTTTGAGGCTATTATGTAAGACTTTAACCTCTTTTGATAGACTTTTTTCTACCAAACTTAGCCGTTGTCTTAGGGATTACAGCAGACAGTCTCTATTAGGACTGTTCGAAGGACCATATGTTGGCTCCTCGTCGTGAACCTGGATGCCAAGGATTTCAATAAGATACCAATTCCCAAGCTGGAATAAAAAACTTGAAGAATTCTACTTGAATTCACAAAGTATTTATTTATTGAAGTGTTGTTAACGACTTGAAAAACTTAGATAAAAAAAATGTCCGCTTCATGCGGTTAGACCAAATGAGTTTTGAAAAGACACTCAATTAATAGAGATAAAGAGAGAAACGAAATTTACAAACTTTTAGAACTTATTGTACTAAAGGAAATAACTCAATAGAATAAAATAACAGAGTATCGAAATACAATGGAATTAAAACATTATGAATCCCAAAATCGATGCTAAGCACCAAGGTCTGGTCGGCTACCGCCTACCGCACGATGCACAAAAATATCATAACAGACAAAATGCACGTTTTGAGCAGCTAATTTTTGTAAATTTCGCAAGGCCTAGACGCGAAATGTGGCAAAATATATAACATTTCAAATAGTTGAAAACAGTGATGCCAACTTAGCCCTTTTCGGGCTATTTTTAACCCTTTCTGGGTTGCCAAAAATCCGAAAACAAAATTTTAGCCTCAAACTAAAAAACGCGTAAAAGTAGCGCTTTTTGTATTTTTTTACAGCATATGTCAGGGTCCACTAACAGGCAAGCCTCAACTTGTTTATGACCCCTTTGACTCAGGCTGTGAAGCTTCGGGCCACCACGTTGGGTACCATTAGGTCAGCGACCAACGAGGGTATGACACGTTAGCTCAGGGTCCAAAAAACCAGCCTTGGGAGTCCCCACGTTGAGTACCATTATGTCAGTGTGGCAGTGTGGTCTGCAATTTTTTTGAAAAAATTTAATTCGCGAGTTTACGTGCTGATCGAGTGAGTTGCTCAGTATGCCTTGCGTATGCCGGGCTTGGAACTCGCCGGACGGGGGGGATCTTTCACTCATCGACACAACTACAGCCTGCCACTGAACACTAGAAAACATACCGAGTCTTTAAGTTCACACAAACGGATTCTTCGACATAAAATTTAGATAAACGGAGCCCGAAGTTAATTTCATAACATCAAAAAGAAACACACGATAAAAAAAAAC
This sequence comes from Phaonia tiefii, assembly GCA_963931995.1. Taxonomy (NCBI): domain Eukaryota; kingdom Metazoa; phylum Arthropoda; class Insecta; order Diptera; family Muscidae; genus Phaonia; species Phaonia tiefii. The sequence continues at coordinate 138,582,807 of OZ008368.1, forward strand.
TAAACGGATAATAACACTATAGATGACCTGTAAAAGAAAAGTTATAATAATAAGGAAATTTAAATAAGATGAATGGCTGTTTTGTTTTGTTTTGAATTGAAGAAGCAATTAGTGACGCAGGATTTCTTGCTTTACTTTTGAGCCGACTGATGTTGATGTCTGCTCTGACCCTCCCGCTTGAAACTCCTGCTGTTTCACCATGACTCTGTGCTTCTCAGAGTCCCAAATTAAAAGATTACCTTGATAACTTACATCTTACTCCACCCTTTACCTATCGGCCTCTTTAGCCGATCATATTTATTACGCGAATAAATTTTGAGTACGTTATAATATTCAGTTTATAAACAAATTCAAATTAATCTTACTTTACGACCGCCTATAAACACGGTAAGGGTTATTTAAAATTTCATCACATTTTATCTCGAAGTTAAAATAAGATTGATTTAGCCCTTCAGGGCGAAGCGCTTAATCGTAATTGGCCGTTTTCAATGCCAGCCTTAAAATTATGCTATCCATTAGCACTTACAATCTAATTAATTCTCCCAATTCAATAAAAAAAATCAAAACAAATTATCCACAATGTGTGGTGACACTTATTCGCTAGTACATTAGTGTTAGTATGGCAAGTGTTTTCAGAATATTCCTAAAATATCTAGGGATCTTTGTATTTAACTCTTAAGTGTCGGTTTGTCCGTTTCAAAATCTAACCTGCATTAATCTGTGCTTGGCTATGGCAGTTTAAGTGGACTTTCCGTTAAAAATTCTTTTTCTCCACGTCTTTTGGAACTAATCACAATGTTCTAGGCTCGTCATTCGAGGCCTACGTGTACTTTCCGATGGCCAAACAAAACATAACCGAAACTTCCGGAGTTTAGTTTAATTTATAACACTTCTTCAAAAATTCTCACCAGTCACGTATAAGGCATACCATACTTGTGGGAACTTTTGATGAATTTACGGGTTTCACTACACACAACCGAATTAGCCTACACTTGTCCCTCGGACACCGCGACTAGATCCCGAGACACTTTAGCAAATTACACAGTTTGGAACACTTTATCACTTAAATCTCATCGCTTAATTTAAATAATCAGCATATTACCGGACGATTTCAAGTATATACTAACATTATTTTAAGGCCAATTGCTCAATAAGGCACATTGAATTCACTGATACCGTGCGTTTAACCTTATATATATTTTCTTTTCCTTATTGGATTAGTCCCGGCTCATCGGTCGGCGATTTATTTGATATTTTGATATTCAAATATTCATATTCTTGTTTTGGTCAATTTGGGGGTGCTGTTTTCGCCCCTCTGGGGCGTTTAAACGAAGTTTAATTTGGTCTTAATAATGTTGGCTTAGCGATTTCGGACATCTTCACCCCTCTGGGGCGATTTATTCGACCTTTTTGGCGACCTTCGCCGATTTGGTTACGGAGTCAAAAAGAAAAAGGCAAACAAGGACTTACCCCTTTTCTGCTGACGCTGTTGTTGATGGACTAAATGCTGATATCTATCTGCTACCTGTGGGTTTTATTGTAATTTGTTGTGTTGGCCTATTGATGGTAGAACTGGCTTTAATGATTTTGGCAGCGAATTACGATGTTGATGGTGTGTTTGCGGCGTGTATTTGTCGCTTGTTGTTGTAGCTGGAACACTTTGTTAATGATGTCGGCGTGATGCTGTGGTTTTCTTGGTTTTCGTGGTTGATGGCCACGGTAGTGCTGCCTGTTGGTGTTGCGGTGGCTAATGGTTGGTCTTGCGGCCAGATGGTGGTGCTGCCTATGCCAAGGCAGACGACTACCGTGGATTTTCCTAGAATATTTGATAATTCGTTCCACTGGCGTCTTTCAAATCTCCTCTCCGTCAACTTACCTTTTCGTTTTACGTTTATTTGGAAGAGTTTGATGAGGGTGGTATTCCCTAAAATTATGGGGTACGGTGTACCTCAAATTGTTCGAGTCGGTAATTCCGACAAACTTTTGGTTATCCAAACCTTTATTGCAGATGACTTACTTGATGGAATTAGGGCAACTTGCACTCGACTTGACACTGGGCTTGCTCGCTTGTTAATGTCGGTTGATTCAAAAATTTACACGGACGCCAAGTACGAAAGCAACTCTGGTGCCGTTATTCTTGGTGGCGTGATTTCTTTTTTTCTTTGTATGTGAAATATATATATACTTTGTATGTGAAATATATTGCTGTATACTGCAGAAAACTGTATTTTGTTCTAGAATATTAGTGTTCCCGAAGTAAAATAATTTCGCAATGACATTTGCTTTTTGTCAGGGATGGCAAAATTGCCACAGATGAGTTGAGGCAATCAATCGGGTATCGGTCTCCAGCGTGGTTGTTGTGATCGTTGCGCCTTGCCGGCGTTACGGCGCCGCCACACATAGCAACTTATTTAGCTACTTCTCCTGTTTTGGTTTCGCGTATTTCGCTTTGTATCCAAATGCATTTTGATGAGATATGACAACTTTTTCTTTTTACCATTTTGTTTTTCTTTTGTTTCTTATTTGAAGTAAGTGAAGTTTCTTTTCAAAGTGCGTGTGCAGGTTGTTATCAAATTTATAGAAATAGAATGGTGAGAAGAAATTTGGTTAATACATAAAGCCATTTAATATGTTCTAGTATTTCTTAGATGGAGCGGAATATTCAAAAATTTCGAAAAATTTCGCAATTCTCAAATAAAAGCTAAACATTACGACTTGGTTCGACATGCTGAAACAAAAAACACAAGAAAGCAATGGAAGCGTACAACTGGACACAGCCAAAAGCCTTAAATGTGATCTCGGACAAAACGGAAATATGTCTATTCACAAGGAAAACTAAAGACTTAGAGTTTGAAGAGCCTCGATTCCTGGAAAAGACAATTAAACTATCCGATAAGGTTAAATACTTAGGGGTAATATTAGATCGGAAATTGAATAGTGGTAAAAAGTGAGTGCAGGACATACAAGGAGGACGATGGAGCATTTCCTGTGCCAATGCCCGGCCTTCACACAAGCTAGATCCATGTATCTCTCGGACAGTATAATACCGGACATGCCCAATCTTGTGGGAATGGACTGGAATATCTTAAGGAATTTCGTGAATAGCACCGAATTCCTATAAGAGATATGGTAAATTAGTAGGATAAACTTTAAGCGCACAACAGGTCGAATCAGCGGCTTAAGTGTATGTCTATAGACATGGGAAGGATCCGAGTGCTTTTTTAACACTGCATCGCAACCCCTCTTTTCAAACTAACTAACATACACATTTTGTTCCAGTTTTAGCAACTTCTTTGGGAACGTGTTTGTACATAAATACCAATAGCACTAAGCAGGCATTGAACCATATTCCAGAATCCGTTATTTTAAAACTTCATCTTTCAAATACGCTTATTAACATTTATGGCGTTTTCGTTTCTAACAAAATAATGTTGCCCTTGTATGAGACAACATTTAAAAATATTGCCAAAGTTCAAAGTTGTACCATTTTTAGGGTAATAAAATAACATAGAAATGTTCACTTTCTCATAGCTATATTCTTCCTTTTGCGTTTTTAGCATGTTTTATTTACCTCGCTTATCTGAAATATTCGGCCAGTGTATATGGTGACCTAGAAGATTTTAAACGACTTCGTAGAAACTGGTCCCGCCAAACTAAAATTTCGACCACTTCGCCCCACACGAGAGGTAGAAAAATTAACTCAGCGAGAAGAACGAATATATTCCAAATGACAGAATGTCAGCCTATTATCGGGCAACATTTTCACCCGTGACTCGCTGAAAGGGCATTTTTAGGGCAAAGGGCAGAAAAATGTTGGAATTTTTTTCCAGAAACGAAATCGTTATTAGACTTCTTGGTTGTTCTTAATATGTATGTAATTATGTATATCTACCACTGTCTATAACCATAAAGAAATAATATAATGTAACCGTCTTATCAATTTAATAGGTACGATGCAAAATTTTTGTGGAAACGCATTCCACACAACATGAAGGCTGAAAATGAGGATTTAAAACATCTGAACAACATATTGCAAGCTCTTATATGTAATGACATGGCGGACTTCTTTAGAGTCATCGAAAGGAATTGGTCGGACAGTGTAAAGACGGCTATTGATGATTTGCGAAGTAAGTTTTTTTACTCTTATACTGTGACAAAGTGGAAATAAATAGTACATTGTAATTGCCATTGTAAATGCATTTTGTATAAAATGTAGTAAGTCATTGTCGTTGATTTATTAAAATATGTACAATTTTTATAAAACAATTTCTGTGAAGTTTGAAAAGGATAATCAATTTAACCACCAAATGTGCACTCTGAACCGACCGAAAATTCTGAGCATAATGGCATATTTCATTCAAGTGAATTAAAATTCGACAATGCTATATATGAACGCAAATAATTTAAAAATTACTATATTTTAGAGTTCTTTGTATTTGATCAATAGATATACACTCCGGTTCACTTATTTAAAGGCACTAACAATTCCATATTCAGCAGCCTGTATCTTTTGCAATTTGAAACCGATTGCAGAATTTCCAGAAAAATGGAAATGGAAGCTAGACATCTTGAGATATAAAAAAAATCATGACAATAGTGGTTTCTTAACTAAAGAACTTTTTTGAGCAATTTATAAAAAAAGTCCAAAAATGTGCTAATTTTTTGGTTCACTTGAATAAAGGCACTTTATTGTTTTTTATTATTTTTATAGTAAGCGATGAGTTTTTGGTAGGGAGCGTTTGTTTATTACAATTTATTACATCTTAATCATTTTACGAATCAAAATGGCAAAAAAAAAATTTTAAATCTATCGGAAAAACTAAATTCGATGTTTACAGTTCTGAAGGATATTCTAACCGCACAATAGCTAAAAAAATTGGACGGAGCCCAACAGTTCGCACTAGATTGGTATTGTTCTTTAAATAGTTAACAAAAACTTTTAAAGTTATTCGGTTAAGAATTTCCAATTTGAATTTTTTTTTTGACTATAAGTCGTTTCGACGATTCCAAGTGTAATTTATATGTTACGAATAACCTGACCAACCATCCTGCTTTTGGTGGGATTATCCCGCCTCGGATCTCAATCCCGCTTTTGCCTTTAAAAATAGTAAAGTATAATTTTGCTTAGAAGTTATGTTTCCTGTGAAAAATCTGTTATTTTGTAAAACTTCATCCTCAGAGACTTACGTCCGAGGCTACTGACAACCTGTCCAAATATGTCCTCTATCTGAAATAATTTGGTGGGGGATTTTCGACTTCTTCATAAAAATCGCGTAAATCAATTACTTTATTACCTAGAAGTTTTATTTGTGATATTGGTAATTCTGCACTTGTTTGACATTTATATTAGGCGAGTTTTCGTTACAATCCAGGAATTATTGCTTGCTGCTAGTAACCAAAACTCCATACTAGCTATAATTTGGATCACCTATCGCCCTTTTGTAAGCCAATAAGTACATCACTAACATTTTTTTTAAAGGCTTTATTATGATTTATTGAATCTGCTCCAAAGGAGCCTAACAATAAGTATTTGAATCTTATATTCTAAACGGGGTTAATCCAATTATTAATAATTAGATTGATGTTGAAGCGGGCCTCTGTATCGTTGCGTTTGGGACTTCTTGGTTAATTACAGTGTTGGGAAATCCCCCTACGTAGACGGGATGAACTTGTTGTTATTCTTAGATTTCTTGCTAGAGCATTTGTGTGTTGTGAAAGTTTTTGTTGGTGAATTTGTTTGATGCGGTGGATTTCGTCCTTTATTACAGGTATTTTTAAATCTATGTATGTATATTCTCATTTCGCATATACCATGGTGCGCCGGTAATTACTCGTAGTATTTTTGACTGAACTCTTTGGATAACTTCGATGTTACTTTTACTAGCATTGCCCCATAGTTGAGAGCCGTATGCCCAAATTGGCTTAATTACACTGTTGTATATTAGAACTTTGTAGTCCGGTTTAAGTTTCGAGTTCGAATTGAGTAGCCAATGCAGTTGATGAGTCGTCAATTTAATCTGACTTTTCTTAGTTTCAAGATGTCTTCTCCACGTCATCCTGCGATCAAGGTGTATACCTAAGTAAGTACTTTCGTCACATAAGGGAGTCGGTATGTCGTTTAGTTTTATTTGTGGACAGGTTTTTGTGTTTAGAGTAACCGTAAAACTTGTTTACTCTTTGTTTCGTTTACTTTTATTCTCCAGTTAGTAATCCAAGTTTCTATTGTTTGGAGATGGTCGCTAAGATTTTTTGCGGCTGTAACTGAATCTTTATGGCAGCTCAGTATTGCAGTATCATCTGCAAAAGTGGACGTGACATGAGTTGGGATGTCAGCTGTAAAGATAAGATAAAGAGAAGGGCCGAGAACACTTCCTTGCGGAACCCCAGCATTTATTTCACGTTCATCTGACATACACTCTCCATATTTGACCCTAAAACTTATATTTTTCAACTAGCTTTCAAGGAGGCAATGAGTGTTTGCAGGAAGGTATTTCCTAATTTTATATATTAAGCCCTCGTACCAGACCTTGTTAAATGCTTGAGCAACATCCAAAAATATCACACAATACTGCCTTTTTTCAAAAGTTTTTCTAATCTCGTTAGTAAGACGGTTTACCTGTTAGTGTACTATGACCCTCCCTAAACCCAAATTGATGATCAGGGATAAAATTATGGGACGATATAAAACCGTTAAGCTTCAATAGAAAGACTCTCTCAAAGAGTTTTGAGAAACAAGGTAATAAGCTTATAGGACTATAAGAGGATGGGAGCGTTCTATCTTTGCCAGGCTTCAATATCATTTTCACCAAGGACATTTTTCACGCCTTACGGAAGTAACTATGTTTTATTATGTGATTGAATACATTTACGACAAACTTTACTCCCACGGATGGGAGTTCAGAGATCATTTTCTGTGATTTGAGGTCGAAACCTGCTGCTTTTTTCGGGTTAACAGTTTCCTTTATAATGGCAACAACTTCTTCAATCGTTATCTCCAGTGGTATGGTAGAGGACTAATTAATACAATCTAAGTTCGAGAGATTAAAATTATTAGTGCATGGATTGGGGCGGAAGACCTGACTTAAATGATTCGCATAGAGGTTGGCTTATTCCTCACCTGTTGTCACCCACTCTCCACTTTCATTCCGTAAGGGAAAAATAGACTCAGCTGGCTTACTTATATTGCTTATGGGCACCCCCAACGTAACAGGCATGTTGAAGGTCATCATCCTTTCTGAGGACAACTTGTAGACCATTCGTTGCAACGGTAAGTCGAAGACTTGCAGCTGGTGATCTATATCTTTGCCAATCCCGTCGAGCTTTTCTCTTCTCATTTACCAGATGTTCAATTTCCCTATTCGTGTGAGTGTACACATACCCTAGCCGCTCCTTCGGAGATGGAGTTGCGTGGCAAGCTGCTTCCTCAAGCAAGGAATTAAAATTAGTGACTTGGTTTTCAATATCAAGTTCATTGACAATACTTTTGTTCAAAACTGGGACATGACTGCTTATAAATTTTGTATATTTCAACCAATTTGTATTTTTGAAAATATGACTGGGGAATGGTCCGAAGACAGTCCTAGGCACGCAGTCGCGGACACGTTTGACCTTGAAATTCCCTTAATTATACCGAAATCAATTAGATCAGGCTGTTTGTTGCGATCATGCGGCCAGTACGTAGGCGGGCAGGGCGATACGTAATCGAGCCCGTTTTGTCGAGACATGATGCAATTGTGCAACTGTTTGCCTTTTGGATTCACGAGACTTGAGCCCCAATGAGTATGTTTCGCATTGTAATCTCCGGCAGCTAAAAATTTATGTCCGAGACTATGAAAAAAGTTCAAAAATGTATCACTCGACATCGAAAATTGTGGGGGGGCAATATATTACCGATATTGTCATTGGACCATACGAAATTGGGACACGAATTGTAATTGCCTGCATATATAGTTCTGAGGTGCCCTCTAGGACATCATGCCTCATAATTGCGAATACTGAAGTTATACCTATCTGTCAGGTGAGTCTCCGATAAGAGCATTATATCCATATCTTCCCGAGCAAGGTAATTAACTATTTCAAGTCTGTGTTTAATAACACCGTTCGCGTTCCATGCACAGATTTTAAGGAAAGCGCCTGCTTCCAATAAGAGTCTGAATCAGTTGATTCTGACTCTTCATAAAGTCCTGCATCATCGACTGCATTGTCGACATGAACATGTTCATACTCTGAGTAAGTTGTTGAATCATTGATTCCAGGCCACTAACTGGTTGTTGTGAGGGTCGTTGAGGGGTCGGTTTAAGAACGCTAGCGTATGACATTGTTCCAAAAGGAACTGTAATTCTAGGGTCGGTGCTGCGTAGTCACGAGCACGAACTGTTTTCAACTTTTCATCAAGTTTCTTCTTAAGACCCTTATATGTTGGGCATCCTCTGTAGTTCGCAGTGTGGTTTCCACCACAATTACTACACTTTTTCTCCTCTTGTGACTTTACCGTGCATTCAGGCGATTGGTGAAGGTCACCGCAGACTACACGAACTGTCTGTAAAACACAATATTTCTTAGTATGCCCGTATTCCTGGCAATTTTGACACTAAATGGGGCCCCATCTTTTATGTGGCTCGTCCACAGAAATTCGTCGGTGCAACAAGTATTGCAGTTTGTAAATAGGGTGGACCTCATTCCTTTTCAGCTTTCGCGCGTCTGGCTCTAGCTCGACCTTAAACATGGGTTGGGGGACCTTGTTTCTATTAAAAATATTCATAACAGAGCGAACACTGAACCCCTGTTCTTCTAGAGCACCCTTAATTTCTTTCGATTCCACATCATACTCAATGCCCTTAACTACTACAGCTAAACCCTTACTGCTCTTTAGCTGGTAGGTGTATAAATTTTTCTAGATAAGGTGAAATTATTAGATATTTCCCTAAAACTTTTCTCATTATAAGTTTGGACCTTCGTCTCGTATATTCTACCTTTCGGTAGAGGAAGAATGTGGAATGTGTTACTGCCAATAATTTTCTCAATATTATCCACTAAACCTTTCGAGCTTCGTTCTCGTAAGAATATCGGCGGAGGCCTTACGGTATTCTTCGAAACCGAGTTATAACCGCTGGGCTGGTCATCGCTACTTATTTTCAGCTCTGCAGACCTTTCTTCTACTATTTCCCTTTAATGGGCTCGACTTCCGCCTAACCAAAATGTAGCGGTCCATACCCGTTTGCGTGGTCCTTACACTTCCCTCCTTACCGTTGGAGGTGTTACCCGTATTTTCGTTTGCCTTAGCAATAGATGGAGAACACATTTTCTCCATCTGTTGCATTTTGCTCGGAACTTTGGTAGTTGACCTAACATTTTCTTCCAGTGTAGCCATCAGCTGATTGCTGTCACTGCAGTTGTTCTTTGATGCCAAATTTTGCATCTCTGCACATTCACTGTCATTTTCCACCGTGTGTGGAGAATGTGGCCGTCGGTGGTGCAATGGCTAGTGTGCGCGGCTCTTGTACATGAGAACGTGGGTTCGATCCCTGCTCAGACCACCTTACATTTCTTTCTACGACGGTCACCTCGCTTAGTGATGACGACACTATCGAGTACTTATCCATGAAAATGCTTCTCAAAATACCGTTCGGAACCGGTGTAAAACTGTAGGTCCCAATCAGTGAGTATAAAACTAGAAAGCGCACATCTCACTGATTGTGAGAAGCTCTCCCCAATCCCTTCATGGGATGTTAAGGGACACCATTTTTTTTTGTGTGGAGAATGAGAGAGCAAAGAAGACAGAAACTAATTTTAAATAGTGATTATTGATGCTAATGACAGCTAAATTATGTTTTATGTTGTTTGTATTAAAAGAAAATACGCATTGCCTTTGATTTATATCCGTGTTATGTCCAACGAATGTGTAAAATTGGCCTACTACCTCGTCGTCATGAAGAGGCAACGAAGAGAGTAATGGAAACTCTTAAGTATTTCTCTATGTTTACACTAAATGTTTCTTCTTTATTGTTTATTTTAAAATTCAAAGATAAAATTAAGTGTGAACATGGTTAAGAATTTACTATGGCAAGATACTAAATTTGGCTATGCCTTTATTAATATTAAAATTATTTGATCAGGAAGATTCTATTGACACATTTTCACGATCATTGTTATTGCATTCATTTTGATTACTTTGTAAACCTGTGACCTGTGCGCGTTCTAGATTTACACCCACTGTTTGGGACCTACAGTTTTACACCGATTTCGAACGGTATGTTTGAGAAGCTTTTTCATCATTTACGTCAATATCTACTACAATTCTTTTTATATGCTGAGCTAATACGGCATTGTTACAATTAAAATGCATTTTTTGCTGCACTAAAACTATTTGATAGAACCCAAAACACCCTTGCCGACTCAGCAAAATGGAAATTACACTCGTGAACGGTACATATCGATGGCTTAGAGCCAGAGTATGCTAAATCTAAAATTGAATTTTACAGGCCCGTATAAGGTAGAAACTCGATTTTTGCGGTGTTTATATCATATTTATGGTGAATTTTTTTAGCGTGTATGAATTAAAAATACTGGTAGCATAACTTGGTTAAAAATGACTTAGACTACTTTAGAATGTACAAAAATGTTCGCGTTGTTCATCCAAGTGGACTTAGCGCCACTTTGTAGGAAGTTTTTTCTAGCATTGGTCGTCTAAGTACGCAGCATATTTTAGTTTGGAGATTGGAAATGTAACACCCTATTTAGCAAATGTTTAAATATGTTATTGAAATCATAATGCATAATTTTCTTTATACATTTTATTTTATTTTAATTTGTATGACCGATTTTCTGTTATTTTTTGTTAATGTATGAGAAATTCATACTACAAGCTTACAAGTCATGAAAATGTTTCTAATTGAAAAATGGTTAGTTTTTGTTGGAAATAATAGACACTTCAGTTAAGCAAGCTCACTGGCATGACTAGTTTCGAACTCCGTGACAAGTTCATCATCATTATATTTATTTTAACGTAAAACAAGAATTATTAATTCAATTGAAAGTTTAAGTAATTGCTATTCAGACATTTTATATATATGTATTAGTTAAACGTTGAAATTAATAGGCAATATAATTTGAATTATTCAGCATTTGATGTGACCACATATTCGCATCCTTCTGTTCCTTTCAGCTGCTTGTAGAACTTTTTGTAAATTTTTGAAATTAAATTTTTATCACACAGATCTTTCCGTATTTCTTCTGCAATTGGAAATGGTGATGTGTTTGCTTTTGGAATGAATTGTGGGAGCAATCTTTCCCTTCGTCGGCGCTTTGGATCGCCGTAGGGTAATATTACTTTAAAATCTCATATTTGTAATAGAGTTTATACTTATTTTCTTTCTATACTCTTATATCACTCATTTTATTTAATTAAACGTTTTAATTTTTTGTATTTTTTGTCCAATTTGTAACTGGAGAAAATTTGTTGATATCTAAACACTCGTCTGTTTCCTTTTCTATTACATTATACATGGGTTCTGTTGATATATCTTAGCATTTCTAATTAATGAAACCACTCCATTGGTGTGTATAATACGTTTGTGTTTCTTGGTCTTCTCAATTAGCGCAGGGGCACTATCGCCCTCATTCTGGGTACATCCTTTTTCAAGAAACTTGTGACTTATATCAATGATAAGCTTTACTGAAATCCACTCTTAAAAAGAGAACAATTTTATTCTTGTTTTGCCTGCCACAATCATCGGATCAGAAATTGTGTTTGTTTGTGCCGCTCTTTTCATATTTGGTTGATATAAATCGGAACAGACAACTTGCAACTTCTATTGGTCCTTTCTTTGCAGTTGTTTCATCCAATACAAAACAAGAAGCTTGTTGAGTATTAAGTTCAATGTTGGTGAAATTATATGAACGGACTTTTCTTTTACAATATAGTGCAAAGTTGTTAAGACTTTCATTTTTGTGTATATGTTTTAGCTTTCTAGATTTCTGTTTGTAAAATAAACTATGATTAAAGTCGGATTCAATGATATTCATTTCATTTTCATCCGAGTTTTTATACATTTCGCATATTTCACACTGGCCATTTCTTGGAATATAAAGTGATAAATTAAATGGCTCGTAGAAAGTATCGCGATATTGCCTTAATTTTCCTTTTTGGTCTGACTGATAACCTTTTTCGTAAAACCATTGTTCATATAGGCAGTGCATGTGGGTTACTGATAATATGTCAACATGTATGTACATCTTCCTTGAACGTTGACGACAATAGTGAGAGTTCACCAATAGAAATGAGTATACGCGTTCTCTTATTATTTCTCGTATTCTAGCCCCTTTTTTCAGTTGTGTTATTAAGTGTCCCTCTTCTGTATATAAACATTTTCTTCGGGTAAGTTTAGGCAAAGTGTCAAACAATCAGCTGTTCGAAACGTCAACATAATAATAACATGTATTATTTGTGAAAAAAAACAAGTGAAAAAAATTATTAATTTTATTAACTTGAAAAGTGCTTGCTTTGAGAGTGCTTATTTAAAGAAGATGGGAAGTGTGCAAATGAACAGTGAAATGAACATGATATGCCAGATTTGTTGTCAAGCATTTGTTTTCGGGCTAGAAAAGTGTTTTTTTGCGTTTCTTTACTTTTTGGTAATATTGAGTATTTGAGAGAAAATTTTGCTTTTACTCTCTTTTACCCGAACTTTACCCAAAAAGTAAAGAAACAAAACTATTATATGCTCCACGAAATACAATTTCTTTGAGGCACAGAGAAATAACAACTGCGTACATACCATTATCAACAATCACCAAATAAAAATATAGACCACTAATTCTAGTAAATCCCCGTTAAGGTACTCAATAAGTTTGTATGCGACAGCAACAAAGTTATTGAACCCGTTAACGGGCAACATCACAAAAATTTAGAATTTTCAATAACTTTCACTTAAAATATAAGTGAAACGGCGAAGCAAATGTTCCACAGACACCAGATGAAACAAGTCGATCAACGAGATTGATCAAATAAATATTTGGACCCCTTTAAATTATTATCCAATTCGGAGGCAGCAACTATAGTTGTATCCAGAAACAATTATAGACTTAGTGATGGTATGTACAATCCGGTTCACTTATTTAAAGGCACTAAAAATTCCATATTCAGCATCCTGTATCTTTTGCAATTTGTAACCGATTGCAGAATTTTAAACTTTTACAGTTTTACTCCCGCACATAAAATGACATACCATGAGTGAGGATGTGTTTACGTTGTTGCTAAATGACTGCAGAAAATATGAATATGTATAGGGTTGCCGTACGACATTTTATATATGTATGTTTGCTGTAGTTCAGAAATGGCAAACAGATGGGATAAACATCACTAATAATTATGTAGCTACATTTTAACTCGTCCTTTCACATTTATTTGATGGCGCTTTGAAAAGTTGCGTAGAAAAAAAGACAACATAATCGCAAAATAAGATTAATACCAGGTATGCACACGAGATGGAAACCCTCTTTTGCAATTGTCAGTTATTATTAAGGCTGTTTTTCTATTCCATTAAGCTATCGCCTCTTACGACTTTCCAAATAAAACGATCCACACTTAATACTACGAAATGTGGCAACATTTGCAGTAATGGGTGTAAAAAAATTCGATACGGCAACTCGATTGTAACAAGTGCCAACAAATACATGGTAGCAGCAGATGTTGTAGTTGTAAGCAGCGACAATAAACATTTTATTTTCGTTCATTCGTTTCAATTGTTAAACTATATACCAACAATACAAGAATACAAAAAAAGTATAAAAACAAAATACATATGATTTTGTCAACTGAAATGAAAAATGACATGGAAAAATGTCATCAACTTTTTAAACGACTATACCTGATAGCTAATTCTACCGCGCGTTGTTGTGAACAATTTAGTTCCAATTTTGTTTTCATCGGAAATAAAAATCTTGCCATCAAATTTAGAGGCTTCCATTAAATAAAATAATTTTAATGAACTTAAAATGTGTAAGCTATTTTAGAAATTTATTTTTTTGAGTCTCTCCTTGATAACATATTCATTCGCAAGAAATGATAAAATTTATCTAAGATAACTTTTTGTTGCCATTTCTTGAAATTGTACATGTGACAACATTGTCATTGCTCAAGTCGGAATTTAAGTGGGAAATCAAAATGCCATTTAATATCGCTTAGCTGTCCCGTACAATTAAGCTATAATTAACTTTAGCTGGGTAAAAAACACACTTATTGTACCGTTCGATTTTTTGTTTTGTTTTGATTTCTCTTTGTGTTGTTTTGATTTCTCTCAAAACACTAACAACAACAATACTACGAGTTAACGACACAAAAAACTGATGTGCTACATTACAATACATATATTTATATGTGCAAAATAATTTTTTTTCTTTCCTTCTGAAAACTAACTGTAATTTAATGTCGACCATATACAGTTTTTCCGATAATATCCCTCTCTCTTTATCATATACTTTTTTCTCTTTTGGACTTTATTTGTAGTCCCGTTATCTATGATTATAGCTTTTAGTTTGCAATTCAATAGAAAATAAGGGTAGTATTCTAAAAGTCCCGAAAGTGAACGTAAACGCAAAAGTCAACGCGAACGCCAAAGTCAAAAAATGGTAGTTTATATATCACTTCGCGCTTGCATTTGTTTACGACTGCTGTCACTGACATATGCCGTGTATAGAGTTGCCAAACTAAAATAAACAACTATGGACTAGAAAAAGTTATCTTGAGTGAAATGCTCAGAATGAAAAAGTTTAAAAAATGCAGCTCAATTTCAGTAGATCAACGGATTTTAAGATTGCTATTATTTATAACACTGCAAATACCAACAGTATTCACATAAAATGTGTAAAAACCTATGTTATTTTGGGGTTCAATGTCCAATAAATTTCCCCATCTATATTAAGTTAGATGTCTTTTCAAAAACACGTGCGATTTGGCGGTATGTATAGATTGTAATGTATTGGTTCTTTTGTTTATTATTGTCAACGTCAACTGATGTCTATAATTTTTAAATATAATTATAATAGTTTTGCAACGCATTATTTATTTGAATGTTCCATTTCTAATTTTATTATTGTAAATAAGAATTTCAGTGCGTAAACAGTATAATTTTGAATTATTTAAATAAAAAATTTCAGCTCTATCCGTCGAATGCATTTCATCGAAAATTGGCAACTACTTATAAGCATTGAAATGCAAAATACTTCCATCTGCCTATCCTTGATCGACATTTTTCTTTAAATTTGAAATTTCATCAACTAACGCGAAGAACTGTGGCGTGTTCAATTTGACAGCGGAAGTGATCAAAAACGTTGCGCTGCGTTTTATAAACTACCCATTAAATAACGTAACTCAACGCAGGTAGTCATCGAACAGCTGTAACGTTTTATAAACTACCAAAACGACAAAAGTATCGCGAAGTGACTGATTCACGACTTATAGAATACCACCCTAATTATATGTGCAGTCGCGTTCCTGACACTTTAAAGTGAACAACTCTATTTTTCTCGGATGTTTAGTATAACATATCTTTCTGTGCGTGAGTAAAATGATCGTTATGAATATATTCTAAGAAACGTTTTATTCACAGTTTTGATTCTGGTTGAACATGCCACGTGGAAGTGAACTTACGAATGAGGAGCACGGAAAAATTGTTGGAATGAGACTTGCAGGTAAAGGAATTGGCGAGATTGCAGCTACGGTAAATCGGCATAGCAATACAGTTTCGAATTTCCTCGAAGACCCCGAAAACTATGGTTGTATTAAGCGCAGTGGACGCATCCCAACTGTTGACCAGAGGACTAAGCGGCGCATTCGGCATTTAGCGGATAATGCGAATATGAGTTGTAGGGAAATAAAGGCGGAATTGGGTCTAAATGTAACGAGGCAGCGTGTCCAGCAACTGCTGAAGGACGATATACAGTGGTGTGCGATGAAATAGAGTCAACACTAATCAACATTTTCAAAACAAAAACAAATGTAGAAAAATTAAATTTTGTTTATAACTTTTATTTTTAATTGTTCAATTAAGAACTAGATATAACATTTTAGAACATTAATGTCGTAATTTAAAATTAAATCATTAGGTATAAATCAAAATATTTCAAAATGCCCCGTTTTGCCTGTGAATTAAAATAGAGTCATCGCGATTCATCATCTGAACTAGAATAAATAGCTGTGTCAAATAAAATGTATGTTTCATTAATCCTTTATATTATCTCAGTACTTTATGAAATAACTATTATTTTTTATCACAGTTAAGCAACGCCTTGACATTGAATCATCAAGTCTCCACAAGTCATGTTTTCCACGCCGATTGTACCAGTGTCATAAGCTCATCTTTATTAAATTGGTTTATTCCTTTGATAGACACTTTAATGTCCCGCCACAAATTCTGAATAGGATTTAAGCCCGGCGACTGCATAGACCATCTTAAAACTATGACACTATTATTTTCAAACGAAGCTTTTGCTCGTTTCGATGTGTGTTTGGGATCGATATTATGTTGAAACACCCATTGAAGCGGCATTTCCCATTTAGCACAAGGCATCATGATGTTTTTTTAATACAGTGGTATAATATGCAACGTCCATTGTCTGTTCAATTTGGAATAAAGGTTCTGTCCCAATGTAAGAGTAACAACCCCGTACCATTATGTTTCCGCTACCACATTTAACTGTTTGGATTGTGTTCTGGGGCCTGAATTCGGTGTTGGAAGGTCTTCGTACAGGAAGATTACTCTTATCATAATTACCCAATCTCACTTTAGTTTCAGCTGTCCTCAAAATATTTCGCCATTTGCGTACGGAATGCAACATTGGCAAAATGCAACATTTTTTGAACGTTCCGTTTGGATCGAAATTGAACTTTTCGGACACTTTTTGCCTTTAAATTGTTTTTAGTTATCATTTTTCTTAATGTAGAGGTGTCAACATCCCGATGGTATTGCCTTTTAAGGGCGGAAGAGGTAACAAAAGTCGAACTCTACGTGGCGCAATATTTTTGGTTCCAAATGTTCTGTAATTTTCAGGGTTTTACCCTGGATTGGGGTTATAATTTATTCCGGTCTCCAACATTTTCTTTGAGCATCCAATTATGTAAGTAATTTGTATGTAGCTTCTGAATTCTTTTATCGTCTCTGTTATTCTTTCTTGGCGCTCATGATTGCAATATTTACATCGGCCCATTTTGGAACGTCAATAATGACAATTTATTAATGCTACTAATAAACATTAATCATATTTAGAAGCTAAACTTTGTTTTCAAATTCAAATCCAAACTACCATTAACCATTTAAAAAAAATATTTGTTTGTAATTGACTCTATTTTATAGCACACGTCATTACATAGCCTTTAAAATACTGACACTGACCTGGAGAACAGTAGTGTACAAAATTTATTAAAAATGACGGCATTATATTCAGCAGAGGACCGGTCAATCAGGTTCAGAATTTCTTGACATGAAACATCTTGGACCACTGATTTGCAGAGAATAAAAGTTTTGACGAGTGTGTGACTCTAGTTCATCCCACACCACTGTAGGTCTTCGGTACCAAAGCAAAATGTCCAAACCACGCTTAACCCAGCGTCATAAAAATGCGCATATTGCTTTTGCAGAAAAGTACAAGTTTTGGAAAGACGAATTTGAAACCGTTATATTTAGTGATGAGAAAAGGTTTAATTTGGATGGACCTAATGGTCACCATAAATATTGGAGAGATTTACGACATCCTCGGCAAACGTGCTACAAGCGAAACCACGGTGGTGGATCTCTTATGATATGGGCTGCATTTGGAGCACGAGGGAAGTCAGAAATATGCTTTGTCCCTACGTTGATCTGTTGGACAGTAATTTAATTGAATTTGCTGGCGAATTATATGGAGATAACTGGAATTTTCAACAAGACAACGCCCCGATCCACATTGCTCGGCTCACAAGGCGTTCTAGTTGTACTCCCACTGATTGGGTCCTACGGTTTTACACCGGTTACGAACGGCATTTTGAGAAGCCTTTTCATGACTAAATACTCGATAGTATAGTCGTCACTGGGCAAGGTGACCGCCGTCGAAATAAATTTAATTATAGTCTCAAAAATACATTAATTTGAATGTATTTGTATAGATACGACAACCCATTTTTTTTATTACGAAGTATGGAAGCAACGTTAACTTTTATTTGTTTTGATTTCAAGGAGTGTAATGTATTCAACAGTGAAATTTTGCAAAATGGGCCGAAAACAAAAGGAAACTACTGAAGCTGAAAGAAAACTTATATTGAAGCTATTTAAAAAAAATAAATCATATGCAGAAATTGGAGAAATAGTAAATCGAAGCAGATTTACTGTATGCAGTATTGTAAAATGATATAAAGAGGCTTCAGATTATACGAACTTAAAACGTACTGGGCGGCCACGAAAACTAATTTCCAGAGAAGAAGCCCAAATCGTAAGAAAAATAAAAAAGATCCCTAAAATTACATCTACCCAACTGGTTGCAGAATGTATGGAAGAGATGTATAAAGAAATCCGTCCAAAAACTGTGCGTAGGACTCTCCACCGTGCCGGTTACACCTCACGAATTGCAAGAAAAAAACACTCATAAGTGAAATAAATAAATCAAAACGTGTAGACTTCGAAAATGTCTACAAAAACAAAGGAGAAGGCTTTTGGGATAGGGTGCTACTCTCAGACGAAAGTAAGTTTAATATTTTCCAATCGGACGGAAGAATATCTTTATGGAGAAAACCAAATACCGAGTTGGAAAAAAATAAGGAGCAAATTTCTTGGTAGAGCATTAAATGCGGATTAAAAAAAAGTTTGCGGAAGTTCATATTGTCCGCAATATAGGTCTCCAAAGCTTGAATGTATAATCGCGCATAACTGTCATTTATTAGCCGATCCTGATGAAATAAATTTCATAAACCGGTACATTTATATTCCAACTAGTCGCCCGGCCGTCCGGCTCAGTCAAGAAGGATCAAATTCCCTCTAAGCTTAAGTCGATGTGTGACAAAATCAGAAAAATCGCGCGAGTTTTTAGAAATAATTTTTTTGATTTTGGTGTGTAAAAACAACAACGACAAAAGACAACAACACCAAAAGACAACAACAACAAGTTGATTAAACCAAAAAAGTATTTTTCAACTCAGCGCAAAGGCCTTTACCGTTGGTGAAATTTTGGTGCAGATCTGATTTTGCTGCTAAAATAGTTTTATCCCAAAAATAATGTGGAGAGCAAAGTCAAGCTTGGTGGAGGAGGAGTCATGGTGTGGGGCGGTATGGCTGAACCAGGTGTAGAGAACTTGATTTTCTTCGAAGGTAAAATAGACTGTATATCTTAATATTTAAAAAAAACCTTCAAACACTCGGCCGACTCCGCCTCAATCACTTGTATACCAGTAAAACTCAACTAAAAGAAGTCCTGATGCAAGAATGGCAAAGTATTGGAGCCAACGTCACAAAAAAACTAGTTTATTCAATGCCAAGGAGATTGAAAGATGTTTTAGAAAAGAAAAGTTACTCCACAAAGTACTAAATAGTGAGTGTAAAACTAGAACGCGCACAGCTCACTGGTTGTGAGAAGCTCTCCCTAATCCCTTCATGGGATGTAACGGGAAACCATTTATTTATTCATTTACCAACCGAGTCAAAGTTTGTATAATAAGATACAAAATAAAGGAATAAAAAATTTTGATGAATAACGTAATGGGCTATCGGCTTTCATTCAAAAACTATTAAACACTAAACACTTGTACTGTGTGAATACTTTAGTCCGCCACTGTATCTACGTTGAATCACAAGTTTTTTTGAAATTGGTTGTGAAACATCATATTCAACAGCATCTAGCCCGTTAAGCCACCACAGTGTGTATTCACACTTTTCACCAACCGAAGTCGTTTATAGTGTAGAATGATATTTGTCACCACTTACACATTTCCTATTTTCACGCACTGGTGTCTAAGTTTTGAAAGTTCTAATTATAGAACTCAACTATTGTTATTGTACTTTTTGTTCTGTTATTGGAATGGTCCTACCATATCAATTTTCAATTTTAGTTGTCGCTGATCCAAGTTATTTTTTAGAAAATTAAAATTTCTTTTGGCAAACACCACAGGTTTTGCAAATGTACCCTATAATAGTATAAATTGCATGTCTCTTCCTAAAAATGCACAATTCTTAAATATTAATTTAAAAAAATATGTTAAAATAAATTAAAATTTTTTTCAATTTCTATTAGATCATCAAAAAAAAAAGCGAATTTTTTTTCCTAAAACTTGGGAAATAAGTATTTTTAGAAAGTTGTAACTCCTTTTAGGCTAACAGACTATGTTTTTTCCCGTCGAGTGAACAAAAATTAATAGCCTTAACTGCCTTAAACTGGGAATATAATCTAAAAAAAAATAACTATATTACGATGAGAAAAATGTTAACAAGCAAATCATATAACAATTTAGGGCTAACATATGATGTCGCTTACCAGTGTAGGCAACATTCGAAATTGTAATACAATAACGTACATATTTACATAGGTATTTATTCTAGATATTTAGTCTAATAGCCTTTTCACATTTACCGCGTTTCAGCTGAAACGCCGGCGTTTCGCTCTCTTGAGATCATTTCGAAACCATGGTGTTCACATTGTACTTTTTTTAACTACTGTGGTTTCATGTGACATTTCTCATTTCTGTTTTGTGTTTTCTGTATTGACTGTAAACAACACAAACGCACATTTGTGAAGAAAGAAATATAAAATAACATTGATACATACATAATGTAAACAAACAGATTTGTTTTCCCTAATTTTTCTGACATTTGCTTTGAACCAGCAATGGAAA
The DNA here is from genome assembly GCA_963931995.1 of Phaonia tiefii. Taxonomy (NCBI): domain Eukaryota; kingdom Metazoa; phylum Arthropoda; class Insecta; order Diptera; family Muscidae; genus Phaonia; species Phaonia tiefii. Next base: position 138,603,658 of record OZ008368.1, read on the forward strand.
TTTTTTCATTTACTCCTTTTTTTAACTACTATTGGAGTACAACACTGTGCTCTCTCTCATTTTTACTGTGGTTTCAAACAAACTACAGTAAAAAGAGCATAATGTTTGCGTTTTTTTTGTATGGAAATAAGTGGCAATTAAAGTGTGTTTCGCTGAAATCATCGAAAGAGAGCGAAACGCCGGCGTTTCAGCTGAAACGCGGTAAATGTGAAAAGGGTATAAGCTAATCTTCAAAACTCTTTAGTTTAACTTCGGAATGGCAAATCAAGAACATGAAATCTTCGTTATTATCATCCAAAAGTGAGATAGCTAAGGGGTTTTGGTGTTGACTAAGCCTACCGAGATATCGTGAGCTTAATCGATTGATCTCCTCTCGAATAGTTGACATTTTAAAGTCTCGTTCGTTACAAACCACGGAGCATTTGTTATTAATCTTAATGTTTTCGATTGATGGCGTTGTAATATTTCAATATTTGAATTACTCGACGTACCCAATAGTTCCAAGCCGTAACTCCACACAGGTTTCAGTATGGCTTTGTAAAGCAGTAACTTATTTGAAAGATTTGGTTGAAATTTTGGACCAAGCAACCAATACATTTTTTTAGTTTTAATTTTAACCTGCTCTCTTTTTGCCTTAATATGTTGTTTCCACGTAAGCCTTTTTACCTACCATTTAAGAAACTGAAAACATGAGTTGACTTTTCCGTATTAATGGCTATTCTCCAACGCTTAAGCCACTCATCAATTTTATTAAGCTCTCTTTGAATAAAACGAGATGCTTCTACTTGAGATTGACTAGATGCAGTAAGTGCAGTATCATCAGCATATGTGGCTGTTGTAGGCATGTCGGAGGTAAATATTGTGTAGAGAATTGGTCCCAGAACGCTTCCTTGAGGTACTCCAGCACTTATATAACGAATTATGGAAAATTAATTTCTGATGTTTACATAGAAACGTCTCTGTTGCAAATAAGACTTTAACACAAGGGAATATTTTCTCTAATCATAATTATCTTTGAAGACCGGACCACTTGGATCCAACCAGAATTGACAAAGCCAAACCTAAAGAAAGAACATTTTTCAAGTTCCTTCTTATTAGCTGTTAATCGCAACATAGGAACTTTACGCGCGTGCTCGGAAAGCTAACTCGAAGTGGTAGAAATGGGCGGGGATCTTGTCCCAGTATGCGAGTGGTACCGTTTAACAAATAAAAGAATTCACGCGCGCTTTAAGGCCCCAATACATGAAAACCAAACCAAAATTTTAATCTCTTAAACACCCTTAGAGCTGAGATGTAAAAGCCCAAGGCCTCAAAACCCTCCCGTCCGTTGGATTACTCTTATTCTTACCTACAACCCTGTGTTTTACATAAAACAAATTACTCTTTCATATTCATATTATTTATTTCAGTTCGCCACTACGAACGAACGCATAATAATAAAAACGGTGTAATATACGTAAATTATACAAAGTAGGGCTTATAAGTAAAGAGAAACTATAAATGATAAAAAAAACAAAACCAAATCACAACAAATGAAGCAGAAGAGACATTATTGCCTGTTTGCTTTTGTTTTCAATTGAGGAAATATATCATGCAATAAAGTTTCTTCTGATCAGCGAATCACAACCAAAAGCACAAATAATTAGTTTTTTTTGTATGACTTACAGTTTTCTGTTGTTGTCCATCCACGACGCGAGAAGACCTTCCAGCGTAGTTTAAGGATGTTTTCCAGGAACAAACAAATGTTGAGATAGTTCTTAATCAACATACCTAATGTTGTTAAACATGTTGCTAGGGTTTTGATGTTTTTAAATTAATTAGGATAATAGGAATTCAAATGTAGCGCTTATATTAGAAATTTTAAATGTAGCTAGTATTTATATTTTAAGAGAATAAAACAAACTTAAATCATCTATAGCAATTTAGGTTAAGACGCAAATAAATTTAAAGAGAATCTCAACCAAAAAAATGGTTATTTTAGAAATAAAAAACATTATAGTTTTTAAAAATGTAGACAGATTTGTCTTTTTTTCTCTTCTCTTCGGAAAGAAATAAAACTTTACATATTTAAGTATTGTAGTTCAATTTAGGGAAAGGAATGTTATCCACTTGGAAACAGAAATATTTATGAAGTGCTACAATTATGAGTTTCTTCAAGGCTCTTGAAACATGTGAAACAAACAAAAAATAATTTCCTTCTCTTTCTTCTTTCACTTGAAGGATGACTTTTAGGTTAGGGGTTTAACTTCCTTACACGCCTATCTTCTGAAGAAATTTTATGATGATTGAACCCGTATTTTAGCAATGCTATGCAACAGTTTCCAAAAGAAAATTTTAAGTTATCGGAATAGTACAAAACGATGTAGATTTGGGATGGCCACGTAAAATCCCGTTGTTGTGTATTCAAGGTCTCTTCGTAGGGTAGCCAAGAAAATTACGTCTCTCGGTCCAATACGGTGAACCACGAGGTCGTATTGGACACCAAGAGTGGAGACACGAGAGACGTGATTTGGTAAGGTTGTTCCTGGTATTTAAACAAATTATCACTATGTGCTCCCATTCGACTTCAAATGAATATAAATACCTTTTCTCTTCTGACCGGTACTATGCACAAGACCTCCGTTCCTTAACATGTGCTTGCGTCACCCAAATTTCGGTATAACCAAAGAAAATATGCTTCCTTTTCTTTATTCTAACCACACTTCGATATCGCTAAACACAAAAATAACGCTTTAAGCTGAAAATGTAGGAATAGTAATGTCACTTCCTCACTTTTTTTTTTATTTCTTTTATTTTTTTTTTAATTTTCCAAATATTTAACCAAATTATTAGATTAGATTTCACTTTTTTTTCACTAACTTTTCCCTCGAAAATATACGTTCACTCACAACAGACAACATCGGAAAGACCTACCGTTGGGCCAAATGCAACGATCAAAGTTCTGCTTCGCAAATATACACTCTAATGATTAGGTGTGCTTGAAAACTTGGTATAAGAGAAATAAGGATTACACGCAATTGCCGGTGCATTTGTCCATAGGTACCGTAAGCGAACATACATGCGATACATGGTATCTTATACCTTTGCGAGTGATAATGAGAGTCAACTACCACACTAAACCGTGACAGTGATGCTAATATAAGGCCATACAATTATTCAAATGAGAATTTTCTTCCGAGCTTATTTATCATTAGTTGAATGTTAGGGTAGATAAAAAATAAAAAAATTAAAAGAGTATGTGTAAATATTAGCATGTACTGCATTGTAAAAAAAATCCCTATTTGATGCTGTTATTCTTCAAAATCCACCATTGCAATGGTGCGGGGACTAAGGACTTCAGTTTATAAAGCAGGCCAGAATGCCACACTCTATCAAATTTTTGTTCTCCAATAAACTACTTATGTATATCGTTAATTATTCGATGGCATTGCTCCAGTATACCATGACCGCTGCGAAAACCAAACTGGTATTCAGGAATGATACTAGGTAAATCAAGAAATGGTTTCAATCTTTTTAAACAAAATTTTTGAAAATGTTGCCAATATGCTAATCGGCCGATATGAGTAACTGCACTTTCCAGTTTGGGCTTATGTACAGGACACGGTCTGCTCTCGAATTTGCGTTTTGGGACTAGTGGTTGATAGAACTCGATGAGGTGACTCTAAAAATGCAAAAAATTTCTACGGCACGCAACCGGTTCTTGAGATATTCGACCCGGAAGTTCTCATAGAAAATAGGACCTGTAACCGGTTTTTCGGTTCTGTTCCCAACAAAGATAAAATTCTTTAGCCCCTTACGAACAGGAGCTAAAATAGTCTTTTTTTTTGTAGCCGGGTTTTTTGTTAAAACCGTTATGATTTGCCTTGAAATATGAATGGTCTCATATCATTTTAAAGTGGATATATTATTGTAATAAAAGCTAAAACATTAAGGAAGAAAGCTTTTTTCTACTAAAATCGTGCAATTTGATACATATATAATTGGTTCTTTATTAATCTGGTATACAGTCGAAAAATTATTTCTTTATTTGCAATGTGGCAACATTGACACATGTCTATTATTCGCCTGCGACTACGCAAATGTCTAACAATTGTACAATAAGATAAAGTGAATCAGTTATTGTTTTTCACTTTATCTTATTGCAGATGTTTATTCGCACGATTTTTCCAAAACTCTTTCCTCTTATATTCAGCCTTATTACGAATGTCGTTCTCGTATTTCGACTAATCTTTTACAGAACTGTCCAAGTCGAAATACGAGAACGACATTCGTAATAAGGCTGATTATAAAATATAACTTCTAAAAGAATAAACACCTGCAAGAAGATAAAGTAAAAAAATATTTTTTGAGCAATTTATAAAAAAAGTCAAAAAATGTGTAAAACCAGCGAAATACGGCATCAAAATTTGGTGGGCTTGATATTCCAAATCTAAATATCCACTGCAAGGAAAGCTCTATACCGGTCGACAAGAAGGAGAAGAACGGGAAGTGAATCAAGGGGAAAATGTTTTGATACAACTCGCAAAGCCGTACAGCAATACTGGCCGTACAATTGTAGCTGACATCTTTTTTACTACTTTAGAAGGAGTAAAGCGTCTGGCCAGAATTGGTCTGGCATTTGTTGGTACCATTCGCTCCAATAAAAGATGTATTCCTAACGAAATGAGAAAGGATCGTTCTCGTCCTGTTTTGTGATCGCTATTTGGATTCCACGAAAATTTGGTATAAATTTGCAGCTACGTGCCAAAAAAAATAAATAAATGTGTGAACCTACTTTCGACCGTTCATTATACCAAACATTGTGCAGGGGAAGCAATGAAACCCGAAGCAATTTTCTTTTACAATGAAAATAAAGCTGGCGTAGATTGTATGGACCAAATGGTTACACATTTTACTACAAAGCGGTCAACAAGACGATGGACTTTTGCGTTTTTCTGCAACATGTTGGACACCATGGCACTGGCTGCATTTTGTATTTGCAAAGAAGTTGATGGTCTCAATAAAAATAGTGCTAGAAGAAATTTTCTCAGTACGTTAGCTGATACATTGGTTCTTCCAAATATTCAAACCCGAATGAACAACATTCACATCATGAAACAGTTCAACACTCGTTTGGCCATGGAATCGTATTTTGGAAAACCACTAAATGTAAGTTTGATTGATATAACATTTGCCCTTCATTACATCTCATTTTCCTCGTTTTTCTTTTTCATTTCAGATTCCAGTAGTAGTTCCTAGCTCAAGTGGTGCTGATACTCTACAAAAGAGAAAAAGTTGTCAGCTTTGTACATTGGGAGATGAAAAAATTCGCCGACTAACTCGTTTTTTTGTTCCAAGTGCTCGAATCCGGTGTGCCTACAACATTCGAAACCAGAGTATACATGTTTTAGTTGCTTACCTGAAGCTGTGTAAGACTTTTTTAATTTAGAATTAATTAAAACTTACTTTATAACTACTAAATTTATTTGAAATGAAGTTTATAACAACTATTTTTTTGAAATTAAACACAAAAATAAAATTTTACTTGTTTTATTTCTCATTAAAAAATTTTTTGCACGGGTAGCTGGTTTAACATGTACTAAGAACAAAAAAAATAGAAAATATATATCTGCCTGGCGTGATAACAATATAACAATCTAATATTATCACTAAAATAACATATTTTTCATATAAATGTACTGAACTACATAGTGTATCTGGCCAGTTACATGAGCTACGTACGTGACTATCGGAACATGTGCATGACGGAGGGTTAATGAAAACAGTTTTTCTTGTTTTTTTAATTTATTTTACTTTATTTAAGAACTATTAGTAATGGGAACAACCCCCTTTGTTTTTAATATCTTCAAATATACGGGTTTTCATTGAGAGATAAGAGAATTTATGTAATCCAATGAAATTTGATTTCAAGCAACCATAATGGCCTGAATTAGTGGTTGCTTGTCATCAAATTGTCTACCAGAGCTGTGAAAAACTGCAATCAATTGGCATTGAAATCAAAGTGATTTCAACCAAACTGATTTCAAAATGATTTCAGATTTCAAAATGAAATCTTGTCAAAATTGCAATATTTTGTGATTGCAATCATTTTAAAATCATTTTTTTAGAAATCATTGATTGCAATTAATTTAATTGCAATCAATTCGATTGCAATCAAATTTTTGTTGAAATCATGAGATTTCAATGAATTGCCCTGAAATCACAACTAAAGTGAAAGTTCTATGAAATAATATACACATGGAATCTAGAATCTAGCGGTTTCCACTAGACTATGGTGGAAACCTCAAATTTTTGGTGGAAACCACCAGATTTTAGTGAAAACCACTAAGTTGTAGTATAAAACAACAGATTCTAGTAAAAACCTCCACTTATATTTAACCTTAACTTAAAAGTCAAAAAATATTTATTAATTTTGTGAATTTATTAAAAAAAAGTCAGAACAAACATAACATGAAAAAAACAACCAATATAAAAAATATTTCAGTTTTCATTACTTTGAGCATTTTTTACATTAGTTAGCTCTCTATTGGCTTTTAATAGAAGTAACTTTTCAAAGTTACCGTCTGAAAGCGATCCACGACGCGGATTATTTAGCAAAGTTGCAAAAGAAAATAACCTTTCTACTGCAGCTGATGACGTTAAAGGTGCGTTGAATTTCATAAATGTGGATTACAGAATCGGATAACGATCAAGCATTTCAAACGATGTGTCCGTATCTGCTAGATACGAATGAAAGCTTGTGTGAGTAGGATTCTGCTGTGTATCCGATAAAATAACTGGATTACCTAAAAGAGAAAATATTATATTAATTTTATAATAGATTATTTTGATAAACATAATTGTGCTATCTATACCTTCAAGTCACAAATCGAAGTATTTGCTAGCTGCATTTAAATTCACTCGGGACGATGGCAATGGAGTCTCATTGGGAAGAGCGTTTTTGACTAAAGCAATTACTTCGTTGATTTTTACTTGGGTAAATGACGAATTTAAAGGTGTTAGCCATTGCAGCTTTATTTGTGGACAAAGGACAGAAGCTATGATAGCGTCATTGACATCCTCCGACAAATTAAAATAGTTTTGGAACCGTGTTTCCACTGCTTCTAAAATTGAACCGGACAAGAGCGATATATATTCGTTGTTGTGACTATTTGATATTTTAATGTATTGCACTCGAATTGTGGCCAAAGTTGGCAAAAGATATCCGTAGACCATTCCTTTGCTTCCCTGCAAAAAATCGATGGCTTCAGCTATTGGCTTTAATAACATCAAATAATCTTCAATGTAAATAAAATCGCTTTCTGAAAAATTTGGCTCTTTGAACATTCTGCATAGTTCGTTGAGTTTGTTATTGTTCTTTATAACATCTTTTAGCGAGTCGTACATAGAATTCCATCCTGTCGCCACGGGATATTTCAGTTGGCATCCTAATACTGTTCTGATATCTTCAGAAGTTTTTGGCCTATTCACTCTTTTCCAAAGACTTGAACATTTTTGCATTATCTGTACGTATACGATTGAAATTAAAATCAATGCTTTAGGATTTTGTATCAAAAGAATACTTACTGCTTGGTGTTTTTCAAAATATTTTATGTTTATTTTCAATATATCTAAAAGATCAGTTGTAGCCACAAGATTCAATGTATGGGTGGCATAACGAATATGTCTTGGCAACCAAGAATTGAAAATATTGCTTGGAATTTCAATAGGCTCCCCAACTGTATTTTCGTGGTCATCATCGTCACCATCATTATCATTTATTTCAGTATACATGAAGTATACATGATGTCAATAGTTTGAAGTATACATGATGTCAATAGTTTTCACAGCTGTTGGTCTACCAATCAAGTTCAATTTTGGATTAGTAAACTTTGCAAACTCTTTAAACGATTGAGATTCCACTATCGAGAGTGGCAACATGTTATCTATTATAACGCGACACGTCATTCCATTAAAGCGATATCCTTTATATTGTTTTTGGCGACGTGATTATTTTTCTGTTGATTGGATCTTTTTCATAATCATCAGACGAAAAATCATCAAAAATTTCTGCCTTTCTGATCACAATTTGTTTTTTCAGTTTTAACAATGAACAGTTTAATATGAACTGATTGCAATTAAAAATTATGTTTACCAATTTTACAAAACTTTAAACATCAAACCAAAATGTACATTGTTGGTAATTCAAAATTATCAGAGTCATCTTTGTTTCTAGAAGAAGGAGTTTTATTTGAAGAGAACGAAGATTTTGATTTTGATTCTCATTTAATTTTGATTGCAATTACTGGATTTGATTGCAATTAAAGTAAAGATCTGGCGAATAGGGTGGCCAGTCAAGAATATTAACATTTTGGCTTGCAATGAACTCCTTTACTACTCTGGCGTTGTGTCTAGGGGCATTATCCTGTTGCAATATCCATGATATGGGACCAAATAGTTCACTGAACTTCGGAAAAGCCGATTCCAATAGCGTTTTATACCTTGCACTAGTAATTTTTGCACTTTGAAATTCAAGATCGATGGTGCCATAGTACGTAATAGCACCCCACACCATAACGCCGCCCTCTCGGCTGTGATGTCGGTTCAAAAATCGCTTTTCTTTGCCCAGACCATGGAAATAATAATTGTAGCCATCCGGCCCATCTAATTTAAACTTCTTCTCATCCGTAAGTACAATGGTTCTCCAGTCATATACATGACCTCTTGACTGCACATCCCATACCATGTAGTCTCTTGCGAATTGAAGGTGCTTTTCCTTACGAGGAGCATTAAGTGGTGGCTTTTTTGTAATTTCAGGTATTTAAGATACTCACAGCTCTTAATTACTCTGCGTACTGATGACTTGCTCGCTTCCACTCCAGCTTGAGCTCTTATTTTTGACAAGGATAGGGCAGAATTAGAAGCAATTCTGATGATTTTTCTTTTCTCATACGTAGATAAAGACAATGAAACTCTTCCTTTAACATTTTTTCCATACCTCTCGGGGTCCTTAATGTAATTGTCGACAACTGTTGGGCTCCGTCCAATTTTTTTAGCTATTGCGCGGTTAGATCATCCTTCAGAACGGTAAACATCGATTTTAGTTTTTTCCGATAGATTTAACATTTTTTGTTTTGCCATTTTGACTCGTAAAATGATTAAGATGTAATAAATTGTAATAAACAAACGCTCTCTACAAAAAAATCATCTTTAAAACTACTAAAAAAATAGCACATTTTTGGACTTTTTCTATATAAATTGCTCAAAAACTGTTTTTTTGTTAAGAAACCACAATTGTCATGGTTTTTTTATATCTCAAGATGTATAGCTTCCATTTCCATTTTAAAATTCTGCAATCGATTACAAATTGCAAAAGATACAGGCTGCTGAATATGGAATTTTTAGTGCCTTTAAGTAAGTGAACCGGAGTGTATCAAGTAGATGCCAAATAGGAAAAAAATAGATTATACAAAATACAGATGGGCACGTGAATAAGGTTTGACTCTCGCACCCTCACGAAAGGAAGACGGTCATTCACGCACGCTCAAGCACGAACATTTTTTCGCTACTCACGTTCATGCACGCTCACGTGAGCAAAATTTGGTCCTACTAACATTCACGCGTGAATCACGCAAAAATTACTCACAAAAATAAAATACGTGTGTTACGTAATCCACTTGCTTTATTTTCAAACCCATATTTAAAAATATATCCAAAACCACTGTTCTTAAAAGTAAGTGGTTAAATACATTAATTAGGATCTAATTCAGGAATTAGACACTACTATACTTAAATGCAAATCCTAAAGTTAAATTGAGCGTCGTTTTTAAGAAATTTAAAAAGTAAACTATGCCCTTTTTTTACAGGAACAACATTTTTATCACTTGTATCTGAAAAAGGTTGCCTCTTATTTCCATTAGTATTCTTACACACGCAAAATGGGGTCAATTGCAAATAAGTGGTAATAATAAAAAATGGTGTCCCATAACATCCCATGAAAGGATTGAGGAGAGCTTCTCACAATCAGTGAGATGTGCGCTTTCTAGTTTTTACACTCACTGATTGGTACCTACGGTTTAACACCGGTTCCGAAATGTATGTTAAGAAGCTTTATCATGGCTAAGTACTCGATAGTGTAGCCATCACTAGGTGAGGTGATCGTCGCCGAAAGAAATGTACGGTGGTCTGAACAGAGATCGAGCCCACGTTCTCGTGTACAAGAGACACTAACCAATGCACCACTGACGGTAATAATATCAGAAATTCTAAACTAATTGTCAGATTATTTTAGAATAAGCCAGGTATTTGTAGGAGATTAGTCATTGTATCTAGAGGCACCCTGTTTCAACGTACGTTTTGCTATCGGATATCAGGTTATTGGTCATGTTCAAACTTTCACGGCATGTAGCCTATCAAATCACATTTTTTGCTTTCGAGCAGCAGAATCAAGAACACGCGGATTCTAACCGTTACAAAGATAGTTGGCATCAAAAGTTTAAAATGTAAATTTTCGCACTGACTTTGTTTAGGTTTTTGGTAACAACTTGGTCATTCTGAGTCAAAGTACTACACTGGTAGGACTTCAACCAATTATAAGTTTAACAAATTTTTAAATTCTTCCAAACCGTTCGGTAACGACAATTTCTCAAAGTTTCAATGTTTTTCAACTTGAAAAAAAATGGAATTTGTAGAAAAGGTACCATCATTCTTTCAGCAGTTTCTTAAATGTTTTGTGGAAAAAAATGAAAAATTTTTCAACAAAATTTAAATTTAAAAATTTCATTTAAAAGTTTCGCTTGTTGATATTTATACTTTTTTAAACCAAATTCTAGACTGATATTCTGCTAACATGGAAAGAAAATCTTGATCGTACGCATAATCTTGGTCAGAAAAACTAAATTTAAAAAAAAAACTCATATTTTCATAAGAGACTTTTTGGGAGTAAAAATCCCACACTTGTGTCACTATTTCTCAAATAATAGATATTAATTGAATTAAATTAAACATATGTATATTGGGCTTTAATATGCAATAAAGTATCAAGATTACGATGTCAACTAGTTATATACTTCAAATCGATTTTGCGTACAATTTGAAAAAAATAATTCCTTTTTTAATTTTGTTCGTAATTTTTCCAAAAAATGGAGTTCTGTGGAGTCGGAGTTTTGGGGTCTGTGTCTGGGATACACGTCTGGAGTCGGAGTTGACGTCGTTCAAATTTGGACGACTCCAAGTTCAGTATATCAATCAAAAGTAAAAATTTCGGATAGTTAACATATCGATCAAAACTCAAAATTATTGATAAAAATTTCTTGACCGATTTCTTCGCATGATATACTTTTGAGCCGTATTAGATAAAATCAGTTTGCCTTATGTCTAAATGAATTTGTCGAGAGTTTACTGGATTCCCATGCTATGCTTATGTCATTCATACCTCGCAACACAGCCGATGTATTTTTTTGATATCATTAAAAACGTTCTAAATTATAAGTATACTTGTAAATAGACAGTGCTATATATTTATAATAATGCAAATAAAAATCAAACTTCAAACTTTTCGAGAACCTTTAAATCGGACTACAAGCTAAGAAGTTACAACCCATGAAAGTTTGATCACCAAGGTGGTATATTATGTCACCCTGTATCAAAAAGCACGTTGAAACAGAGTGCCTCTATACACCCGATTCGTAAAGCTGGTCTCATCCCCTATAAATACTCAGTACATACTGAAACAATCGGACCTATAGTTTAGAAGTTTTGATACTATATTATTACCAGGTTTTTGATATTGGCTCACTGTGAAACGTAGAAAAACTCCTTTGCTTGTATGCTTCTTAATGTACAGAAGATGATAGGCGACACTTTTTTAGAGGGAAATGATATTAGAAGTATTCCAAAAATACTACTTTGGTTAACAAAGTACTAAGAAAAACGAAATTAAATGATATCAAACGTTCGAAAATATTCGTGACTCACGCGAAAATAGTGCTCACTCACACTCACTCACGCTCGCTCACGCACGAAGATTTTTCGCTACTCACGTTCACGCACGCTCACGCAAATTTGGCCCTACTCACGTTCACGCGTGATTCAAGCCAATCATGTGACTCGCTCCCATCTCTAATACAAAACCGAAAAATATAACACCGGTAAAGGCGTATGCCACGCACTTTTTTTTCGAAATTCTTCTTCTCCCGCCCCCTGCCACGCCCACAAAAATAAAAACAGCGTTCAATCATATGATGACGTTACATTTAAATAATACAAATACATTATGGAGAAAAGTAATGATGCAGTTTTCTTTAAAGCCTTTTTCTAATAATATAATATCACAAAAAATTGTACTAGAATACAAACTTAAAAAAATGTTCACGAAAAACGAAAAAAAAAACATTGACAAAAGTCTACATACGGCCATACCTTACGATTTTGTGCGCTGCTGAATGGTTAGAGAAGTCCCGTTGGCTGAATTTTACTATTGTGATTTGCATAAGGATTCAATAAATAGTGTTAAGTTGGACTTTGGTTAGATTCAAGAAATACTTAGTTGTGAAACTGGCTCGTCGAAAATAAATTTAAAGTTTTTTGCGACACTTAGTTGTGAAATATGGAAAAATCTTTGGTTAAATATCAACACTGCTAAATTCAAGAAACTCAACAGCAGACAATCTGATATATATATAAATGAGTTGGCGTGTGTTTGTGACAGCATAACTAAAGAACGGAGTGACGGATTTGGCTAAGCCTTTTTTTATTTTGTTCACTGTTGACTCCGAATGGTATGTAGACAAAAAAAATTCCATAATTTCCATAGATAGGTGGCGCTGCAAACTAGGTGGCGCTGATGTCGATTTCGGTTATTTATGAACCGATTTGTTTCAAATTCGCAACATATAATTCTTAGGCAAAACTAAAGGTGTTGATAAAATAGATGGCGCCCACGTCGAGATATTAATCATTTTTTTTACCATCTGATGTTATAAATACTTTTGAAGGCAGGACGAAGTCTGCCGGGTCAGCTAGTATTAAATAAATTTAAAAACACCTGTTCTGTTGAAAACATATCCCACAGTTGGCGCCCAAAGAATTAAAATGCCATATATGTCAACTTTACTTTAGGAGAATTGGACAAAAATCTGAAAGTGAATTCCCCAAATTGGGCCAAGGGTTGGTAAATAAAATAAGATACTATAGTGCATTCACGAATAATTCAATGAACTTTGAATAATGATAGTTTCCATAGGAGAACTCAACGCAAAAAACCCTTATACGCGAAAAAAAAGACGCAAATTCGCTTGGAATTTTCCCCACCGGCATATTCACAAACGCACTGATTTCTGGAAACGAGTATTGATTACGGATGAGAAAAAAAGGAATTAATTTCGAAATGACGGGAGAACCAAAGTTTGTAGTAAATTTACCACAGCAATGAATCCGAAAGACGTAGACGCTGGTGTATCAAGATTTGGAAATCTGGTACTTATTAAGAGTAAAATGGATTGTTGACAATATAAATTAGCCTTAGAACAAATTTTGAAAGCATCGGTCGGTATTTTATATATTCGTCATATTTGGATTTTCCCAGAAGATAACAAACCAAAACATACCGCTCATAACGTGGACAATTTTCTGATTTATTATGCCCCTCGAAAATTGTACACTCGAATTTTAATCCGAGACTTAAATGTTGAACGTAAAGTCAAACAACATGGACTTTTAGTGCTCCAATACTGAATGAGAAGCTTCAAAACGAATGCTGAGTTGGAAATATTTGTTATTTCAATGCCCAGATGACTGTATTCATTTCAATCTATTGGGCTGAGCCCTTACAGATTCATTCTTACAACTATTTACTTAATTCTAACAATAGTAATAAATAATTAATTAAATTCTAAGGCAATATATATTCGAAAAGCGCAAGCAGTTATAGATGCTCGTGGTGTGCCAACCAAAATCTTAAATCTAAGAATTATTTTTCATTCTTAAATTAAGTTGCTTCTGTTAGTTTCGAAGCCGTATGCAGACTTTTGTCAACGCTTTTTTCCGTTTTTCGTGGATAATTTTTGTGTGTATATTGAAATAAATAATTTTTTTTCGTGTTCTGTTAATGAAAATAGATTTTAAACAAAACTGCGTCATTAGTTTACGTCATAATGTTTTCGGTCTCAAGAGGTAGGAGAAATGGGGATCGTATGTAGACTTTTATCGGCCACGTATGACCACGCCCCTTTGTCCAATCCCGCCCAAATTTGCAGCAGATCTTAGAATATAACCAACATACCCAATTTTGTTCAAATGCCGTTAACAGGAGCAGAAATGATGGCTTTTTAATTTGCGATTTGTATGGGAGGTACCACGCCCCTTTATCCGATCCCGCCCATATTTTGATAGTTTATTTTTGTCGTCGCCATTAGTTTGCCTGCGAAGTTTCAGCTCGATTGGATTACGGGAAAAGAGTTAAAAATCAATCTAAAGTTTTTTCGGCATACATACTTGCATACAGACAGGTGAAGTTAATACAAAGAATTTAAAAAGGCGTTCAATCAGATGACTTTTCATTTAAATAATATTAATACTTAATAACACTTAAAAATATTTAAAGACAAGTGTCATTATTTTCTTGCTAATTCCTTTTTTCATTTTCTACCCACAAAAACAAGGAGAATGCGCAGAAACAGACACATGTATATTCATACATTGTTATGTTCGTACATCCGCTACACAAGTTCACAATTTTCGTTGCTCTCTTTCTATCTCATTTTTATATATGCATAACCATGCCATTATTCTCTTTGCTCTGAGAGTGCTCCGCACCCACACAATACAACTATTCGCTGCCGCTACATCAGTGTGTGTTTTTTTTCGCAGTCGGACAATCTGTGTTTCGCAGTCGGATATGAAAAATAGATGTTGGCCGATTCTGAGACCTACCCGATATGCACAAAAAATTTCATACAAATCGATTCAGCTGTTTCGGAGGAGTTTAACGGCAAACAATGTGTGATCGCTGTCGAACAATCTGTGTGAGCGCAGTCGGACAAATTATGTTTGGATGTATTCACTTTGTGAATTTAGGCCGTACCCGCACCTATAGATGTTAACACATCAAAAATAAAAAAAGGGGGCACAGACCGTGTGCTGTACGTGTGTTCCCCTGTTTGTTTGGTTTTAAAACCATTATAACTTCTGCGCATTTCCATTGCGTAGGAAAGTGTTGAAGCCTTAAAATCGAATTGAAAAGTAATGTTAAAAATATTAGTAATTTTTTGGTAAGTGATTTAGCCGTCTTCGTGTCTATTCTATCATACCCTGGTGATTGGGTATTATTAAGGTCATTTATATCCTCCCTTACTTCTTTAAAGGAAATATGTCGTATTGGTAGATCCATTTGGAAAGGTACATCCAGAAATTCTTCAATACTAACGTCGGCAAATACAGTTTCCAAATCCTTCAGTTTTCAGTTCATCTGATCTACACCAGTTGTTGTCCTCTGCTCTAATGGTAATGTTTCTCTTAGCAGGTCTCTTCAGATATCTAGTGGCATTCCATAGACAATGATCGCCCTTTTTATTAGGTCTACATTTTTGAAGATAATAGCCTGTGTTCTCGTTGACAGCTCAGTTTAGGTTTCTCTTGTCTCTCGGGTTCCTAGAATACTGCCATTTTCTTCTCAGCCTTCGCTTCGTTCGAATTAAATCTCTTATTTGAGCTGAAACAGAAAGCCTGTTTTTTCCGTATCATTTGTAGTACAACTAGGAGTGGACAAGGCAGCGGCTTCTTGTACTAACGACGAAAACATTTCAACTGCCATATTAAGATCTTCAGGCGTTTTTATTGTTACACGCAGCTTTGTATTTAAATTTATATATATAATTTTTAGATATAATTTTTGTAGATTTTTCGTGTAACTGCGGTGTAGTGTTATAATTTAATATTATGGGGGAATGGTCGGAACTTAACTCGTCGCTGTCATCTATATCAAGATATTGGCTTGGAATTCCATTATACACAATAAAATGCAGCAAATCAGGAATCTTGGTTAGATCGCTAGGCCAGTAGTTGAAAATGGTTTGCATCTATTTTTTGTCACACACTTGTAGAGCTCTCGACCTTTTGGGTTCACGAGTCTAGATCCCACCACGGGTGCGTTGCATTATAATCGCCGCCAGCTATAAATCGTGTTCCAAAAGAAGAAAAGAACTGATCATACATATTGCATTGAACAGAATGCCTGGGAGAGAAATATACGGCAAATATTGAGACATACCTACACTTACAACTTATTCCCTGGGAATTAATTTTTCCGGGAATAAAATCCTCCTATTCTAAACGGGAGGGGGAATAGAATAATAAGGGAGAGAGAATTACGAATTTTCGAAGTCAGCTGTTTTGCTTTATGACGTTTATTTTTGGTTGTTAAATGAAAATCATTTTAAGCAAATAAAACTTAATTAATAATCAAAATAAGTGAAAATGTACACCATAAAAATAAATAAATGGTTTCCCATTACATCCCATGAAGGGACTGGAGAGAACTTCTCACAATCACTGAGCTGTGCGCTTTCCAGTTTTCACTCATTGATTGGGACCTACAGTTTTACACCGATTCCGAACGGTAATTTGAGAAGCTTTTTCATGGCTAGATACTCGATAGTGTCGCCGTCACTATGCGAGGTGACCCCCGCCGAAAGAAAATTTAAAGGTGGTCAGAGCCGGGTTCGAACCCAGGATCTCATGTACAAGAGCCGCGCACACTAACCATTGCACCACCGACGGCCGAAAATGTACACCATAGCCTTTACAATGGCAGCAGAAGAACGACCGGGAGCAGGAGGAGCAACAACAAACATTTTCAAGGAGATAGTTACGCAATGCGACGAATTCACTTGAGCTGCAGCAAACTTTGTAAGTAAATAAGGCAACATATTTACTTGGCTTAATTCTAGTTCAGGGGCATTTCTTGGAATGGAATCAAAATTTTATCATCAATATACATTTTTAAGCTGAGCTGAAATATATATTTTTGTTTGTACGATCGGCCCATCTTCTTGAGATATGGGCTTGCAAAGTTGAGTGTTAGTCGGCTATATCTCTGGAACTACTTTTCCGACCTTGTTGAAATTTATGTCATTAGAAAGGTATTTCTAAACTCTACAAATATGGTTAAAAATATTTTGTTTTTATTAACTCATTGTGGAATAATTTAAAAAAAAATATTTTATAACCTCACTTTTTTCTTTAAAATCATTATTTTTCAAAAATAGACCGTAGGGTTGCTACATTTTTTCTACACACCGGTAATAGAGAAGATTTCAGGCTTTCTTACAAGGTATAATACGGCTCAGTAGCCCTTGAAAGACCGGGGATATAAAAAGTTAAAATTTTGTTATCAAACTTCCAACATAATATGAGGACCTGTTTTCATCAAAATATCAAAAATAATTTTAAAACAATCGCGCGATTTTTCTGATTTTGCCACACAAATTGCTCAATTGCCCCTAAAATACAGTTGTTCCAAAAACATATAAAAAAGGGCCTACAGACCTCCAAAGCTTGAATATATAATCGGGCATAAGTCAGCCATTACAAAGGTTTTTTAAATCCTATAAATCTGTGTATGAACATTTTTATTTATATTAACCAATTGGGGAGCAAATTAAAAAAACTTTCTTAACCTCACTTTTTTGATATACTTTTTTTTCCAAAAAAAAATGCCCTATTATATTTCTTTTTTGTAGACGCCGTTAAAAGACAAGACTTGCCTTTTTTAATGTATAATTCTCACCAATAACCCTTCAAAGACTGGAGACATTTAAGTTCAAAGTTTTTTGAAAATAATAAATAAACATAAATATGTGCATACACATATTTATAGAATTTAGAGAGACCTTTGTAATGATACCCATTTCTACTAGCTTTGATAACCTCTTTTGAACTCAGTGCAGACGCTTTTCTCGGTGGTGACATTTTGGTGTAGATATGAGAGTTGGTGCTAAAGTAAATATATCCCGAAGAATAATAAAAGTAGTTATTTAATTTTTTATAGAAAATATTAAATACTTACATTTTTCCGCAGCACTCCCTAGCAATTTTTTGGGGGAACTACTCCCAAAAGTTGTTTCCACATTCTCCATTTTATTGACATTTAGAATACTTACTTCTTTCCCGGGGAAATATTTCCCTTTTTCGAAGTTCGTTTAAAATAATTGAACAGGGAATAGGGAAAAAACTCCCAGGGAATTGCTATTGAGAATTAGGCTGTTAGTTTTTATCTTAACTAGTGTATTAAAAAACCGGTTTTCCCAAAATGTCGGTTTTTGGTTTCTTCGAATATTCCGATTTTGGCGAAACCGGGTTTCGGTTAAACCGAGGTGTAGAAACCGGTTAATAACCGGTTTCGGTTTTTATGACAAAATGGACAACTATGCGTTTTATAAACATCGTTTATTTTTAATTCGTCTCTTTGAATTTTGATATCGACTATCGAGTACATAGCCATGAAATTGCTTGACAACATACAGATCAGAGCCGGTGTAAAACTGCAGGTCCCAATCAAAGTGTGTGAGCCTATTCCTTCATGGGATGTCATGGGACAATACATTTGAAATTTAATTTCGCTTAAAAAAAATACTAATAAAATTTTTTTCAAAATTATGATTTTATTGCTTATCTATGCAATTTGTTTCGCGTTTTAAGGCCACAAAGGACTCGGGATTGTTTGCGTAACACTTATATTTTACGGCGCTCCAGAGATAATAGTCTAACGGGTTCAAATCGCCAATGAACTTCCAGGTTTCGACTGATTACGGGGTTTGCGAACACAGTGCGTACACAGTCGCCCTGAGAACAAAAAATCGTTGAGCATGGCACGATAACGCTCGTCATTATGGCGGCTCCTTGCTCATTTTCGAAGAAAATTGAGCCTATGATTCTCCCGGGATTCTCCCCGACGACGTGTGGATATTCCGAGCCCCAAATGCGACAATTTTGTTTGGTAACGTAATCCCTAAGGTGGAAATGAGCTTCATTAGGAAACATGATTTTTCCATAAAACGCTCAAAATTTTGCGAAAAGAAGTGCGAGAAATGTTCTGTACTGCGAACCATAAAGCAGCTATGGTATATAGAAGAGAATTTACTCATGCAGTGGAATGCCAACAAAGAAAACGAGTGAAGCGCGTCATTTCTCTGCTCTCTCTCTCTCTCTCTCTCTCTTACTCACTTCGTTGAATATTTCAATACACGAGCAGTTTTCTGATGATGTTATTGTATCTATAGATTAGTTATAACTATAGAAATTCCACCCATATTTAAATAAAATTAAATATAGTATGTAAAAAGTATGAAATAGTGAAGTTATGACGCGGGAAAGAAACGCGATTGAGTGAATCGCTTCTACTAGGGTTGCCAAATTCGCCGGTTTTTTCGTTTCTACTTGTACATCCTTTTTGTGCGAACGGTGGCGAGTTGATGTTGACGGCTGTTCAAACACACTTTCAGCTAAAGCGGCAATAATTTCCACTTAACGCACGGGACGAGCACGTACACGAGCAGTTTTGTTGATGTGTTGACGGCACTCTATTTCAGTCGAATTAATTTCGTAGATTTCTGGCAGTTTGAGTTGACTACTCAGAACTTCTGTCACTTCATAGATTTGAAGTGGGTCATCTGCTTCGAAATACCGGGAGGTTCAAATTCCAAATTTTACATGTCCCACCCCTTCTCATACACATTTGATTTACCCAATTAGGAAAATCATCGTTGTGCAAATATTTCGGTTTCGGTTTTGAATACACTAATCTTATCCCCTGCAGATTTAATATGTGGGTGGGTGTATATAATTAGATAAGACTTCATATTTAATATTATACAGCATTCGCACTGCCATCGATTTTCTTGATTTTGCCACTTTTGTTGGTTTTAAGCAGAAATCAAGAAAATTTGCTTGATTTCTCATACGTTCTGACAGACGACAAAACAGGTATTTGTTCGTATTTTTCTAGGAATCAGGAAAAAATGCTTGATTTGCTTTATGCAACGCTGTTTTATCTCACACTACTAACGAATAGTACGTTTGATTATAACCATTTCAATTACGGCGCATTGATGTGGTGGTACCACTAGAATAGCCGACTTTATACTTTTCTCCTTACCTACGTATTTATTGTTTCTCAAACATATACTTTTTATAGTTTTTTGTTTACTTTTATTCCTGGAATACATTTGTGCTGAATTTGATTGTGGAAAAATACCAGACAAACCAAAATGCCGTATGTTGTAGGCTTGGCATGTTTATTGTCGTAGTAACACCACCTCGTCAATGCGCCTTGACTTTCAATCAAATCAGTAAAAAAAAATGCGAACACTTCAGATTTTGTAAGGGCATTTGATACGAAATCGGAAAAATATTTAGCAGTGCGAATGAGCTATTAGATTTTATTAATATTGCAGAGCCAGCATGTGCCCTATTATCTGGGTGATTGGCAGTGATTAGATCATAGTCTCGGATTTTGAAATATGTTCTTGCAGTAAAATGCGTTTCCGATACAAGAAGGACATCAATAAAATTAATTTTTAAAAATAATTCAATTTCTTGGGTATGATTAGAAAGCCCATTTGCTTTCTGCATAGCATCAGCATTATTTCTTTTCTTTCGAATATATTTGTTTGATTTGGAGGATTTTGTTGTTTCAAGATTTCGGAGTACGACACATTGGGACTTGTCTGACCGGATGTATTAATATTATGACCTGAGTTGTGTGTTGGATGGAAAGCGAAGGGTAGTTGTTTGATTTCTATCGAGCTTATCTCTGAGAAGCCTTTTGTATACATTACAACCTCGATAATTGGCTGTATGGGTTCTTTGGCAATGAACACAGCGTGGCGGAGTGTCTTTCTCCATTTGGCATTCAGAAGACGGATGATATTGGGCACATTTGTGAGATTTTTTGCAATACCCTTGCGTATGTCCATACTCTTGACAGCGGTACCATTGTACAAAGTCAGAAACATTCTTAGGCCGCTCAACACTGACAATGACGTGGTTTATGCTCTGAACTTTACAAAGAACATTGAAAGAGGCTCTTTGGTTACACTACTTTTAACGTTGTGAACATTCCTAACATCAAATCCCAACGAAAATAATTCAGCTTTGATGTCTGAAGTATGAGTAGTTGGATGAATTCGCTTAAAAACAACCCTATACGAGCGTTCCTGTCTCATTTGATAAGTGTGGAAACTTATATTCCTATCTTCTAAATGTTTCATTAATTTTCTATGAGCTGCAACTGAATTCCTTTCTATCAATAATATTACTTAAGTTCGCTATCATACTGTTTATATTGTTCACTCTAGGAATAAATTGCGGTGGCGGCTTTATAGCATTAACAAATTTTTATGTTCAAAATTTATTTTTATTATATAATGCCATATTCGTTGTTGTATATGGTACTAGTTACCATATAATATTGGACAACCCCATATAGGTGGGGCCTGCGAGTTTACTCAGAGATTGTTAAGTGGAGGCGCCAGTAATTTTTGACGAATATTAGTCTGTATTGTAGTTAACTTTCTGTTTATTTGGGTAGTTCAGTTGTTTTATTCGCGACTACAGAGAGCAAAGTGTTTTCGGAGCGCTAAAAAAATGTTGTAGTGACATGTTACAATCATCAGGAAAATAACAATTATCATCAGGAAAACGTGAAAAAGTTGACGGAGTAAATGGGGTAAATTGTAAAAATCCAGTAAATCGAATAATTCTTTACAATATTTTTTTTATAAATAGCATTTTTATTATAAGTAGCCATATATATAATATATAACATTTTCTATGTTTTAGAAAATTGTAAAAATGTTACAGAATTTCGAGGCCAATTGGGACGTTGAAGGTGTTATCCGATTGCGCTCAAATCTCTCATAAAATTGACAAAGTTGTGAATATTATGCTGTTCAAAGTTTGGTGCAAATAAAATGGTAGAATAAGGTGTTATTGTGTGATAAATTTTTAAGATTCTGGACCTGTTCAATTAATTCAAAATTACAGATGACAATAATACAAATATTAACAGCATGTTCACCGAACTTTTCGTCTAAGCAGACGTGCGATTGCTACCCAGGCGATAAAGATTTTATTCGAGTTTTTTCGCTTTTCGCCCGGGAGTAAAAGCATATTTTACTCGCTGCCCTTCTGTAACAGTGCATTGTTGTCAATGTCTTATTTTTGGTGCGGCGGGTCGTAGTATGAGGAGCAGAAACTTATTAAGGTACGGTTGATTGAGTTTTTTTGAGCGACAGTTTCAAACTGTGAAAATGACTGGAGCAACATACAAATTGGATAATGTTTCACCCATTCCAGGGGTTAGCATCATGACAGGAATTTGTGGCCAAAGACCCGACAACCGGACTTATAGTCAAAACAATTGGTATGCCAGTAAAATGCGCAAACTGCGACGTTGAAGGACACGTGGCAAGCTCACAGTTTTGCCCAAAGAGAAGAGAGGTGAAGAAAAGATTAGACGAAAGAAAGGCGGCAAGAACGCATATTGAAAACACACCGAAAAGATTCCCCACGGCTTATAGAACGGGAGTAAGATCATACGCCAACGCAGTTAATAACATCGTAAACGAAAGACCAAGGGCAAATACGGCGAGCAGAGGCCAAACGCAAATGATGCAGGCAAACCAGTTATTTGATACAATAAACACCGACTGCTCCAAATACCTAGGAAAGGATTTCATGACATGCATGAGCAAAATAGGTGATTTTGCGGAGGAATATTCCCGCATCACGGATGGCTCGGAAAAAGCCAGGGCCCTATTTGGCCTAATGATGAGCCTAAGAATTCATGGTTAAGCCCCTTAAAGTAGTATTCATAAATACTAATTCCATAATCTCCAAAGTCAGGAGACACTACCTACAGCATTTTGCTGATGAAAATAGACCAGATATAATAATGTTGGCGGAGCATAAATTGTCCATAAGGCACAAGTTCGAAATGAGAGGATACGTCACCCACAGGCAGGATAGGATGCAGGGAAAAGGTGGAGGAACGGCTATTTGCGTGCGCGACAACATCAAGTGTGAAAGGGTTACTGTTAACACTAAGGAAATTGAGGCAACAGTTGTCCAAATAAGAACCAAAAGCGGCATCGATACAATGGTAATGGCCCTATACTTAAGACCGCAGGACAAACTCAGTATAAGTGACCTGGACACACTTGATGGCGTCGCAGGCAATAACGAGATTATAATTGGAGCCGACCTTAATGCAAAACATCCCTCATGGGGAGGAAACAACACCAACTCCAATGGAAAAACGCTGAGCGAATGGCTGATGACGTGCCCTCACCTACACATAAGACGAACTACAGACCCGACAAGAGGCGAATCGTACATTGACTTGTTCATGACGACCATTGGACTAGTCCCAATGGGCCACGGACAGAACCCTACGAAAACTCTGGACTATGACTCCGACCATAGGGCCATAGAGATACAAATTGACACCGACGAACTTGAAGAACAGGGACGGACAGAGATATACAACTACGAACGACTAAACAGATCACAATTTAATAACAAACTACATACTGAACTGATGACAATACAATTACCAACGAACAGAAACATGACAATAGACGAAATAGACACAGCAGTGGACAGAATAGGTGAGGCCTTCAAAAATGCCATGGACTCAGCAATTCCAAAAATAAGACCATCCAGGGGAACGACACTGCCACTTCCGAACAACATCCTTGATCTAATGAAACAGAAGAAACGCCTGAAAAGAAGAGCCTATAGAACAAGTGACCCTTTCAGAAAAATAACCCTGAACGCCCAAATAAGGAACATCAAAAAAATAATAGAAGAATTGATACTGAACTTCGAGGAAGAATATTATATAAGTAAACTGGAAAACATAAAACCTAACCCACTCATGTACAACAAAGTTAAAAGACTTGCGGGTATGACACTAACAAAGAGAATCCCCAGGCTAACTAGCAGTAGCGGGGAAATAGCTGATGACGACAGGAGTAAGGCGAAAGTGCTGGCTAACAAATTTCAATCCATCCAACTGGCAAGGGAAACAGGATCTCATGACAGTGAAAAGATAGCGGCAATACAGGAATTGAAAAATCATAACCCTAGTAAAATATTCAATGAGTTACAAAAGTCCGATGGATCTAACAATACGGGAACAAATACCAAAACCATAACACCAGAGGAGGTAGGGAAAGCCATTAAGAAATTGAACAATAAAAAGAGCAGTGGCCCCGACGGCATTCCTAACTTTGTGCTGCGGAAAACCGACAAAAGAATTTGGAAACCATTAGCAATAATCTTCAATAACTGCATAAATATTGGTTACTTCCCCACCAAATGGAAACACTCAAAGGTTATACCGATATTGAAACCCGGAAAGGACCCCACAGAAACGCAAAACTACCGACCAATAGCCCTGCTCCCAAATATAGGGAAATTGTTTGAAAAATTTATACTGGAAAAGATTAACGAACACCTGGAAAAGGAGAAAATATTACAACAATTTCAATTTGGATTCAGAAGGGGACTGTCGGCCAACCACGCACTAATGGCATTTACTGACAGAATAGCCAAGGGGATTAATAAAAGGAAAGCAACAATAGCAGTCAGTCTCGACTTCGAGAAAGCATTCGACACAGTATGGCAAGAGGGCATCATTTACAAAATGAAGGAAAAGTACAAGTTCGATAACCAGATATCAAGACTGGTTTATAACTACCTGACCGACAGAACCTTCACTGTCGACGTGAATGGTGGACAATCTGAAGAATTAGCAACTAGAGCTGGAGTGCCCCAAGGCTCAATACTGGGGCCGGTGTTATATAACATATATCTAGCAGATATACCACAACCACAGAACGGCGAGCAGATTTACATCTTTGCGGATGATATAATAATAGCAGCATCACACGTCAGGGCAAAAGCGGCGAACAAAAAACTCCAAACCTACCTACAAAACCTAGGAAAATATTTTAAGGAATGGTACTTAAAACTTAACATACAAAAATGCTCCACCTTCATGGCCAAGGGAAAAGCAATGAACATATACAAGAATGCCAAAAAATACACACCCAACATAAAAATAGAAGGAAACACCATAGCTAATGAACAAACGATAAAGTATCTAGGAGTCAAATTCTCGGCGAATATGGAATTCAGGGAGCATGTCAGCCATATTCTGGAAAAGGTAAGAGGGGTGTATGCCAACTACGCCAGAGTACTCAGTAGAGGAAAAGGCCTAAACGCGAGAATTAGACTCCTAGTTTACAAGCAGATAATAAGACCACTAATAGCGTACGCGTTCCCATCCTGGTACGCAATAAGTTCATGCCAAATGGAGAAACTGAGGAAGATAGAGAGAAAAATATTGAGGCAATGTCTGGGCCTAAGGGCCAAAGTTGACGGATCGGGGAACTGGACCAGCCCCTCCTGTGCATCAATCTACGAAGAGGCGAAAATAGCGAAAATAGAAAGGATCGACGTCTGGATGACTAATCTAGCCATCGGTTTCCTTGAAAGGTGCAAAATAAATGAAAGTGATAACGATGTGGTTGGTGAATGTCGAATAAGCTGCGAGGATTTTGAGACCATAGTGAGGACAAAAGGGGCTTTAGGACCAATGGGGTTATTAGAGTTAAATGATAGAGGTATGCTACATGATCAAAGGGGAAAGCTTCTGTTCTACCATAGAAGGTACGGATCGCATGATACGGACAATCTGGTCTATAATACGGCCCAATGATGATTGCTAATGTTGAGTTGAGTACGATTAAAGTTAAATGAATTCTTATAATTTATTATTATTTTATCTTTTGTGCATTTTTTTTCTTTTGTTGCTTTATATCATTTTGGTTATCTGATTTTCTAGTATAAGTTTAGCAGTAGGTTAGTGTATAAGTTAGTTTTAGGAAGAAAAATGATCAGGGTTTTTAATGTCCTTTTCCCTGGAAAACTGAAAATAGAGTACTAGAAAGGAATATGTAAGGTAGTAAATGGGCTGGCCGTCTATATTTAGATTACTTGAAAAGAATTGTAACTCTAGAATTGTCACTGGACGCTAGAGAGAAGATGAATATATATATAAGAGCTGATATTTGCATAACAGAATATGGACAATAAATGAATCTAAAGTTAATAAGTTAGTGTATACGAGGACGGAAGACATTTCGAAGAATTGAAAGTATAACGAACTTCTGTCAAAAATATACTTGGTATATCTAGAATCCTTGAATTTTAACAGATATCGTGCAATTTGTATCGAATCGAAAGAATGGCAGTAGATATATTAATATATTTAATATATATGAATGTATGTATAAGTTAATTATCTGGAAAGAACCCAGTGTGCCAAATGGATCCGTTTCGAATCCGCAACGGATCCACTTCTTCATACTTTCTATCCGTAACGGAATCAGTTACGGATCTGTTTCGGATCCGCAAGCGGGAGAAATTCCTCCCAAAAAAACGGATCCAAAAACGAATTTTATGTCCGTTTTTCGGATCCGTTACGCACATCATATTAGAATCCGTCGCGGACCCGTGTATTTTAATAAAACGTATCCGTTACGGATCAGTTTCGGATCCGCAAGCGGGAGAAATTCCTCTCAAAAAAACGGATTCAAAAACCGATTTTATGTCCGTTTTTCAGATCCGTTACGGACTCTTTACGGACATCACATTTTGTTGAGTAGTATTTTACATAAGTGACATATTGTACTTGTTTAATTGGCCAATATGCTTTAAAGTTACAATTTTGTATAATAAATGACATGAAATAAAATTAGACTTTCAATGCTTTTCTCCTATTCTAAAAAAAATAGATTTGAATTGAGTTGTAATTTACGAAAAAAATTATCAGTTTTTTCTGGGTCCCACATAAGGACCTTTTCTTAAAAAAAACTCAATTAGTGATTACACTGATTCCTTTTCTTACTTTTTTACGGAGACAAATCGGGATTGAAATGGATTATTCAATTCGCGGTTACACTGATTCCTTTTCTGACTTTTTTACAGATCCGTAAATTCGCGATTACACTGATTCCGTTTTAAAATTGTTACGGATCCGTAAATTCGCGATTACACTGATTCCTTTGTTAAATTTTTTACGGATCCGAAACGGGTCCGCAACGAATCCGTAAATTCGCGATTACACTGATTCCTTTTTAAATTTTTTACGTATCCGAAACGGGCCCGCAACGGATCCGTAAATTGGTGATTGCACTGATTCCTTTTTTTTGAGTCTATTACGGATCCGCATCTCTTTTTGTGCGCATTGGGAAGGTACTATATGTACGCTGAAGTTGAGTGTATATGTGATATATAAGTATTATACGTTTTGTATATTATTTATGATCCAAAGAAAACCTTAGTTGTGTACTTATTTTATTAATCAACAAAAAAGTCAATATACATACATACTTATTTTTACTCAGTTACATTGCTTGGGAGTATATTTACTTAATTAACTTTGTGATCAAAAAATTCTTCTGCTCTAATAATATATTTTTAGGTATAACCGAGAAAAATGTTAACAACGTTGTTGGGAATGCATATGCTCCTGTCAAGGCGGAAAATACCATTGCAACGGTGAATGATTATCAGAAGCAGTTGAAGAGAAATTATCCAGTAATAAAAAATTCAAGCTATAAGGATGCCCAACAATTCGCTCTACGCTTTAAATACAAGGAGGGCATAAGTTCAACATCACTCTCAGAATATCAAATATCTAGATTAACTGAATTTGTTTCATTTTTAGAGAATTAATGTATAATGTATTATCAATGTTGTATGCACATTAGGTTGTACTGAAAATCTTTTTCTTAGGTTCAAATGCGCCTTGTCTCAAACTGTGTGGGAATGTCGTAACCTTTTGCGATGTACCTTTTGCTTCTTAATATATGTTCAGACATACCAAACAGCCGATTTTTGTATGGCAATCATATGTATGGTGGGTTGAAATTTCGAAATCGCGATATACATGAAAGTCGGGGTTGAAATAAGTTTCGATGGGGTTCATATGGGTTTCAAACTACTTGTCTAACAGCCATATGAAGAACAAACTATTTTTTAAATTTTGACTGTGTTCACTCATAGTTTTGATTTTCTGATCATAGTGGAATTCTTGCAGTATACAATTACAAATTAGACAGAAATCATAAATAGTTTCACGTCGTTTGAGCTCACATTGACCAAAATGTACATTCGTTAAATTCGTTGACTTTCTCGTTATCAGCTCTTTAATATGCATCGTTTGGGTCCCCGTCTCAAAAAAAAAATAAAAAGATTTTTAATAGATCCTAATTGTTATATTTCCACTTGGATACGAGCCAAAATAAACTTTACAACCGGCTTCCAATGTATTTTAATAAATGTAACAAGGCAACAAGCTGGGAAATGCCACTGGTTAAAATACAAAATATTTTATTTATAAATTAAAATAAATAAATAAAAAAAGGTAGGTGCAACACAAGTAATAATACTTCTATTTAATTGCATCCATTTAATTGCATTATTTACGTTTAATTGCATTATTTACGAAAATTAAGAAGCTGTTTGAAAAATGTAATTATGTTCATATAAATTAAAATTTTAAATATACATACAGTCATATATATTTACACAAATTAAAAGTTTTAGTATGCTTAGAAATAAAACAAGATGTTGAAGCTTTACGGATAAATTTGCAAATTAAATCTTCTCAATTGTATCTCTCTCAAAAGTATTTACACATTCCTGAAATTTAGTTAAAAACACTGCAATCTTTGAAAAAACGTCATTAGTTTTTGTAGTTATCAAATTTATATTGCTTAAAAATAAATATTTATACAAAAGCTGGAAAAAAAAGTCTAAAATGGTGAAAATAAAGGAAATTCTCGGCCAGGTTTGGAATCGGTTCCTCGGCATCAAGCTTTGGAAAAAGAGTATGGAATGTGTCGGAAAACAGTCCACAATTTAGTAAAGAGGAAAAAACCTACGGAAACCTACAAAATAGGGTCAGAACTGGTCGGAAATATGTGACAAACAAAATAGAAGGTCGTTCCATTCTTAAAATATTCGCAGAAAATCAAGTCGCAAATTCGCTTAAAGTTGCTGCAGAGTCAAAACATGTTAGTGAATCCATAATTCGGAGAAGATTAAACACGTATGATATAAAGACATATCTAAACAAAGCCATAAGCCAGTGGAGTTCTGGCACAATGTATTATGAACGGATGAGTACTATTTTCAATTTGAAGGGTCATTTGGAAAACTCGTATTCACCATTCCAAAGGATCGAAGCATAAAGCAGTACAACCTCTTAATCGTTTCGTCTGGTGTTCAGTAATGTTTTGGGGATGTGTCTCATACGATGAATTTGGGGATCTAGTACCAATACAAGACACTCTAAACCAGGCAGTATACCTAGATATTTTGAATTACCAGGCTATTCCTTTGGCTCAGAGATTATTTCCTAATGAAAATTGGATTTTGCAACATGATAATGCTCCATGCCACAAAGCATGGTTATCAACAACGTTTTTAAATCGAGTTGGACAAAATGTTCTTCCATGGTCACCCCGGATTACACCTCGAAATGTAGCCGGCTACTAATTATTCTTGTTTTTTTTTTGGTTCTGTTCTAATGTTATTTCTGTTGTGTAAATACTTTTGAATATAAATAAATTTGTGTAAATAATTTTGAAAGATATTGTGTTTTTAATCGACAACTATCAAGTTTATTGCCAACAATTTTAAACTAGTATAATCTATAAATTTTAATCTATATATTTCATGAATCACTGAAAATTGTATGTGTCCATATCAAAAGAACTTTTAACAAAGTCGTTTACTTTTAAATAATCATCAGAAACGTCCGTTTACAGATAAAAACTACTATAATATATATATTATATCGTCAAACTACCACTCGTCAACCTACCTCTCGCACTCAGAACAAAAACCTGTATAAATCTATTAATAACATTAACGGCCAAATTGCACAAGTCACATTATCTTCACTTGTAATTTTTGACGACATACTATACAAACTATGTAACGGGTCCGCCATCTAACTTTTTTTTTTCAACTAGTGCTTATTTCGTGAATGGTAACACTTAGCTCATGTCTGATTTGACAGCTAATTAGTTTTATCCTTCCGGTGAACGAATATGGTTGTGTATACGCTTGAACAACGCTGGGAAATATTGCGAATATATTCGCTAAGTGGGCCTGCGATCGACTTACAGAATTTGCCAAAAAAAATCATCTTTTCAGATGAAGCTCATTTTGATCTTGGCGGGTATGTAAACAAGCAAAATTGTCGCATTTGGGGCACAAAAAACCAGCTCGCATACATTGAAAAGCCGATGCACCCAAAACGAGTCACTGTTTGGTGCGGATTTTGGTCCAGAGGCATAATTGGGCCATTTTTCTTCGAAAATGAGCAAGGAGTGGCCGTTACAGTCAATGGTAATCGTTATCGGGCCATGTTGAACGAATTTTTGTTCACAAAAATTGAAGAGGAGGATATTGGCAACATTTGGTTTCAACAGGACGGCTCTACGTGCCACACAGCCGAAGCTACACTCGATGTTTTGCGCCCTGTTTTTGAAGATTGCATTATCAGCCGCAGAGCTGATGTCGTTTGGCCACCTCGGAGCTTCGATTTGACACCGTTGGACTATTATTTGTGGGGTGCCCTCAAAGATAAGTGTTATGCCGACAAGCCAGAGACAATTGACGCTTTAAAGGACAATATTCGTGAAGCCATTGGTGAAATACAGCTGCACACAATCGATAATGTGCTTAAAAATTGGACCGATCGTGTAGGCAACTGCATGGCCAGCCGAGGCAGCCATTTGAATGAAATTATTTTCCATTATTAACCGGAAGGATTGTACTTTCAAATAAAAAAGAAATTTGATAAAATATTCAGTAGTTTTTTTTATAGCATTTTCAAAAAAAAAAGTTATTTGGCGGCCCCTTTACTTGCTGTAAGATTTAAATAACACCAGGAATACAAATTTTGGACATGGGACTGTCCGTGGAGGTGGAAAGTTTCTGATTGCCATTCACTTGGGAGTGGCCAGAAATGATTCCTTCATTGGGCAGTCCAAGCAGCTCACTACTTCCACGCAGTATGTCCTGGGCAATGGCTTTTCGGAAATCTCCGTTAGCTAGCTACAGTGAGAAGGCGAAACAAATGAGCATCAAATCAGGTTTAGTAGGTGACTGATGTCACTGAAGCTCATCAAACAATCGGGAATATTCTTTTGTCCTTAGAAGGCGGATGAGCCAAACATACGGGCCAACGGCGGATAGAAACTAAAAGAGGAAAATCCAGGTTCAACATATCGCATCCTGGTCAGCGTCTGATCCATAATGGGCGGCTGCAATCAAATATCCTGGCAGTAGGTAAAATGCAAAAACCCGGTGGACTGGGTTTGCCTCCCGCCACCGTTCATAATGGCAGTGAAAATACAAAAACGAAACAGAAAACATAAACAACCCCTATTTGTTGACGACCACCGCAAACGTTATAAGGACCACGATTTACGGATATGCACTTGGAATGTAAGAACTCTATATAGATCCGGTGCAAGTATCCAACTGGCAGATGTCCTCGAAAGTTATAAGGTGACATTACCGCGATGGACAGGACATGGCTGCACAAGGAAAAGAAACTGCGATATATACTACAGTTGGCATGAAAAAAAACATGAATTTGGTTGCGGATTTGTAGTTGGCAAAAGACTGCGACATCTAGTCTCTAGGTTCAATCCTGTGAGTGAACGTATAGCCACAATCCGCGCGAAAACGAAATATTTTGGCGTAGAATACGTCTTACCTTACGGTATAGGGAGTCATGTCAGATTGTTATTGTTGTAATCTTTATTTCATTGATTATGAGGAAACGGCGAGATAACTTTTTTTAAAAATTTGTTTGTAGGTAAATGAAGATGTTATCTTTCGTTTGATATACATTTCATATTGGTTGATATCTTCCTAATATTTAAATTTCTCAAATGAGAATAGGAAGGGAGAATGTGTTTAATCCAACTATTGGCAACTTCAGTCTACATGCTGACAGTTCCGACAACGGTATGAGACTGATTGACTTTGCCGCGGCAAAAAACATGGTCATTAGTGGTACAAGATTCCAGAATAAAGACATCCACAAGGCTACTTGGGTATCCCCTGATCAAAGAACTAAAAACCAAATTGATCACGTGGTAATTGATGGAAGGCACTCATCCAGTGTAATGGACGTACAAGTTATCAGAGGAGCTAACATCGATTCTGATCACTACCTGGTAGCAGCAAAGGTTCGCACAAGATTAAGTGGAGCGAAAATCGTACGAAACCAGACGCAGAGGAAGCTGGACATCGGAAAGCTGCAATTACCAGAGGTAGCCACAGCCTACTCAAGGAAGCTCTCGCATCTCTCCGCGCTACTAGTACCTGAGATGTGCAGAGCATGTTGGGAATATGGAGAGAGCATTTATCCGCGCTACTAGTACCTGAGATATCCGATGACGATGGGACAATCGATCACAATATGGACGACGACGTCGATTGCCCCCCTCCTAACCAAGACGAGGTCAGAACAGCTATTGCCCGGCTTAAGAACAACAAAGCCGCATGAGCCGATGGATTACCGGCGGAGCTGTTTAAGGCTGGCGGCGATGAGCTGATAAGGTGCATGCATTAGCAAAATTTGGTTAGATGAATGCATGCCCGGCGATTGGAGTCTCAGTGTACTATGTCCCATATTTAAAAAAGGTGACCCGAGTATCTGTGCCAACTACCGTGGAATAAGCCTTTTATCCATAGCATATATGTTTCTATCAAGTAGAATGTGCGAAAGACCAAAACCAATTATCGCTGACCTGATTGGACCATACCAATGTGGCTTTAGGCCTGGAAAATCGACAAGTGATCAGATTTTCACGCTACGGCAAATCCTGGAGAAGACACACGAAAAACAAATCGACACCTATCATCTATTTATCGATTATAAGGCGGCCTTCGATAGCCCGATACGGGAGAAACTCTATGAAGCAATGTCTGAGCTTGGTATTCCTGCAAAATTTATACGCCTTTGCAGGATGACCTTGACGGACACCAAATCCGCAGTGAAAGCTGGTAAGGATCTTACCGAACCTTTCGAAACTAAACAAGGCCTCAGGCAAGGCGACACCCTATCGTGCGATCTCTTTAACATCTTAATGGAGATCATTATGAGAAAAGCTGCAGTCAACATGGATAAAACCGTCAGCAGCAATAGTCACATGCTGCTCGCGTATGCTGATGATATAGATATCATTGGGCGCACAATTAGAGAAGTTACTGCGGTTTTTTCGAGAATTGAGAAGGTGTCAGCAAAAGTGGGTCTGACGGTAAATGAGGACAAGACAAAATTAATGGTTTCAACGAACAGGGCCTCCACGCGATTAGACCAAAGCGTTAACGTTGGTAACCGTTATAACTTCAAGGTAGTGGACGAATTTATAAACCTCGCATCTGCCCTAAACAAAAACAACAACGTCAGCCTTGAGATCAAGCGGAGAATTGTGCTTGCGAATAGATGATATTTTGGGCTAAGCAAGCACTTTAGAGATAAAGCCCTCTCTCGAGTAACAAAAGTCCAGCTGTACCAGACTCTCATACAACCTGGGTCCTATCGCAAGCAGACGAAACATCTGTAGGAGTCTTCGAGAGGAAAATACTCCGAAAAATGTATGGCCCTATAGTGCACAA
Source organism: Phaonia tiefii (assembly GCA_963931995.1). NCBI lineage: Eukaryota > Metazoa > Arthropoda > Insecta > Diptera > Muscidae > Phaonia > Phaonia tiefii. The sequence goes on from OZ008368.1 coordinate 138,637,417, forward strand.
CGGCGAGTATGGGCGACGCATGAATCATGAGCTGTATGAGCTTTATCCTGACATTGACATAGTTAAGCGGATCAAAATAACGCCGGCTAGGCCATGTCAGTAGAATGGATGAAGACGAACCAACGCGAAGGGTTTTCGAAACCGAACTCTAAGGAAGACGAAAAATAGGAAGACCAAGACTCCGCTGGGGGGATCAGGTTGACGAATCCCTGCGTACACTTGGTATATCCAACTGGAGAAATAAAGCTAAAGATCGAACTGGTTGGCGAAATATGTTATCTTCGTTTTGTAACCTTGTTTTTTATTTTCCAATGTAACATTTACTAATGTGTTCATAAAACTATAACAGGTACCGTGTCACAAAAAGGTGTTAACTCATCGCCCGTTAGTTCGAACACAAATTAGATTTTTTTTACTTCTCGAACAGCCAATTTCGGTGAAACTATATACGATAGCGCAATTATGACGACGGATTTGAGTTCAGCGGACCCTAATTACCCTAAGTACCGTATTGTTAAATCAAATAAAATTATATTAGTTAAATTGGACTAATTGATCTATTGTAATGTGTATGTATAGAGTAGATCGTCATAAAACAAAATAACAAAATAATGTGTAACACACTCTTTCCTTATGTTAGCACTGTGAAAGTGTTATACAAAATTTATCACTATAAAGAGAAAGTGGTATACCTAGAATATGAAAACCAAACTACGTATATAATACCATTGATGTACTTATCTTTTCTAACATTATATACTTATAAAATACGGAAATAGGTAATTTATAATTGATGACGTCACAGGTTGTACAATATTTAAAACTGGTTCTCCGTCGTTTTTGTAATTTGCTTCATGAATGAAACTACAGAATGGCTCATCTATGTATCACCAAGTATATACATTATAGTTATTGAATGAAGATTAATTTGCTGACAGGCTGGAGTCGCTCACACTAACTGGAGCATTTGTCGATGTAGGCTGATGTAAAATTTATCTAATATTATCGTTATCGAATTTTTGAGTGTCTTGACAATAATGAAAATTACGTTGCGGCAATAATGAAAATGTATGTGGCCGGCGCACAGTGATTCAGAATCAATTTCCATCGGTCAAAAGTCTGTATCTTTTGATCAAGAAAACAGTTTCGAGTTCTGTAAAAAATTGATTATAGACAAGGAGTTACAAATTACAATGACATCTCAACATTGAAAATCGCACAGTGGGGTATATTTTAAAATAATTTCCAAAGTTGACTACTTTTCGATTCTTTCGATTTACGAGAAGACAAAAATTGTAATTTTTTGTGTTATGTTTTTTTTTAAGTTGTTTTGACGCATTTGTTCATAGCGCGTACAAAAGAATTAATTTTTTTTCGTTTTACAAATATTAGGGTTTTTCAGATTTTGAAAATGCAAAAAGTTAGATTTAATTTTTCGACTTTTTTAACTGTATCTCGAACAGTTTTAGAACTTTGACTCTTTGGCCTCTATCTCTTTTTTCACCTAGATATAGTTAAGTTGTAATAATTATTTTGAAAAATATCGATTTTGAAAAAACTATTGAGTTTCAACCAATATAACTTTAGTACGTCAGATCACGTCAATGAATTTGACACATAATTGGAAAGGAAAATATGTTTCCCATTTCCTGAGGGTAACTTTTGCCTGCGGCAAACCCCCACAACAGCAAGATAGGGTCATTTTAGTATAAAAAACTCTACATTTTCTCTTTCACAAGATGATACATTTTTTACCGATAGGACTTCATTTGCCTGTGTTATGTCCAAAAAAACTCCTTATAATACACCATTTAAATCCATTTAAAACCATGTAAATCCAATTACTGCACGACAATTGCACACATGTACTACTGCAATTCAATAAAGAACAAACAATGACATTATTTTATTGTCGTTATACGTTAGGTAATAATGGGTAATTAATATTTTCATTTGTATGAAATGAATTGAAAAGCGTTTCCCCGATGTTATATACAAAATTTAAAATTGAAAATGCAGAACATTTATTACACGGATTTTAGCAAAACCTTATTTACAAGACTAGGATCGGAGAAAACATTGAAAATTGATGACCGTCTTTTATGATTCTTAGAACACAAAGGGAGAAACCGAAATTATCGTTTTGTATCAGGATACTGAACCAGGTATATATGTATGTCACACTTGACAATTGCGGCCATTCAGAAATGTCTTTTAGGAACATTTTGCATACAATTTGGATTTTTATCCTACCTGCATATAATATAAATGAATGAACATCTCCATTGTATGAAATAGACGATATTTCATCTTAATTAAAAATAAAATTCTTTACAATTCTAAAACCTTTCTAGATAATTTAACCCGTCGCTACATTGTCGTTCCAAAGAAAGGTTTAATACATCGTGCAAACAGTGGCTAGAAGGGGAACTAATGGTTGAATTTGAAGTAGTAGGAGAAGTACAAGACATCGATACAGGCACGTACGCAGAGGGGGGGACAAGGGCCGAACGAAGAAAACCGAAAGACCTCAAGAATGGCAGCGGAAGTGATAACATAAAAGATGATTGTATGCACCAACTCAAATCATAAAGGAAATGTATACAGGGTGATTCAGGAAGTTCCGTACAAATTTCTCCAGCGTATTCCTTGGCGCATTTCATGAAGAAAAGTCCACTAGGACCATGTCCGAAAATGCAGGGGTGCGAAGTGGCAGCGTTTTCAAAATTTTCGCATTGGCGGTTGGAGGGTAAAGTTGCTAACTTCTGAGCCAGTGGTCTGATTTTTTTGGGCTTGTTGGAAAGGTCTTTAAGAGGCCTTTCAGAATCAATATAAAAAGGTAGAAAAAAGTCAAATCGCCGAGATACAGAGCTTTCGGAAAAAAATGGGGGAAAAAATTCACATAACCTCTATTTGCTCAGCCAGATGGCAGGTAACTTATGTTTTTTTCTGTTGAAAGATAGCCATACCTTTCCAAAATGACCTAACCGAAGCCCAGAGGTTATGACCATTTTACTGAAATGCAAAAATGTTTGTTTTTGTATTTGGAAGCGAAATAACAGCACACATTTATTTGTTTTTATTTGTAAATTAACACGTTTATGATTTTATTTTATGAAAATTTTGGCTGAAGAATCAAACACATATGGAAAAAAACACATTTGATGTTAGAGGAAGTTTTCAATGTGGTTCCCATTTTCTACTAAATACAATTGCAGCCGTTTACGAACAATCCGACCACTGGCTCAGAAGTTAGCAACTTTACCCTACTACCCTCCGAAATGTTGAACCCGCTGCCATTTCGCACCCTTGCATTTTCGGACATGGTCCTAGTGGACTTTTCTTCATGAAATGAGCCAAGGAATACGCTGGAGAAATTTGTCCGGAACTTCCTGAATCACCCTGTATAAGCGGAAATCATTGAAAATGTAATTACTACTAAGCAGTCGAGAATAAGAAGAATTCGGAATTCCGAAAAATTAAAAGAGATTCACACCAGAAGAGGCATTTGCATTATTTCTGGACTTAATGCTAAGCAAGCAAAATTTTGATATCTTTTGATATATATATCACGATATATTTTTCCGCTAAAAAAAGACTGTTATCCATCAAATGTCAGAAACAATAGTCGCGTTTGGGTTACAAGCAAGCGATTGTTAAGTTGCAAAGAAAACGACAATTTAGCGATAAGTAATTTTATTCAAAAATATGAATAAGGGTTGAAATGATTCTCGTCGCTAAGTTCGTCGTCGCTAAGTGCTTCATATAAAACAAGCGAATATATAAGCAAGCGGTGTAATACCCTTTTCACATTTACCGCGTTTCAGCTGAAACGCCGGCGTTTCGCTGTCTTTCGATGATTTCAGCGAAACACTTTAAATGGCACTTATTCCCATACAAAAAAAAAAAAAACGCAAACATTACTCTCTTTTTACTGTAGTTTGTTTGAAACCACAGTAAAAATGAGAGAGAGCACAGTGTTGTACTCCAATAGTAGTTTAAAAAAGGAGTAAAATGAAAAAAATGTCCATTGCTGGTTCAAAGCAAATGTCAGAAAAATGAGGGAAAACAAATCTGTTTGTTTACATTTCTAGTTTGCTTTGTGGTGGTAAGTACTTATTGCAATGTGATTTATGAATACAATCATTTATATCTTTGAATGCATTCATTGCTTTATCATACAATGATATAAATTCTAATATTATAAAAATTATATTAATTTTTTGATATTATTTTATATTTCTTTATTCACAAATGTGCGTTTGTGTTGTTTACAGTCAATACAGAAAACACAAAACAGAAATGTCACATGAAACCACAGTAGTTAACAAAAGCACAATGTGAACACCATGGTTTCGAAATGATCTCAAGAGAGCGAAACGCCGGCGTCCCAGCTGAAACGCGGTAAATGTGAATAAGCTATAACCAAAACACGCTTAATATCTTCATTTAACACTGAGCCATATGAATTTAATGAATATGCCAGAATGAATATTCCAGTATTCATTTTATGGGAAACATTTTAAAACTAAGCTACGATGTAGAGTTTGAACCATATTTATTAGTAAGGAACAATAAACGATCAGACAAAACAGGGTGAAGGTAATACAAATTACGGGAATACTGCAAGGAGATTTTTGTTAAACCAAGAAATAACAGGATGGGGGTATTCTTTCCACCATCACACACCATTAACCATAGACATCATTTTCGTGTCAGAGACTCTTTGTTAATAAAAAAAGAAATACCACAATGCAAATAATACAACTGCATTCTCACCGTAAAAGTTCTTCATTAAGTTTGAAAGTCTTTATCAAAAACATAGAACAACACCCATATAAGTCAGTTTGTCTGTCCTATTATAAGTCTGTTCGCGTACTTTCCCAGTAAAAATTATCAAGTAACTAGTTTTCGGAGAGTAAGAATGATTTGGCTTTCTCAGTAAAAAATATCAGAAAGAGTACGCGAACGACATCCAGTAAAAACTTGCAAGAAATTAAAATCTGTTTGTAAACAGCGGATTTGTGTTTACGTGTTTGCCTTGAACATGATCTGCTGACGATGTCGAGGTACCGGGAACTGTTCCTGATTGCGGCTGTATTAAATCGTTAACTCCACGATCACACTGCACTTTGTTGGGAATCTATTTTATGAAGAAATTCCAATATTGCCATTGTTAAATTTCTTTAATTTCCAAATTTTGTTTGTTTACATAAAACAGCTGTTCAAAACATATGATATTACTTGCAAATTCTTACTGGCAAAAATTTCTCCAGTAAAAACAAGTTCTCTATCATCGAACTGTCAAAATAATCTCTTGCTCTCTCGTTACTGGCTTTTTGGTGTAAACGAACACTATCAAGTAAGAAATAGTAATAATTTGTACAAATTATCCAGTACGCGAACAGAGTTTATGTCATCATGTCCGTTTAGTCCGTCCGACTTTCTTCACTTCATACCGAAAATACCTTTTCCTTCACTCAACACCCACCATCGACCAAAAAGAACCCTACAAGAAATGAATGATGGAAACTAACACACACAATATTTTTGCACTGATACACTTGCAACTATTTTATACTGAGTTCCATTTGCAAGAGTGAAACAACCCTACAAGAATAGTTTCGGTCATTCGACTGTCAGTGTTGATGGAAACTTGTATTTGTTGACGTTTAAAAAGTAAAATTTATGAATCCTCGGCAAAGTGCAACGGCAAAAGTTTCATTATCGCTAAATATCGTGGAATAAAAATAAACAGTGGAAAAGAATAAACTTATGTGATCTAAAAAACAAAGATAATGATTATGAAAAATGAGGCATTTAAAAGCCATCAAAAAGTAGTGGAAGATTCTGTCTGGCATGCCTGGCCAAACTCAGGACAAAATCATTTATGAAGTCGGCAGCATGCTCCCTTTCCTGACCATTACAGCGGTGCAAGAGTTAGAGCAGAAATTGGGAACCCCAGATTTTGCTCAAGCAATATCAACAAACTAAAATTTATGGTTCGATATTTTAATATTTTGATATTTATACATACTTCTTCACAGAAAATATACTGAAAGAGGCGTCAGAGGATGTCCGCAGAGTCTGCCCCCCAATGTTTACGGATAACCTGCTTGATATATACAATTGGGATGGGAGGTTGGAAAAGCATACGATAGGGAAGCTTATGTGGTTCAACAAGACTGCGTGGTATGTACATACATATTTTTGTCTATAAATGACTAAATAATTATTAATTTATATACATTCATATATACTTATTATTATTAATACAAATATGTATATATCTCCTTTTCAAATTTTAGATGTGCTAAAAGACAATTGGACAAAGCCACCATAGGATGAAGCAGAAGATTTAATAAAAACAAATTGTAAATAAGTATTTTATTTTGCCCAGTTACTACTTTATTCATTTTGAATCGATTATTCTTATTCATTCACTCCCATTCTTGACTAAGAATCATTCATTGCCATTTATTATACAATTAGATATTAAAAATATATAAAAATATACCATAAAATCATTAATAACATTTCTGTCTTTTTTTTATAAAATTTATACCCATCATCTTTGACTGATATATCCATCAAATTTGATTAGTCAACTGTGATGGGTATATCTATCAAGTATGATTAGTCAACTGTGATGGATATATCTATCAACTGTGACTAATACTCATATAATCTTTGATTAGTGAACAGCACTAGAGTGAGCAGCTCAGATATATGTTTTATAGGCGACGAACTCATAAGTTCGAGGGAGATACAAAATCACACGTACACAAAAGTTTCCATCAACTTTTTCATTTCGGCTTTAAGAATGTGATAGAAACTTTGATGGATATACCCATCAACAATGACAGTCAATTGACCGGCCAAATGACTGTCACTGTCTTGTAGGGAAGAGAGTTATTCTGACATGACTTCAAACATTGTCCTAAGAAGGTCAGCTGATACCATTTGTTTACCATTGTAGCAAGGCGTAGTGAAGAAGGTGGTTGCACCAATACAGCTGATCGAGTTTGTTTATATTCGCCTCACAATTACAGTAATCAAATACTGAAAACCGGTCCACCGTTGGGGTAGAAGATATAATTTTAAACTGAAATTTTAAATAAATGTTTGGGTAAAATTCTATATTAGGAGTTATGGGCCTTCAAAGTACGGATATATTTATTTATTTTATTTATTTAAATTTAATTGTCTATGGAAATTATCCTTACAGACTATTTACAAAAATTTTGGTAGCCTAGAACTACACAGCAAATCCTAAACAAATAATTAAGAATTTAAAAAAACTATTATGTTACTTTTAATTACATTAATGTGTCAGGGTCCACTAACAAGCAGGTCTTCAGCTGGGTTATGACTCCAGTCGGTTGAAAAATCAACCTTGGAAGTCCCCACGTTGAGTACCATTGTGGCAGTGTGGTCTGCAATTTTTCTTTTCCGAAAAAATTTTATCTTGCGAGTTTACGTGCTGATCGAGTGAGTTGCTCAGTATGCCTTGCGTATGCCGGGCTTGGAACTCGCCGGACGGGGGGGATCTTTCACTCATCGACACAACTACAGCCTGCCACTGAACACTAGAAAACATACCGAGTCTTTAATTTCACACAAACGGATTCTTCGACATAAAATTTAAATAAACGGAGCCCGAAGTTAATTTCATAACAAAAAAAGAGAACACACGATAAAAAAACTAAACGGATGATAACACTATAGATGACCTGTAAAATAAAAGTTATAATAAAAGGAAATTTGAATAAAATGGATGTATGTTTTGTTTTGTTTTGTTTTGAATTGAGGGAGCAAAAGTTTACGTAGGATTTCCTGTTTTACTCGTGAGCTGACGGGTGTTAATGTCAGCTTTGACCCTCCCGCTCGAAACTCCTACTGTTTCACCATGACTCTGTGCTTCTCAGAGTCCCAATTTTGATAGATTACCTGGATGACTTACAGCTTACTCCACCCTTTACCTATCGGCCTCTTTAGCCGATCATATTTATAATACGAATTAATTTTGAGTACGTTATAAAATTCAGTTTATTAATAATATAAATTGAGCTTACTTTATGACCGCCTATGAACACGGTAAAAGTTATTCGTAATTTCATCTCATTTTATATTGAAGTTAAAATAAGATTGATTTAGCCCCTCAGGGCGAAGCGCTTAATCGTAAGTGGTCGTTTCCAATGGAGGCCTTAAAACTATGCTATCCATTAGCACTTACAATCTAATTAATTCTCCCAATTTACAAAAATCAAAACAAATTATCCACCATGTGTGGTGACACTTACCCGCTAGTACATTAGTGTTAGTATGGCAAGTGTTTTAAAACATTCCCAAAATATCTAGGGATCTTGTCTTTCTTTAAATCTTAAGTGTCGGTTTGTCCGTTTCAAAATCTAACCTACATTAATCTGTGCTCGGTTATGGCAGTTTTAAATGGACTTTTCCGTTAAAAATTCTTTTCTTCCACGTCTTTTGGAACTAAACACAATGTTCTAGGCTCGTCATTCGAGGCCTACGTGTACTTTCCGATGGCCAAACAAAACATAACCGAAAATTCCGGAGTTCAGTTTAGTTTATAACCCTTCTTCAAAAATTCTCACCAGTCACGTATACGGCATACCATACTTGTGGGAACTTTTGATGAATTTACGGGTTTCACTGCATACGACCGAATTAACCTACACTTGTCCCTCGGACACCGCGACTAGATCCCGAGACACTTTTAGGAAATTACACAGTTTGGAACACTTTATCACTTAAAACTTATCGCTTAATTTAAATCTCAATAATCAGCATATTACCGGACGATTTCAAGGGCACACTAACAATATTTTAAGGCCAATTGACCAACCAGGCACATTGAATTCACTATTACTGTGCGTTTAACCTTATAGAGATTTATTTCATTTTTCTTATCGAATTAGTCCCGGCTCATCGGTCGGCGATTTATTTGAAATTTTTGGGTATTCAAACATTCATATTATTGTTTTGGTCAATTAGGTTGTGCTGTTTTCGCCCCTCTGGGGCGTTTAAACGAAGTTTAATTTAGTTTTAATGATGTTGGCTTAGCGATTTCGGCCGATTCTTAAGCCATCTTCACCCCTCTGGGGCGATTTATTCGACCTTTCTGGCGGCCTTCGCCGATTCGGTTACAGGATCAAAAGCAAAAAGGCAAACAGTGACTTACCCCCTTTTCTGCAGACGCTGTTTTTGGCTGACTAAATCTGGCTGTCTATCTGCTACCTGTGTATATTTCTGTGATTTATGGTGTTGACCTAGTTATGGCGGAGCTGGCTTTAATAATATGGGCAGCGAATGGCAATGTTGATGGTGTGTTTGTTGCCCGCTGGAAACGTTGGTAAACCCTAATTCGGCGGTGTTTAGGACGATTTCTGCGGCGGTGTTGTCACTTGTTGGTGTCGTGGCTACCTTAACCGAATCTGGACGGCCTGGTGGCTTGAAGTGGCCGTCGGAAAACCGGCTTGATTGCCGCACTGGACCGGAAATGTTTGTACCTATGGGTTGGTTTAATGGAAATTAGCGACCGGCTGTTATACACCCACGAATTACTTACCTATGGGTTGGTTTTTGTCGCTGGAATACTTTGAGGGTGGAATAAATTCCACCAAATCACTTACAGCGTTCTCCAAATCAACTGGAGTGAACAGAATGATGGCTCTGGGAGCTACATACTTCAACAATTGTAGAAAATTCGGAAACTTATCGCGCGCACTCGACTGACGACTTACACTGTCCGCTTTATCATCTAGAATAACCAAATTTTCTGGTAAAATGGCTGACGAAAGAGTTGAAATCAACTCTGAAACCGTTGGTCGGGTGGCGTGACTTATTTTTGCGATGGTATTGAGGTTTTTCGGGAATATTCCAGAAAAACTGTTGTTTATGTCCGAATATGTGTGCAAAAATATCAAATGATTTCACCATGACGTTTACATATGTCAGGGATGGCAAATTTGCCAAAGATGTTCTCAGGGCAATAATGCGGGTGGTTACCACCAGAGTGGTTGTTGTATTGCTATGCCTTGCCGGCGTTACGGCGCCGCCACAAAGCCTACCATCCTGTTGACTCTCCAGTCGAAGGATGGGAGGGAAACCTTAGCCCAAAGAAGTTTGTGCTAGAGCTCGATCGATCGGGGGCCTTACCTCATAGGTTGTCGACACCGCTCCTGCAGGTTAATCCTGGCTCGTCCAACAGTAAAGTCTTGCCGGACCTCCCTCTAGCGTAGAGCTAGAGTTTGGTCACCCAGGGGCCTTACTGAACAGGCTGTCAGTATCACTTGCAGGATTAGTTATCGACGCATCCAGAAGTAAAGTCTTGGTCAACCTTACCCTATCACTTACTTCATTGGTGCTGGTTTGGTTTTGGCCTGTTATTTGTCCGGGCTCATGCCCTTGGTGTTATTAGTATCAGGCCTACTGCTTGTAGACGCAGGCTGGTTCTTTGCTTGTCGCTGATGGTGTTTAGTTCTCCGAACTCGGAGGCTGCGTTCCGGCGCGAGACGACTGGGGAAGCTGGTCGAGTAGTAGGTCCAGTTCGTACTCATCGTTGATCTCGCGAGGTCCCGGTTCTCCGGATAACTGGACTATCACTTGGTCATTCACCAACCGCATATTCCGGATCCCTCTTCGACCGAAAGTCCGAAGACCAACTTGCTTATGCAACCGCACGGCTACTGCGCTGTCTCTTGCCTCCAGCTGCTGTATTGCTGCTCGGCCACTTTCCTTTAGTCGCGTAAAACGGCTCAGGATATCGAACTTTCCTCCCGGAGTAGCGAAGGACAGAGTTATTTGATGTTGCTCCGGATATAGAACCATCGGAGACGGATTAATAATTGTCACTTCTTCTGGCTTGAATTCTAATAGCAACCGCTCGTAGATGTCCTCCACAGCCCGTCGCGGATCGGCTATCGCTGAGGCTGAGAGGTGCCGAATAGTAACCTTGCTGTCGGCATATCCCAAAATCTTGCGGCGGTTAACACTCTCCTCGTAGGAGTTACGGGCGGCTTGCTGTTCTCTGGCATATACAATATTTCGGCGACGTGCTTGCTGCGCTTGGATGTCGATGTTGACCTGTCCGTCCAGTCTTCGGTGCAGCTCTTCGTTTTCCGACCGGTATGTTTGCAGTTCTGCCCGTAATTGAGCCAAATCTTGCGCCCACGCATTGTTCCTCTGCTCGTGCTGAATGCTCATGGCCTGCATCTCGGCTCGCAAGGTCCTGATCGCCTCATGCGGGTCGTCTCGCAGCTGGCTAATCTCCTGGCGGAGCTCTATGTTTTGTTGGTGAGTAGATTGCTGCTCCCGTCGAAGGGTCATCACGTGGATGTCGTATTGTGCTTGAAGCTCATCATACCTCGCCTGCTGCCTGCGTATTTCAGCTTGGTCGATGGCTCGCTGCTCCTGGTTTGCACTTACTTCAGCTCGCAGCAACACTAACTCACCTACATCGGCTATGGGCTCACCGGTACTAAACCCGAGATAAATCGGCTGGATGGTATAACCGGCTCTTCGGCACACGGGACAATCCGTTCGAACCTGATCGCGCCAAGTGAAATGGCAGTCTCGGTGCATCACGTGCCCGCAATTGGTGACACAAACGCTGTCATCCGATGGTGCCAGTATGGACAAACACACGCTGCATTCTACGCCGCTTGCCTTTCTAACTACCTATACAAACACTATTTAAATCTAGGTGAAAGGAGGGTCTTGCTAGGTGGGTCTGGAAATGTTGGTCCTGAATACTGGTCTAGCTGGAATGATATAGAAAGAAAAAAAATCTCTTAAGACTGTTCATTTAGTTTTCGAACTGAGCACTATATACGCAACCTAATATACTTGAGGGCCTCTGTCAGCAACAAATTGCCAACACTTCACCCTATTGGTGACTAAAGACACTTTATGCACCCATCAATTTACCACGATCAACGTAGATCAGCTTCAGTGTTACTATTTATACGGGTCAACGAGCTTACGCCAATGTCCTCAACGCTAGATCGGGTTTATCGAAAATGCGAACCCACGTCCTGGGATCAAAATACTCAACGAACACACGACTACAAAACTATTGCTTTAAGTCTTTCGCGTGAAAAACGCCTAATCTTTTGCCTTTCAGGTCTTCCAGTTCATAAAGGCTGTTGCCTATGGGTTTGAGAACCCGACATTTCAGAAACTTCGGAGCCAATTTGGAATTAAAGTTGTCCTTAAAATTGCTTTGAGCAAAATTCCGACGGAAGACTTCTTGTCCCGGAATGTATTTAACTTGTCGACATCTGGTGTTATATGAACGTTCATTTTTCTCATAGGCTTTATGAAGACTCTGTTGAATCCTAGATCGTATTAACTCTTGGGCCACTGTCTTGGGCACCTGTTCCTCGCCTATATCCGATAAATTACCGAGCCTTCTTGCCAGTTCGTACGTATTCCCGTGAGTAATCATATTTACTCCGAAGAGTGCAAAATACGGTGTCACTGCGATCGCGCTATGAACGGCTGATCTTAGCGAACACTCTATGGAAGACAAATGTCTATCCCACTCTCTGTGGTCTTCTTTCATATATGATCTTATGGCTGACAAAACCGACTGATTCACTCTCTCAGAGGCGTTGGCCTGAGGAGAGTAAACAGCGGTCCGGAAATGTTTAATGCCGAAATTTGCAATGAAATCATTGAATTCACCACTAACGAATTGCTTTCCATTGTCTGAGACAATGGTCTCGGGGACGCCAAATTTGTGGCAGACTTCGCCAATCATGAATCGTACCACGCTCTTACTACTTGCCTTTGGCATCGCCTTAAGAAGTACGAATTTCGTAAGGTGGTCCAGGACTATGAAAATGTAACAATTTCCGTTCTTTGAGCGCGGGTATGGTCCTAAAAAGTCCACATAAACGCGTTGGAATGGACGCTGAACCACTACTTCTTTGCCCATTGGTGGTCGCATAGTACTATTGGCTGCTTTGGACTCGCGGCATATCTGACATGCGTCCACGAAACTCTTCACCTGCGTTCCCAGGCCAGGCCAGAAGAAATAATCTTTTATCCTTCTCAAAGTCTTGTAAAATCCTCCGTGGCTGGAGTGAGGTGGATCGTGCGCCTTCTGGATAATACCGTGCGTCAATTCCGCTGGCACCCAAATCTTCCACGCGAAATCTTCGTGTAGTGGTACTCCATCATACGGCATCGTCCTTTTGTATACAAAGCCGTCAACAATTCTTAAATCTGGCAACCGGTTTGCATTCGCCTCTATCGTCTCGATTAATTCCTTATATCCTGGACTCTTGAAAGCCTCATCTTCCAGGTCTATTAGCTTCAACACATCCGCCGCTATCTCTTCCATCTCGTACCTTGATAATGTATCTGGGACGATGTTCAACTTCCCCTTTCGGTGTTCGATAATGAAATCGAAAGATTGGAGATGAAGACTCCATCGAGCCAAACGTCCGCTCAAATCTCTGTGAGACATCAGCCACTTAAGGCTACTGTGGTCGGTAATCACCGTAAATGGCATGAGTTCAACAAACGGTCGAAACTTTTTAATCGCCAATACCACCGCCAAACACTCACGCTCGGTGACTGTGTAATTCCTCTGAGCTGGCGTGAGCTTATGCGAGAAATACGCAATAGGGTGTTCCTCATTATTTTCGTCTCGCTGGAAGAGCACTGCTCCTACTCCGAGATCCGAAGCATCACACTGGATAAAAAATCTTCTTGCGAAGTCTGGGTGAACTAGTACTGGACTAGTTACTAAGGCCCTTTTCAACTCCTCAAAGGCAGACTTAGCCTCTTCAGAGAAAACGAAAGCTTTACTCTTTTTGAGAGTATCAGAAATCGGAGCCGCGATGGTGGCGTAGTCCGAAATAAATTTCCGGTACCAACCCGTGGCGCCTAGGAAGCTTCTCACTTGCTTCAATGTTTTTGGAAATCTATAATTCACTATAGCCTCCACCTTAGCTGGGTCAGGTTTAACTTGGCCGCCTCCCACGAGATAGCCTAAGTACCGTAACTCCTTAAAACAAAACTTCGATTTTTGGACATTGATGGTAAGTCCTGCGTCAGCCAGGCAACGTGCCACTTGCTGTAACAACTCCATATGAGTGTGAAAATCCGGGGATACTACCAACAAGTCGTCCAAATACACAAACACGCGATCACGGATCGCCGCAGGAATCACTTTGTCCATAAGTCTGCAAAGCCTTTGAGCTGCATTGCATAGCCCGAAGGGCATTACTTTAAAATGGTAAAGTGGCCTTCCTGGTACCGTAAATGCGGTCTTTTCTCTGCTGGCCGGATCCAAAGGGATCTGCCAAAACGCGTCCTTCAAATCGACACTCGATATGTAGTACGTGTCTCCAAGTCGACTCAACAATCCCTCTATATGCGGAAGTGGATACGCATCTTTTACCGTGAGAGCATTGAGCTTGCGGGCATCAAGGCAAAGCCTGTTCTTAGGCCCTTTGCGAACTAGTGTCACTGGATGACTCCAAGGACTCTCACTGGGCTCAATGACTCCCATGTCCAACATGCGATCCACCTCTGCATATAAGAGTGTTTGAATCGCTGGTGAAACTGGATAGTATCTGTCCTTCACTGGGACGGCGTCTCTTGTATCGATGGAATGCATCTCAAGCTGCGTCCTTCCGAGACCCTTCTTGGTATAGCAGGGGAACATTCGGACAACCGAATTGAGAACTTCCTGATGTTGTGGCGACAAGACATGGGTCTTACCCGCCTCTGAGGCCTGGTCCTCCTCCGCCAGCTCTACCCCGTGAGTGGAAAGACTCTCAATGCTTGTCAGCAACCGGAAAGTTCTCATAAAATCCACCCCTAGATACAAGGCTCGCTCTAAGGTAGGTACCAAGTAGAAATTCATCTCCTCAGACTTATTGTTATAGTTAATTCGCACACGAATTCTACCGAGAATACGATGTGCACTACCATCGGCTGTTTTAACCGATGAACCAAATCGGTGGACCTGAAGTCCTGCTCGTTCTACCAGCTCTTGGCATCCCTTGCCTAAACAAGTGACTGATGCCCCGCTGTCCACAAGTCCTTCAACTTCAGTACCTCCTATTACGACTTTAGCGTAGAATCGGTTATCTGCCCCCTCAAAAAGAGTTGTCGCAGCAATCTCTCTGCGTACGAGCCTGCGATTGTTATACCTTATCCTCGCTCGCTCGATTCGGTCAGACACTCCAAAGATTCTCGCTCGCGCCTCGCGGTATTCAGCCAAGCGTAGATGGTATGGCTTTAATTCCTTCAATACTGGTGTTCTTACTCCTTCATCCTCGTGATCTTTGTTCTGCATGACTTCCGTTACTATCTCTTTATTTACGTCTACCGCATCTTCAACTGGTTTTTTCCTCATGTTGTTCACATTCTCATCCTCTGAAGACTCGGTCGTTATAGCCGGTTGTGTATTGTTCAATTTCGTCGAATCAGGTTTATAATTAGAAACATTGGTATTTTCTAATTGGGTCATGGCTGGGTTGTTAAAAGCTGGTTTATTGGTGACTGGGTTTAATTTTCCGCTGTCCGCACCTCCCCGGTCTGAGGTGGGTACTTCACTGCGTTTCCCTGGCATCTAGGGCACTTCGGTGTAACCGTATCCTCTTTACCACACTTGTAGCAAAACACACGCCTACTGGTCGATGGACAATCTCTGAAAGAGTGACCAACTGCTCGACAATTCCAGCACAACAATTTGCCAGAAATCCCCAAAGCTTCAACTTCGGCAGTTACATCAGAAACTGAGTGATCATTCTCCAGGACTACCTCATGTACTCTGGCAGTATAGTTCTGACGAGCTGGCATCGCTTGCCGCTGTGTCGCCAACAGAGTTTCCGCTCTACGAACTTCGCGATTAAGGTCATAAAGTGTGTTCACCTTAATCGGGAACAAAAGTTGCGCCACTGAAGCCTTCAAGTTCCCCTTCATTATTTCGACAAGTTGGGATTCCCGATACGGCTTGCTCTGTTGGTTCTTCAGCCGCATGATGACGTTGTAAAACTCCTCAAATGTTTCATTGGGCTGCTGCCTTCTATTCAAGATTTGAACTTGCAACTGAAACTCGTTGTCATACCGCTGAAAGTGCGCCAATATGGCAGCTTGAACTTCTCTCCAACTCAGCATCGGTGACAACTTACGGAGATTCCAAAAAAACTCCAAGGCTGGACCCTCCATTAAGGATGGTAGCCCTTTCAGTAAATCAGTTTCGGAACAATAAAAGTCTCGCCTTGAGATGTTCACTCGGTACAAAAATTCTTGCACATTTATTGTTTTAGAGGTACCGTCAAATTTGATTCCCCATTTCTCCAAATCAGGTCTTCGGTATCTCTGGCCTACGGACTCTTGACGTTCTTCCCAATTGGAAGTTTGCTGCGTATCCCGTAGCGCTGCCGACGGTCTCATTTCTTCTCCGGTACTGGGATCAATATTTCCTATCGGAGGCGTGGAATCATACCGGGGCCAAAAACGATCACTCGGCCCTTGTGGCTCAAATCCTTGTTGGTGATAATCCGCTGGAACTTCTCCATCTCGCCCTGATCGATCTTGTGGCCTCACATATCCTGAACGCGTAAACTCATCCGATAATCTTCGATTACCCTGGGCTGGCATTCCACCAGGCATCATGTTAGGTGGCTGGACCGCAAATTCTGCTATCTCCGGCTGCAAATACGATGTTTCCTCCCGAGGTGTGGTTTGATAGCCCACTGGAGCTGCTGTCAACTGTGGCATCATTCTGGCAGTGGGATATACTCGGTTGTCAATAGCCAAAGTTTGCCGTGTCGCTTCCAAAATGACTGGTAAAATTCTTCGTACTAGTGCGTCCTCGTCGGAAAGGCGCGCCTCTACCGAGCCCTGGCTATTGGGTCCCGCTGCCCCTAGCCTAGGTGCTGTCTGAGCGTTGAAGGCGGTCAAAACGCTAAAACTCGGTGAGTCGATGGACTGCGTCTGAGCGACTGATCCATCTCCTCTCCTGGGTAGATTTAAACCTCCTGGATGCAAAGTCCCGCTAGATACCACCGGTGGTGCTGAAGCGGTTGACGCTGATCCAGAAACTGGAATCATCGTCTGTGTTCTGCTCGTCGTGGCCACATTAGCCGCTTGGGTCACATCTCCCCCGGAAGCATTTATCTGTGCCAAATCGGTCACATCCGTAGCTCCGTCGAGTGGAGAATGGTGAATCGGCATCTCGCCTTAAAAGTTGAAACAAATTCCAAAGAAGAAAAAGGAAAAGAAGAGATCGAATTATATCCCCCTTAGAGGATTAAATAAAAATCGCGTCGACACCAAGTTTCCCTCTGGGAACACGAGGTGAGAAAAACAAAATATAACTCGAAAGCCGATTACGAAGATTGTGGTTAAATCATCGACGAATGCCGATGTCTGAAAAGTTGAATTCACGGAAACTAAAAGTATCGTAGATGCTAAACTAACTAACACCTGTAAGAAAAAATGTGAATTCAAAGCTAGTAAAAATATAATATAATAATAGGCTGAAACCCCAAAAATGGTATTAATAATCAAGGAAACAGAATATAATAAGGAACAATAATAAAAATCGAAAGATGTATAGCCGATAAATCAAAAACTCTTATTATCAACCGAAAACTCAAAACAGTAGTCAAAAGAAAAAGGGTAATGTCGTAAGTATTAATGCAAAAACTTAAAATTTAAACGTAAACGGGATCAAACACCCAAAATGGAATCTTTCATCCAAAAAAAAAAATAAAAAAAATGCAACAGTACGGGATCAAACACCCAAGATGGAATCTTTCATCCACCAAAATCAAAACAGTACGGGATCAAACACCCAAGATGGAATCTTTCATCCACCAAAACCAAAACATAAACGGGATCAAACACCCAAAATCATCAAATCAAAAATAATCAAAAATCAAAATCAAAATCAAAAGCAAAATTTATAACTAAAATCAAATTACAATATGAAAAAGTAAATTGGGAGATAAGCATGTAAGCTTCTCCAGGTAATAAAATGTAAAGCAGGAAGAAAACTACTTCCTCAAAACAAAACATAACATGCCTAAAACAAAACTTGATCAATGTTGGTTCACTGAGAGGCCAAGAGAGGGCAAACGCATGGGGTCTGGTGCCGTCATACGTGACTCACTCTCTCAAGCGCTCCTGAATACTCCCTTCGTATTCAGCCGAGTTTCAGATAACTCGTAGCTACCTAAAACTATTATGTACTTTAGAAACAAAATGTAAACTTTCCAATTGAACGCACTGATCATAAGCGAAACGCCGCAACGCGGTTAGATCCTGAGAATCACGCCGGGACTTGCGCTTTGCTTAGAGATTCTGACGAACAAACGATCGTTAATGTACTGGATAATCTTACCAGCTGAATATTCGGCAATATGTCGCAACGCGGTTAGATCCAGAGAATCTCGCCGGGACTTACACATCGTTCAAATACTCAACTGCTAAAACATTTAACGCACTGATTTTACTCTAAAAATTTAATCATGGATGACAAAAACTAGAGTTAGTTTCCTCACTTCGAGCAATTGCTCCTGGCAATATACCAGAACAAGACTTCGCAAGTGATGAAACTATACAAAAGTATCCAAAAGTAGATCAATGTTCCGCGGCCTACCCGTCGCAACGCGTCCGAGATACTAAATACTCCCAAACGGGACTTACGGGAAGCGTAAAATACACCGAAAAACTTTAAACTACAAATATGAACGGATTATGAAATAAACTTCAGGCCCCACGTTGGGCGCCATTATGTCAGGGTCCACTAACAAGCAGGTCTTCAGCTGGGTTATGACTCCAGTCGGTTGAAAAATCAACCTTGGGAGTCCCCACGTTGAGTACCATTATGTCAGTGTGGCAGTGTGGTCTGCAATTTTTCTTTTCCGAAAAAATTTTATCTTGCGAGTTTACGTGCTGATCGAGTGAGTTGCTCAGTATGCCTTGCGTATGCCGGGCTTGGAACTCGCCGGACGGGGGGGATCTTTCACTCATCGACACAACTACTGCCTGCCACTGAACACTAGAAAACATACCGAGTCTTTAATTTCACACAAACGGATTCTTCGACATAAAATTTAAATAAACGGAGCCCGAAGTTAATTTCATAACAAAAAAAGAGAACACACGATAAAAAAACTAAACGGATGATAACACTATAGATGACCTGTAAAATAAAAGTTATAATAAAAGGAAATTTGAATAAAATGGATGTATGTTTTGTTTTGTTTTGTTTTGAATTGAGGGAGCAAAAGTTTACGTAGGATTTCCTGTTTTACTCGTGAGCTGACGGGTGTTAATGTCAGCTTTGACCCTCCCGCTCGAAACTCCTACTGTTTCACCATGACTCTGTGCTTCTCAGAGTCCCAATTTTGATAGATTACCTGGATGACTTACAGCTTACTCCACCCTTTACCTATCGGCCTCTTTAGCCGATCATATTTATAATACGAATTAATTTTGAGTACGTTATAAAATTCAGTTTATTAATAATTTAAATTGAGCTTACTTTATGACCGCCTATGAACACGGTAAAAGTTATTCGTAATTTCATCTCATTTTATATTGAAGTTAAAATAAGATTGATTTAGCCCCTCAGGGCGAAGCGCTTAATCGTAAGTGGTCGTTTCCAATGGAGGCCTTAAAACTATGCTATCCATTAGCACTTACAATCTAATTAATTCTCCCAATTTACAAAAATCAAAACAAATTATCCACCATGTGTGGTGACACTTACCCGCTAGTACATTAGTGTTAGTATGGCAAGTGTTTTAAAACATTCCCAAAATATCTAGGGATCTTGTCTTTCTTTAAATCTTAAGTGTCGGTTTGTCCGTTTCAAAATCTAACCTACATTAATCTGTGCTCGGTTATGGCAGTTTTAAATGGACTTTTCCGTTAAAAATTCTTTTCTTCCACGTCTTTTGGAACTAAACACAATGTTCTAGGCTCGTCATTCGAGGCCTACGTGTACTTTCCGATGGCCAAACAAAACATAACCGAAAATTCCGGAGTTCAGTTTAGTTTATAACCCTTCTTCAAAAATTCTCACCAGTCACGTATACGGCATACCATACTTGTGGGAACTTTTGATGAATTTACGGGTTTCACTGCATACGACCGAATTAACCTACACTTGTCCCTCGGACACCGCGACTAGATCCCGAGACACTTTTAGGAAATTACACAGTTTGGAACACTTTATCACTTAAAACTTATCGCTTAATTTAAATCTCAATAATCAGCATATTACCGGACGATTTCAAGGGCACACTAACAATATTTTAAGGCCAATTGACCAACCAGGCACATTGAATTCACTATTACTGTGCGTTTAACCTTATAGAGATTTATTTCATTTTTCTTATCGAATTAGTCCCGGCTCATCGGTCGGCGATTTATTTGAAATTTTTGGGTATTCAAACATTCATATTATTGTTTTGGTCAATTAGGTTGTGCTGTTTTCGCCCCTCTGGGGCGTTTAGACGAAGTTTAATTTAGTTTTAATGATGTTGGCTTAGCGATTTCGGCCGATTCTTAAGCCATCTTCACCCCTCTGGGGCGATTTATTCGACCTTTCTGGCGGCCTTCGCCGATTCGGTTACAGGATCAAAAGCAAAAAGGCAAACAGTGACTTACCCCCTTTTCTGCAGACGCTGTTTTTGGCTGACTAAATCTGGCTGTCTATCTGCTACCTGTGTATATTTCTGTGATTTATGGTGTTGACCTAGTTATGGCGGAGCTGGCTTTAATAATATGGGCAGCGAATGGCAATGTTGATGGTGTGTTTGTTGCCCGCTGGAAACGTTGGTAAACCCTAATTCGGCGGTGTTTAGGACGATTTCTGCGGCGGTGTTGTCACTTGTTGGTGTCGTGGCTACCTTAACCGAATCTGGACGGCCTGGTGGCTTGAAGTGGCCGTCGGAAAACCGGCTTGATTGCCGCACTGGACCGGAAATGTTTGTACCTATGGGTTGGTTTAATGGAAATTAGCGACCGGCTGTTATACACCCACGAATTACTTACCTATGGGTTGGTTTTTGTCGCTGGAATACTTTGAGGGTGGAATAAATTCCACCAAATCACTTACAGCGTTCTCCAAATCAACTGGAGTGAACAGAATGATGGCTCTGGGAGCTATATACTTCAACAATTGTAGAAAATTCGGAAACTTATCGCGCGCACTCGACTGACGACTTACACTGTCCGCTTTATCATCTAGAATAACCAAATTTTCTGGTAAAATGGCTGACGAAAGAGTTGAAATCAACTCTGAAACCGTTGGTCGGGTGGCGTGACTTATTTTTGCGATGGTATTGAGGTTTTTCGGGAATATTCCAGAAAAACTGTTGTTTATGTCCGAATATGTGTGCAAAAATATCAAATGATTTCACCATGACGTTTACATATGTCAGGGATGGCAAATTTGCCAAAGATGTTCTCAGGGCAATAATGCGGGTGGTTACCACCAGAGTGGTTGTTGTATTGCTATGCCTTGCCGGCGTTACGGCGCCGCCACAAAGCCTACCATCCTGTTGACTCTCCAGTCGAAGGATGGGAGGGAAACCTTAGCCCAAAGAAGTTTGTGCTAGAGCTCGATCGATCGGGGGCCTTACCTCATAGGTTGTCGACACCGCTCCTGCAGGTTAATCCTGGCTCGTCCAACAGTAAAGTCTTGCCGGACCTCCCTCTAGCGTAGAGCTAGAGTTTGGTCACCCAGGGGCCTTACTGAACAGGCTGCCAGTATCACTTGCAGGATTAGTTATCGACGCATCCAGAAGTAAAGTCTTGGTCAACCTTACCCTATCACTTACTTCATTGGTGCTGGTTTGGTTTTGGCCTGTTATTTGTCCGGGCTCATGCCCTTGGTGTTATTAGTATCAGGCCTACTGCTTGTAGACGCAGGCTGGTTCTTTGCTTGTCGCTGATGGTGTTTAGTTCTCCGAACTCGGAGGCTGCGTTCCGGCGCGAGACGACTGGGGAAGCTGGTCGAGTAGTAGGTCCAGTTCGTACTCATCGTTGATCTCGCGAGGTCCCGGTTCTCCGGATAACTGGACTATCACTTGGTCATTCACCAACCGCATATTCCGGATCCCTCTTCGACCGAAAGTCCGAAGACCAACTTGCTTATGCAACCGCACGGCTACTGCGCTGTCTGTTGCCTCCAGCTGCTGTATTGCTGCTCGGCCACTTTCCTTTAGTCGCGTAAAACGGCTCAGGATATCGAACTTTCCTCCCGGAGTAGCGAAGGACAGAGTTATTTGAGAGTTATCTCTCTGCGTACGAGCCTGCGATTGTTATACCTTATCCTCGCTCGCTCGATTCGGTCAGACACTCCAAAGATTCTCGCTCGCGCCTCGCGGTATTCAGCCAAGCGTAGATGGTATGGCTTTAATTCCTTCAATACTGGTGTTCTTACTCCTTCATCCTCGTGATCTTTGTTCTGCATGACTTCCGTTACTATCTCTTTATTTACGTCTACCGCATCTTCAACTGGTTTTTTCCTCATGTTGTTCACATTCTCATCCTCTGAAGACTCGGTCGTTATAGCCGGTTGTGTATTGTTCAATTTCGTCGAATCAGGTTTATAATTAGAAACATTGGTATTTTCTAATTGGGTCATGGCTGGGTTGTTAAAAGCTGGTTTATTGGTGACTGGGTTTAATTTTCCGCTGTCCGCACCTCCCCGGTCTGAGGTGGGTACTTCACTGCGTTTCCCTGGCATCTAGGGCACTTCGGTGTAACCGTATCCTCTTTACCACACTTGTAGCA
Source organism: Phaonia tiefii (assembly GCA_963931995.1). Taxonomy (NCBI): domain Eukaryota; kingdom Metazoa; phylum Arthropoda; class Insecta; order Diptera; family Muscidae; genus Phaonia; species Phaonia tiefii. The sequence goes on from OZ008368.1 coordinate 138,660,223, forward strand.
AAACACACGCCTACTGGTCGATGGACAATCTCTGAAAGAGTGACCAACTGCTCGACAATTCCAGCACAACAATTTGCCAGAAATCCCCAAAGCTTCAACTTCGGCAGTTACATCAGAAACTGAGTGATCATTCTCCAGGACTACCTCATGTACTCTGGCAGTATAGTTCTGACGAGCTGGCATCGCTTGCCGCTGTGTCGCCAACAGAGTTTCCGCTCTACGAACTTCGCGATTAAGGTCATAAAGTGTGTTCACCTTAATCGGGAACAAAAGTTGCGCCACTGAAGCCTTCAAGTTCCCCTTCATTATTTCGACAAGTTGGGATTCCCGATACGGCTTGCTCTGTTGGTTCTTCAGCCGCATGATGACGTTGTAAAACTCCTCAAATGTTTCATTGGGCTGCTGCCTTCTATTCAAGATTTGAACTTGCAACTGAAACTCGTTGTCATACCGCTGAAAGTGCGCCAATATGGCAGCTTGAACTTCTCTCCAACTCAGCATCGGTGACAACTTACGGAGATTCCAAAAAAACTCCAAGGCTGGACCCTCCATTAAGGATGGTAGCCCTTTCAGTAAATCAGTTTCGGAACAATAAAAGTCTCGCCTTGAGATGTTCACTCGGTACAAAAATTCTTGCACATTTATTGTTTTAGAGGTACCGTCAAATTTGATTCCCCATTTCTCCAAATCAGGTCTTCGGTATCTCTGGCCTACGGACTCTTGACGTTCTTCCCAATTGGAAGTTTGCTGCGTATCCCGTAGCGCTGCCGACGGTCTCATTTCTTCTCCGGTACTGGGATCAATATTTCCTATCGGAGGCGTGGAATCATACCGGGGCCAAAAACGATCACTCGGCCCTTGTGGCTCAAATCCTTGTTGGTGATAATCCGCTGGAACTTCTCCATCTCGCCCTGATCGATCTTGTGGCCTCACATATCCTGAACGCGTAAACTCATCCGATAATCTTCGATTACCCTGGGCTGGCATTCCACCAGGCATCATGTTAGGTGGCTGGACCGCAAATTCTGCTATCTCCGGCTGCAAATACGATGTTTCCTCCCGAGGTGTGGTTTGATAGCCCACTGGAGCTGCTGTCAACTGTGGCATCATTCTGGCAGTGGGATATACTCGGTTGTCAATAGCCAAAGTTTGCCGTGTCGCTTCCAAAATGACTGGTAAAATTCTTCGTACTAGTGCGTCCTCGTCGGAAAGGCGCGCCTCTACCGAGCCCTGGCTATTGGGTCCCGCTGCCCCTAGCCTAGGTGCTGTCTGAGCGTTGAAGGCGGTCAAAACGCTAAAACTCGGTGAGTCGATGGACTGCGTCTGAGCGACTGATCCATCTCCTCTCCTGGGTAGATTTAAACCTCCTGGATGCAAAGTCCCGCTAGATACCACCGGTGGTGCTGAAGCGGTTGACGCTGATCCAGAAACTGGAATCATCGTCTGTGTTCTGCTCGTCGTGGCCACATTAGCCGCTTGGGTCACATCTCCCCCGGAAGCATTTATCTGTGCCAAATCGGTCACATCCGTAGCTCCGTCGAGTGGAGAATGGTGAATCGGCATCTCGCCTTACCACCAGAGTGGTTGTTGTATTGCTATGCCTTGCCGGCGTTACGGCGCCGCCACAAATGCTCATACAGAAATCAATAAGGCTATATAATTCATTAAATTCCTTACACATTCTCGTGAAAGGATCGGCATTCGCATAGTTTGCTCTACAAAATGGAACAGATAATGGTGAAAAGTTTCGGGTTGGTCGTTGAGGGATGTTGAATGATATGTTATTGATCAAGAATCCAGAGCAGACATCGCCATTGATAACATTCAGAAGAAACGATATGTTTAGCATGGATCTGCGGCTTTTTAAAGTTGGCAGCTTAATAAGAGCAAGTCTACTAGTATAAGACGGGAGACTTAATGGGTTGAAGTTCAGACTACGAAGACAGAATAAAAGGAACTGCTTTTGTACTGACTCAATACTAGCGACGTGAGTTTGGTAAAAAGGGTCCCAAATTATCTATGCATATTCCAAGATAGGTCTTACAAGTGATGTGTATAAATTTTTCGTTACATATGGATCATTAAACTCTTTAGCCCAACGTTTTATAAAACCAAGTACACCTTTGGCTTTGTTAACCGTGATTGTGATGTGAGAAATGAAGTCCAGCTTGGAGTCCAATAAAACACCAAGATCAATGAATGTATCAACCATTTCCAACTGATGGCCACCCAGCACATAATTGGCAGACATTGGTTTCGTTCTAAAGAAACGCATATATTTGCATTTTCCAAAATTCAGCTCAATCAGATTTAATTTGCACCATGTATGGAACGAATCCAAATCGCTTTGAAGATACTTTTGTTCCCATAATTCGTCGTAACTCAAAAAAACTTTCATATCATCAGCATACATTAAGATATTCGAGAATTTTATAGCTTGAGGTAAATCATTAATGAATAGTGAAAATAGAAGAGGTCCAAGATGGCTACCTTGCGGAACACCCGATAGTACATGAATAGTTTTTGATGACACATTATTAAAACGTACATTTTGTTTACGGTTTGCCAAATAAGAGTGTATCCATTTTAAGCTTAGGTTAGTAAAACCCATCCAATGTAATTTCTTTAAAAGAAGCTTATGGTTAACCTTGTCAAACGCCTTACTGAAATCTGTAAAAACCGCATCAGTTTGTTTTCCTTGAAGAAAGCCACGAATTACTAAAGTTGTAAGTTGCAGAAGATTTGTTGAAGTCGAGCATCTTTTTTGGAAGCCATGTTGGAAAGGAGATATTAAAGTATTTACGTGATAGTATAGCTGATCCGTTACAAGTTTTTCAAAAAGTTTAGGTATAGCACTTAATTTTGAAATACCCCGATAATTGGTAATGTCCGATTTATTTCCAGATTTAAAAAGGGGAACAATGTAAGAATCCTTCCAGATTTTCGGAAACTGTACATATTTAATTGAAGTATTAAAGAGGAGAGTTAATGGAATAGCTAGAGCATCAGCACATTGAACTAAGATACTGCTGGGAATTTTATCAGGTCCACTGTTATACGAAAATTTAAGCTTTTTTAAACCATTAGATACCATTGAAATATCAAAAAATGCAATAGGTATTGCTTGATTGGATATCAGTGAAAATGGGTAAGCGTTAGAATCATCAAAAGTTGCATCCGAATAAGTAGAAGAAAAAAAATCTGCAAACAAGTTACTAATAACATCATCATCCCCAGATTCATTATGGTGAAATTTCAGAGCCGCCGGAAAGCCAGTAGTTTTTTTTTACTGTTAACAAATTTGTAAAACGATTTTGGATTGCGTTTAAAATTATTTTTCATTTTGACCAGATAACTTGAGTAACATGAGTTATTCAACGAGTTATATTTTACGCGACTAATCATTGTATCTCCCATGTTCGATAAGAGAACCAGTTTGTTTGTATTTTCTGTAATGTTTATTCTTTTTATTTTTAACTCTGGCCAGTTGCTTAGTATTCCATGGAGGTCCAGACAGTTCTTTAATAATTAGTTTAGGGATACAAATGTCCATGAAAGAATTCATTTTGTTGTAGAAAATCTCGGTATTACGATCAATGTCAGCCATTGTACTAGTTGGGAGCGACAATAGATTATTCCAGTTTGTATTGTTTAAAAGTTCATTTAACAAAATGTAATTAGATTGTTTGAAACAGAATGTTTTATCCTTTTTCGATGAAGGGGCAGCTACAAGCTCAGGCGGAACATATATATTTATTTCAATTGTAGGGTGATATCGATCTTCAGGAGTTGTTATTGGGTTCGAACGTTTGATGTAGCATTCTGCAGTTTCATTGACGAATATTAAATCCAACAGTTTAAAATAATCGTTAAGTACGCCATTCAATTGAAAAAGGCTTAAGTCGTATAATATGTTGAACAGCTCTACGGAGTTATTGTTTGATTTTGACGGAACAAAATATTTATCATCCGGTAACAACTTCCAGGATATTGAAGGCAAATTGAAATCCCCTGTTATAATAATCAAGTCTTCCGGATTAGCAGTAGAAACAACAGATTTAATAGCTTCGCCATGTTTATCATATAAAGATTGTGGGGAATTTGGAGGAATGTATGAACATGTGATAAATAAGTTCTTGTGTTTTAGTTTGATTAAAACTGCGATAAATTCAATGCCGGGGAAGGAATCATCTATTAATCCCTCAGATGGTAAAGAGCAAGATACAGCAATAAGAACACCACCGCCATTTTTCGTGGTGACACGGTCGTTTCTAAAAATAATATATTTGTTCGACAGTATTTCCGAATTCAAAATAGTATTATTGAGCCAGGTTTCAGTGAATGCGAGGACATGATAGTTAAAGCCAAAGCTATCCATATATAAAGTTGACAGTTTAGTTCTTAAGCCACGGACATTTTGGTAAATTATTGAAATGTTATCACCAGTAAAAGCTTTTAGTTTTTTGAAGCATTCATATCGTGTTGTGGGAGATGACCAATATTTGATCTGGGTTTTTCCCTATATGTATATTCCCGAACCAAGGTATGTTCCGGCCAAAATTGTGGATCAAGAATACATTCGAAAAGATCAGCAGAGACAGTAATTTTAAAAGATGTGATAGATCTTTGTTGCGAAAAATTAAACTTATACGTTGAAATATCTGCATTCGGACCAACCTTAGAGTTTATATAGGAAAGAACAGCTTCAGAAGTGGTTTCAATTGCCAAACGGGAAACAAAAATGTTTTTTCTGTGTGGAACAGCTCTAAGCGTATTCTGGGCAGTTTGATCAGAATTCGGAACTGGAGCGGGTGGATTTGAAATTCCATCAGCATTGACCAGCATTGAAATTCCATCAGCATTGACCAACGCCATTTCAGTTTGATCAGAATTTGTCAATGTATCGGGTGGGTTGGAAGTTCCTTCAACACACTCGGACGACATTTCATCATTATTCTGTATGCACTCAGAAATAGTAGTAAGTGCAGAAGTACCAGATTCTTCACGCTTATCCTTATTCCTTGACGATTTGCGGCGTTTTGGAGATGACTGGGGCGGAGATTTTAAATTATCTAAGGATTTGAAATCATCAAACAACTTTCCATATTCAGAAATACGCTCAGTTAATTTAGAAGCTTCCTCTTGAATTTCCAAAAAATTTTTCAAGGTGTCTTGGAAAAAGCGGTAAAACGTTACTCCAATTTTTCTGCAATCGTTGCAGCACCAGTGAAGCCCTTTATCATTTGCCATAGCATCTGCAACTAGTCCCGAAAGACCACTGCATTTAACGGCGGGCTACTATGTATTAAAAGTGTCTAAAGGAATTTGTCTGGCAGCGTTTTTGGACAATATAAGGCAAAATAAAGAAAACCAATTAAATTTAAATTTTCGATAACTCGCTTTGTTATACAATTATCGGCCGTTCAAGTTTTGAAAAATTATCAAAAATAGTTTTTTACATTTTCCCAAAATCCTAAAAATTCAGAAATGCAAATTAAGGAACAGCGGTATTTCTCTCCCTGGTCCCTGAGCCCGGCCCGTCGACTCGAAATACAAAATAATCGTCCGACAATAAAAACCCCCCGTTATCCGGACTCTGGAGGCCCATAACTCCTAAAATAGGGATATCCCCCAACTTTTGCATTTAACATTTTGTGCTGAAAAATGTGTGTCCTACCCCTTCCCCATAAAATTTTTGATTCGACAACAAAACATAGTGTATTTGTTCCTTATTATTACTATTAAATGAAAATATGTGTTAAATTTTGAAAAAAAACACAAGAAAAAGAATCATGAATTATTTTTTATATTAAAAATAGGGTGTTCACATATGTGCTATTTGAGGTCTTATATTTTCTTCCAGCCTTAGTACACCTTGTGAATTTCCTAAATATCTTTAATTTATGTACATATAACTTCATTTGGTATTTTTATAATTTTGATGTTGAATCTTTACGTTAATATGTATATAGGTAGTTCATTCTATTTTACATAATTGAGGTTAACTCTTAAGTGGTGTTCAAATTATCAAACAGATCTGACAGACATATCTGAAGAAGTTATCGATAGTATATCGATTTTTCGTCCACACAGAAACATTTATCTGACAGACTCCATTTGTGGCAACTCAACGGTTTGCGCGAAAGGGAAGAGGAGACACTACTGAGACCATTTGTTATGCACACGTACATGTAATTACACAAACTAATTTCTTGGAAGCACACACGCATCGTATTGCAATTTCTTTCTTTTACCAAGCATTTATGTTTTTTATTTATTAATATCTCATTTGATTAAATTAAATTACACTGAAGATTTGAATTTTTTTCATTTCACATTAAATTCCAAAAATGCTTTCTAATTTATAGTTTTCCGCTTTTCTCTTCGCTTATTCTCTCCGCCATTATATCTATCGCTCTCTGTTTTATCAAATAAATCGTGTGGTTTTGAAACTGGTTTGAAGACCATTAGATTTATCTGACAACACGTGTTCACATTGACAATTTTTCTTCAGATTCGAAAGATCGTCAAATCCGTTCTGATAATCTGAACTCCACTTTATAATCGTTCAAGTCTCATTTGGTTCATTTTCATTCATTATACATAATTAACAACGGTTTTAATATACATATGCTGATTATTATTTATTTATTGAGGTATTGATTTTCAATATTTAAGTATTCAAGTCTATCATCGTTTATGTAATTGATATAAAACAGTCACCGGTTAATGTTAAATGTTGCATACATATGTATGTATATATAGTTGGTTTTATTTAGAGTTGGTTTATTGTATGGTGTAGTTTGTAAGACATGGTAAGATCTAAATTTTTTTATATACATTACATACATATATACATATGTATTTCTATATTATATATAAATTTCTCTTTTCTATTATCACTGTAAAACAATGATATTTGTTATACTTTTAATGTATTTTGAATATTTTAATTTTTCATTTTTAGTTTTTTCCTTCTCTTATTTTGTTTTTTGAATGAATTTAATTTATAATAATTTTACATTTGGTTATGTTTTATTTGCTTGTGTAAATATTTTTATTTTATTTTTAGCATCACATGAATCTTCTAAGCAAAAGTGATTCCAAAATATTTATTAAATTTAAAATTTTCTTCTTTATTGAGTATGGAAGGAAAAAAATCGTTCTCGTCACACTTCTTCAAGCCTCGTATCCAACCAAGGAAAAAACTCCTATTCTTCCTCCTCCCTTTCGAATAACTACGATCCCCCTGAACAGTAAATACCACTCAACAATAACCATTAGAGTTGCATTTATTTCGTAGGGATAAAATGTTTTAGAAACCCGGTACGGTAACTCTAACAAAGTGTAGTACCATGGTAAAGATGTAATCCAAAACAATTTACTACCAATGGGGTACCCTTCATAGGAGGCCCAGGTAAAAAGGAATAATGCTTATAGGTATTTCAGGAAGCATAATTCAATAAAAATATGTAAGAAAAGTGCGGACGAAGATTTGCTTAATGTCCAATTTGCCACATCTGACCCATATCTCTCCAGCATTTGACACCAACGGAAATCGCACCATCTGGAATTATCTGCAGAAGCAATACATCTATTGAAGGACGATCAAAAAAACTAAGAATATTTAAGCAAAATTTTAATGTTAAATAAATCTCTAATATTAATATTAATTAATAATATTCTAAATAGTAATACAACTAATTCTTAGGGAATTAAAGATTATTATATGCAAATTTAAACCAAATTGTGTTATTCGATGGAAAGACCAAAAAATAAACAAATCGTACAACGAAGACGGTGAAAGGTAATTTTAAAAGGCATTTGATCTCATTAATATGAATTTTATGGATATTCAGGTATAACGGAGGAGTATTTTGGACATAACACAGTCAAATGAAGTCCTATCGGTATAAAATGTACCATTAGACTGATTCAAAATGCAAAAGCATTAAAATCTTGTGCTCCACAAGGCTGCCCCTATTCCAATCGACAAAGTAAGTATATATTTCAAATATCACACTAATCGGACAATATTTAGAGGTCGCTAGAAATTTACGATTTTTCGGGGTTCATGTGAAATATAAACAAAAATTTTATTTGTACAAAAAAAATTTATTATTTATGTACATAAAATTTACATATTGACAAAACACTTTTAAGTGTTGTTAAAAATAATTTGTTAAATATAATTTAATACATTGTTTTTCGTTATGTTTATTCTCCGAGTTGCATCTTTTGAATGTTGCCTTTTGAAGCCGTAGGATATGTCTTTCTATGTAAATCAACTAAGCGGAGCAAATATTGTTTCTGTTCTTCATTTTTTGTGATAGAGTTGTTAAATTCGTTAACCAAAGCAATCCCACGCTCTGCACAATCGTTTACAACTCGTAAAAGGTCTTTCTTCCATCTGAATATAAATTGCATCATCCTTCCACACTGCAGGGTCCTTTTTAAGGAATGAAAGAGCTTTTTGATGTCCATCATCGATTAATAAGTCAAAGAAAATACTTGTGCGTTTGGTAACAAAATTCTCAAGAGGATTGTGGTGATTAAATCCATTACTTTCAAGCCTCTTTGAGCCGTTTGCTTTTGGTGATAGCTGGAGGCTTTTTACCATGTTCCTTTTAGTTTCAAATGTTACACGCGAATCGAAAAAGGCAAGTCCAATAAGGTGTTCGGAAAAATACCACAGATGTCGATGAAATGCTTTTACTCCCGCTGCAGCAACTTTTTCATTAGGATACAATTCAAGTTGCTTAAGAAGATTGACGTCATTAAGTGGAGCCTTTATGGCTATTGGGGCTTCATTCCAATAGCGACCATATACAAGAGCAATAATTAAACTTATTTCGGTGACTGCTTCCTTCTCCTTTTCAGTGAGTTGAAACTCATCTTGAAACATAAATATTTTTAGGCAGTATTTGGATTTTGCCATCCAACGAGCATGGTGACAAGCGCCTGATGCACGAAATGTAAACTCTACCTTGTTTTTTGTGTCTGCTAAAAATAACCGACATAGCATTAAGAGTTCGAGGTAATCGGCCCTTGGCTGTTGGTTTTTAATAGCGTCTGAATATTATTTATACATTTCTTCTCGTAGTTCTAGTAAGTGGCTGGTATCGAGTAATGCATTTTCTCCTAATGTAAAATTTTCTTTATCAATTTTTGGCCATTGCTTTTGAAAACGCTTAAATAGTTGCACTTCCGGTCCTACTGTCTGCCCAAACAATTCTTTAAATATATTCGAAATCATGACCTCAGACATATGATGGCGGCAAGCAATCCATATCATTTCTTTATGTAGACCTTTCTCAATTAAAGTGCAGGCCCCCATATGTAAACCTGTGTTAGAGGCTGTTGTGTCAAAACATAGCCCGCTAATTTTATTTTTAATTGACCAATCTTCGCAGACCTGCAAACAAGCATTAGCATGTTGTGCACCGGTCGCTTTGGTTATCTTCGGGACTGCTAGAAGTTTTTCTTCTCTACCAGAACTGATGACTACCGCAACCCTATCGACTTTTTGTTTTTCGTTAGAAATATCGGGCAACAATTTGCTATCCCAGTGCAATACGAGTGGACCTTGGAGACGGAATGTTTCTTTATCATTTTGTATTATGTTTTTTCGAAGACGGTTTCTTGTACGCTGTATTGTAGATGACGAAAGAGCCATATCGGACACAGGCTCACCCAATGCCTGAGAAACTGCTCCGATAACAAACATTGCTTTTCTATCAGAAAGATTTACACGATCAATTGCTGCAATAACGTCTTTATTTAAAATTGATTTGGTTATGTTTGGTTTACTTGTTCTTTCATGAAAAATATATGCATCACCCGATGAATAATCAGACTCGGCCTCAGTGGAACCATCATAACTCTTTATTGCAGAAATGGAGCTAACAACTTCTTCACTTGATTTTTGTTTTCCAACGTATCGCAGTTTTCTTGCTTCAGCTTTCGCTTCTCTAATCCGCATTCATGTTGTCTTCTCTCTGCATTTTAAGAAACGTCTTGTCCTCTTCATTTTTCATTTTATTATAAGCATCTTTAATAGCAATATCAAATATTTCACTTGAATGCTCCTTAAAGATTTCTTCTTTGATGCGGCACCTTTCAGAATTTGTCTTTCGATTTTTTTTAAAAGAGATAAATTCACCTAGCAGCTTGCGCATTTTTCTTTCGATGGCATCGGACCGTTGAGTAGGAATTTTGGCTTTGTCCCAAATATCCAATACTGCAGTTACTGTCTCCTTAATACTAACCTTTTCAGTCCTTACTGTGGATAAACTTTCTATTGGCATTCCTATTAGCCACGCTCTTGGAGAGTTTCTCATAAATTTTGAACCCGTATTTAAAGTCATGACTTAAATCTAAAAAGATCGTGAAAGTAAATAAACGTTTATAACATCAATATCTCTTTGCATTTGCTTACAATTTTATCCATTAATAAAATGCACAACAAAAACATTCAAATTTGCTTATTGCCTGCAGCAAAAATTATATAAAACTAGTACGTTTAAATTTAAGGAATGCGTCTTTATTGATTTCTTTATTTTTTGTGTGCACTAAATCTAATTAAAGGGAATTCCCCGCGTTTTATTGTACAAATAAACCTAAACAAAGTTAACGCTGTAAGTAAGAGTAGGACAACTATATGACGAATAAATACACTGTAAAAACATACGTACACTAACAGAAATTAGAAGTAATATAAACAAATCATAAGTATAGTACTACACTATAAACTGTAACTTGTTACACAAAACCAAAAAGTTGAAATTTCTAGCGACCTCTAAATATTGTCCGATTGTTCCAATTTTTGGTATGCACACTTCTTTTGATGAATGAAACTGGGGCGGCCTTGTGGAGACAAAAAAAAATTACATCTGCAAATCCCATACATTCTTGAATCAGTCTAATGTACCATGTGGTGAAAGAGAATTTTCTTGTTTTTCCAGCTGTGTAATTAGTTTTTTGAAGTTGTTGAAGAAACGATAGTTATTTACGTTTTAGAGCAAAAAATTTCGAGTTTTTTTTACTAAAATGGTCCTATCTTGCTGTGGTGGGGGTTTGCCGCAGGCAAAAGTTTCCCTCAGAAAATGGGAAACATATTTTCCTTTCCAATTTTGTATCAAATTCATTGACGTGATCTGACGTACTAAAGTTATATATCAAACTCAAATGTTTTTTCAAAATCGATATTTTTCAAAATAATTATTACAACTTAACTATATCTAGGAGAAAAAAGAGTTAGATGCCGTATTAACTAACTAAATCTAACTTTATGCATTTTCAAAATCTGAAAAACCCTAATATTTGTAAAACGAACAAAAATAAATTGTTTTTGTACGCGCTTTGAACAAATGCGTCAAAACAACATAAAAAAACAAAACAACAGAAAAATTAAAATTTTTGTTTTCTCGCAAATCGAAAAAAACCAAAAGTAGTCAACTTTGGAAATTTTTTTAAAATATACTCCACTGTGCGATTTGCAATGTTGATATGTCATTATAATTTGTAACTCCTGGTCTGCAATCAATTTTTTACTGAACACAAAAATGTTTTCTAGAGCAAAAGATACAGACTTTTGACCGATGGAAATTGATTCTGAACCACTGTGCGGCGGTGGTGCAATGGATAGTGTGCCTCACTGGTTGTGAGAAGCTCTCCCCAATACCGTCGTGGGATGTAATGGGAAACCATTTATTGTTTTTATGTTGCGGCATCTAATTTCCAAATTAAAATAATGTTGGGAGTCTTTCACATATATCCATGTTGTCGATTATAAAATCAGCATGTTCTTCATCTTGATGGCACGAAACACGCGTCTTTAATTTTTTAACAATATCTGCTGTGTGACATATTACGTGGCAAGATCACATATGTTGGATATGACCAGAATATCTAAGGGATACAATGCCTTTCGCGAGACGTCTAGATGCTCCATTTTGCCTAATATTCCCCAGTGACATAGCAAACCTAAGTCGGGAGTTTTCCTTAAAGTTCCTCCATGTGACACAGACGTTTTCAGGGATTGTTACGAAGAATGACAAGATAAAAGGAGATGCTGGAGCATTCGTTAAAAGATATCCTCTCTGTAATGATAACTTTGACTTGGAATGCGCTGAAGTCTCACTATGACAATAACAAAGTACAAGGAAAAGCAACTCAAAGTTCTCTTCGGTATTCCGGGAGCTCTCTGGAAGCAATCGTGAGCTGCCAAAATGGTCCCAAATGGATGCATTTCTCAGCAATAGGTTCGAAGTTATTGAAAGAATCTCTAGAGTCAGAATAAATAAAAATTAGGACAATGCATCGGTACCCAACGATAAAGTGCGAACTTACATATCTCAACATAAGTAAAATACTTTAAGTACACTGTGCGAAGTAGATCACAGCAGTAGAGATTGTTCCGAGTTTAGAAAATACACTACGCAGCAAAGAATTGATTTTGTTTTCAAAACCAAATTTTGCAACAACTGCCTATCATCCACTCATACTAAAGGTAGTTGTAAGAGTAAAAACACTTGCCTCGTCTGTAAATAGAGTCACCACACTTTATTGCATATGCAATCAATATTTTCAAGGGTTCCCTCTAGTGCGGACAAACCTACCGATAACGGTCACGATGTAAAACACAGTTCTCAGAACGGTTACGAATATTGAAACGAGCCACCAACCTCTTCTGCTCAGGCACGAGCGTCAAAAATGCATGCTAACTTTTCATCCATCGAAGAACCAATTCTTCTGAGAACAGCGCTTGTACAAAGACGACATCGTGGGGAACTCTATGCTACGAGACCATTAATCGATCTGAGGACTCTGCTGAGACTACCTTATCGATTTAAAGTTGTTGGTATTGGACGGCAGAGTAAAAACGCCGATAGGGAATGCGAAATAATTTCCTCTCGACAAGAGGTGGTAAGGCGCATTCCATCGAACTCCTTCAAAATTACTAATCCAAAAGTTTTGGAACAACTGGACATTTGCTCTGGCGACAGATTTAACTCTTTTTTGAGAGTCGTAAGATCTGTCGTAAGACCGGAGCAAAAAACGACAAAAGTTACAGACATTGTTAACGCATCTCGCAAAACTCACTAAACCAGTACCTCGTTTCTGTAGTTCTCGAATCGAAAAAGTTTTCACATGAAACATGCGAATTGAAACAAAAACGCTAGGAATCGGTACAAAAAATCGCGTCTCACATGTGACTGTTTCTACAACGTTTGTTTTGCGAAAACTTTCTGTGACGCACTGCTTTTTTCATTCTTATTGGAAAAATGCGAGAAAATCTGTTTCTAAAAAGTAGTGAGTCGAAAAAATTAAAATGTGAAACGTCAAAAATACTCACAAATTAAAACGGTGCGAGATTTGATATTGTTTCTACAAAAAGGTTTTTTAAGAAATTAAAACTTGGAGAAGATAAGAACTATATCTTTTCTGTTATGTATTTCAATTAATTTTTCCAAAATATTACAGAAAAATCAAGAAAGCAAAAATAAAATGCAGTTGAATACATGTCTATACTTCTTTTTGTTGTTCTTTTTCGCACTAGTTAATTTTGTTTGTTTATATTTTTTTCTTACTTGACAGCTTTCTTGGAATATTCCAATCAAAACTTCATCAGTGTTGCCTCTTTTCGCATTGATATACAGAAACACTTTTTACTCACAAATCGAGAAACGGTGGAATTTTTTGTTTCATGCTTAATGTGAAAACTTTTTCGATTCGAGAACTACAGAAACGAGGTACAGGGGTGCGCAACTTTTGGGCTACTGCCGGTCGCATAAAAAAATACTTTTGCAACGGCTGCCAAAAATTTGTCACTGAAAAACGAAACGGTCATTATCAAAATTTACTTCTCGTAATAGTCAACGCGCGATAATAATGACATAATCATAATGTATTGTAGGCAAACACAGTGCTTAATGACAAACGAAAACATTTTCATCGATATTCTCTTATATATCTACTTTATTGAACATTGTCATGTAAACCTGGCATTAGTACACTGAGAACACCATAATCTGGATGCTTTGCTCTTGGATGTTTGGCGAGAGTCGTGCAAAGTTCAGGCACTCGCTGGAGGTCATCAGCCGTATCCTTACGCCAGATTGGTGTCCACCAGTCAGGTTCAATATTTGTTCTTGAGATATTTCATTCGTGAAAATGACGCTGCGAACATGTAAGTGTTTCCAAACAGCACTAGAGTTTCGCGAAGCTTGGGATACTCCACAGCTATTTTCCATGTCTGCAGTAGAGAGTTTTTGTCCTCGAATTTCTTCACAAGCTGTGCGTTATATTTTAGTTCGATCAGTTCCATTTGGACATCCAACGGCGAACTCTGTGTCTCAACCAAACGTGGAGAAGCATCGAGTCTCATATTTTCTGAGATCTGTTCGAAATCCTGAAAACGTTCTGCGAATTGCAGCTACAGAGCTTTGGGGACGCCTGAAAAGGACGTAGTCAGAATTTCATCGTTACTTATTTCATGGCTCTCGATTAGAGCGGTGATTTTCGGAAAATAATAGAGATTGAGCTGTTGGATATGACTTTGTAGCAGACCACATTTGTCACAGAAATCCTGAACTCTTCTGTGCATGAAGCAAACTGTTGTGTCTTTGCCTTGGAGAGACTCGTTGAGGCAGTTAATATAAAGGCTGTCGTCATCCTTAGCTACAGCTGCAGCCTTACACCAGCGCGGCAAGAGCTATTTCAATGTCTATGAGCGTTAAACACTGCAGCAAATGCTACAGCTGCCGGAGTCATAATTTGTTTCGCAATAACAAGTGCTTAAGAGTGTAAATGAATATTCGATATTTCATACTGGACAACTCCCTAAAATGCAGTTTTGTGGACATGGAATAAGTACGAAATTAAACCTTAAATGGATTTTCAGCTTTGACTTTTTTGGCGTTCAAGTTGAGCTTTGGTGTGTTAAGAAACTTACAGTAGAATTTTATGAGGAATATTTTTGTATTACATTTTAACCCGTTACACCCCTCTTTGAGGATATTTTTTTACCCTTTTCCAAGAAAGGAACAAAGAAGATATATTTTGGGGCGGTAGAGAGTTGAAGTATACCACAAAAATGTTTCCCATAAATTAAAATGTAAGGATAACATGACTTCCTATGCCGATTAATCATAAGAATGTGCAAAAGGGGTAAAATTTTCAAAACGCTGATACACGTATATTTTGTTTTACCCCCTCTACAGAATCCGTTGTCACAACCTTGTTATTTTCGTTAAAGTTCCATTTTCTTCCACAGTGTAATTTAATCAAAATTAAAATAGCATCACCATCGACCGACGTTGGGAGCAGTTTGAGATCGCATACCGACCATTTTTTAAGGGAACAAATATGCTCGAATATCCAAATTGAGATCTAATAGCTTTGTTTTGATCAATTGAACGAAAAACTACCCAGAGACGACTACAAGGAAATCCTTGAGATCTTTTATTGTACCTTTCTGAAAATATTCATAATCATCATTCCAGCCCACAATGTTCAGTCTTGCTGAACGGATGGCGAAAGGCATATACTACCCAAAAACGATTTTGTTCCGAAAACATCTCGATTTGAACAAAGCAAAATTTAATGTTACAATTTTCATCGTAATACTTTACGTGAAAGCTTGGTTTAGCACCACCAGAGCAACCCAAGCTCCAAATAATGATTCGAATTTTTTGAAAGCGATTGCTGGTTAGATTGTGTCGCAATAATTAGTGAATAGATTCTGTAGACATCTCTGATAGATAGTGGATATTGCTTTTGTATTATTTGATCCGAATATCCCTCTGACATCAAGACGAAAATGGCGAATGCAATTCGTGTATTTGAAGAGGAGAAAAAAGGATACGAGGAAGAATTATCTGACGATGACATGGACAGCGACAAAGAAGACGAAGTGGATAATATCGAGGATGAAGAAGACGATGATATAGAAGAAGAAGATGATAGTCCAGTACATGTAGTTGGCTTTGAATTTGTGAAAAGAATTAGCTTGGCATCAAACCAACTCAATCAAGATCGCAGGAAGAATGATTAGAGCTATTACGTCACATCTGAGTCAGCAAAAGTTTTCGCACGCTTCGGGTTGTCAACCGATTTCATTATTAGCGATCCAGAAACCTGGGAAGAGCGCGAAGACTTCCTACATTTGGCAACCACGCTGCCGAAAAAGACAAAGTTAATAGATGAATATGCATACGTGTTGTGCCGTAACTGGAAAAAAATATTTTTGCTTCAGTGTCGCTAGCGCATATGCCAGTAATATTTGAAGAACCCCTTTGGGTTTTAAGTTTGTCGCCCTATAGAGGATTAATAGTAATTTTGTTAGTTATAGTTTGGAATTTGATTCCCAATGTTAATTTAGTTGTTAAGATTTGAAAAACTAAAGTAATATAAGTATGTTGTTTAGCCTTTTGGGGCTTATTATTTTGCTCCGTGGAGTTATTGTATCCGCTGAGAGAGTAACTTGCCCCTGTGCACTGAAAGAAAAGCGCTTCATAGCATCAATGAATGGGTTACATTAATGGGTTTACATTGATGCAATGAAAAGTTTCTTTGATGCTATGAAATGTTACATTGCTTCAATGAACTCCTTCATTGCTGCAGTTTCTGAATTTGTGGACCATCATTAATGCTAAGAAACCTTTTACATTGATGGAATGAAATATGTTTTTCATGTAAATATGGGAAACTATAGAGAAAAATTGCAGACATTTTATCGACATTGTAAAGTAGAATCTAATAAATAGGCCATTCTTTACATTACACTCGTTTTATTTAATTTTAAAATATTTTTTCTAAAAAAGCAGTAATGAAACATCCTTCTTTAATATAATGCACCATTTCATTAATTTTGAACGATTCATTAATTTGGTTAAAGGATAATATGTACATATGTAGGTACGATTTGTATAAATGAATGTATTTATGTATGTATGTACAGTAGCTGTGACACAATATAGGAGTGCCAGTATGAGATAAGGAATAAATAAGAAAAAATAAATGGCTGAAATGCAGAAAAACGAAAATCAAGCAAAATAAGGGGATTGCAAAAACCAATTTTTTTTTGTCGGCCGGACCTATTGTAACCCACAGGCCCAAAAAAATTTCCAAAAATCAAAAAAGTCCGAAATCCAAAATTTGAATCAGAGATATTTATCTCCCTGGCCCCGTCCCAGAAAACCTAATAATCGTCGAAATAAATCGTGCCACAAAAGCCCGAACTTTGGAGGCCCATAACTCCTAAAATAGGGATTCCCTCTAACTTTTGCATTTAACATTTTTTGCTTAGAATCGTGTTTTCTACCCCGCCCAACATTCTTTTCTGATCATTTTTGGAACCTATGGACCCCATAGGTCCGGCCGACAAAAAATTGATTTCTGAAATCTCCTTATTTTGCTCGATTTTCGTTTTTTTTAAATG
This sequence comes from Phaonia tiefii, assembly GCA_963931995.1. Taxonomy (NCBI): domain Eukaryota; kingdom Metazoa; phylum Arthropoda; class Insecta; order Diptera; family Muscidae; genus Phaonia; species Phaonia tiefii. The sequence goes on from OZ008368.1 coordinate 138,677,666, forward strand.
GCGCGGGGTGCATTTTTTCCAAATAATTTACATGATAGTGTGGCAAAAGTTAAAATTGCTGTTAGTTATGGAAACTGTCTTATACCATCAATGAAACATATTCATACAATGTATGAAGCCGGTTCATACCATCAATGAAACCCGTTCATATTATCAATGAAACATATTCATACCAACTATGGAACTTGTTCATACAATCAATGAAACATATTCAGACCTTCAATGAAACATGTTCATAACATGCTCATAGCATTAATGAAACATGTTCATAGCATCATCATACATCAATGACTATATTTCATTACATCAATGAAACGGTTTATATTATCAATGTATAATTTTCCTTTAATACAAAGATAATGTTCCATTCCGGTTAGAAAGTTTACATTAATTTCAGGTCTATGAAACATTTTTCGTTTAATGTAACATTGTTCATAGCATTAATGAAACCCGACATTGGCTCAAAAACAATGACACTTTTCATTGATGCAATGTAAGAATTCATTAATGGTATGAAGGTTTTTCTTTCACTGTGGCACCCCTTTGTTTTGAATTTGTGTATAAGATTAAAATAAATAAATAAATGGTTTCCCATTACATCCCATTTCCACTCACTGATTGGGACCTACAGTTTTACACCGATTCCGAACGGTATTTTGAGAAGCTTTTTCATGGCTAAATACTCGAGTGTCGCCGTCACTATGCGATGTGACCGCCACCAAAAGAATTTTTTTGAAGGTGGTCAGAGCAGGGATCGAACCAAGGATCTCATGTACAAGAGGCGCGCACACTACCCATTGCACCACCGACGGCCATAAGATTAACTATAATATAATTTTAAGATTATGAATAAATTGCTATTGAGAATTGAATTCTTGTGCGTTTTCGCTATGGCTAATTAAGCCAGATTTTAGGGTAAGGTAGAGGGTATATTAGGGTAATTGGTGTGATACGTTTTGTTTTTGGGACACTGCAGACGCGGCAGTGTCATGGGGAAGCCTGTAGGTGCTTCCAAAGGGAGGGTTCAAGCTGGCATTAACACCAGTCAGCTGCATTTACGCGGTTTGGGAGTAGTCCCTTAAAACTTCTCTAGAACAGAACTATTTCGATGCGTGTTCGCTTTTCGGTTTGTTCGTTTTGTTTGTCTCTACTAACAATGATTATCTTTTTGACCCTTTTCTTTTTATTTTATATCGCGAGATTTTTTGAGTAAGCCTCAGTATGTAATTATTGTTCTGTGGCAGACTGTTGATGTACTTAGGAAGTGGAAAGATCCCCCTCGTCCGTCGAGTTACCAGCCCGGCTTAAACGCATGGCATACTGAGCGCCCTACTAGTCCAGCACCTAAACTCTTTGATCAACTTAGTCCAATTGCTGTGTGTGCCCATATGACATACTCGAAAATGTGTCATTGTACTGTTTACAAAATCAGTCGGTAGGGCTTTCTTATGTTCTGAAACCTTTCTGCTAATTAGTTATCGACAAGACTTTGTAATCACCAGTTGATTGTGTGTTCAAAAACATTTTAGTTGAAGTCAGCTAATATTTTCTACCATGACTGATCACCAATATTCACACGACGAGAACAGAAAAAAATTACTTGTGGGGAAAAAATTAGAATACTTTTTGATAAGCCAGCGATATTTAAATTTGGTAAACAAATTTTCAAATCCAGATTATAATCTTTGTGATTCAAAATTCCCTGTGAGCATTTGTGACAGCTGCAGAATAACTCTCAATAGCTATGACAATAATGATACTACGAGACCAGTCCCAAAAATGACAAATTATGAGGATCTTTTATTACCATAACGAACTAGAAATACTCAAGACACCTGTAATTGCTACATCTGTCTCACGGGGATATTCAAGGGCCACGCAAAACTATAACGGGTAGAGGTGCCATTCGGAACTTAGAGACGGTAATAGATAACAGTAATGGACTAAATGGTGCATCTAAATTTGACAAACTGCCATGCAAATTGACAATTGAACAATAAAGGAACACCATGAATGTCTGCAAAATATGATTCCAAGAAGTTAGGCGGAGAAAGGTACATCCCTGTGGTTCTGCATCAGCTGCTCGTGATAATTGTCAAAAACTAATGGTCAGTAACCAGCCTCAGAAACAGCAAGAACAAGTTGCTACGTATATTATAAACCGGAAAATATAACCAACTGGAGCTAATAGCAGAAGAAATGTTGACTTGGAATTGAGTACGTTGGGGTTAAAATCCAGAATTATCATCAATCCAGCCACAAGTTCACAGGTAACCTTCAGTTGTGATACGTTACACAATTGCCAAGCCCTTGAGATTGAAAACTTATGCAGATTTAAAAAGAGATTATAGTATGTTCCCTTCTGCTGGAAACATCCAACAATTTGCCAAAGAATACCACAGCACAATAAATCCCCCACTTTTTAGTGAGAATAACGAGCGTTTAGTCATTGACAAATGTATAATCCCAGAACTTCACATTCTGCTGGGCTTTACAAATCACTTTTTTTGGAAAGGATTAGTGCCTTTGTTTGGAAGAGAGAAGGCACTCGTCTGGGCACTAAAAGTCCAAGTGATTTCCAAGAATTACCATGGGGAAGTGTTTGAAGGTAATGCGTGCCGGAAATTAATAAAAAATGCTGGTAAACTCATGGATGAAGCTATCTACGACCATGTTAGGTCTTTCAAAATTGTGCTCTTTATCCATGCTTTTAAGGAGACGACTAAACTTGATGAGTGTTTTTTTCCCAGAAGACGTAGAAAAAAGAGCAAGTGAAGCATATTTGGCGACTGGAATTTCAAAAACATTACAAATCCACGTACTTACAAGGCATCTAATCGATTGTCTGAAATTTTGATCTGGCTTTGAACTAGGGGATTGGTCACAGAAAGCTGGTGAATCCGTACTCCGTGAATTTTTGGAACAGATATAAAATAAATTTTGTTAAAGATTCTGCTGACCCAGACATGTTAAAAAAGGCAGTTGTCGCATTTTCTTCTCAACATATATGATCAATTTATATTATAAATAAGTTTTATTTATTTCAAGTACACATCATTTGTGAAAATTACCCATTTTTAAATTTGAAAAATACAGAAAAAATATTCACATTTCCAACTATAATTATGAGTTATTTCAACCTGAGTAAGATTCTAGACAGTAGAAGACAGCAAAATTTAAAAAAATAATAATTTTCTTCAAATCGAAAATATAAAAAATTTCCCTATTTTCACACATGATCAGGTCCGATTTCGCTCAAAAGTGCGTTTTAAAGGTATCGCCGCACATTCAAAATTCCTTGGAACACTTGAAGACAGCCGTGACTTACCCACTTATAGATTCAACGCGATTTAAAATTCACTAATTTTCCAATTTAAGAGCTTCAGAAATTAAGACTTATCACGTTGTATTCCGACAAAGACGATCTAGAATTAGACGACCAGAAGATGTGCGCATTTTGGCAACCCTGGTAAAAGAGTACCAAAAAGTGCTAGAAATTCACTCAAAGGAATTTCTCTTGATTATTTCTCTTGAATTTGTATAGTTATATACAATAACACTATCAAAAACCTGCTCGTGTATTGATATATTGAATGAAGAGAGTAGGAGAGAGAACAAAAAATAACTAGGGTTTCACTCGTTGTGTTTGTTGGCAGTTGAGTGAAGATAAATTTTGACTGTCTACTTGTACATTGTTTTTGATTCCAATTTAGAGAAAGAAAAAAGAACGGAAGAAGTTTTGCGTCTCTTGCCTGGTGCGGCAAAGACGATTTAGGATTAGACGACCAGAAGATGTGCGAAACTTGGCAACCCTGGTAAAAGAGAACCAAACAGTGCTAGAAATTCACTCAAACGCATTTCTCTCACGCATCATATCTTGCTTATTTCATACTTTTTGCATAGTTTATGTAATTCTACTTCAACATGGTTGGAATTTGTAGTTATATACAATAACACTGTCAAAAATCTGCTCGTGTATTGAAATATTCAGTGAAGAGAGTAAGAGAGAGAGTAGAGAAGTACTACGGTTTCACTCGTTTTGTTTGTTGGCATTTGAGTGAAGAGAAATTTTGACTGTCTACTTGTACATCGTTTTTGGGTGCGGTGTTTTTTTGTGATCGTCGATTAACATGAAATAATCGATAACTCATTTAGTTCTGTTTGACCAACCGTGTACGTATGTGACGTATAAGATTCAGTTAACGGCAACCCTAACACTCTATGTCATGGTATAACTTTGAACATAGAAATTAAAGTATAATTAAGCAGGCATATTATCTATTTATGTAGTGCTAATGTTGTGAGCATAAATGTGGCATAAATTAATACTATCAAGCATGTTGCATAGAAAAAATGCTGCGTGAATAAAACAATATTGTTAGAGATATATACGTAATAAGGGACATTATTTCCATTTTTAAGACACAAATTCAAATTCTGTTACAAAACCTACTTTGTAGGCCGAGTAATCAAAGGCGAAATTAAGGAAAGGTAGATTTTGTATGTTTTCGTGGGGTACGACCACATTCCGAGTATATATTTGTCCGGGGGAAAACATAAAATTTAAAGAATCATAACGCTTTTATATCTTTTGCATGATACATGCCAATGAATTTGCCACCAACAGTCTCGACTTCATAATAATCTGCCCAACTCTCTTTTTAACTCTGTGTTGCCGCCGACACTATTTCATTTCAATTTTAATAAATATTTATTTGTTTTTGCTTCAATTATATTTCAATTTCAGTACTTATTTATTTGCACAGTACTGTATGTTGCAATTTAACTACAGGCAATGTCCGTTTAACGCGCTTAATTAGTTCCTCAAGAATACCGCGTAAAGTGAAACCGCGTTAATCGAAATTATATTTTTATGTGTAGTGTATCTGAACTAAAATAAAGCATCCCTACAGTAGCAAAAAAAATATGTACAAAGCACAAGGCATGTGAAAAATTAAAATATTTTTTATTAAAATATATATACATATGTATACGTATATAAAATATTTCTATTTAAAATTATTAAAAACAACAAAAAATAACATTCATTTAAGAAGCAAAACTAAAAAAATATAACGAAAAAATAATTTTAATTCCTGCAAATCTACTAACTAGAAAAAAGATAAAAGGAAAAAAAAGGAAACAAGTCAGTCACTGCTGCTTTCTTCTGATAAAGTTGCTATTTCATCTAAGGTTGAAGACTTTGGTCCGGTAGCAGTTGATGATGTTACCTGCTTACTGCTTTTTAAAAATAGTCAAGCATTGTTTGTTTACCTGCTTTGTGTTTTTCAACCAAAAGAACTGTGTAGCAATTAAATGCTTCTTCTACGGTTCTTATGATTGCTGAACTGCGAGCTACTTGTGGGTCATGCTCTGTTATGGAAGCAAACACAGCATCCTGAAGTTTTAAAATTCAGCAATATGTGCAGCCTTGAATTTTTTTGGCGAGCTACTTGTGGGTCATGCTCTGTTATGGAAGCAAACACAGCATCCTGAAGTCTTAAAATTCAGCAATATGTGCAGCCTTGAATTTTTTTGGCTGAGGTGGCTCGTCGTCGATGGATTCGTCTTCTCCAAGTGCTCGCTGCTGTTCAAGGTCTAAGAGGTCTTCATTTGTGAGTGCTTCGTGATGCGAATCTAATAAATCATTGATGTCTGCTGCTTCCAAATCTGAAAACCCTAGTCTACGGCCAAGGCGAACTATTTCTTCAGTAAGGTCTACAATTTCGATTTCTGACGATATTGGGCGGAAGTTTGGGCATAAATTACGGCAAGCAGAATTCATGGCCCGAGTTGTGATTTCATCCCATGATGTGCCAATATTAATGACTGCATGCCGGATGTTGTATTCTTTCCAAAACTGTTGTATTCTTTCCATGACTGCATGCCGGATGTTGTATTCTTTCCAAAACTGTGTGAGAGTTTGAGCGTCATCACCATCAGTTTTTTTGATAGTCTCTGCGAAGGTACGGCGGAGGTAATAAGCTTTAAAATTACCAATAACACCCTGGTCCATAGGCTGCAGAATGGACATTGTGTTGGGCGGTAAAAAAAAATGACTTTTACGTGCTCGTCAATACCATTTAAAGTAGTGGGATGACCTGGAGCATTGTCTAAAAGCAATAATACCTTATGTTCGAGACAATTTTTCAAACAATAATCTTTTACTTCTGGACAAAAATCGTGGGTGAACTAGCTGTCAAAAACAATTCGTGTTACCCAAGCTTCTTGTTGCTCTTAGAGCTCTTGGGTTTTCTGAGTGGTAGATGAGAAGAGGTTTTAGCTTAAAATCACCTGAGGCATTACCACCAACCAATAGTGTAAAACGATCTTTCGAGACTTTGTATCCAGAAAACTGTCTCTCAGTAATTGATATTTAGCTTCTCTTGGGCATACGCTTCCAACATAGGCCAGTCTCATCGTCATTAAATATCTGTTGAGGTGTGTAGCCATTTTCCTCCACAATTTTAGCAAAAGTTGCCTTGAAGGCGTCGGCACCCTCAATATTTGCGCTGGCAGACTCACCAGTTACCGCCACATTATGCAGTTGGGTGCGTCGCTTAAATCTATTAAACCAACCACTACTGGCAATGAATTCATCAACGTGAGTGTCTGCTGGCAGCTTTTTTTGTAAAAAATTATGCAAACTCAAAGCTTTAAATTGGAAAATATTGAAACCGCGCTATAACGAAATCGCGCTAAACGAAATCGCGCTAAGCGGACATTGCCTGTATTTACCAAATCCTAACTCGTTTATGTAGTCATTACTCTCTTGTTATGATCATTGGTTATTTTTTATTCCTTCGTTGCCCTTTTGTTTGTTTGGCCAATACTTCGCGTGTAGATACATACATACATGTGTGTATGGAAGTACGGAGCCCTTTGATACGTTGCTAACTAACGGCAGTGACTTCTTTTCTGTACAAAAGCATAACCTAAGACGGACAACGAAGGAAAGAGGAACATCAGTTCGATTTTAAATACGGAAGCGAAAAATTGTTTTTAAGCGGGGTTTTAAATAATAAAAACACAAAAAAGCGACTGAAGAACATTTGTTTCTTTTTCGAACTCAACATTCTTAAAAACAATTTTGAAAAAATATTCGGACTAAATAATGTCGGAAACCGATTTTAATTGCAAAAACTGCGATTTCAAAGACACCGAACGTATGGTGCAATGCGATCGTTGTGATAAGTGGTTCCATTTTGAGTGCGTTGGGGTGAATAGCGACGTGGTTAATATAAGCTGGTGTTGTCCATGTGGTCTTGACCAATCCGTCGCCCTGAGGAACATATCTACGACGGCTCAGCATACGCCGCAAGGCTCATCATCACCTACCAACCAAGTTCCGGCTGTAAGTAATCAAGCGTCAAGCCAAGGGACTGTGAGTCAAGACAAAGGTGCACATCATCAGATATCAAATAATCATGGCTCCATCGACGTTCCTTCAATGGCAACAATGCCTCGAACAACCGTAATACCGCCGAAAACAACAACACAATCAACCACAGCACATAATGGTCAGAATATGCAACGCCATTTTGTGAACACCAGTGGTCCAAATATGTCTGCGGTGAACCTTTCGTTGCAGCTGCAAATGTTAAAGGAGGAAAAAGAACTACAAAGGCAATATTTAGAAAAGAAATATGAAATTCTTTCCCAAGGCAACGCAAGCCAGCCATCTAGTTCTTTTTCTTACACCTTTACGTCGTTCCAATCAACAGCGTCACAAATTGTGGCTAGACAGGTAATCCCTAAGAAGTTTCCCAGTTTAGAAACAGCAGTGAAATAGCGGTTATACTGATGGTGAAAATTTAATTCATTTGCAGTCGTGTCACCGATGTCATGCAAAAGAACTTGTAAAAAGTAAATTGTTAATTCCTTCAATGGTGAGTGAAATCATTTAAACCTTGGAAATGTGTTTCGGTCGCACAGAGTATATTTTGGACAGCATGATAGAGAAAGCAATGAAAATTCCTCCATTAAAGGGCAGACTCTACAGTATTATCGAGTATGCATTGACAATTCGAAATATTTGCTCTACAATGGAGGCGTGTGATCTGGTGGCCCACTTAAATAATCCCATGCTTTTGAAGAGTTTAGTGGACAAATTACCAAACAATCACAAGCTTAATTGGGCAATGCATCTCGTGTCCCCGGTCACGAGAAAAAAGGGGGCGTCGCTGAATACCCATCAACAAAGTAGCCCAAACAAACCAACTGGCATTTCGTGCAAAAGCGAGACTCATAAACTCGAGAACTGTGGGGAGTTTCAATCCATGAACTTGGACGCCAAATGGAAAGTGATGAAAGACAACAAATTGTGTCGTCAGTGCTTAAAATTACATCGTCGGAAGTGTTTCTCCAATAGAGTGTATCGCGTCGATGGCTGTAAAGCAAAACATCACTCATTATTACATAAATATACAACAATGGTCGGCCCAAGTATGAGTAATATTGCAATGTCTGAAGGCAATGGAAGTGTAAATGCACATAATGACAGTGGTAGATAAAACCGTGTTTTAGAATTTTGCCGATACGTGTTTTTAATAATGGTGGTTCATCTAAACCGTTCGCCTATTTAGTCGAAGGATCTTCAGTAACCCTAACGGAAAATAAATTATTCGATAAACTCGGGTTTAAAGGCAAAAAGTAGCCCCTAGAGCTGCACTGGACAGGGAATACAACTCGCTCGGAGGACAAGTCAGTCAAAATAAATTTAGAAGTCTCAGGTGCTCAAAATTAATCACGCTTTACACTCTATGATTTGCGCACTGTAAATAATCTCGGTTTGCCAACACAGTCGCTCGATTTTGATGATATCATCAAGGGTAAATCATATTTGAAAGGGTTGATCATACAATCGTATGTCGAAGCCAAACCTAAGATTTTAATAGGACTAAACAATTGGACGGTGGCAGTACCTATAATAATCAGAGAAGGCGCGCGCAGTCAATCGATTGCAACAAAAACCCGCTTAGATTGGACTCTTCAAGGTAGTGGCACAGATTTGGGAGCTTCTGCTTCGTTTAATATTCATGCATTTGAGTGTGAAAATCGGTATCAAATTTTACACGATGAAGTGAAGGAGTATTTCGCCCTGGAAGAGTCCCAATAGATAAATATTTTATCAGTCGAGAACGAAAAGGTCATGCAGATTCTGGAGAGCAATATTATGAAAAAGGATAAGAAGTTAGAAGTCAGCTTACTCTGGAAGGATAATGCCACGCAGTTGCCACAAAGTTATGACGTAGCGTGTCATCGTCTAAAGTGTCTCCAGAAGAAGTTTAAAAATGATCCCCAACTACAGCAGACAATGCAAGCCGAAATCGATAAACTACTTTTTAAAGGATAAGGTTGTTTGGTCACGTCAAAGTGGGGTTTTTTTACCGAACCTGGTTTTCTCCACATCTCTACTCATCTTTTAAAATACTTACTTGTTTTTGGTGTATCTTTTTTATAAAATAATAACTTAAGAATAGTAAAGCCGCTGGTGCGGATGACCTACCCGCTGAACTTTTTGGGGCAGGTGGCGAAGTACTGATAGCCCACATGCATCAACTGACATACGGTATATTGCTGGGGGAATCCATGCCCGACGATTGGAGTCTCAGTGTATTATGTCCTGTATTCAAAAAGGGTGATCCGTGTGTCTGTTCCAACTAACGGGGTATCAGTCTTTTATCCATCGTGTATAAGGTCTTGTCGAGCGTATTATGTGAAAGACTAAAGCCAATAATTGAAAACCTGATTGGACCTTATCAGTGTGGTGTTAGACCAGGCAAGTCAACAACTGACCAAATATTCACGCTACGCCAAATCCTGGAAAAGACCCACGAAAAGCATATCGATACATACCACCTTTTTGTCGATTACAAAGTTGCTATCGATAGCCCCAAACGGGGAAAACTGTACGAAGCTATGTCTGAACTTGGTATTCCGGCAAAACCGATTCGCCTCTGTAGAATGCCGCTGACCAATACCAAATCAGCAGTGAAAGTGGGGAAGACCTCGCTGAACCATTCTTTACCATGCGAGGACTTGGACGAGGCGACACACTTTCGTGCAATCTCATCAATATCTTAATGGAGATAATAATGGGAAAGGCTGCAGTAAATACGAACAAGAACATTAACACGAAAGGCCATATGTTGCTGGCGTATGATGACGACATAGACATCATTGGGCGAAATTTGCGAGAGGTTACTGCAGTATTTTCAAGCATTGAAAAGGAATCAGCGAAGGTTGGTCTTGCTGGTAATGAGGGCAAGACAAAATTGATGGTGTCAACGACTAGAGAAACCTCTCGACTTGGTCCGCACTTGAACGTTGGCAACCGATTTAATTTTGAAGTGGTAGATGAATTTGTCTACCTTTTATGCGCCGAGAACAAGGTCACCCTGGAGATAGATAGGAGAATTGTGCTTGCAAGTAGATGCTATTTTAGGCTCAGCAAGCAGTTTAGGAACAAAGCCATCTCTCGACGGAGAAAAGTCCAACTATATCAGACTCTCATTTTACCAGTCTTGACATATGGCTCCGAAACTTGGGTCATATCGCAAGCGGATTAAAAACCACTGGGAGTTTTCGACAGAAAAATTCTTCGTAAAATATATGGTCCTGTTAGGGAAAACGGCGAGTACCGACGTCGCTGGAACGCAGTGCTATATAATCTCTATTCTGACGTGAACATAGCTAGACGAATCAAAGTGGGCCAATTGCGTTGGCTAGGCAATGTTATCAGAATGGATGAAGATGAGCCAGCGCGAGAGGTTTTTAATGACGTACCCGATGGAAGCACGAAAAGAGGACGACCAAGACTCCGCTGGAACGACCGGGCAGAAGGATCCCTCCGTATCCTTGGTGTTGCCAACTGGCGGAAAAAGGCGAAGGATAGAGACAGTTGGAAGAATATGTTGAAATTTGTTTGTCTAATTAATATGTGTAAGACATCTGACCTCATGAGGTTGTAAAATAGTCAATAAAAGTAAGTAAATTTGAATTTTACTAAACGTTAAAACTAACACTAATTGAACTAAACATAAGCATGAATTGAATTGTAAACCCTTTTTTGTTTGAGTTGCTCACAATATTAAATGTAGCGGCAATTGCTGAAAACTGCAATAATATGAAGCGTGATGCTTCATACTACAGAAAGTAAATACAGTTGAATATTTCATACATACAAATAAGACGTGTTTCTTTGTACACATAGCGAATCTCAAATCAAGCCACCATTTTAGAATAAAATTCTAAGTTGTTAAATTTTTGTAATTTTTTATTTTGTCATCCTTAAAAACCATTAAAGAATTACACTTTGGCGCAAGAGCAGGGACTTGATTTGATTTCAACTGTGTTTTGCTAATTTATTACAATAGTTTTTTTAACACGTCTTGTTTTGTATTAACAGTGTAAAACAGTGCGCGATTTATTCGTTGTTGCATCAAATAAATTCCGCAAAGTGTTTCGGGTTTTCTTAGCTTCCTTGTTGTTGTGATTCCTGTTGCTGTTTCCATGCCTCGTCATTGCCGCTGTCGTGATTGCCGTCCACATCATAACCAGGAAAGTGATTCTGGTCTATCAGATACAAAGGTACAAGCGTAAACAATATTTTGTGTACATTAACTTAAAATCTATAATTTGCTTAGATTTTAGAGATAATTCTGTAATTACTGAGAAATTATTATTCCGGCTCAATTGTGAGTCAAACCACAAAATTATTTTTACGCTTCTTTTTTCAATTTAAAAACATATATATTTTGTGAACATAAATCGCCTTAAATAGTGAAACATAAAAAAGTTCGGGAGTTTTTAATATAAAAACATACACACACAATACAAGTTGATTAAATTCTTATCACGAACCGAATTGCCGTCGTATTAAAACCGTCGGCATTTTAATTTAAATAATCTTTTTCATAATTTACACTCATTTCGCGAGTGTTAATTTTTATTGAAAAATTGATAATTAATTATCCGAGTTCTTTCGATTTTGTCTTCTTTCCATTTCGCATATTATTTGTTTTTGTTGTCAATCATCAGTGTTTATTTCCATTGTTCCCTTCAGTGAGATCAGTGCTGACCAGCTTAACTATTTACAGCCTGTTTACACTGTACATATTTATGTCAGATGGTTATGTTCTACCATTTGTAAACAGTATAATTGATGTAAATGAAACCTTAGCGAGTATTTGTAATTTTTTACGGAGGTACAAAATTTATAGTTAATTTTCATTATAGGTTAGTGAAAATATTATTTATTCACCAAAGGCTGGAAAATTATTTTGTTGGGAAGGAATAAAACTGAGAATTTGGTTTGATGAGATAACGTGATAACATTAATACAATATTTTTGTGAAATTTGATAACAAATCGGAACTCAGAGATTTTTTGTGTACATTTAAATCGCCATTGGGGAATCAAATTAAAAACTGCCGGCGAGATAAATTCAATTAATTTATTGTGAAATATGAGCGCGGGGTTAGATATTCAAATAAATTCAACCAATTTGGAAATTGATGGAGAAATATCGGATTATTTTCGATTTAAAAACTTCTTATATTGATTTCATTATTTGCGTATTGGTATTTGGAAAACTAATCTCATCGACCAATTCCAAAAACAATAAAAGATATTTGTTTGATTTTTATTTTAATATAAAGTTTTGTCATTTTATACCACATTGTTAGTGGCCAATTTATTACCACATTTGAAAAAAAAGAGAAAGAAAATCATTTAAAATAGAAATTTGTTTTTGAGCGCGCTTTCATTTCGCAATTTAATTGCAAGTTATATTTAGCTTTACGGATTTTATCCTCAAGGCAATTTGGAACTCAAATGAATTAGTTTTTTTGAGAAATTTCGGTAATTACTCCGATGTTTTAATATTTTTGAAAATACGGCTGGTGGAAAGAAACACCAAAGTCCTCCTGTATCAGATGATCCCGAGAGCGTGATACAAAGGAAAACCAAAGTGGTTGAAAATATTACTAGAATTAAAAAATCTATTATCGAGAAGACTATTTTTTTCAACCCCTTTGAGATCGAATGCAGATTAGAAATATTAAAGGGGCATATAACTCAAGTAACGGATTTACAGTCAGAACTGGAGATTTTAAATCCAACGGATGATGACAGAGCCGAGCTTGAAGATTTGTGTGTGACCACGAAGTCTCTATTATTAAGTCTTCAGGCCAAAAATAGGAGAATGAGTGTGCCTGAAACTTCGTTCATGAAACCTCATCACTGTAGGCTTCCGAATATGCGGCTCCCTAAGTTCAGCGGAATATATGCCGAGTTTAAAAATTTTATGAGCCTGTTTGAGAATCTGGTGCACAATGATCCGACATTAACAGATATTGAAAAATTCAATCATCTGAAATCATGCTTATCCGACGAAGTTTTGGGCACAATCAAAGCTTTTCAGATTTCAGAAGATAATTATCCCAAAGCATTATCCAGTTTAAAAAAGGTTTATGACAATGAATGTTTGATTTTTTTGTGATAATATTTCGAAACTTTTCGATCCTCCCCAGATCACGAAACCTTCGGTTTCTGCTTTGCGTAGCATGATTGGCACTGTTTCTGCCATTTATGATTCGTTATTGTCCATTGGTGACGATAAAAAGATTACGAATCCCATTTTGATACATTTAGTGATGTCAAAGGTTGATCCACTCACTAAATCCAAGTGGGAAGAATAGCTTGACTTCGAAAAGCTCCCATTATGGTCTGATTGTTAGGCTGCCTTGAACAAAAGGTATCAGGTTATTTCTGCTGACGAGTCGTCTGGTTCAAGACCAAGTTCTTCGAAACATAGAAACGATTATGCGCCTAAGAAAAGTTATAAGACATCACTAACTTGTACAAAGGGTAAATCAAGACAGTCTGCTGAAAAATGTTTCTATTGTAAAGCTACGCAGCATAATATTAACAATTGCCCTTCTTTTTCCACGTTGCCGGTTCTTCAAAGATTTGACTTTATTAAAGCTGTGCCTGCGTGTATAAATTGCTTGAAAAAAGGCCATACTGTAGCGAAGTGCAATTCTCAAAAGTTTAGAGTCTGCAGTGCCTCTCACCATACATTACTACATAGATATAGTGCTAATGTTCAAGGTGCAAATTCTGACCGAAATTATTCGGCAAATTGTGCGTCAGAGCAGCCAAATACTTCCCATGCTTCGGTGAATCACTCATCATCTGATGATAATGTAATTCTTGCCACAGCGGTGGTGCAAGTGAGAAGTAGTTCGGGGAATTATATTCTGGCGAGAGCTCTTTTGGATTCCGGTTCTCAACCGAATTTGATTACCGAGGAACTTGCACAGAGACTTAGAATAAAAAGAGAAGGAAGCAGAGTAAATTTAACTGGCATTGGCGAAACTAATTCTTCTGCTACATCTAGCATCGAGATAAATGTCATGTCGAGGGTTAATTCTACTCAATTCTCGTCAAGGTTTTGGGTATTAAGTTCAATTACGAACTTTCAACTTGATCGCAGGATTTGTACAACCGATTGGAGTATTCCAAAGAATATTGAATTAGCAGATCCTTGCTTTTGTAAACCACAAAAAGTTGATTTATTAATCGGTGGTGAACTTTTCTTTGAGCTACAATGCGCTGGACAAATTAAGTCTAATCCAAGCCATCAAGTTCTTCAAAAAACTTGTCTTGGTTGGATTGTAGCTGGAAAATACAACCTGCCAAAGGGCTCTAGTTCAAATGTATGCCATGTGAGCAATGTAATAGAAAACGAGGATACTGTTGAATCAATTGTTCGTAAATTCTGGTAATTAGAAGAACTTTCTAATGAATCAACAGTAATTTATAACGAGGAACAGCAAAGCTGTGAGGAAAAATTTAATAATTCGGTACGACGTTTATCGTCAGGACGTCTTGAAGTCTCACTTCCTTTCAAATCGGATCCTAAGTCTTTAGGTACATCCTTTGATACTGCCAAACGGCGATTCCTTGCGTTAGAGCGCAGACTCTTAAACGATGAGACTATGAGAGAAATGTCACATGTCTGTTACAGACTTTCCCAAACCAAACTTTCCTCATTATTTTATTCCGCATTAATGCGTTTTGCGTTCTCAAAGCACTTCTACCAAGCTTCGTGTAGTTTTTGATGCTTCTAGTCGGACTTCTTCACGAACTTCGCTAACGATTTGCTAATGGTTGGGCCTACTATGCAAGAAGAATTATATTCGACTCTTATCCGTTTTCGATTTCATAAATTTATTATCACTGCTGATATTGAAAAAATGTATCGCCAAGTTTTGATAGGCGAAGATAATAGAAGTTTTCAACTAATCCTTTGGCGACAAAATCCATCTGATCCGCTTTAAGTATTTCGTTTAAATACGGTAACTTATGGTACTTCATCCGCACCATTTTTAGCAGTCTCATGTCTCATCCATTTAAGCGAGTTGTACAGAGAGACTTTGCCCATCCGGGCAAATGTTATACGCAGTGATTTTTATGTCGACGATTTGTTAACTGATGCCGATAGTTTTGAAGAGCTTTTAACTATTCGAGACCAGGTACTCACATATTGAGTTTAGCTGGATTTAATTTGACGAAATGGTTTTCGAATCACCCCGATTTCAACCTTTCTAATTGTAAGGTACAATTATTACATAATGATTCCGATTCGGCCAAAGCTTTAAGCATTCATTGGGTTCCGAAGAATGATTCATTTAAGTTTCATTTGGAAGATAATTTTCATGATCTGAAAGCAACAAAAAGAAACATTTTGTCGGTTTCTTCTCGGTTATTCGGTACACTCGGACTTTTATGCCCAATAATTACAAAATCCAAAATGTTGCTTCAAGAACTTTGGATTCAGAAACTTGACTGGGATGAATCAATCCCCATGCGATTAAATACTGCATGGGAGAATTTCAAAACCAATTTGTCGAAAATTGATTCAATACAAATCCCAAGATTCGTCCATACAACTTCTTCAGCAAAACTTCAAATTCATGGCATTGATGATGCCTTAATTCGGGCTTACGGGTGCTGCATCTACATAAAGAGTAGTGACACCGACGGAGTTTTCTCTTCCAAGACTTGAGTTGTGTGCAGCACACCTTTTGGCTAAATTGTGGACACGAATTAAAAACATGATAGGCTTTGAAATCGAGAGGGTAAATTTCTGGTCACATTCGGAAATCACTTTACATTGGATTAAATCGCATTCTTCAACTCTAGCAACCTTTGTTTCAAACAGAGTTGCTGAAATACAGGAATGGGCAGACCGTGTTTCTTGGCGCCATGTGCCAACAAAACAGAATTCGGCTGACATTGTCTCGAGAGGATGCGATGTAGATAATATAAGAGGCTAAATTTTGTTTAACGCTCCTTCATTTCTTCATA
Organism: Phaonia tiefii; assembly: GCA_963931995.1. Taxonomy (NCBI): domain Eukaryota; kingdom Metazoa; phylum Arthropoda; class Insecta; order Diptera; family Muscidae; genus Phaonia; species Phaonia tiefii. The sequence continues at coordinate 138,694,043 of OZ008368.1, forward strand.
AAGAAATCAGTAAATGACCTGTCAACCATCGTTTCGAGTTGACAGGGAATCAGGAGTCTTTAGAGAAAAGAAAATCTAATGTTTTCCTTGCAGTAGAGAATTCTCCGGAAGTGGAAAATTCACCAGTGGCGAAAAATTCTACTAAAGAAATTTCCCCCGAATCGCAAGAGCCTAAAGAAGGCCCGATGAACATATTTTTGACATTGGTTGAGGACCATTTTTCTTACAACAAGGCGATAAGAATTATGTGCATCGTGCTAAGATTCATTGACGTGGTGAAGAAGGGTAAAAATTTTAAATTATTGTCACCTCCTGCAAAGGAGATGAATTTGGCTTTTTATAAGTTAGTGGAAATAGTCCAGAGAGAAGAATTCTCTGAGGAGATTGCTAAATTACAGCAATTTCAGGTATTACCTTCTAATATTCAACGTCTGACACCGTTTATCCACAATTTCACAGAAGATAAGCGAAACTTTTCACTAATTAGGGTAGGTGGGAGGTTTCTAAATGCACCATTACCATATAATAAGAAATTCCCACTTTTATTACCGCGAAAAACACTCTTTATTGGACGGTATTACACGATTTGCACCTCGACAATTGTCATGCTGACACAAAAGCATTAATTGCCCTTTCACGGGAAGGCATTTGGCTTATAAATGCTCGGGAAGAGTGTAGCAAAATTGTCCGTAAATGTGTTCACTGTTACCGCTATAAACCGAAATTAATGGCCCAACGAATGGGAAATTTGTCCACCGATAGAGTGAGAGCGCTACGACCGTTTTTAATAGTTGGCGTAGACTTTTGTGGTCCCGTGAATCTTTCATTGAGAATTCGAGGTAGACCACCCGTAAAAATGTATATAGCGGTGTATGTTTGTTTCACTACCAAGGCTGTTCACTTAGAATTAGTATCCAACCTGTCAACTGATGCTTTTATTCTTTCTTTTAAAAGGTTCGCTGCCAGGAAAGGACTTCCCCGCAAGGTGTACTGCGACAAGCAATAAACTCCTCAAGGAGCTGTACGAGGCGTTCGAGAGGAGCAAAGAGGCCATCGTGTCGTACGCAGCGTCGTTCAAGGTCGACTTCAGATTCATACCGCCAAGAGCTCCGCACTTCGGAGGGCGGTGGTAAGCAGCAGTAAAACAAGCGAATCACCTACTTATAGGTGCGGTGGGCAATGCGTCGCTAATGCAAGAGGAAATGGCAACAATGCTCACAGAAGTAGAGGCGGTGCTCAACAGTCGTCCAATAGCACCGCTGTCTCCAGACCGGAACGACGGTGATGCGCTCACTCCGGCGCACCTGCTCATAGGGGAGGGTCTGCGTTCGCTGCCGCCAGAATCCGTCGGAGACGTCAAACGCAGCAATCTAACGTGCTTTAAGCGTTGGCAGGCCTGGTCGAAAGACTACGTCCTGGGGCTAGAGGACAAGGCCAAGTGGCACACCGAAGAGCCCAACCTGAGAGTCAACCAGATAGTCGTTCGCGTACTAGAAGGGGAAGACGGCAAGGTCAGAGTGGCGGAGGCATGGTCAAAAACCGGCGTTTATAAACGTCCCATAGCCAAGCTAGCACCACTTCCAGATGTTTGAAGACCTGTGGTCCTTCAATGGGGCCGGAATGTTTGGTCACGTCAACGTGGAGTTTTTTACCTAACCTGGTTTTCTCCACATCTCTACTCATCTTTTAAAATACTTACTTGGTTTTGGTGTATCTTTTTTTTTAAATAATAACTCAGTTATTAATTGCTTTTTTTTGAATTATATTGACTATTAAATTTGAATTTTACTAAACGTTGAAACTAACACTAATTGAACTAAACATAAGCATGAATTGAATTGTAAACCCTTTTTTGTTTGAGTTGCTCACAATGTTAAATGTAGCTGCAATTGCTGAAAACTGCAATAATATGAAGTTTGGTGCTTCATACTACAGAAAGTAAATACAGTTGAATTTTTCATACATACAAATAAGACGTGTTTCTTTGTACACATAGCGAATCTCAAGTCAAGCCACCATTTTAGAATAAAATTCTAAGTTGTTGAATTTTTGTAATTTTTTATTTTTTCATCCTTAAAATCCATAAAGGAATTACAAAGGTATTGGATTCAGAAATGTTTTCCTATCCCGGTCGAACATGGTATCTTCCGATTTTTGTGGCTTCAAACCCTAACAAACCGGATAAAGTTCGCCTAGTGGGGGATGCAGCAACAATAAATCGCTAAATGATTTTTTAACGAGTGGCCCTGATCTACTTACGTCACTGATGAAGATTTTATTTGAATTTCTAATTGGACAGATAGTAGTATGTAGCGATATTGCTGAACTGTTTCATCGTATCAACGTCAGAGATGAGGTCATGCACGTTCAAAGATTTTTGTGGCTCGAAAATGGACACGAAGGTAAGCCTAGTGTTTTTGTGATGAAGTCCCTAACATTTGGTATAATCTGCGCACCCTGTATTGCACATTTTGTGCGAAATAAAAATGCTGAAGAATTTCCCAGGGCAGTCAAGGCGGTGGAGTCAAATCACTATATGGATGATTTTATCGACAGTTTTCAAACTGAAGAAGAGGCCGTGGAATTGGCTACTCAGGTCAAAAAATTCATGCTGCTGGTGGTTTCCACATGAGAAATTGGGCATCAAACTCTAAGTTAGTGAGGCAAAAATTAGGCGATGGAGCGATATCTGAAAACGCATTTAGAGCCGTTGAAAAAATTCTCGGTATATATTGGGAATCCAATAATGACGTGTTTCAGTACAATTCCAGATTCCAGGTTCAAAAGAAATGTGTTCCAACTCAATGTGGTCCCAACCAAGAGAGAAGTCCCTCAGGTCCTGATGTCCATTATTGATTGATCCACTTGGGTTTGTATCCCTCTATATTATAGGCTTGAAGATTTTACTTCAAAATATATGGCGATCAGGCATAAAGTGGGACGACGAACTGGACGACGATTTATATATCACAAATCTGGATAAAATTTCTTCCGTCATCATCCAACGGTGTTATTCTGAATTATTAAAATTCACATTCAACGTGCAACTCCATACTTTCGTCGACGCTGGTGAAGAAGCTTACGATGCTGTATGCTACTTCCGTATTCAATAGAACGAAGAAGTCAACATTAGTATTGTGGTTGCGAAGTCTAAAGTCGCCCGTTGAAGCCAATATCAATTCCAAGACTGGAACTGCAAGCATCCCTAATTGGTTCCCGTCTCGCAGCAAAAATCCGAAATGCGACTCGTTTTCGATGTGCAGAAAGCTTCTACTGGTCCGATTCGAAAACGGTGTTAAAATGGTTGTCCATGGATCCAAAGAACTTCAAACCTTTCGTGATGTACAGAGTTAGTAAAATTCTCTGGTCCCATCAAAATCAAATCCAGCTGACTTTGCGACGAAAATCTGTATCCTCAATAACAGCTTGTGGTTTCAGGGACCAGAATTTCTCAAATCTGATAGAAGTGGTTGGCCAAAATGTTCCGATTTAGGAGACACCAACAAAGAAGAGGTACGAAATCATCTTGTATATATTTCGAAATCAAATAACTTCACTATGAATATTAAGCAATTTTCATGCTGGAGACGACTTTATAGAGAGAACGAGAATATGGTCCAACTTTGGTTCGGCAAAGTATCACCACCATCCGTTGGAGACGTAGTCGTCATAGTGGACGACACCCTTCCCCACAGCATTTGGCCCAAGAGTATTGTGCCCGAAGAGTACCCAGCAAAAGATGGTCAAGTACGCAGCGTCAAAGTCAGAACGGGTAGCAGTACATATGAGAGGCCCGTAGCTAAAATAGCAGTATTAGACGTCGGCAATGAGGATGACAGTAAGCTCGTAGAACCCTAATTCGTTTACGAGGGAGGGAATGTTGCCGCCGACACTATTTCACTTCAGTTAGTTTAATCAATACAAATATTAAATTTGTTTTTGCTTCAATTATATTTCAATTTCAATACTTGTTAATTTGCACAGTACTGTTTGTTACAATTTTACCAAATCCTTACTCGTTTATGTAGTCATTACTCTCTTGTTATGATCATTGGTTATTTGTTATTCCTTCGTTTCCTTTTTGTTTGTTTGCCCAATCCTTCGCGTGTACATACATACATGAGTGTATGGAAGTACGGAGCCCTTTGATACGTTGCTAACTAACGGCAGTGACTTCTTTTCTGTACAAAAGCATAACCTAAGACGGGCAACGAAGGAAAGAGGAACATCAGTTCGATTTTAAATACGAAAGCGAAAAATTGCTTTTAAGCGTTATGCGAGTATAAGCGGATGTTTAAATAATAAAAACACCAAATAAAAGCTACTGAAGAAAATTGTTTTCTTTCTTTTTCGAACTCAACACTCCGCATTTGACGTAAGGCTTTTATGCCTTTCTTAAAATCCGAGTGTAGCAAAACTTTTTCTATAGACTTCTTGTACTGTAACTTTTCGCAGCCTTTTGATGTGTAATTGCTAAATTTTCTTTTACCTTTTCATGCAAATTAGATATTCTTAGTTCATTTGGCATGACCTTGTACACCTAGTTTTGTACAACATTGTACAACCTAGCTTTTTCATTATTGGATAAGCAGATCCAGCGTAATCATATTACAGCCGAAGACACAAAAATATGGTGAACATTTGATTGCATCATGGTAATCGCTTCTTAGAATACTGGTAATTTTGGAGACATGAATATCCCATTTATCTTATTTTCCTTTTATTAAAATTCGAAGTTTAGCCAAAATCTCACGATTGGTCATTTCCGATTAATTCGCCTGTTCGCCCTGAATTTTTTAGAAATCGGTTTTCGGTTTGTTCGAAAATCAACTTTTCAAGAAACCGGTTTTCGGTTTTTTTTTTGGCAAAAATTCATGGAACCGGGGTTAATTTTTGCGTTAAATTAAATCACACATGTAGAACTTGCAATACATTAGTTTAACGACCATTCCTATACTTATTCGAGTTGGAAACTCAACATTTCACAAATGTATTTAATTAATTACGTTTATGTTCGAGCGTTAGGTCTATTTTAAATTATTTTATTCTTCAATATTTCGCTAACTATTTAATTGAAAAAATTATTGATTAAAATTAAATAAAAAAAATAATTAAATTAAAAATTAAAATAAATTTTCAACCAGTTTGAGTTTCTATTATTCGATCTTTCAATTGTTATGTTTTTAATAATTATTTGGTTCAAGATCAATAACTATTAAAAAGTAATATTTCTATGAAATCTCTTCGCAAAACCTCCATGACATGATGCTACACTGAACTGAAAAGCATCGTCACACGGATGAAAATGTTCATCACCCCAACAACTTTCGTCATCGAAAGTGAGCTAGCGTACAGTTTTATTCCCGCTGGTTGTTGCTGCAAAGAATTTCATTCATTATTGCAACGAATTTGTTTCATTGCTGCAATGAATAAGTATCGTTCTTGCAATGAAATTATTTCATTGCTGTAATGAATTTTTTTCACTACAGCAATGAAGTTGCTTCACTGCAGCAATGAATTTGTTTCATTGCTGCTATGAATTTGTTTCATTGCTGCTATGAATTTGTTTCATTGCTGCTATGAATTTGTTTCATTGCTGCTATGAACTTATTATGAATATGTTGAAGTGTGTTTGAAATTATTTATTATTATTATTTATTGTACATAAATACACTGTTAGTATTACATTGCATGTATTTTGTTAACAATTTTTTGAATTTTTGTTTCGAAAATGGTCTGAAAATATATTATATCCATTCCACTCGCCCGGAGAAAGATTATGGTAGTCAAGGGGTTGAGTGTTATTGTGGCCATTGTATTTAGGTCCTGCAATTAAAAACAAATATGAGGAATTTATTATTATGATTTCTATTTAAGATATGTACATATCTACGTATGTCTGTACTTACCATGAACATAAGCTCTACTCCCGTATGGATTTCATCACAGCAATTGATCTTTTCTTTAACATAGGTACCACATCATTGTTTCTTAAGTTATGCAATTATTGTTGTGTTGAGGGTTATGTCATTCAATTGTAGCACCACATCTCCCCGTCATTATGCCACTGATCTCTCTGTAAGGATTTTCTTCAACTGATATGCGTCACTTTCTTTGCTGTCTTTGCTTCAAACACATAAATTCACACAGTTTATTTTTCTGAATAAAATATTATTACTTTACTTAGTTGAACTAATTAGTCTGTTTTAAAAAAAATATTTAAATTATTCCGGCGGAGAAATATATCTACCACTTTCGGTTGTTGCAAATTAACTGATTTAAGATGCCTACGTGACCCAACACTCACGCTCACCATTTCCTCTTGCTGGCCTCTTTTTTACGCTCACTCATTTTTTTTACTGCTTTTCTCCCTTTATCTTCAGAAAACTCAGTTTCATTGCAATAACGAAATTGTTTCGTAAACTATAAATTGTTTCGTAAACTATAAATGTTGGCAAAAAAATAAATAAATAATAAAAATAATCAATAAAAAGTAAGAGATACACCAAATATCAATAGTTTAAATATCATGCACTTCCGTTTTTAATTGTTAACCCATTTTTCTACTTAATTCAAATTAAATAAAATTGTTGCAGGAACGAGAAGTAACAATAATATTCTTCGGAATTGACAGATTCGGACTCTAAATTTATTTCGGACGATACAAACACTAAATTTATATCAGTCGGATCGGAGACTTCATCAACGTCTAGTCTGGATAAGGCATCAGGAACTATATTCGCTGGCCCTTTCCTAAATTCAACTTCAAAGTCATAACCTTGTAACTTCAAACTCCAGCGACCAGAAAGATCACTTTGGGACATTAGCCAACGGACACTAGAGTGAAGGGTGATTATTTTGAATGGAAGACCTTCTACGTACGGACGAAACTTTTTCAGACATACAATCGCGGCGAGGCACTCTAGCTACGGTATAATTTTACTGGTTTTTGTTGAACTTTTGGGACACGTCCCAGTTGGCCACGTCTTCAAGACATCCTCAATGATAGGTGCAAGATCATACTAATTCGTTGACGACACGTAGGTGACCGTTCATAGAAATCATCGACGATATTTTCATACAAGTATCCGCAAAGTCGTGCAAGTCCTGATAAGCGACACAGTCGCTCAGATCATCGTTACCACTACATACATATAATTGTCGACAATATAAACGACGTTTGTGATATATGATCGACGACGACCAGATTATTGACAGATTTCTATGCAATTCGCCGACGATTGTTTCAACGACATTGTACTTGCCAATATCACCTACAGTGAAAAATTGTACGGATTGTATTTAAATTGCTGTAGCACATACATATACATATTTAATTTTTAATTCATTTTTCAAACAGAACACAAACAAAAAAATTTAAAGAAATAATTTAAAAAGGATGGCAAAGTAGTTTTTGTTTCCTAGGCGGGCATTCTCCTTATTTGTTGCATTTTTTATCCGCCGAAATACTATTGATCGGAGCTCCTTCACAAAATCTTCATACGATTTCCCCTCCGTTTTGGTAGCTCCTGTAAAATTAAAGAAAAGTAATTAGATATATAAAATAATAATGATTTATATTATATTTTTACTTACCAAACACTTCAATGATTTCTTATTTTTAGTCCCATTGTAATTGTAGGCCATTACGATGGTTTTGGTGAAAATTCGATGTAAATTATAAACATTTCTAAGACATTTCTAACTGCACCAAACTTAAATTAATAAAAGAGATATATTATTATTTTAATTATAACACAAAACCATTTATTTACGGTTACATACCAATTCCGTTTTGTTTTCTGTAGCTAAATCGTTTTCTAGCTTTTTCATTTTGCCCTCTGAATGTATAGGGAACAACGATTGGGTTACTTCAAACAGTCCTAAATTCCGGCGTAACAATATATTATTTTCAGCTACCATTTCGGTCATGTGATCCTGGCGGGTTGTGAGAATATTTATTTGCTCTTTGAGGGCAGTAATTTCGTTTGTTAACTGAGCCATAGTTAAATATTGATAAGAATGCGCTTATTATAGAAAGTAAAAAAATAACATTAAAATTATTAATATGAATGTTAATATTGGTAGCTGATGAATACTTAAACACAATTGTGCAAAACTGATGTTATTACAAATTGATCTTGTAGGGATTTTTATTTTTGTAGTAGTTACATTATGAAATTCTGAATAATTAATTGGTTGTTATCGAGTAAGGAATTTGGGATGCCAATATTCTACATTAGGATTTTCCTTAGATTAATGCTGAATAGCAGACCAAATCTAAGTTTCTCGGACGTTATAACTACTTCAGGATAAATAAGGTAATTTGTGGAAATGCTGCATTAGAAACGCGATTTCATTCGTGGGTTATTTCATCGGCTTTCGTGACGGAGGGCGGAGTTGCACTATTGCAGCCGTCACTTCATATAAACAGATTCGAAACATCAGCAATACAGGTCAAGATTGACAAACGTGGAAAGATTGTCGCAGGAAAAGGAATAAATTAAACTTAATCAAATAATGAAGGAGCATAATTAAATATTATATTGGGTACATCAGTTATAATTCATATAAAAGGAGTTGCCAGTTAATATCGTCACTAATTGCCGCCCTATGGCTGAATAACCGAGAATTATTAATGAGTGAAGAGTTTGGTTAATTTTATCGTAAATTGTTACTTTAATCTATTGACTGCATTGTAAACATTTTCTTTTGAACTTAAAATTTAATTTATTGGTTAAACTTAATGTCTAAGATTTCATTTTAATGACTTCACACTATTCATGAATTTCAACTTGTGTTAAGTAACTCCGAGGCAACAACATCGATGCAGCGATGGCTTCAACAATGTGAATACAAATATTATTTGAAAAGACAAAACGTTGCATAATTATATCTATTATCTACAATAGATTTCTTCTAATCTAATTCTGATTTAAATAAATGTTAATGGTTCATATGAATGGTTATATTCCTATTATTTTGTTGACGAAACATGGGGATTAGATAAAGGGAGGTTTTAGATACTACGTCTCTCTTGGTACTATATTTTCTTCAATAACTATCTCTTCTTTTAACTGAGTTATGTATCAGACTGCCAAAAAAGGTTCTGTACAGCGGCACTCGTTACAATCTTTCTTTGATTTATTTGATTGTGTTTATGTTCACGTCGAATTAGTTTGCATGCTTATCTATATATACCGTCAATGAGAGCTATACCCAATTGAATCGATTGAAGTGGCATATTAAAATAAGGTTTCATATTTAGCATTCTAATTATTCTAACCATAGTCCCTATTGATTCACTTGTGTCTGGTTTCAACAAAATTAAATTATTTGTTATGCAGTAGCTTATATTACAATTAGTGCCGTTAACTTGTGTAAGTTTTCCTTTTTTCTTTTTGTAACTAAAACTATGCTTTTCAATTATAATCGTTTTGCCCTCATACTTATTTTTAATTTGCTGTAATCTTTGATGTGTTTTTTAATTGATTTCTTCAATGACTGCAAAAAGTTGTCAAAAGAGTAGGCTGTAAAGTTGGTGAGAAGCCCCAACTCTCTCAAAATCCTGCAACAAAATTTCTGCAGCACATATGTATATCACTTTTGTAACTATATGGGCAGCAAAGCATCCTATACTCGTATGCACAGTGAATGAGAAGTGATAGTAAACGTCATCGCTTATAATATCTTTAAGCACAACTATAACCGAATATAATAAAAATTGCTAAAACTCAATAGCTTTCCATCTTTTTAAATCGTCTAATGTACCGGGTTTTCTACCAAATTTTTTCGGAATGTATCCAATAATTGACAAACATTTTTTGATAATACATATTTCCTTTTCCGTATACAGTGGTGGTCCAGTATAACGAACGCCGATATAACGAATGCCCAGTATAACGAACGCGTTTTTCTAGTCCATTAATGACTCTAAATAACGAACGGTTGAAAAATTAAGTATTCTATATAACGAATGCTCTCTTTTTCTATGCTTTGTTTTATTCTTTGTTATTTTTGTTTGTTTGCTTTGTGCACTTACACATAGAAAACATTTCATTTGCCTAATTTTTAAAAAGGGAAGTCCCCGTTTATTTACTGTGAGATTTGTTGACCACTGGTTGCGTTATTTTAAGGAGATTGCAAGAACAAGCTATTGACTTCAGTACAACAATTAAAAAAAAAACACATATTGGAGAATTTTTTTCTAAAAATAAATAATTTTGCTCATGTATGTAAATTTATTCCTTTTTTTTTAAATAAATGAATTAATATAATACGAATAGAGTTTAACTTGCTACTATGCTAATATTTATGAAAAGAAATATATATTTCCATATAACGAATTTTCGATATACCGGACGACCCTCGACATTATATCAAACGTTATACTGGACCACCACTGTAATTCATTTTTTGTACCAATAAATTTAAAATTTTTCTCATGACCCCCAGACCAATTAAATGCATTGGGTCTATTGGAAATTGACTTACCATTTGAATGCCTACGTTTTCCAAATCAGTAGCTTTCATTCGAAACATTGGGGAATGGTGGTCAGGGTAAGTTCTATTTTTGAAAATTTTGTTTGTCCTTAGTTGTTCATCACATATGAAACCCCAAATTTTAAATTTTATAACCCTATTATTATACAAAATTTCATTACAAAATAGTTCTTTCAAGTAATTTTTTATAAGATCGTGCAAAAAGGAATTGATACAGACTGGTTTTTTATTGCCACAATAAATACCAATCGGAAATACATATTCCACATTAACATTTATTATCCTTCCCAGAATGGGCCACAATCCAATTGAACTGCTTTTATAAAGTGGCAATCCATCTATACCTACATATATCGACTTCAATCATTTCTACATCATTTAATAATTTTATAACTTATTTTGTTAGTCCTAAATGGAAATAAAGACCGGGAATAACAGTACGGGTTACAATAGGACCTTTGTTAATATTGATAAGTTGTTTAGTACTTTTTGGAACTTTAATTCCATCTTCATTACGAGCTTGAAGGATATCATCACCTAACCTACTAACGTGATGTTTCAAAAATATATTTTTTAACTTTTCCCCTAAATTTTCTTCTTGCGGAACAATTTCTCTATCCTCTAAATCTTCAAAACAAATAGAGCTAACATCAACAGTATTTTCTGATATGCTATTAATATCGGTTTGCATACTGCAATTATCAAAAATAACTTTGCTTTTTGCGTGCAATTTCTCTTCGTAAAGATTATGATGATGATGACATATTCAAAATAATTATTTATACTCACCAATCAAATAAAAAATTACTTCACACTTTAAAAATTACTTTCACTTTTGTTGTTATTGACTTTTATTACTTTTGTTTTGTTTATTTCGGTGGTGCAATCGTTAGTGTGCGCGCCTCTTGTACAGGAGATTGTAGGTTCGATTCCTGCTCCGACCACCTTAAAATTTCTTTCGACGACGGTCACCTCGCTTAGTGACGGCGACACTATCGAGTACTTAGCCATGAAAAAGCTCCTCAAAATACCGTTCGGAACCGGTGTAAAACTGTAGATCCCAATCAGTGAGTATAAAACTATACAGCGCACAGCTCACTGGTTGTGAGAAGCTTTCCCCAATTCCTTCATGGGATGTAATGGGAAACCATTTATTTTTTTTATTTCTTTTGAAGACGTTTGCCATACATACATATTGTTCTTTCTTAACTAAACTTCTTGTTAGATGTGTTCGGTCTAAGACCACTTTAATGGTTAGTCGCTCAGCTTGTACACAACAAAGTGTTATGACGAATGAAAACGATTTTTGTCGCGCAGACTGTCGTCGATGTGCATTTACTAATCATCAGCTAAGTAATCTGTCTATGAATTGATTGTTCGAAGACAAACTCTTGTATTGGATCATTCTAGATTTTTTCATGAAATATGCGTCATGTCTTAAAGACATCGTTGACGAATAAATCATGTGAGACGATTTGTCCTACTGGGATAGGCCACTGGGTGTTTGTGTGAGTACACCACCTACATCTACATACACGCGACCCATCGCACTGGATGGTGAACGGACGATCAACATTTGGCTGAACCAAAACAGCCGCCGTCATTAGTGGTTATTTTAGCCTAATAAGACTACTGTTGCGGTAGTTAGATGAAATTCTACGCCTTTTTTTCCCGCTAAACCTGGAAAATTGTGGATAAATTGGCGATACCATCCAGTCATTCCGATGTATCTTCTGATTTGTCTGGTGCTTTTAGGTACTGGAAAATTCTAAATTGCCCCAACTTTAGTTTTATCGGTCCTCAAGCAACATTTTTTCGAAACTTATACATGTTAACTCATAGAATATTAAAACCTGCACGTTAACACTTATAATTTTAGAAGTTGAGAATAACCCTGATAAAAGTGTTACCAAGTTTGACTTGTTGTATGAAAAATATAAAATGTATGTCATTGCAATTATTATATTTCCACGACGCACAGAGGTTTAAAATCCATTAAAAGTGGCGATTAATTCAAAAAATGAGCTTTAACTTTCCCAACCGTATTTGGTATCGAGTGAAACTAAATAAAATTCTACATCACTAATTGCAAAACTAAAAGTTCTAAGTTGTTTACTTTATTTGCAGTGTGGCTTTAAAGTTCAATAATTATTATCATTTTTGGGCGCATTGGTTAAAAGTGAAAATTTGTATACTTCAAGTGATTATTTTTTTACTTAAGACTTCTTAAAGTGAAAGTTTTATTATGGAACCGTCTACTTCAGGTATTTGAGCATATGATAAATATTTGTTTGTTTAGATAAATGTTTTGGAAATATTGAAAAAAAAATTGCTCCAAAAATTGGGTATTTTTGATATTTGTATTGAGTTTCAATAACTTTGTGGGTGAAACTGGGAAAAACAGCTTATATGCTCTTAAAATATGAGATTTCAGCTAATAAATCCCAGAATATCTTTTTGCGTTTATTGACTTCTTAAAGTTTTTGTAAAAGAACTCCAGTTGCTAAAAATCGATGTGAAAAAACAAACAAAAAATCACGTAGTTTTTATTATGAGTAATTTCAAATTACGCGCACTCATGAAAGAAAAATAATTCCGGTTTATTTACAACGAATATAATTTTTCATATATTTTCATGCTATAATGACATCACAAGTTTGATTTTCACTCACAATATTTATTGCATAAATACTTAAAGCTGAGTCCCTATATATATCTTTTCACATTTAAACTCAGAAATCTAGACTAATGCACAAATTACTTACAAAGCTTCGTTTAAAAATCTGAGTAACATGAGAAAATTCTATATTAAACACGTAGATTGTTTTGAAAACTAAATGTGGTCACGATTCCATCTCTATTTAGTTTAGTTGTTAATTTGAACCCTACATGATAAATGATGGTCATGTACATACATGCGAACATACGAGTACCGTTGTCGGCTTGGTTTAACCCAATAAGGATCCGAATTCTCGGAGATTATTTCGAGAATGGATCCGATCTCGGTTCGTGATCGGATCAGCGAGCGGGAGAAATTCCTCTTTCGTTATCGAAACGATAATTGCGTCCGATCTCGAAACGAGATCGGATCCGATAGCAAAGTGAATTCGGACCTGATATCGAAATGGATTCGGACCCGATAGCGAAATGAATTCGGGCCCAATATCGAAATGAATTCGAACTTGATAGCGAAATGAATTCGAACTTGATAGCGAAATGAATTCGGACCCGATAGCGAAATGAATTCGGCCCCGATAGCGAAATGTGGTCGGATTTTAAATCATTACGATGGGTTCCGAAATCATTTCGATATTGATTCCGCTCTCATTTCAGAATAAAATAATCAAATTAAATTTTAAGCATTTATTTTTATATGCATTTCTGAGACTCATTCTTTGTCATTATATTTAATCTGTTTGGTAACGCGGTCTTTCGCTTATTGGAAGTATTTCTTACTTCTTACTTCCGAATAGGATCAGAGAAAACCAAATCCGATGTTCCGGACTCAAACCGGATACGAATCGGATCAGAGAAAACGAAATCCGATGTTCCCGACTCAAACCGGATCCGAGTCCGACTTTGTGCTTATTGGGAAGCTGATGATGTTCAATCTGTTAATGTATTGATAATTAATTGGTAAAAATTTAATACGTAGGGTATTTAAGATTCGGTACAGCCACGTTCATTGTTTTTTTTTTTTGTATTGACTGTGAATGTTTTGTTTAATGTGATGTTATTGTTTGAAAGTGTTGTGTGTTGGTAATTTATTCGGTACAAGGTAAAACGAATAGTATTTTGCAAATTTTAAACGACTAAAAATTTTACTAATTTCAGGTACTTGACACTTTTTTTTTCTCGCCATGAGTTATGTACATAATTTTATGAAGAATTCAGAACCTAACTCACTTCAAGGTCACTTTAATATTCTGAGATGGGAAGTAATCACACGCGTTGACCCTTCAGATATGGCAGATTTCATTTCATTTTCATTTCATACTTTATTTATTTATAATCGATAAGCCAAAATGGGCCAAACAATAAACCATGACACAGATATTCATTAACTTCAAAATACTTCAAATATATAAATTCTTATAATTAATTACAGCACTTAATAATAATCAAACATTACCAATAACAATCGCACGAAATTTATTAAACCCCCCTTTCAATAAAACCTCTCTTAGCATAAATTCTTTTACCATACAAATCCTATCATGTATGGGTCATTGGGAATTGAACTGCGTCGGAGAATACGAAAAACATCAATCATTATACGGAATAATTGCATTCCACAATCTACAAACGCGAACTACAAAAGAATTATGCATAATGAGTGAACAAAACCGGGGGCAAATTAAAAAATGAGTTCTGACGGCATCTGAAAAATTAAAATTGGATAGAAGATAACTAGGAACACCACTCTTCATTGCCCTATAAAAAAGCATTAAAAGTCTAATATTCACAAATTGACACATGATCACATGATCGCGGGGACACATGATCATGAATGTGTAGACCATAAACAAAACGTATAATTCTGTGAAAACAATATTTAATTTTATTAAAATAAGTAGAAGTTGTTCCTGAAAAAACCTCCAATTCATAAACCACAAGTGGCATTAAAATATAATGTGCTACGCGCTTTCGAATATTTAACGGGGATTTGCGTCCAATACAATAAACTCTTTTCAGCATCAAAGAAACTCTGGATATCACAAAATTTATATGGTTTTCAAAGGTTAAACGGTGGTCAATGTGAAACCCTAGAGTTTTAAAATAAGATACAAAAGTTATAGTCTCTCCATAAAAGACAAAATCAGACCTTCTGACCCCAAGACCACCAAAAAACATAATCTTGGTCTTTGAAGAATTTAAAATGAGATAGTTTGAATCACACCATGATTTTATGTTATCAAGATTTGTCCTCACATTGTTGAATAAGCTATCAGCGTCACCCAAATCAGAAGACGCAACGAGTTGTAAATCATCCGCATATACATAAATAACCCTGGGCACCATCCATGGCATTAAAAATATCATTAATGTATAGAGAAAACATCAGCGGTCCCAAGATCGATCCCTGAGGTACACCTCTAAGCAGGTTCATTAAAGTCGATACATTATCTCCCAGTTTAACAAATTGCTGACGACCCTGAAGAAATGACAGAAGGAAAACACACGAATGTCTCGAAAACATATACAGTTTAGACAGCTTCATTAATAGAATCTCGAGACAAACTGAATCAAATGCTCTTCTAAAATCAAGAGCCATTAGTTCTGTTGGTCTTTTCCGCTCCATATTACAGGGTGATGTGGCGGCGCCGTAACGCCGGCAAGGCGCAACGATCACAACAACCACTTTGGCAAGCGATACCCAAATGATTACACCATGTCATCTTTTTGAACTTTTACCATCCCTGACATCATTTATGTGTTTTTGTGGTAAAAAGCGGTTTACTTCCAAAATTTGGGACAAAAAACCCATACAGGCACATCGAAAAAATCACGCCATTTGAATAACGGAATCAGGGGTGATTTTCGTGAAAGCGTCTTACCAATATTGGCGACAAAGTTCCGCCATTACTATCGCAAATTTTAAAGCAGCCGGTTCATTCGAACGAGATACCGCCAAGAATAAAAGAAGTGCAAAGGAAAAAGTGAAGCCGAAGTGAGTAAAAATTATAGTACTATAGCGTGGTACCCACGGATAAAGATTCACCAAGCACCCAGTGGAATATAGGTCATTACTCAGTTAAATAAAAATTCCACCTAGAAATCCTCACCACGGTGGTAAGTATACTTTTCGCCATCCCAGGATGTCAGTAACCTACATTTTTCTTCGTCCAAAAAGGGGTCGCAGTCTATGACCATCATCGGGCCAAGTGCCGCAACAGAAATCAACTTACTACTACTAATTCACCAGCGACAAATTCCTGCGAAGAAGCAGCTTTAGCCACCATCAGACCTTTCGGTCACACACGATCAGCTCCTCCAGCAACACACACGACTCCAGAAACACCATCACTCAACACTCCTCAATTAGGACATGAAGTAGGGTAGTCATCAGTTTCATCAACACACCCAAAATCGTCTAATAGTCAGATCACCTCAATAGAACCACAGTCGCAGGTCATCAAGAATCAGGGTACACCCATCATCAACCATTTCAATCATCTAAAACCCTAGACCATTCAAAACTAAAACTACAAGCAACTGATCTAGCGGTAAGTCGTCTTTTTCTATCTTTTTATTGTCCTGACGACGAGGCACGGCCGAGCGATTTAGGCCAAAGGTGGCCAGTATGGCTCCATAAATCATCCGTCGAAAAGAATATCCTAAACATTCCGTAAGAACCCTAAAAGCGATCTAAACATTTCGGCGGTCTACATAAATAAGTAAAAGATTCCATGTAGTTCGCCGCAAAGGAAAAATTTCCATACCCACCATGTTAAAAATAAGTGAATATTGAATAATTCATGGAAAAAGAAGAAATCAAGTGTTAGTGTTAAGTAGAATATAAGGCCGAAAAGAGTTTTGAGTGCGCCCAAAAGTGTCCCGGTAAGCAGATAAAAGGGTTTAGAAGCCCCTAGTGAAAAGTGCTCTTTTTTCTAACGATTCGAATTTTCGTAAAATGACCCTTTAAGGGCCAACCTCAGCCACTTAGGCGAGTGTTGATGTCGGTACCGAAACTTCTCGGACGGACATTTCAGTAGAGTAAAAATTTAAAGTTCTGGTCGCGATAATAAAGAAATCATTTGATGATGCTTAAGTTATTAACACCCGTATTGAATAATTAGCAAGTTGTAATTAATGCTTTAAAAATCCACTTAAATACATTCTTTTGGGCACTCAAAATCAACGGCGGATAGAATAGTAATACTAACCCTAATGGAATAAGTAAAAATAACAATTGTTACTATATAAGATTTGAAAGTGAACTTATATGGAATCATTTTCTGAGATCAAGATCTCAGGTATATACCCACGTAAGGGTAGCGCTTCGCCCTAGGGGCATTTTAAGTTTTATTAGAACAGATAGACAACAATTAAGAATGAATTGAAAAGTTGTCTATTCAATATTTGAAGAATATTAATAAAAATTGAACAATGAGTGATTATAACGTAACGAAAAGAAATTGGTCTAAATAAGTTATGTCGGCTCAAGACTAAAAGTAAGCAAGTGGGGATAAAGAAGTAAGGCTCCCCGGGTATAATCACATTTTGGGACTCTGAAGAAGAAACAGAGTCATGGCGGAACCGCAGGGGTTTCGAGAGGGCGGGTTCCAGCTGGTATCATCACCCATCAGCTGAATTAACATGGATGAAGTAAGTGTCCCTGTCTTTGCGAACAATTTTCCCTAACAAAATCAAAACAAAACATTCTTTTTATATTTTTCTTTTGCTTTTATTAATATCTTTATTCCAGGTCGTCGTAAAGTCATCATTAGTTTGGGTTTGTTTTTTTTATTATTATTACGAAAATTAACTTCGGGCTCCGTCATTTTAAATTTTATGTCGATAACTCGTTTGTGTAAATTTTCAAGACTCAGTATGTGTTTTTTAATGATCAGTGGCAGGCTGTAGTTGTGTTGATGAGTGAAAAGATCCCCCCCGTCCGGCGAGTTCCAAGCCCGGCATACGCATGGCATACTGAGCAACTCGCTCGATCAGCACGCAAACTCTTAAAATTTTTGAATCAAAACTTGCAGCAACTGCCAAACTAGCATCGTGGTGCTCAACGTTGGGACCCCCGAGGGTTTATGTGATAAACATAAGGGAGTCACACCAACGTTGTCACTCAGTATGTTAGAGATTCTGACATAATGGCGCCCAACGTGGGGCCCGAGTTAATTTCGTAATCCGTTTTTTTGTATAGTTTAAAGTCTTTCGTTGTTTCCTACGCTTAACGTAAGTCCCGTTTGGGAGTTTGTTTTTCTCGGACGCGTTGCGACGGATAGGCCGCGCAGCAGTGAATTGCTTTTGAACACTTTGGTGTAGTTTCGTCACTTGCGATGGCTTGTTCTGGCATTTATCCAGGAACAATTGCTCCAAGTGAAGTGCTAACTTGAGTTTTCGCCATCCATATTTAAATTTAATGATAAAGTCAGTGTCTTTAAATGTTTTGTTAATTTTGTATTTAGGCAATGTGTAAGTCCCGGCGAGATTCTCAGGAACTAACCGCGTTGCGACATATTGCCGAATATACAATTAACAAGATCATCGGTTACATTCACGATATTTTCTCGCCAGTATATTAAGTGGAGCGCAAGTCCCGGCGAGATTCTCAGGATCTAACCGCGTTGCGGCGATTTACTTAATATTCAAGCGGGGAAGTTGGTGTGTTTTTTTTTCCGGTTTATTATACCATAGTTTTAGGTGGCTACGAGTATTTATTCGGCTGAATACGAAGGAAGTATTCAGGGGAGTTTGAGAAAGTGAGTCACGTATGACGGCTTTAGTTCTCATACGTTTGCCCTTTCTTTGGCTTTCAGACAACCTCCATTATACAAGTTTTGTTTTTATATTAGGTTTTGTTTGGGAAAGTGTTTGTGATGTACTTCTACCATGATTACCTGGGTAAGCTTACTCGCTTATTCCCCAACTTGCTTTAAATCTTACGTAAAGATTTAATATTCTGTAGACTTTTTATTTATTTTGAAGTCTTAATTAAAATTTTTTTTTGCGTTTGAGTTTTCGGTCTTTAGTTTATGATTTGGTTTATGATTTTCGATTTTGATTTTGATTTTGTACTGATTTTGATTTTGGGTGTTTGATCCCGCGTTATATTTTGATTTTTGGGTGTTTGATCCCGCATTATATTTTGATTTTTGGGTGTTTGATCCCGCATTGTAGTGATTTTTGATTTTTGGGTGTTTGATCCCGCATTATTTTTGATTTTGGGTGTTTGATCCCGCATTATTTTTGGTTTTTGGGTGTTTGATCCCGCATTATTTTTTTTGATTTTGGGTGTTTGATCCCGCATTGCAGTGATTTTTGATTTTTGGGTGTTTGATCCCGCATCAGTTTGAGTTTTTATTTTTTGTTATAGTAATATTTTTTTAGTTTGATTTTGTTCTTGTAGATTATTAGTAGTAGGATTTTTGGCAATTTAGGTTGCTTATCATTTTTATATTACCTTTTTGATTTCTATTACATCTTTTTGATACCAATATAAATTTTTACCATTTGGTTTTCAGCTTAATAGTATATTATCATATTCTTTTCCGTGAATTTATATTTTTTCTTTACAGGTGATAGGGTAGATTTAGTATCTATTAATTAATTTTAGGTTTGATTTTTTTTTGACATCGGCACCAGTCGATGCGCGTACCACCTTCAACGAGTAATTGGGTTTCCGAATTAACAACATTTATATTTTACCTCGTGTTCCCAGTGGGAAACTTGGTTTTGTCGCGATTTGTTTTAGCAAATCTTCGATTGGTTTTGTTTTCCTTTCTTCTTTTATTGGTTCTTTTTGATTTTTTTTTGTTTTGGTTCATTTGAGGCAAGATGCCCATCCACCATTCTCCACTTGACGGAGCTACAGATGTGACCGATTTGGCACAGATAGATGCTTCCGGCGGAGATGTGACCCAGGCAGCTAATGCAGCCACAACGAGTAGAACGCAGACGACGATTCCAGTTTCTGGATCAGCGTCAACCGCTTCAGCACCGCCGGTGGTGTCTAGTGGGACTCTACATCCTGGAGGTTTCAGTGTATCCAGGAGAGGAGATGGATCAGTCGCCCAGACGCAATCCATTGACTCACCGAGTTATAGTGTTTTGACCGCTTACAACGCTCGGACTGCACCTATGTTAGGGGCAGAGGGACCCAATAGCCAAGGTTCTGAAGAGGCGCGCCTTACCAATGAGGACGATTTAGTGAGAAGGATTTTACCGGTTATCTTGGAAGCAACCCGGCAGACATTAGCGATTGATAACAGAACATATCCCGCAGCTAGGATGCCACCGTTGACAGCAGCTCCAGTGGTTTATCAGACAACACCTCGAGAGGAGACTTCATATCTACAACCAGAGATAGCGGAATTTGCAGTGCAGCCGCCAAGTATGATGCCTGGAAGAATGCCAGCCCAGAATAGTAGAGGGTTACCGGACGATTTCACCCGATCAGGATACGTGAGGCCACAAGACCAGTCAGGCCGACATGGCGAAGTGCCAGCGGATTTTGGACAACAAGGAGTTGAGCCATCAGGGCCTAGCGATCGTTTTTGGCCTCCATACGATTCCACGCCTCCGATGGGACATTTTGATCCCAGGACAGGCGAGGAGATGAGACCGCCTGCGACATTGCGAGATACGCAGCAAACCTCCAGTTGGGGAGAACGACAGGAGTATGGAGGGCTGAGGTATAGAAGACCGGATTTGGAGAAATGGGGTATTAAATTTGATGGAACCGCTAAGACGATAAACGTACAGGAGTTTTTGTACCGCGTAAACATATCAAGACGCGACTTTAATTGTTCGGAGATTGATTTATTGAAAGGGCTACCATCCTTAATGGAGGGTCCAGCTCTGGAATTTTTCTGGAATCTTCGAAAGCTGTCACCGACACTGAGTTGGAGAGAAGTACAAGCAGCTATATTGGCGCACTTCCAGCGATATGACAACGAATTCCAGCTGCAAGTGCAGATTTTGAACAGGAGACAACAGGCCAACGAAACTTTCGAAGAATACTATAATGTCATTATGCGGCTGAAGAACCAGCAAAGCAAGCCGTATCAGGAATCCCAGCTGGTGGAAATAATGAAAGGAAACCTGAAGGCACCAGTAGCACAGCTTTTATTCCCGATTAAGGTGCACACGCTTTATGACCTCAACCGTGAAGTTCGCCGAGCAGAAACGTTGTTAGCGATGCAGAGACAGACGATGCCGTCCCGTCAGAATTATTCGGCAAGAGTACACGAAGTAGTGTTGGAAAATAATCCAGCCGACGCTGACTTAGCTGCTGAGGTAGAAGCACTGGGAATTTCTGGAAAGCTGTTGTGTTGGAATTGTCGAGCGATTGGTCACTCGTTTAGAGATTGCCCATCGACAAATAGACGAATATTTTGTTACAAGTGTGGTAAAGAAGACACGGTAACACCGAAGTGCCCTAGATGCCAGGGAAACGCAGCAAAGTACCCACCTCAGACCGGGGAGGTGCGGACAGCGGAACTTTAAGCCCAGTCACCAATAAACCGAACATTGACAACCCAGCTACGACCAAGTTAGAAGACATAAATGTTTCTAATTCTGAACCTGATTTGACCAAGCTAAACAGTACACAACCGGCCATAACGACCAAGCTTCCAGAGAAGAATATCAATAGCTTGAAGAAGAAAACAGCTGAAGATGCTGCAGCCTTGGAGAATGAAACTATAACCAGAATTCTACAGAATGGAGATCGAGTTGATGCAGAAGTAAAAATACCAGTATTAAAGGATTTGAGACCATACCATCTACGCTGGGCGGAATATCGCGAGGCGCGAGCGAGAATCTTTGGAGTGTCTGACCGAATCGAGCGAGCGAGGATAAGGTATAACAATCGCAGGCTCATACGCAGGGAGATTGCTGCGACAATGCTTTTTGAGGGCGCAGACAACAGATTCTACGCTAAAGTGGTGATAGGAGGTTTTGAAGTTGAAGGACTTGTGGACAGCGGAGCATCAGTCACTTGCTTAGGCAAGGGATGCCAAGAGCTGGTGGAACGAGCAGGACTTCAAGTTCACCGATTTGGTTCATCGGTTAAAACGGCCGATGGTAGTGCACATCGTATTCTCGGTAGAATTCGGGTGCGAATAAATTATAACAACAAGTCTGAGGAGATGAACTTCTAGTTGGTACCTACCTTAGAGCGAGCCTTGTACCTAGGGGTGGATTTTATGAGAACTTTCCGGTTGCTGACAAGCATTGAGAGTCTTTCCACTCACGGGGTAGAGCTGGCGGAGGAGGACCAGGCCCCCGAGGCGGTTAAGACCCATGTCTTGTCGCCACAACATCAGGAAGTTCTCAATTCGGTAGTCCAAAAGTTTCCCTGCTATACCAGGAAGGGTCTCGGAAGGACACAACTTGAGATGCATTCCATCGATACGAGAGATGCAGTCCCCGTTAAGGACCGGTACTATCCAGTCTCACCAGCGATTCAAACACTTTTATACGCAGAGGTGGATCGCATGTTGGACTTGGGAGTCATTGAGCCCAGTGAGAGTCCTTGGAGTCATCCAGTGACACTAGTTCGCAAAGGCCCAAGAACAGGCTTTGCTTAGATGCACGTCAGCTCAATGCTCTCACCGTAAAGGATGCGTATCCACTTCCACATATAGAACGTTTGTTGAGTCGACTTGGAGACACTTATTACATCTCGAGTGTCGATTTGAAAGACGCATTTTGGCAAATTCCTTTGGATCCGCCAGTAGAGAAAAAACAGCGTTCACGGTACCTGGAAGACCACTTTACCATTTTAAAGTGATGCCCTTCGGTCTATGCAATGCAGCTCAAAGGCTTTGCAGACTTATGGACAAAGTGATTCCTGCCGCGATCCGTGATCGCGTGTTTGTATATTTGGACGACTTATTGGTAGTATCACCGGATTTTCACACTCATATGGAGTTGTTACAGCAAGTGGCACGTTGCCTGGCTGACGCAGGACTTACCATCAATGTCCAAAAATCTAAATTTTGTTTTAAGGAGTTACGATACTTAGGCTATCTCGTGGGAGGCGGCCAAGTGAAACCTGATCCTTCTAAGGTAGAGTCTATAATGAACTATAGATTCCCGAAAACCTTGAAGCAGGTAAGAAGCTTCTTAGGCGCCACGGGTTGGTACCGGAAATTTATTTCGGACTATGCTACCATCGCGGCTCCGATATCGGATACGCTTAAGAAGAGTAAAGCGTTTGTTTTCTCCGAAGAGGCAAAATCGGCCTTCGAGGAGTTGAAAAGGGCCTTGGTAACTAGTCCCGTACTAGTTCATCCCGATTTTGCAAGAAGATTTTATATACAGTGCGATGCTTCGGATCTTGGAGTAGGAGCAGTGCTCTTTCAGCGAGACGAGAAAGAAGA
Source organism: Phaonia tiefii (assembly GCA_963931995.1). Classification (NCBI taxonomy): domain Eukaryota; kingdom Metazoa; phylum Arthropoda; class Insecta; order Diptera; family Muscidae; genus Phaonia; species Phaonia tiefii. The sequence continues at coordinate 138,717,610 of OZ008368.1, forward strand.
AGAACACCCGATTGCATATTTCTCGCGTAAGCTCACTTCAGCCCAGCGTAATTATACAGTCACCGAACGTGAATGTTTGGCAGTAGTACTGGCGATAAAAAAATTTCGGCCTTTTATAGAACTTATGCCGTTTACGGTAATCACAGACCACAGTAGTCTGAAGTGGCTAATGTCGCACCGAGATTTGAGCGGTCGTTTAGCTCGATGGAGTCTTCACCTCCAATCTTTCGATTTTATTATCGAACATCGGAAGGGGAAATTAAACGTCGTCCCAGATACCCTGTCAAGGTATGAAATGGAGGAAATAGCAGCGGAAGTGTTGAAGCTGATAGATTTGGAAGACGAAGCTTTTAAGAGTATAGGATATAAGGAATTGATGGAGACGGTAAACGAGAATGCAGACCGATTGCCTGATTTGAGAATTATCGACGGATTCGTGTACAAACGAACGATGCCCTATGATGGAGTGCCGCTTCACGAAGACTTTGCGTGGAAGATATGGGTACCAGCGGAGTTGACACACAGCATCATCCAGAAAGCACACGATCCACCTCATGCAAGCCACGGAGGCTTTTATAAGACGCTTAGAAGAATTAAGGAATATTTCTTCTGGCCCAGCATGGGTGTGCAAGTGAAAAGCTTTGTGGACGCATGCCAAGTATGCCGCGAGTCCAAAGCAGCTAATATGACGATGCGACCGCCCCTGGGCAAAGAAGTGGTGATCCAGCGACCGTTCCAGCGTGTTTATGTGGACTTTTTAGGTCCATACCCACGTTCAAAGAATGGAAACTGCTATATTTTTATAGTCTTGGATCACCTTACTAAATTTGTACTTCTGAAGGCCATGCCGAAAGCAAGTAGTAAGAGCGTGGTTCGTTTCCTGATTAGTGAAGTCTGCCACAAGTTTGGTGTTCCTGAGACCATTGTCTCCGACAATGGTAAACAATTCATCGGTAATGAGTTCAGCGATTTTGTGACGAATTTCGGTATTAAACATTTCCGAACCGCGGCTTACTCTCCACAGGCCAATGCCTCTGAGAGAGTCAACCAGTCCGTCTTGTCGGCTATACGATCGTATATGAAAGAAGACCACCGTGAGTGGGATATACACTTGTTGTCCATTGAGTGCTCATTAAGATCAGCCGTTCATAGCGCGATCGCAGTGACACCATATTTTGCGCTCTTCGGAGTAAACATGATCACCCACGGGAGCACGTATGAGCTGGCGAGAAGGTTGAAGAATTTAACCGAAATAGGCAATGAACAAGTGCCCAAGTCAGTGGCCCAGGACTTAATTCGATCTAAGATTCAGACGAGTCTTCATAAAGCTTATGAGAGAAACGAACGTACCTACAATACCCGGTGTCGACAAGTGAAGTACATCCCAGGTCAAGAAGTGTTTCGACGGAATTTCGCCCAAAGTAGCTTTAAAGACAACTTTAATGCCAAGTTGGCTCCAAAGTTTCTCAAGTGTCGAATCCTCAAACCTATAGGTAATAGTTTATACGAACTCGAAGACCTGAAGGGGAAAAGGTTAGGCGTTTTTCATGCTAAGGATATTAAGCAATAATGTTGCTTTCGTTGTTATTTTGGAACACGTCGATCTCAGGACGTGGGTTCGCGTTGCCAGCAAACCGAATAGTGCCTAATTTGTTTAAAACCGCATGAGAATCTTGGGCAGGAAAAGGCTTTGATCATATAGAAATAAATTTGGAACCCAATTGACGTCGATGGTGGTACATTAAGGTAAACTTGAGATGTCCTCTCGACTCAGTAGTGTGAGGGGTTGGCAAGTATGGCCAACGAAAGTCCCCCAGTAGACTAGGTTTCCATATGTAGTGTCCTGTACGGAGGTAAAACGAACACTCTCAAAAGGTTTTTACTTCTTTATCATTCCAGCCAGTACAATACATTTAACAACATCTGCGGCCCGTATAACAAGACCCCATTCGTAGCAATAGGTAGTTAAATAGGCAGTTGACAATGGCAAGTGGTGTGGAGTGTAGTGTGTGCCTATCGATTTTCACACCGTCAGATGATGCCGTATGCGTTACTAATTGTGGCCATCTGATGCATCGCGCATGCCACCATACATGGCGCGATCAAGTGCGCACCGACTGTCCAGTGTGCCGAAGAGCGGGTTACACTATTCAACCCGTCTGTCCTGGATTCAGTGAAGGCGAACCTATCGCTGACGTAGGCGAGCTGGTGTCTCTACGAGCGGAGGTGCAGACCCATCGAGAACAGCGAGCGGCTGATCAGGCCGAAATACGAGTTAGGTACGAAGAACTACAGGCGCAGTATGACATACATGTCATGACTCTTCGGCGGGAGCAGCAGTCCACTCACCAGCAAAATGTGGAGCTGCGCCAAGAGTTAAGTCAGCTGCGCGATCATCCGCATGAGGCTATACGGACCCTACGGGCAGAAATGCAAGCAATGAGCTCCCAGCATGAGCAGCGCAACAATACATGGGCCCAGGATTTAGCTCTGTTGAGAGCCGAAATGCAGACCGTCCGGTCGGAGAACGAGGAGTTGCGCCGAAGGATGGACGGATACCTAGAGGTGGATATCCAGGCACAACAAGCGCGTCGCCGGAACATCGTTTACGCCCGAGAGCAGCAAGCCGCCCGGAACTCGTATGAGGAAAGCGTCAACCGGCGTAAAGTTCTGGGATACGCCGATAACAAATTAACGATTCGACACCTCTCAGCTTCAGCCATAGCCGACCCACGGCGAGCAATTGAGGAGATCTATGAACGTTTACTCCTAGAATTCAGGCCTGAAGAGGTTACTATAGCTAACACCTCGCCAATGGTCCTCTACCCGGAGCAGCACCAGATTACATTGTCCTTCACAACACCGGGAGGCAAATTTGATGTGTTGAGCCGATTCACTCGTTTAAAGGAGAGCGGCAGAGCTGCCATACAGCAATTGGAAGCCCGGGACAGCGCCGTTGCAGGTCGGCTACATAAGCAGCTCGGTCTACGCACCTTCGGTCGGCGGGGCATCCGAAACATGCGCCTGGTCAATGACCAAGTAATAGTTCAGCTATCGGGAGAGCCAGGTCCCCGAGAAATTAATAATGACCATGAGCTGGACGCGTTGCTTGATCAACTCCCACAGTCATCGCGCGCAGGAACGCAGCCACCGAACTCCGGTAATTGAGCGTCGCAGCACGAGGAGTTCTTAACAACCATACGTCGAAGAGAGCTAGATCGACGTCGATAACATCAAAGGCACGAGCCCGAATGAAGAATGTGCCAAAAATCAAACCAGCACCAATGCAGTAAGTGTTAGGGTGAAGTCGATCAAGACTTTACTTCTGGATGCGTCGGTAGCTAATCCTGCGAGTGATGCTGGCAGCCTCTTCAGTAAGGCCCCTGAGTGACCAAACTCTAGTTCCCAACTAGAGGGAGGTCCAACAAGACTTTACTGATGGACGAGCCAGGATTAACTTTCAGAAGCGGTGTCGACCACCTATGAGGTAAGGCCCCCGATCAATCGAGCCCTAGCATGAACTTCATTGGGCAAAGGTTTCCCTCCCATCCCTCGACTGGAGAGTCGTCAGGATGGTAGGCTTTGTGGCGGCGCCGTAACGCCGGCAAGGCGCAACGATCACAACAACCACTTTGGCAAGCGATACCCAAATGATTACACCATGTCATCTTTTTGAACTTTTACCATCCCTGACATCATTTATGTGTTTTTGTGGTAAAAAGCGGTTTACTTCCAAAATTTGGGACAAAAAACCCATACAGGCACATCGAAAAAATCACGCCATTTGAATAACGGAATCAGGGGTGATTTTCGTGAAAGCGTCTTACCAATATTGGCGACAAAGTTCCGCCATTACTATCGCAAATTTTAAAGCAGCCGGTTCATTCGAACGAGATACCGCCAAGAATAAAAGAAGTGCAAAGGAAAAAGTGAAGCCGAAGTGAGTAAAAATTATAGTACTATAGCGTGGTACCCACGGATAAAGATTCACCAAGCACCCAGTGGAATATAGGTCATTACTCAGTTAAATAAAAATTCCACCTAGAAATCCTCACCACGGTGGTAAGTATACTTTTCGCCATCCCAGGATGTCAGTAACCTACATTTTTCTTCGTCCAAAAAGGGGTCGCAGTCTATGACCATCATCGGGCCAAGTGCCGCAACAGAAATCAACTTACTACTACTAATTCACCAGCCACAAATTCCTGCGAAGAAGCAGCTTTAGCCACCATCAGACCTTTCGGTCACACACGATCAGCTCCTCCAGCAACACACACGACTCCAGAAACACCATCACTCAACACTCAGTTTCATCAACACACCCAAAATCGTCTAATAGTCAGATCACCTCAATAGAACCACAGTCGCAGGTCATCAAGAATCAGGGTACACCCATCATCAACCATTTCAATCATCTAAAACCCTAGACCATTCAAAACTAAAACTACAAGCAACTGATCTAGCGGTAAGTCGTCTTTTTCTATCTTTTTATTGTCCTGACGACGAGGCACGGCCGAGCGATTTAGGCCAAAGGTGGCCAGTATGGCTCCATAAATCATCCGTCGAAAAGAATATCCTAAACATTCCGTAAGAACCCTAAAAGCGATCTAAACATTTCGGCGGTCTACATAAATAAGTAAAAGATTCCATGTAGTTCGCCGCAAAGGAAAAATTTCCATACCCACCATGTTAAAAATAAGTGAATATTGAATAATTCATGGAAAAAGAAGAAATCAAGTGTTAGTGTTAAGTAGAATATAAGGCCGAAAAGAGTTTTGAGTGCGCCCAAAAGTGTCCCGGTAAGCAGATAAAAGGGTTTAGAAGCCCCTAGTGAAAAGTGCTCTTTTTTCTAACGATTCGAATTTTCGTAAAATGACCCTTTAAGGGCCAACCTCAGCCACTTAGGCGAGTGTTGATGTCGGTACCGAAACTTCTCGGACGGACATTTCAGTAGAGTAAAAATTTAAAGTTCTGGTCGCGATAATAAAGAAATCATTTGATGATGCTTAAGTTATTAACACCCGTATTGAATAATTAGCAAGTTGTAATTAATGCTTTAAAAATCCACTTAAATACATTCTTTTGGGCACTCAAAATCAACGGCGGATAGAATAGTAATACTAACCCTAATGGAATAAGTAAAAATAACAATTGTTACTATATAAGATTTGAAAGTGAACTTATATGGAATCATTTTCTGAGATCAAGATCTCAGGTATATACCCACGTAAGGGTAGCGCTTCGCCCTAGGGGCATTTTAAGTTTTATTAGAACAGATAGACAACAATTAAGAATGAATTGAAAAGTTGTCTATTCAATATTTGAAGAATATTAATAAAAATTGAACAATGAGTGATTATAACGTAACGAAAAGAAATTGGTCTAAATAAGTTATGTCGGCTCAAGACTAAAAGTAAGCAAGTGGGGATAAAGAAGTAAGGCTCCCCGGGTATAATCACATTTTGGGACTCTGAAGAAGAAACAGAGTCATGGCGGAACCGCAGGGGTTTCGAGAGGGCGGGTTCCAGCTGGTATCATCACCCATCAGCTGAATTAACATGGATGAAGTAAGTGTCCCTGTCTTTGCGAACAATTTTCCCTAACAAAATCAAAACAAAACATTCTTTTTATATTTTTCTTTTGCTTTTATTAATATCTTTATTCCAGGTCGTCGTAAAGTCATCATTAGTTTGGGTTTGTTTTTTTTATTATTATTACGAAAATTAACTTCGGGCTCCGTCATTTTAAATTTTATGTCGATAACTCGTTTGTGTAAATTTTCAAGACTCAGTATGTGTTTTTTAATGATCAGTGGCAGGCTGTAGTTGTGTTGATGAGTGAAAAGATCCGCCCCGTCCGGCGAGTTCCAAGCCCGGCATACGCATGGCATACTGAGCAAATCGCTCGATCAGCACGCAAACTCTTAAAATTTTTGAATCAAAACTTGCAGCAACTGCCAAACTAGCATCGTGGTGCTCAACGTTGGGACCCCCGAGGGTTTATGTGATAAACATAAGGGAGTCACACCAACGTTGTCACTCAGTATGTTAGAGATTCTGACAGTGATTCAGGAAGTTCCGGACAAATTTCTCCAGCGTATTCCTTGGCTCATTTTATGAAGAAAAGTCCACTAGGACCATGTCTGAAAATGCAAGGGTGCGAAATGGCAGCGGGTTCAAACTTTTCGGAATGACTGTCGGAGGGTAATAGGGTAAAGTTGCTAACTTCTGAGCCGGTGGTCGGAAAAAAACATAAGTTATCTGCCATCCGGCTGAGCAAATTGAGGTTATGTGAATTTATTTTTTCCATTTTTTTTCCGAAAGCTCTGTATCTTGGCGATTTGACTTTTTTCAATTTTTTTTTCTTCATCTCCAAAATTACCACAAATCAATCCAAATTTTTGTTAACGATTTCCATACTTAACAAGACGAGCTGTCAGAAAAAAACTTATGGAAATATGGGGTCCGTTACCTCCGTATTATAGATTTTAACTTGTTCCTGTACTTAGTATAAATCTTCCCTCTTTCAGTCGTTTTACATTCCTATGTCATAGTTACGCATAGACACAACAGTAAGCGACAACGTGGGTAGGTCACCTTTAGACTCACACTGTGAACCTTCAGGCCCCACGTTGGGCGCCATTATGTCATAGTTACAACACAGTAGGCGCCAACGTGGTTATGACACCCTTAGACTCACACTGTGAACCTTCAGGCCCCACGTTGGGCGCCATTATGTCATAGTACCCGATCGCCATATGTTTGAATATTGGGCTGAATGTGTTCATGCACCTGTTGAGCGGACGGCCTCGTATGCCATGCGGATGCCGGGCTGGTGAACTCGCCGGACTGGGGGGATCTTCCCGCTCGCCAGATACTACAACGATCGAACTCTGAGCATTGTTTACATACGAGCTTTGCACACACAAAAAGAATTCCGGACATAAAAAAAAGAAACGGAGCCCGAATAATATTATCAAGTAGTCTCACAAACAAAAAGAACACTATTATCTAGAAAACAAGAGCACGCTGTCGTGGAAGAAATTCAAATGCAAAAACACTCATTTTGCAATACATGGGCTGACTGATGTTATTGTCAGCTGGTGGTGCCCTCCCTTATGAAGCCCTCTTAGCTTCTCCGTGATACTGATACTACTTCAGTATCCCAAAAACGTACAATCGCCAAGATTACTTACCCCGAAGACCCCACTACTCCATTTCGGTCGTCTACTCGACCATATTTGCAACACGCATTATTTAAAAACGTTATAATTCCAACTTTATTTGTTGCCAACGCAACCAAAAATGCTCAAAACTTAATACTACTAAACTTAACAGTCATATAACCAATGACTTAACAAATTCAACAATAATGCCCCATGAGCGAAGCGAACCTCTTAATGGGTTAACGATTTACGAATAAACTTAATTTTTAACTTCATGCTCAACATTAGTGTTTCTCTTACTTACTAAATTACTTTACTCTATAACTTAAACACCAAGCCAAAACAACAAAACTTTATTCAAGGGATAAATAGACTCAAACATTTAGCCGAATCATACAGACTGACTACTTTCGTAAGGCCACGAAACGAACTCAAAATGGACCCGTGCCCTTACAACACGATGATTTACGAACGCCTAGGCTCCACTTCTTTAAGGTCGGCCTTCACGATCACGGAAACGAACTTAAACTAGGCCGGCCTAGACAAACGCGCACGATTTATGCGCCCAGAGGCAATTCGCATGGGCAAAATATAAATACATAATCAAAAAATACTACAATACAAACGTCAAATTAATGCCATCTGTCCAAAAAGTCAAAGTATGTGGGTACGGAAGCAGGCACAGAACGCTTTCGGGCTTAGGTTTGCTCCCTGTAGAAGTTCATTTTGTAATTATCTGATTATTTGGGCTTGACTTTGTATTACAAAACTTAATCTAACAAATTGGCCCTTTCATGGGTTACTACTAGGCGATTTCTAATCGCTTTTAATGCAAACTTCAATTCGTTTGCTAAATTCTTATTCTAAAATTATTCTGGATTTCACTCACTTTAATATTTTACAGATTTTCAAGTTTTCTTTTGTTCATCTAGATTCTAAAAATTATTACCAGACTTCATATAATTCTTCGGCTTTATTTTCCTAACGGTACTGCCACTCGTAGGCTCCAATTTAACATCATCTCTTAAAAGTAGATGGTTTTTGTTTTTTTTACAGATGTCTTTGTTTCTTTACGTTTCAGCTGTTATGTGTTTTTCATGCTTTCAGGTTTAATCGAACTTCTTTTAGATTTTAATTTAGCTTGCTCATTCCTGGTCTAAAATTTATTTAACACTCCCTACTTGAACATTGTAGACCCTCTACAGGGCTCTACACGAGCTTAATTTAGCACTTAATGGGGGTTTTGTCTTTCCGTATAAATATGAAAAAAGACGGACTTACCTAGGCCACCAAAGTGGCTTACTTGCTTATTGGATAACGCTCTTGATGATGATGATGAAGTTTATCTGCTGCTGATGATGATGAGGTTGTTTAGCAGATGCTGATGATTATGTTGCTTAGCAGCAGCTGATGATGATTATGTTGTCTAGCAGTTGCTGATGATGATTATGTTGTCTAGAAGTTGCTGATGATGATTATGGAGGAGACTATGAGCTGATAATGATGATTATGTCGAACTTAAAGGTGATTAGGACTGGTAGATGATGATGAAGATTAGCAGCTAGTGGTTAGAGATGTTTTGCGGATTTACGGCAGATACTAATGGCACTGATTGGTGGTGAAATTACGGACGAACTGGTCTATGGAAGAGGTTGCAAACGGACTGTAGTTGAGGTGTAATAATGCGATTTACGCAGAAAATTATGGACTTTTTGACCGCAGCTAAAGATGCTTTGGTTCAAGCAGTCGGCGGTGTTTGACAGCCGAGAAACTTCGAGAATTCTTATGCAAAACTTATCAAAAGGAAAAAATTATCAAACACTCGTTAAGAATCTAGCCGTTAAGGCTGCGAAAACTACACTGTAAGTGCGCAGATTTTGGACACTTTTAGCTAGTGCCAAGCGCACACGTCGCTTAAGCGACTAGGGTGACCCAATGTCCATCCGGACAAAACGCCTCCCTGAATCCCCGTCCGCCTGCGGTCACTAAATCCGATGGGTTTCGGCGGAGGGGCGAAGAACACGTCGCCGCGGCGGGATATTAAGCTCCCTAGCCGAGGTTTCGCGCAAAAATGAGCGCAAATTGCGCTTAAAATCTGATGATAGCGATTAGTGGCCAACTGGTGGATGCTCCGGGACAAAACCTGCAGAAAAACACACAATTATTACTCGGGCCGGACAGACACCGATTCTCCCTAACCTACGTTTTGGCCGGAGACAGTCGCATGCGTGGATGCGAACTTCGGGTTATCTCTACACACTTTGACCTGAAATGGCTGAAAACGGATTTATTCCTCGACGGAGTCCTGGCAAATTGCTGCCCACGGATTATTTCAACTCACTTGGTCTGTTGGTGGCGGAAACTTGAACTTTGCTTCAACTGGATCACTTAACTTGCTCGCTGGTGGTGGAAACTGGCACTTTGCTTAAAACGTTTCGAGTCGACTTACTCGCGGTTTAGGCACAAATAATTTTTGAGAAGATAAAATGGTGGTTGAAACTGGAACTGTCTCTTCTTAGCCACCAGATCAATATGAGACACCATAAAATAACCAATTAGGGAAAGTCTGGGTGAGCATAAATTGAAGTGTGTTGGACTTCCATTGTGCACCAGTTTAAGCCCTGTCCTATAACACATGCTTCTAACACAATTACTCTGAGTGTACAAATCAACAATGAAATCACCCATTATAATACTCTTGGGGTAACGGGAGACAGTTCAGCCAGAGTTTTTTCAACACTAGAAATACATCCATGTGGCAGGTAGATAAAGCAAACTAAAAGCTTTTCAAATAAATGAGATTCCAACTCTCAAAAATTCCTTCACATACACCTTCATTCATAATATGCATCACAACCTTAGATTTAAGTCTGTGCCCACATATAAACACACTCCAACTCCGCGATTAAAACTTCTATCAGTTGTGTAAACTTTATATCCGTCAATTGCAACAGCACTATCTAGAACGTAACTTCTTAGCCAGGTCTCCGCTATACCAACTACATCAAAATCACCTCCCTCAAAAATAAACCTTATTTCATCAATTTTAGTGGAATTGATATGGATACAGTTTAAATTACCATGGTCAAGTTTAACATCAGCTATCAATTCTCTGCTAATTAGAGGTCCGAGGTTGTCATTTAAATTCATCATAGTTTAAATTCTGTGTCTTCTTCGTGCAATCGTTGCGTCTTCTTCGTGCAATTGTTAAGTGCTTAAGACTAAAACTAAAACTACGACATATATTTATTTCAAGTAAGACTATTATTGAAAACAAATTAACCAAAAGAGCTTTCCTTATATTCAAACATATAAGTATACTTATATAAGTAGCTATCCAAGAAAAAAAATTATATTTCAAGTACAATTCATTATTCAAATTCATATGTAGTATGTGCGTTAAAAGATGTAGACAAAAAGCTTTGTTGAAGAAAAAGAATAATACTCAATTCATATCAAAGAAAAGTATGTACACGATAATATTACAAGCCTCCAGTACAGATTTATCTTGGTTTAATATTGAAATTTATTATTGCAAATCTCAGTTTAATTAGCAATCTAAGGAGGAAGGTCGATTATGTGAAAAGTTACTTTATAGCTCATTGACTCCAAAAGAATTTAAAGTCTTGAGTGACCCATCCTGTAAAGTCACTTTCGCCTCAGGCACATTGGTGTAATACTATAACTCGCTACACTATGGTTTTTGTTTATGAATATTGATAAATAAGAAATAATAATATTTCCTAATGTGACTTTTTTGACGTAGAATACGTCTTACCTTACGGTATAGGGAGTCATGTCGGATTGTTATTGTTGTAATCTTTATTTCATTGATTATGAGGAAACGGCGAGATAACTTTTTTTAAAATTGTTTTTGTAGGTAAATCAAGATGTTATCTTTTGTTTGATATACATTTCATATTGGTTGATATCTTCCTAATATTTAAATTTCTCAAATGAAAATTGTTTAAACACATACGCTCAAACATATGTGTGGTGTTTGGTTGAGTGTATGAGTTTGTAGCGTGAACACAAACTATGCTGCTGTTTCAGTGTGGACACAAACCTTCGGCTGTTGTTTTGATTGATGAAATATTGAAATTTCGTATATTTACTTATGTATTTAAGTGAAACAAAATGTTAAATGTGAATTTGAATTTAACATGGATATATAATTATAACAAATATAAATCAAATTGATTTGCGTCTGTTATTTATCATTTATCCTTACTCTTTTAATTTAAAAACATATTTAACCTATTTTTCCTACCATAAGCTTATGTATATTATCAAAAGTAACTATCAAATAAATAAATTCATTTGCTTATGTTAATTATCTATTATTGTTATATATGTTTTCTGTCTTATCGGATGGCGTATTCTACGTTAAACTTAATGGCCGTGTCTCTGACACAGCCTGCAGGGACAGTCCGTGGCCATTTAATTTTCAATTTCGTTTACTAATTTATCGTTTTTCTTTCAGTTACAACGAAAATTGTGAAATAAGACAATATTTTCCAAAACACAAAAAGCCCATAAAAGGTTAAAAAAAAAATGTGTAACTTAGTGTATATAAATGATGTTTTTTTATGTATTTATGAATATCCATCAATAAAAAATAACAATATTTTAAAATTACGGCATCCCTGAATTAATCGTCACTTTGCATACCGTTCAACCCACTGTGCGACGTTTCCAAAAAATTTTGATGTAAGTATAAGGGGTAGATTCTTTTTTTAACAAAATATTTAAAAAGTTTTATAAAATGTTATGGAAGTTTTTTCTTCCACAAGCAGAATTCCAAGACAATACTGGAGACAAACAACAACTAAAGCGAGAAGGATGTGAAGAGAAGAAGAAGGCAGAGGAATTGCTCGATTCACAAACATATACTTTCACCGATATTCTCTCATGACCCAATTCGCAAAAACGCCTTCGGTTATGTCTGCTTAATAATCTTTGTATTCTTTTCTGATACACTTTTTGGTACCTTTTTGTACTTTTGTGTAAACTTTATGTACTATTTGCATACACTTTATGTAATTCTGGTTACACATTTAAACGTACGTAAATACCAAAAAAAATACGTAACGCTAATTTTTTTTTTTGGTGTTTACGTACGTTTTATCACACTTAAATTATTTTTGGTAAAGTGCTGCTGGAGTGAACCTTTTTAATTGTTGATGAAATTTATGTACTTTCTGGTGCAGGTTAAGTACGTTATCGTTATGTACTTTGTGGTACATTTTCTGCACTTTTAAATGCATGATATGGTAAATAAATGTTGTATGTACAGGGTGGAGCGCGGTAATTTGCTTTTTTGCACTGCAGGCTGTGGCGGCTTATAGTGGCTGACGGGAGATTTGTATTCGCCTGCCTTTTAGGTGCCATCATGCATTGGACACGTGAGGAGAGGTCATTTTGTGTTGAAGCGTATTTTTCAAATTCGCACTCGATTATTGCGACACATTTTCACCTCAGTGGGTGTCTAAACAAACAAAATATGCGGTACTGTAGTGAAACAAACCCCAGAAAACTTCACCAGTCGACATGCTTGTTAGAGTTCATGAAAACTCCAGAAAACGTATGCAGCAGTGTGTGAATAGCGAAGGTCGACATTTACCAGATACACTATTTACAACCATGTAATTTAAAAATTACGTTACTGTTCAATATAATTAAAATATAAAATAAATTTTGCTAAGGTTCATAATTTTTATATTTCATTCCCAAATAAGCAAATTACCGGGCAAATTACCGTTTCTGGTACATTGTGGTAAAATATAAGTACTTTTCGTGAAAATTATGGCGAATAAATAAGGACACCGATCCACGTTCATCACTTGGAGCCATTTGCCCTTACATCTCTTGGATTGAGTCGAAAAACTGCCTACAAAAATGCATATAAACAAATGAACGGGACTTGCTCGGGACTGCCTGAGTTTTTTATTTTTTTTTTCGCATATGATCTCGATTTGTTTATCTTTTACGATTCTTTTTTAAATTTGGTGTTACCCCAATGTGGCATGAAAGTCCTGAACCATTGCAATCGATTTCGTTTACCGAAACATCTCTTTATCAGTACAATAATTTACTGCTATTAACCAAGCGAGAGAGTACTGCTGCAATGGCAATTCGGTATAACCACCTCATATATTACATTGTATTTTTTAGCATTTTGTTTTGAGTTTGACTTTTAAATTAACGAATTGACAAATACAAAGGAAGAATTATCTGATGAAGCCAAGTTCATTATACTCAACGTCTATGCGTTTTTTTTTCGTAACAGTTGATGTTAACTTGTATAGGATATATTTTGGCAAAATCGACTTTTCTCGACATTTATCGTTAGATTCGCGGTTTTTAAACATTCGGACACCTGTCTCAAAGTATCAATATGAGTTCTGAAATCAGAAGAGTACACCAACAAATCATCAAGATAAATGAAGACGTGTTTACGGAGTTGACTAGGAGTAGTCTTGTCCATTCGACGGCTCATTCTTTGTGCAGCGTAGCAGATTCCGAAAGGCATAACTTTAAAGTGGTACAGTGGCCGGCCAGGTACTTCAAATGCCGGTGATATGTGGTAACGGGTACGCGTCCATTTTTGTTCAGCTATACAATTTTCGGGAGTCGAGACAAAGTCTTATTTTCCTTCTTAACAAGTACCACAGGGCTCCTCGATAACTCCTAATCATAACATGCAATCTAACTCACTGTACGTTTCCTGTAGGGGGGATATTGGATAGTGTTTTATTTTGAAATGTAACGAGTCGCCAGTGTATATGAAATGTGTCTCCAAAGAGTTTGGTAAATGCCGGAAATATTTCCACAACTCGTTTCAGATCGTAATGTTCTAACGCAGTTAAATTGTGGGTATTACTATCAATACCCGTACTAAAGGTTTCGCTTTCTAAAGTTATTTCTGAAAGAAAAAGTTGAGGAGCGATATCAAACTGTTTCCACAAATTAATGTCTAAGTAAACAGATTGTTTTAAATTTGGAGATAAGTAAAAAAGTACATTCTTCGAAATATTTTTATACATAACGGGTATTTGATGAAAACTAATGACGTCTTGGTTACCATCATCGGCAGTCTTTAATGAACTAAAAATTGGATTAAAATCCAACCGCAGTTGTGCCAAAATGTCCTTACAATCTTTACCCAAAACACTAATGGAGGCTCCTGAATCGAGTAATCCCAAAACTTCTATTGAACCTACACAAAGTTTTGCGTAAGGCCTATTATCTTTTAACTCATTAATCATTGTCGATTCTATAACTCTAAAATATTCCTTCTCTTTTGAAATCTCTCTCCACAATTTTTAATCTTATTTCGTAGTTGTTTTTCGCTAAAACTTCGACTTCTTACTTTTTCGTATTTTAACATTCGCTCCCGTATGTAAAGTTGGGGATTAGAAATGGTCCCCATTTTAGGATTTCTTAAATTTTCATCAGAAGAAAACGAGGGACCCTCTTCTACTCGTTCGAATTCCAGTTGTTCTGATACTTTTTACATTGTACCGTAGTAATTTTTTTCTCACCACAACGGAAACAAAACAAATTTCGTGTCTCTGACGAGCAATGGCAGAAGGATGACCAATTTGGTCGCAATTCCAACATTTAAAATGCTTGGTACTATATACATATTTCCTTACGTTCTCTGTTTTGTTGACCTTGGTATCTAAACACAGCTACTTCTCCCTCATCTTCTACTTACTCGTCTACCATTTCTGGAATTTCTATTTCTGAAACAAGGTTCTTCTGAGCTTTAACTTGTTGTTGTCTAGTTACATATTCTTCTGCTTTTCGCGCAGAATCCCTTAAATGATCCAAACTAAATAAACAACAGTGACCTTAAAGATTTGTGATAAACGAGTATTCATGGCCAACATGTCTGTGAAAAAATCATCAAAGTTATGGCAAGTTTGAGCACTTCATAAGCAGTATTAATATGTCCTTTAAAAATGTGTGAAAACTGGCAACTACATGATCTCTTGGGCAGTTGCATATAGTTTTTAAAGAATCAACTTTAAACAAAAAATCATTTACATCTTTTGTACCATCGTAACTAATTTTCCACTTATCTATTCTCATTGCAATACCTGAAGTCGTACTTCTACCATAAACCAACTATGATATAAAGAAAATTTACTCATGAAGTGGAATGTTAACAAAGAAAACGAGTGAAGCGCGTCATTTCTATGCTCTCTCTCTTACTCTCTTTGTTGAATATTTCAATACACGAGCAGTTTTCTGATGATGTTATTGTATCTAACTATAGAAATTCCAACCATATTTAAATAAAATTACATAAAGTACGTACAAAGTATGAAATAATCAAGTTATGACGCTGGAAAGAAATTTGCCTCTACTTCACTCAGAGTTCATTGTTTGATTACGTGGCGATGTGTCGTGTGATTATTTTGGTTTAAATTATCAGGGTTTTGTGGAAGACGATACTGATTTATAATAACACGATCCGGTGGGGCCGAATTCTGATTATTAGAATTTCTGTTTAAACTCGCTATTACTGTTTGTCTCAGGTTTGAAATTTCATTAATAAACGCAGCCTGATTTATCGTTAGGACTTGTTATAATCTTGAAGTTAAATCTTCTAAAACATTCAGGCTTACAGCACCAGAAGGATTTAGCTGACCACTACCAGCTGGCAAATTATTAGCTTCGTTATCATTACCTATATTGACTGCGAATTCTACAGGTTGTAAAGGAGCAACTGAATAAATAGCTGTAGTACGTGTTCTAGTGAGGTTAGTGTCCCTCTTTCAAAGATCCACGGGTTTAACATCACAATAATAATTTAAAGACTCCCTATTTTGTATGGTCTAGGAAGAAAACTATTGAAAACGAAAAGTCTAACCGGAAAGCTAAAAGTAATTAAATGAAGTCAACTTGCATTTGACATTGACAATTTGTATAAGTTATATATGCACATATAATAGTTCCTAGATGTTGTTCGGAAAGTACCGCTTCATGATCCATCCTTACCGTATGTCCCTCGGGCTTTTATTTCCAGGACCCCTAAATGTAATGTGAATTTATTCACCTACTTTTACATCATCATCATTTTATAACGAAAACTCTATGTTGGTTTAGTTCTCCATTCTTATACAATAAGGTTTATTCACCTCATTGGAATACATCGGATTCAACAGTTTTACTTTGAGTGATTATAAAGTGTCTAAACGCCAAGCGTTTACCCTTATATATGTAATGAATTAAAATGAATTGTAATCTAGTGTAAGTGTAGATTTAAGTACTGTACTCGTACCTCATTGTGATTGAGAACAGTTTAGCTTTAGTTTGTGAATTGTCAATTATCAACCGATTTCGGATCGCGCAGCCTTTCTTCTCTGTAAAGTGCACGAAGCACGAATCAGTTGTTCTACTGCACTTAGCCGCTACGGTTTATATCTCTTTTTTCTCTCCAGTTTTGAAGCTGCATTTTTTACATCTACACTTACACTTAATTTATATAGAAAATAAACCCCAATACGATTTATAACGTTAAAAGCTCTAACCCTTTTCAATATAAAAGCATCCAGTCGTTAAAGGTAAGAACCGTCTCCCGTTGTCCTAACTCTGCGCCACTACAAATTCTTATCTTTTCCATACATCTCACATCGTTTATACAATTGATCATATTATGAGAAATTGTATAAACGAACACTAGCTCAACCATATCTTCACCATCTCCAGCGATTGATACGGAGTTGGAACTCCATCATCAATCCCAAGTTATAATAAGTGGAACGAAGTTAAACGAAGTGGGTTTACAATTCATTACATTCATTAAGAAAGAAATCGTGATATTAGAACCTAATAGCTAAGTATGACATGACATACTGAAATTAATTACATACTAGCAATATTCATAAAAATAATCTGAGGTGTGAGATACTTGAAGTTTAATTTTCATTCAAATTATCATGACTGCTGTTTAAAGGTAGTTGAACCGAACATTTATAACTTTGAAAGTAGGGAAATTATCGAATACAACAACAATACCAAACATTGCAATACGAATAACGTTTCAAATGATAACAATTACAGTGCTTTACTTTAAACCAGAGCAAACCAGAGCCACAATTATTCTCTCACTAGTAGGTTTAGGGAGATAATAAGAGTGCAGAATTACTTAGGTTTGTTTAATAACTGGTTTATCAGTTCGCCTCTTGTGATAATTAATTTACTCTTACAGTTATGTTGTTGTTGTTCTTACATTTCCCTTTTTCTCTCTTTTCTTCTTACTATCACCATTATTGTGATATGGGATATTTCCTAATCAAGTTTATCAATACCACTTACCATTACATCGTGACAAAGCTTGAAGAAGCCTTTTCAATTTTGCTGGATGTTGGGGTTCGATGATGTAGTTCGCTGTTCAGCTTGTCTTAATTTGTTATGTTGTAATAAGTATCTCAAATCTGCAGTTGGTAGTAAACTTAAGAAATATTTAATACACTTAGAATAATTGAGGTCTAAAATATCATACATTGAATTATATTGGTTATGTAAGAGTTATTCTAACCAAAAAAAATTAGTCAAATGAGCAAATCAGTATCTATTAACTTTGATGACATTTTCCGAGAATAATGATCACTTTATAGGCTATTGATATTTTAAATGTGTAATTGAGAAAAGCAAATTAGCACTTTAACTTCTTTAATCACTTCTATAAGAATGGAAATAATTTGCATTACTTAATTATTTAAAAATTTAACTTTATGAATAGAATTTGATACGAGTACTCAATTTTAGTGTTGTGTTGCACTTTGCTTTCTGTTATTTTTTTATTTCTATTCTCTGAATAGAATATTACAGACTGTTTTTCGCCACAATTTACGTTAACGCGTTTGGGCGAATTAAAACTAGTTTAACTCTCTTCACATACACTTTCTTCCTAGATATAACTCGAGGCATATGATATTCTAATTTCTTGATATGGTAATAGCAATTTAATTGGGTTCCCGTCTACTCGTACTTATATCAAAGGAAGGCGGTTTGTGAAAGCTTCACTTTTTATTGAAATATTTGAAATTAAAACGCCGCGCTTCGAAGTATTCTCAGCAAATTACCGTACTTGATGGCTGGAGACAATGAATTTTCGTCGGAAGGAACTTCTCAATGATGGCTAGACGATGTTGCCTGTGGAGCATTTGTCCACAGCGAGTTAGGAAATTTGCGCAGCTTCACTCCTGACGGGAGGCACATCACCACCCGTATGGTATAATCTAACAGCACAGTAATTCGAAGGGGATTTATGATGCATCAATTTGAAATCCAATTCGTCTGACAAAAGTAAGCCACTTTTTACACGCGTCAAAGTACAAAATCATATTCCCTATTTAATCACATGTTAGTTTATACACTTTTATGTTAGCTGTCATCGAAATTTACCTTGGGGGTAGTTAAAGTGTTGTGTCGCAAAATTTTCGGAACTTTATAATTTGCAGTACTTCACTCATTATTAAAATATTTATCGCAAAATTTTCAAAAGTTTTAAATGTTCTCCGGTAGGCTGATAAAATGGAAAGGAAGTAACTTTGACTTTAGCTTGATGACGAAACCTTTCGCCACGAGTAAGTGTAAACAGCTGTGACTACATGGCGATGTCAATGAAAAAGTCCACTGCATGTATTAATAGCTTAACTTGGGAATGTTGATGGTAACTTCCCTCCACATACACATTTGGTGTACTATTTGATCATAGTTTTATGTCGTCAGTGAGGTACTCTATTTAACCCTTCGATTTGTGAGTGGTCTGATGTTCACGGTTGTGTGACAAGGTCCGCAGGGACCTATTTTTATTACTATGCTTTTTGTATGAAAAATTCATTTAAAATTTTTTTTGTTTTTTTTATTGTTTATAACAACCAAAATTATTTTATTTCATTTTTTTTTTCATATCATAACTTAATTAAAACTTAAGTTTTAAAAACTACTGTTGTTGAGCGTGCTCCGCGTCTCCCACGCCCTGTGCGCAGGTGTAGCAGCGACGCAGGACTGCGCTGTATTCTCCACAAACTGCATTGCTGCAGCTAAAGCAGTAGGCCCTCGTTTTCCGCTGCCGACTCAGAACGGCAAAGGCGACATTGCGGTATATTCGTCCTAGGCACAAACGACGGTGCATCGGCTTCTACCGGTCTTGATATGATCTGAAATGAACAAAAAAATAAATACATATTCTACTCTTGAATTTGAAGGTGTTCTTTCCCTGGATTGAGGGTACGTTCCTCGATATTTGGTATGGCCAATTGTTGTTTCGTTAGAAGTAACGAGACTGACCGCCGTCTGTCACTCCTTCTTATCGGCTTCATTTAGTTATAAATTGTAAAAGCGAACATGGCCAGTGGCCAGCATTTCGTCGATCGCTTGCATGTGTACGTGCCAAGCATCTGGTCCATTGTATCAACGCCGGATTTGTTGGCGTTGTAATCCAATATGGCAAACGGTTTCCGCTTCTCACTTTTCTCGTCGACACCGCAAGTGTAGTGCAGTGTAGACAGCACGTTCACAGCTTTTTTTGTGTGCATATGAGCACAGCACTATGTCCCCTTCGTTGAACCCGAACAATGTGCTGTTGATGGTGCGCTTAGGGTTCTTCTGAAATTCGCGCGGAACAAAAGTTTTGTTGCTGCGCACTGTTCCAACATAACAGAATACGCGCCAAATCCAGTGTTGTGAAGAAGTTATCCGCGTATATTGTGCGGCCTGCATCCAAATATTTTTCCACAAGTTCAAGTACTACGTTCTGACCTTGATTCACTTCACGTTCTTGGTTAGACAATTTGCCGGAATAGACTTCGAGTCGCACAAACACCATACTTTCAGACCATACTTAGCCGGCTTCAACGGAATGTATTGTGTGAAGTGGGTGCGGCCTCTATACGGGAACAACTGCTCATCAACGGCTAAGTTATACTGCAACATTTGCCAAATGTCATCGATAGCCGCAGTTTTGCTGTTAATAAGTCGCTGCTGTCGAGTATTTCCATTGACGAATAAAACTCATGACAACATACATGAACAATAAACTGCCTTACTTTTGTGTAGGCTGATATTTTAAAGGTTTAAAGGACAAAATTAAATGTAAATTGCAGACTAAAACTGTAAAACAAATCGAATACGACAATTCTGCCAGACTCGTTGGGCGCCATTTCTATTTGTGTTGCGGATTTTGTAGCTCATCAGCAGTCACTTTTCGGTTTATGGGTTACGCTCGTTGGATTGGGGAGGGTATTTGACCTTGCTAGACCTACACTACAACACGAAAGATAAAGGATCTTTCTATTTTCAAGACTTGACTTGCGATTGCAAACAAACTTATCATATTTAACCGAGGTATTGTAAAATTTTAAAAGTTATCCTACCTGAGATATTGTACTAGTGACTGATGTAGTTTTCACTCTTGAACACTTTTAGTTTTAAAATCCCACCCGAATCTATCACTTGAAATATTAGTTACATAGTTTAATATTTCCCCTATATTTTATTAAAAGCTAATAATTACTTAATTGTCCGTGTTTTTCGCTTACGTTTCAACATTCCCAGTTAATTCTTTATTTTACTCGAACTTATACACCTCTACTTACAAAAGCTAAAAAAATTATTTTCATTTAACAAAATCATTTCAGCGTGAACGTTATTCCTAAGTAACTAATCACCAATTTATTAACAATTCAATTTCGTTATTTAAATTGACTTTATATCATTGATAATTATGCACAACAGTGAATCCTATACTGAATTGTATACACGCTGAAAAATAACGGCCTCTCTAACATATTCTCCCAAACATATTCTGCAGGAACCATGTATATGTTTGGAACCCACTTCAAACATTAATATGTTTGCAAGTCCCAAACTCTCTTGTGTTTAAATGTAAACAGTATAATATTAACTGGCAAACATGTATTATTTTACGTGGAAACATATGCGTTCTTTATCCCAAATATCCATATACTTGCGTGGAAGCATTCGACTGTTTCCCCCAAACCTACATATTCTTACGTGGAAACATTGCGTATTACCTCCCAAACATAATAATATTTAGGAACGAATTATTCTCTAATTTCAACATATACATATGTATTATTTATTGTAATTAATTTTATCAATATAAATTCACATTTATAAATAATTAATACAAAAAATTAAAAGATTTAAAACGCCCCTTTTTACGTTTACTTGCATGGAATGCATTATTTGTTATTTTTCATGAAATGGGTTTCTGCTGTCCTTTTGCCTCTCCTTTCCCTGTTATCTCAAACGTTTGTGAAGATTTTTTCTGAAGGTTTGAGTTATACGTTGGTTATCACTTTGCGTTGGTACACAAACAAATCTACTCCATTCAAGCCAAGCGTTTATTAAGTACTTGTATTTTCTTTATTATATTTCACAAATAGTCCACCGTAAAGGCTCGGACAGACAAAGGGCTTCGCGTTGTTACCCTTTCCAGTTTCTTTCCTCAAAATCTTTTACCACTTTGGTAGCACACATACGTATATACGAAACACATAAAGAAAAACCAAAGCAATATACACAAAACCCAAAGCAACATCACCCTGGCTATGACATTAAGATTGTACTAGGAGATTTTAATGCTAAAGTAGGCATGGAGAATGTGTTTCATCCAACTATTGGTAATTTCAGTCTACATGTTGACAGTTTCGACAACAGTATGAGACTGATTGACTTTGCCGCGGCAAAAAAATGGTCATTAGTGGTACAATATCCCAAGTGTACTATATCCCATATTTAAAAAAGGTGACCCAAGTATCTGTGCCAACTACCGTGGAATAAGCCTTTTATCCATAGCATATAAGGTTCTATCAAGTATAATGTGCGAAAGACTAAAACCAATTATCGCTGACCTGATTGGACCATACCGGTGCGGCTTTAGGGCTGGAAAATCGACAACCAACCAGACTTTTTACGCTACACCAAATCTTGGAGAAGACCCACGAAAAACAAATCGATACCTATCATCTATTTGTCGATTATAAGGTGGCCTGCGTTAGCCCGATGCGGGAGAAACTCCACGAAGCAATATCTGAGCTTGGTATTCCTGCAAAACTCATACGCCTTTTCCAGATGACCTTGACGAACACCAAATCCGCAGTAAAAGTCGGTAAGGATCTTACCGAACCTTACGAAACTAAGTGAGGCCTCAGGCAAGGCGACACCCTATCATGCGATCTCTTTAACACCTTAATGGAGACCATTATGAGAAAAGCTGCAGTCAACATGGATAAAACCATCAGCAGCAAAAGTCACATGCTGCTCGCGTATGCTGATGATATAGATACCATTGGGCGCAAAATTAGAGAAGTTACTGCGGTGTTTTCGAGAATTGAGAAGGAGTCAGCAAAAGTGGGTCTGACAGTAAATGAAGACAAGACAAAATTAATGGTTTCAACGGGCAGGGCCTCCACGCTATTAGACCAAAGCGTGAACGTTGATAACCGTTATAATTTCGAGATAGTGAACGAATTTATATACCTCCGATCTGCCATAAACAAAAACGACAACGTCAGCCTTGAGATCTAGCGGAGAATTGTGCTTGCGAATATATGTTATTTTGGACTAAGCAAGCACTTTAGAGATAAAGCCCTCTCTCGAGTAACAAAAGTCCAACTATACCAGACTCTCATACAACCTGTCTTGCTTTATGGCGCAGACTCCTGGGTCTTATCGCAAGCAGACGAAACTTCTGTAGGACTCTTCGAGAGGAAAATACTCCGAAAAATGTATGGCCCTATAGTGCACAACGGCGAGTAGTGGCGACGCATGAACCATGACCTGTCAATCCCGACATTGAAATAGTTAAGCGGATCAAAATAACGCGATTGCACTGGCTAGGCCATTTGAGTAGAATGGATGAAGACGAACTAGCACGAAAGTTTTTCAAAACCGAACTCGAAACAAGACGAAAAATAGGAAGACCAAGACTCCGCTGGAGGGATCAGGTTAACGAATCCCTGTGTACTATTGGTATTGCCAAATGGAGAGATAAGGTAAAAGATCGAACTGGTTGGCGAAATATGTTATCTTCGTTTTGTAAGGTCCCTGACCCCTCGTAAGTGTCAATCCACAGTTTATTTCTGTTAAATCGCATATCGTTATTTACGATAGTGCGTCGGCAATGCTATTTTCCGTGCGCCTGATATACTCTATCGTAACATCATATTCTTTAAGGTCTAATCTCATGAGAGTCAATTTCGAACTAGTATTTTTCATAGAGAATAGGTAGACAAGTGGGCGATGGTCTGTTCTGGCCAAAAATTGTTTACCATATATGTATGGTCTAAAGTATCCAATGAATTACGGTGAGCTCTTGCTCAATTGCCAACTTATTAGTTCCACCTTTAGTTTATGTACTCGTGCTCTTGACTGAGTACTGCTCCGCAAGCTTGCTTGCTTGCATCTGTAGTAATACAGAATGGTTTTTCAAAATCTGGATAATGTAGGATGGTTGGACTCATCAATGCCTGTTTTAAATAATCGAGTGGACATTTTTTCTCGTCAACCTAGATATATGACGTGAGTAATTAGCAAAATTACGTATATATCTTCTGTAATATTTACAGAACGCATCGAATCTTCTTGCTCCATCAGCATCATCTGGGACGGGATAGTCACTGATAGCTGCGCATTTACCGTCATCGGGCAGAATTCCCTTGTTGGTACATTTATGATCGAAGACAGTTACCTCGTGTATAAAAAATGAGCACTTGTCGGAATGTAGCTTCCGATTATGTTTTCGACACAATTCGATCACATCTGTCAAATTCTTCCCATTCTACTAAATCATTCATCCCAGCACTACTGAATCATCCATACACAAAAATGCTTAAGATGGCGTCAAGTCAGAGATCGCAAGTGTCAATGACTTATGAGGCACTAATTGTAGTCACACGTGGATGGTTCAACAATGCCATCCTCTACAAGTTTAATTGCCTGCCTTTCCACTTCTTCCTTATGAGCATATGGTATACGGTTGTTTTGTTTTATATATCTCGGTGTCTGATAATTTAACCTTAAACGCTGTTTGTAAAAATTGTGCACAATAATTTGCTCTGATGCTTATCCGAGTATATCATTATAATCCGAACAGAGTGCTTTTAGCTGGTCACTAAACATTTCCGGAAAATTTTTCGACAGGCTGCCCAAAATTTCCGTTGTTCTTTTCCCAGAATTTTCCGCTGGCACTACTATATCATAGTCCGATATATTCTCTGTAATAATTTTATCTGGCTTAATAAATGTTTCGCAACTATTTGTGTTCAGTATTCTGACGAATACATTATTGTCTCAAACTACAGTATTTGCAATGAACACACCAGGTTGAAGTTGCTGTGTTGTGGGAAGTATTGAGGTCGCAAAACAAGCCAGTCCTTATCTGGCATAAAGTCAAGTTTACAATTGAATTCCCTTATGAAATCCATGCCGATGATTCCATCACTCGGCATTGGAAAATCGTCTAGTACAGCATGAAATCTATGTTTCGACTCGTAAATCCACTTATATACAGCCCAATGAATGGTCTGCTCCTTGACCTATTCCGCTTATGGTAGTCAAGATATATTTGTCTAGGTCCTCATTACCCACATTTGAAAATTTTAGGAGTGATATAACCGGTCCCGTGTCGACTAGCAAACCTAGTCGTTTTGTAGTTGCATTATTAAGAAAGGTTACAAACGCATTAAGATTAAGGTTGGGCTTGTATACGGAATTCTCTATTGTTTTCCGCTGCTCGTATTGTTTCCCCGGTAGCCGTTATCGCTTCTATTAATGTTATTTTGGTAGTACTCCACGATTATTGGGGTTACCTCTACCTCGGTAAGCTATGTTACCGTAATATAACACAGCGTGCTGTTGACTGTAGGTTTCGGAACAATAGTTAGCGAACTTCGCCACTGCCTCGTTCAATGTGAAAAATTGTCCGGCCTGCATTATCATCCCGACCTTCTCATTTGTGGCGTTCGTTATCATTGCCTTGACCGCAGTCTTTGTAGAGTATTTTTCGGTTAGCCCGGTTCTAAACCGTCCGTAATGTACGCCGATTGGAGTGACTTAGTCAACTCCTCTACCTCTCCAATATAGGCGTTGGTGTTTTTGTTGGATTGTCTGACATTCATCAGCTTTGCTGTAATAATGTCAGTCGACTATCCTTTGACATTTTTCCTTAGGGATTCCACAACCTGTTTGAGGTTTGTCTCGTTCGCGCTCAACAGATTTACTGCGGTTCCCTTCAATTTAGTTTTCACCAAATTTATTGCTATATTGTCCGTGAAACTCTGAAGATATTCAGGTAGTTTAGAGGCAATAATCAAAAATTTGAAAGGACTGAGGTATTGTATTCTCGTGTCGAGCTTTGGGTAGGTCCTCGTGAAAGGACTGAGGTATTTCCAATTGAATACCTTTTTTGTCGATAACGTGTTGGATCCTTTCCCTAAGATCCGAATAAAAATTACTTGCTGCCGCTTTGTGTGGCACTCGTGCACGCGCACGTTCCAGGCAGTTTAAAAATATTTCGAGGTGTTTTTGTACAGTCTCGTCCTTCGTAGGCCTGTCTATGTGAAGACTTTTTTATGACCAGTCGAAAGGTTCTTTAATTTCCCTCAACTTTCCTACTATTATACTCCAATCCATTGAATTGTGAATATTCTCAGATGGATACTCAAATATACCATGTAATGAGGTCAAAAAAGTAATTAATTAGTCAAAAGAATGTGGAATCGTTAATAAATTGTCCTTGGTGGACAATTTCGCTACCTGGGAGTAGGAATTTCTCGTTTATAAACCTAATCCAGGTTTTTGGCCATAGATGCGATTCCGATGTAATTTTTTCGCAGGGACCTTTGATGCAACTGGTAAATTGTCGCAGCGGATTGCGCAGCCAAAATCGCTATTATTACCAGAAGGTAAATTTCGGGAGTTTCAACTGTTATATTTTTACCTCGTTGATCACATTTGCCGTTGGCTCCTCCAGGTTCGATTCCTTTCCAACCATTTTGGTGCATTAATTAAAAAGTTTTTAAAATCATTCCAATATCCTTATCCTCAGGTTAGTGTTAGTTTTTCTCCCTTTCAAATTAAAAAAAATATATTTATATATATGTCATACCAGTCGCTATCCGTTACCTCATGCAACGGATCTCAGAGGGTATGGCATATGTAGATCACCGTTGTCTGGTGACCAGGAAAAATCTGTCACACTGTGGGAGGGACCATAGATAATCACCCCAGTCGACAAGATTTATAAAAAAGCGTGTTAGTATTATTTAAAAAATACTACTTCTGTCATTTGGCGCGGTATTTATACAATATATTTTTCTTTTCTCTAAACAGGTATGTATTTATGCTTTATCTACTATATAGTAATATAGCCGTGTCATTAATTTATTAGTGTATTAGCGTTCAACAAAATACGGCAATCATCACTTTTTCTTTGTTTTCGTTGTATTCGGTTGACATGTCATCGTCGGAGGAAGATGATTTGCAGCATGTGCTGGAATTTTATTAAAAGAAAAAGAAGACGAGAAAAAGAAGAAAAAACTGTGGATGCAAAATTGGTTGTTGGTTAGGCATCCACTTTTGTGTTCCACAGCGCCTGTAAGCACTCATAGCGTTCAATAAAATTTAATATGAATTTTTTTTCGTCCGCGCACTTGTCCATCTCGCACAATTTTTTTCTACTAATGTGTCATGATTGACAATCATAAATGGAGACCATCAACAAAAACGCCATCAACAGAAAATATCAAAATTTTTTGATATTTCATCAATCTGGCCGACGTCGTGTACGTGTAGCCGATGAATGCCGATTACAGGCACACACTCAACCGATTGATGGAATTTGTTGAACGTCTCCAAGGCGCTTTAAAGAATGCAAAATAACGGCCGGCAACATCACGTCGCAGCGACAACGTAGTTATTTCATTCATACGTAATTTCGTGATTGAATGGAAAAGAAGTCTAGTGAACAAGTCTTCACCATTGAGTGTTTTTATAAAAGTAATAGTAAAAAGTGGTACAGTCAACGTAATTTCGTGGTCTTTAGGCCTGTTGAAGTCAGCTTTCTCCAAGTCATCGTCGCTGAAATCCCGGCAATCATTTTTCCAAAGCATTATTGGTCATTAAACAGCCGTATCTCTCAAATTTCGCAAATCAGCAGTCGTCCAGATAGCTCAGGTCATTTTTCATCAGCGCATCTGACCGTGAGTCAAATCAGACACCAGTAGAACCTAAAGAAGGGCAAGTAAACAACATCAACCCCTCCAGGAATAAATAAGGTAAGTCCGTGATTTTGTTTCACCCCGGACTTACAAGTACTCGGACGAAATTAGGTGCAAAATGAAAAGCTAATGAAATTACCTAAAGATATAAAAACAAATGCACAAAAGGCTAAATTACGAAAGAAAATAAATCCAATTGCATGTACACAGAATCGAAGTAGACCTAAGAGAAAGAAAGCTTCAAGGAAAGCATGAAATTGTTAACGAAAAACCCAAAAATTTATTAAAATAACGAAATTCACCAGCGTAAAAGTTTGAAAAGTAATACTAGTGACCATTGGAAGTCACTAGCTGGTACATAAAACCCAGATAATTAAAGTTTTTAATTACAGTCCGTCGTAGCTGGTAATCTAAGACCAGTCAGTTTAGAAATATAAGAAAAATTGCTATTGTTAAACCCTATAACGAAAATTAATGTAAATTACATATGTGAAACGATCAAGTTAAGGCATTTTGGACCAGATCGCAAAACCATTATCCTTTTTGAATCCTTTAGACGAGCCTTATCAATTTTGTGATGGCAAATGTTTAAAGAATTCAAGATGAGAACAGTTAGGATCTATTGTAAATTTTGAAAAGATTAATTAATAATAAGAAAACAAATAGGAAAAGAACGTATGTTAACAATAGTGGCGAATTTCGAGGTCTCTGTTTATGGTGATAAAGGGGCATACTAAACGCCCACAATAATTAAAATCAATTGAAACCTCATTTGACTTTCGGACAGAGACATTTTTGACAATTTTTCCTATATACATTTTTATTAATACATATATACATATGTATAAATTAAAAACTTTTATGTTACTTTTACGAATAACTTTATTTAGCAACTTCGTGCTGTTGAGTCTCTTGATAAAGATGAGCTAACTTAAAACTAATAATATAATTATGTTGTCGCCTGTTGCTCTCTGCCGACGTTGCGCTGGCCAAGGTAGTATGATTGTCGACGCTGTGTTGGTGATGACGGTGTGGTTGCAGTAATATGCGGACTCAGCGCCTCGTGTAGAGGATCATATTCGTGAACACCTGAACAGTGCGACGGTGGTAGTGCTGGTCAATTGCAGTAACACGCTGACTATGCGCCTCGTGTATAGGGTAATATTCCCAACACTTGCAATAATGACCATCCGCTTATGACGTTGGGGACGACCTCGGACCCATTAGTGACTTGATTTATTGCCATCTGAATAGACCTTGACATAGAAGCCGACGTGCGTTTTTTCAAAATGTAGTTGATAATGTAAAGGAGAACAAATATCCCGCATAATGAAAGCAAGGTGGATAGAATAATAGTGTTGTTCTGTTCAACCTTTTGTTGCAGGTGACTAATGTGGTGCAAGTTTTTTATGTTGGTGTGGTGGAGATAGGGGATACTTAGAATTTCCAGATGTTCTTTCAAATTGACCTTTCCGGCCCGTGGTATTCCTGGACTTAAAGCTACCGTCGCATTCCTGTTGCTGAAAGTTGTTTCGTTGATTTTCACCTGATCGTCAAAAAGCACTAAGTATGTGCCGCTAACAGTTAGTGGAGGCTCATCTTTTTCTTCTATTACGACGGTTTGGTCATTGATCACAATAAAGCCATCATCGATTTCGGTAACGGCTGGAAGGTTGTTAAAGGTCGTGCTACAACTCGCGTTATTGCCGGAAATAAGTTGTAGGGCACACGATGTAGAAAATGAAGCCATGCAAAATGAGGGTACTGTTTCAGTGCAATTTCTAACTGCAATTGTATGATTTCGGCACTCAGCTATAGTGGACTCTTGAAGATGTAATATTTTGTCATCGTGAGCAACAGGAAAAATTATAAGTTTCTTACATACTGACTGAGGTATAGGATATTTTATGAGAAAATATATTACATTGTTTGCCTGTATTATCTTAGTATTAGCAATTCTTACAATATCGGATATGGTAAAGTGTTCTTTCGTCGGAAACAAATCAATTTCTTTACTATCCAGGATAACTGGATTTAGCAAGCCAATCTTTGCGAGTGTGATAGAGAGCATTATATTATCAAGGTCAGCAATTATCGCCCTATTCCTTGCTAGCAATACATCAAAGAGGTGTCCGGTATCGATTTTAGCCATTTCCTCAATTGCTAAGATTTTATTCACCGTTTTCGTTAAATCTCTTATCTGCAATTGAACTTCTGTATTTATATTAATTTGTCTGTCCTGTTCATTTATAAGTAGCTGTTCTGTATTTTCCAATCTTTGAAAGTCTTCGTGATCTGGAGTTCCCGTGATATACTTCAGTATTGTTCCTAGCGTGTCGAATGCGCGCTTCTGTCTGTGGTGAACGTTTACCAACTGTAAAAGTCTGTCAATCTGATCAAGGTCCGCGATGAGTATTTTCCTCATATGTGTTTCAGGTAAAAGGTAAGATGCATTTGCCGCTTCGTCTCTAAGGACAGAATAAAGTGTTAAGTTTGTCACGTGTTTCAAGTAGCCGTATTTCTCCCAAATGATTAAGTTCCCATCATATACCGGAATGTAGTCTGCGTCGGAATAGTTCAACACTCTGGCGGTTGAGATCGCCAGTAGGCCCATAAATAATAAAAGTAACCTAAAACGAAAAGAGAAGTTGGAGAGGTCACAACGGTAAAATCATAAACTAGGACCTCAGATTGTCCTTATGGACCCTTCTCCCCTTTATAAGTACTGTTGTTCCCAAATCCTGTTCAACATTTTGTTCGATGTAAAGTGGTGTCAGCTTATTGCCCAGTCGCCTATTGGTCTTAACTAAAACTTTATCTCCTACATTGTATGTCCGATTCTGACGGTTCGAATTGTGTAGTTCCAGTTCCCTCTGCTGTGCCCCCTGAAGTCGAGAAACAATTTCCCCGTTATCGTTTACTGACCGAAACACGTCGATGGGTTTTCTTCCAGTCACTGTATGAACAGACTTGTTATATTCAATAGTAGCTAGAAGAATCAATTCCTCTGTATCATCCAAAGACCTATCATACAACGAGAGATTTCTGTCAGAGTGCTGTGGAATCTTTCCACCTGGCCATTTGAGGTACTATGCAGTGGTGGGGCATTTACAATATCAATAATAAAAATATTCTTCAGTGTAGACTTAACACTGTGCGAATTAAACGATTTCTCATTATCGCAATAGATAGTTGTTGTTCCCGAAAATAAATTTAACATTTGAAGGAGCAGTGGTTTTACGTCAACTATCGTTCTAGACCTTAATGACTGAACCACTGCAAATTTTGAAAACTTGTCGACACAAGTAAGAAACAGTTTTGAGTCCGTGGAGAAAATGTCAATGTGAAGAATTTCTCCACAAAACGTTGGGATTGGTGTTTGTGCTATCAGATGTTTCCTGGGATGTCGGTCATACTTTGACCTTGAACAAATTTGGCAGTTCGCTGCTATTTCCTTAGCTTTTTTTTCCATTTTCGGAAAAAAATAATCCTCAAGAATATGTTTAACATTTTCCTGAGGGGCCCGATGAGCTCGGCTATGTTCTGCGGCAATAATTTCCTTCTGGTCATTCAGATCAGTAATATCTGTTACCAGTCTTTTCGTAAATCGAAGTTTAACCCCGGGGAAAAGTTGAACCAGACGGTGTTGAAAACGAGCCAATGTTGGCAAGTCACAATGTATCGCATTAACTACATCAGTATTTACTGCCTGTTGCAACAATGTCATAAGATCATTATCGTCCTTAAATGTTATAAGATGTCGAATTTTCGTCCCAAATAGTATAAAACATTTCTTTTCCGGAATTTCTCCCTGCTCAATTATTATCTGGTTCCGAAAACAGTTAACTGGCTTGTCTACCGACTCTATTACGTTTGATAATGATTCCTCACTATGAACAGTGTTTTCAGTTATAGTGCTAGAATCGTCACTAAGGTTGTTAATATGTTGTCTAGACAAAGCGTCCGCGACAACATTCTCCTTTCCAGGTTTATAAAAAACCTTAGCGTTACATTCATCAATGAAAGCTTTCCAATTTCTAATTTTCGCGTTCGGATTTCTGTCCGAAACCGCGAATGTTAGTGGTTGATGATCCGTAAAGATATTAAGACTCTTCACACCGTAAAGGTAATTCCGAAGGGACTTTAAAGCCCAGACAATTGCAAGAAGCTCGCGCTCATTTGTCGGATAGTGCTCCTCAGTGCTAGTAAGTGTCCGTGATATCATGGTAATGGGTTTCCCATCTTGCGATAAGACAGCGCCGATGGCATGTGACGACGCATCAGTAGTTAAGTCGAATGGTTTCCTAAAATCCGGGTAGGTTAACATTACGTCCTCTGAGACCAAGATGTTCTTTAAAGCGTTAAATGCCCGGATCTGTTCATCATCCAATACAATCTCGATTTTCTTCGATTGCGATGCAGATACACGGCCATTTTCTCCCCTAAGAATATTCGAAAGAGGCTTTGCTATTTTAGCAAAATCTTTTATAAAACATCTGTAATATCCTGCTAAGCCAAGAAATGATCTCACTCCGCGTAGTGTAGTAGGTTGTGGGAAGTTCTTCATTGTGCTTACTTTGTCTGCACATGTTTTAATTCCATTTCTAGAAACCACAAATCCAAGGTACTCTGTTTCTTGAGTGAAAAATTTAGATTTTTCCACTGAGACCTTCATATTGGCTTCAAGCAAACTTTTGAGCACTGACTCAACATCCGTTACATGCTGTTCCTCAGACTTCGAGAAAATAATAACGTCGTCTATGTAAACAAAACAGCATTTCCCTAAGTGTTCCCGTAAAACGTCGTCTATGGCTCGTTGGAAAATACTAGGGGCATTTTTCAGCCCGAAAGGTAGGCGACAGAACTCGTACTTGCCGTTCTTTATCGAGAATGCGGTTTTTTCCCTATCGCGTTCGGCTAACTCTATCTGGTGAAATCCAGCATATGAGCATATGGTATACGGTTGTTTTGTTTTATATATCTCGGTGTCTGATAATTTAACCTTAAACGCTGTTTGTAAAAATTGTGCACAATAATTTGCTCTGATGCTTATCCGAGTATATCATTATAATCCGAACAGAGTGCTTTTAGCTGGTCACTAAACATTTCCGGAAAATTTTTCGACAGGCTGCCCAAAATTTCCGTTGTTCTTTTCCCAGAATTTTCCGCTGGCACTACTATATCATAGTCCGATATATTCTCTGTAATAATTTTATCTGGCTTAATAAATGTTTCGCAACTATTTGTGTTCAGTATTCTGACGAATACATTATTGTCTCAAACTACAGTATTTGCAATGAACACACCAGGTTGAAGTTGCTGTGTTGTGGGAAGTATTGAGGTCGCAAAACAAGCCAGTCCTTATCTGGCATAAAGTCAAGTTTACAATTGAATTCCCTTATGAAATCCATGCCGATGATTCCATCACTCGGCATTGGAAAATCGTCTAGTACAGCATGAAATCTATGTTTCGACTCGTAAATCCACTTATATACAGCCCAATGAATGGTCTGCTCCTTGACCTATTCCGCTTATGGTAGTCAAGATATATTTGTCTAGGTCCTCATTACCCACATTTGAAAATTTTAGGAGTGATATAACCGGTCCCGTGTCGACTAGCAAACCTAGTCGTTTTGTAGTTGCATTATTAAGAAAGGTTACAAACGCATTAAGATTAAGGTTGGGCTTGTATACGGAATTCTCTATTGTTTTCCGCTGCTCGTATTGTTTCCCCGGTAGCCGTTATCGCTTCTATTAATGTTATTTTGGTAGTACTCCACGATTATTGGGGTTACCTCTACCTCGGTAAGCTATGTTACCGTAATATAACACAGCGTGCTGTTGACTGTAGGTTTCGGAACAATAGTTAGCGAACTTCGCCACTGCCTCGTTCAATGTGAAAAATTGTCCGGCCTGCATTATCATCCCGACCTTCTCATTTGTGGCGTTCGTTATCATTGCCTTGACCGCAGTCTTTGTAGAGTATTTTTCGGTTAGCCCGGTTCTAAACCGTCCGTAATGTACGCCGATTGGAGTGACTTAGTCAACTCCTCTACCTCTCCAATATAGGCGTTGGTGTTTTTGTTGGATTGTCTGACATTCATCAGCTTTGCTGTAATAATGTCAGTCGACTATCCTTTGACATTTTTCCTTAGGGATTCCACAACCTGTTTGAGGTTTGTCTCGTTCGCGCTCAACAGATTTACTGCGGTTCCCTTCAATTTAGTTTTCACCAAATTTATTGCTATATTGTCCGTGAAACTCTGAAGATATTCAGGTAGTTTAGAGGCAATAATCAAAAATTTGAAAGGACTGAGGTATTGTATTCTC
The DNA here is from genome assembly GCA_963931995.1 of Phaonia tiefii. Lineage (NCBI taxonomy): Eukaryota > Metazoa > Arthropoda > Insecta > Diptera > Muscidae > Phaonia > Phaonia tiefii. The sequence continues at coordinate 138,751,369 of OZ008368.1, forward strand.
GTGTCGAGCTTTGGGTAGGTCCTCGTGAAAGGACTGAGGTATTTCCAATTGAATACCTTTTTTGTCGATAACGTGTTGGATCCTTTCCCTAAGATCCGAATAAAAATTACTTGCTGCCGCTTTGTGTGGCACTCGTGCACGCGCACGTTCCAGGCAGTTTAAAAATATTTCGAGGTGTTTTTGTACAGTCTCGTCCTTCGTAGGCCTGTCTATGTGAAGACTTTTTTATGACCAGTCGAAAGGTTCTTTAATTTCCCTCAACTTTCCTACTATTATACTCCAATCCATTGAATTGTGAATATTCTCAGATGGATACTCAAATATACCATGTAATGAGGTCAAAAAAGTAATTAATTAGTCAAAAGAATGTGGAATCGTTAATAAATTGTCCTTGGTGGACAATTTCGCTACCTGGGAGTAGGAATTTCTCGTTTATAAACCTAATCCAGGTTTTTGGCCATAGATGCGATTCCGATGTAATTTTTTCGCAGGGACCTTTGATGCAACTGGTAAATTGTCGCAGCGGATTGCGCAGCCAAAATCGCTATTATTACCAGAAGGTAAATTTCGGGAGTTTCAACTGTTATATTTTTACCTCGTTGATCACATTTGCCGTTGGCTCCTCCAGGTTCGATTCCTTTCCAACCATTTTGGTGCATTAATTAAAAAGTTTTTAAAATCATTCCAATATCCTTATCCTCAGGTTAGTGTTAGTTTTTCTCCCTTTCAAATTAAAAAAAATATATTTATATATATGTCATACCAGTCGCTATCCGTTACCTCATGCAACGGATCTCAGAGGGTATGGCATATGTAGATCACCGTTGTCTGGTGACCAGGAAAAATCTGTCACACTGTGGGAGGGACCATAGATAATCACCCCAGTCGACAAGATTTATAAAAAAGCGTGTTAGTATTATTTAAAAAATACTACTTCTGTCATTTGGCGCGGTATTTATACAATATATTTTTCTTTTCTCTAAACAGGTATGTATTTATGCTTTATCTACTATATAGTAATATAGCCGTGTCATTAATTTATTAGTGTATTAGCGTTCAACAAAATACGGCAATCATCACTTTTTCTTTGTTTTCGTTGTATTCGGTTGACATGTCATCGTCGGAGGAAGATGATTTGCTTTTGGTAGCATGTGCTGGAATTTTATTAAAAGAAAAAGAAGACGAGAAAAAGAAGAAAAAACTGTGGATGCAAAATTGGTTGTTGGTTAGGCATCCACTTTTGTGTTCCACAGCGCCTGTAAGCACTCATAGCGTTCAATAAAATTTAATATGAATTTTTTTTCGTCCGCGCACTTGTCCATCTCGCACAATTTTTTTCTACTAATGTGTCATGATTGACAATCATAAATGGAGACCATCAACAAAAACGCCATCAACAGAAAATATCAAAATTTTTTGATATTTCATCAATCTGGCCGACGTCGTGTACGTGTAGCCGATGAATGCCGATTACAGGCACACACTCAACCGATTGATGGAATTTGTTGAACGTCTCCAAGGCGCTTTAAAGAATGCAAAATAACGGCCGGCAACATCACGTCGCAGCGACAACGTAGTTATTTCATTCATACGTAATTTCGTGATTGAATGGAAAAGAAGTCTAGTGAACAAGTCTTCACCATTGAGTGTTTTTATAAAAGTAATAGTAAAAAGTGGTACAGTCAACGTAATTTCGTGGTCTTTAGGCCTGTTGAAGTCAGCTTTCTCCAAGTCATCGTCGCTGAAATCCCGGCAATCATTTTTCCAAAGCATTATTGGTCATTAAACAGCCGTATCTCTCAAATTTCGCAAATCAGCAGTCGTCCAGATAGCTCAGGTCATTTTTCATCAGCGCATCTGACCGTGAGTCAAATCAGACACCAGTAGAACCTAAAGAAGGGCAAGTAAACAACATCAACCCCTCCAGGAATAAATAAGGTAAGTCCGTGATTTTGTTTCACCCCGGACTTACAAGTACTCGGACGAAATTAGGTGCAAAATGAAAAGCTAATGAAATTACCTAAAGATATAAAAACAAATGCACAAAAGGCTAAATTACGAAAGAAAATAAATCCAATTGCATGTACACAGAATCGAAGTAGACCTAAGAGAAAGAAAGCTTCAAGGAAAGCATGAAATTGTTAACGAAAAACCCAAACATTTATTAAAATAACGAAATTCACCAGCGTAAAAGTTTGAAAAGTAATCCTAGTGACCATTGGAAGTCACTAGCTGGTACATAAAACCCAGATAATTAAAGTTTTTAATTACAGTCCGTCGTAGCTGGTAATCTAAGACCAGTCAGTTTAGAAATATAAGAAAAATTGCTATTGTTAAACCCTATAACGAAAATTAATGTAAATTACATATGTGAAACGATCAAGTTAAGGCATTTTGGACCAGATCGCAAAACCATTATCCTTTTTGAATCCTTTAGACGAGCCTTATCAATTTTGTGATGGCAAATGTTTAAAGAATTCAAGATGAGAACAGTTAGGATCTATTGTAAATTTTGAAAAGATTAATTAATAATAAGAAAACAAATAGGAAAAGAACGTATGTTAACAATAGTGGCGAATTTCGAGGTCTCTGTTTATGGTGATAAAGGGGCATACTAAACGCCCACAATAATTAAAATCAATTGAAACCTCATTTGACTTTCGGACAGAGACATTTTTGACAATTTTTCCTATATACATTTTTATTAATACATATATACATATGTATAAATTAAAAACTTTTATGTTACTTTTACGAATAACTTTATTTAGCAACTTCGTGCTGTTGAGTCTCTTGATAAAGATGAGCTAACTTAAAACTAATAATATAATTATGTTGTCGCCTGTTGCTCTCTGCCGACGTTGCGCTGGCCAAGGTAGTATGATTGTCGACACTGTGTTGGTGATGACGGTGTGGTTGCAGTAATATGCGGACTCAGCGCCTCGTGTAGAGGATCATATTCGTGAACACCTGAACAGTGCGACGGTGGTAGTGCTGGTCAATTGCAGTAACACGCTGACTATGCGCCTCGTGTATAGGGTAATATTCCCAACACTTGCAATAATGACCATCCGCTTATGACGTTGGGGACGACCTCGGACCCATTAGTGACTTGATTTATTGCCATCTGAATAGACCTTGACATAGAAGCCGACGTGCGTTTTTTCAAAATGTAGTTGATAATGTAAAGGAGAACAAATATCCCGCATAATGAAAGCAAGGTGGATAGAATAATAGTGTTGTTCTGTTCAACCTTTTGTTGCAGGTGACTAATGTGGTGCAAGTTTTTTATGTTGGTGTGGTGGAGATAGGGGATACTTAGAATTTCCAGATGTTCTTTCAAATTGACCTTTCCGGCCCGTGGTATTCCTGGACTTAAAGCTACCGTCGCATTCCTGTTGCTGAAAGTTGTTTCGTTGATTTTCACCTGATCGTCAAAAAGCACTAAGTATGTGCCGCTAACAGTTAGTGGAGGCTCATCTTTTTCTTCTATTACGACGGTTTGGTCATTGATCACAATAAAGCCATCATCGATTTCGGTAACGGCTGGAAGGTTGTTAAAGGTCGTGCTACAACTCGCGTTATTGCCGGAAATAAGTTGTAGGGCACACGATGTAGAAAATGAAGCCATGCAAAATGAGGGTACTGTTTCAGTGCAATTTCTAACTGCAATTGTATGATTTCGGCACTCAGCTATAGTGGACTCTTGAAGATGTAATATTTTGTCATCGTGAGCAACAGGAAAAATTATAAGTTTCTTACATACTGACTGAGGTATAGGATATTTTATGAGAAAATATATTACATTGTTTGCCTGTATTATCTTAGTATTAGCAATTCTTACAATATCGGATATGGTAAAGTGTTCTTTCGTCGGAAACAAATCAATTTCTTTACTATCCAGGATAACTGGATTTAGCAAGCCAATCTTTGCGAGTGTGATAGAGAGCATTATATTATCAAGGTCAGCAATTATCGCCCTATTCCTTGCTAGCAATACATCAAAGAGGTGTCCGGTATCGATTTTAGCCATTTTCTCAATTGCTAAGATTTTATTCACCGTTTTCGTTAAATCTCTTATCTGCAATTGAACTTCTGTATTTATATTAATTTGTCTGTCCTGTTCATTTATAAGTAGCTGTTCTGTATTTTCCAATCTTTGAAAGTCTTCGTGATCTGGAGTTCCCGTGATATACTTCAGTATTGTTCCTAGCGTGTCGAATGCGCGCTTCTGTCTGTGGTGAACGTTTACCAACTGTAAAAGTCTGTCAATCTGATCAAGGTCCGCGATGAGTATTTTCCTCATATGTGTTTCAGGTAAAAGGTAAGATGCATTTGCCGCTTCGTCTCTAAGGACAGAATAAAGTGTTAAGTTTGTCACGTGTTTCAAGTAGCCGTATTTCTCCCAAATGATTAAGTTCCCATCATATACCGGAATGTAGTCTGCGTCGGAATAGTTCAACACTCTGGCGGTTGAGATCGCCAGTAGGCCCATAAATAATAAAAGTAACCTAAAACGAAAAGAGAAGTTGGAGAGGTCACAACGGTAAAATCATAAACTAGGACCTCAGATTGTCCTTATGGACCCTTCTCCCCTTTATAAGTACTGTTGTTCCCAAATCCTGTTCAACATTTTGTTCGATGTAAAGTGGTGTCAGCTTATTGCCCAGTCGCCTATTGGTCTTAACTAAAACTTTATCTCCTACATTGTATGTCCGATTCTGACGGTTCGAATTGTGTAGTTCCAGTTCCCTCTGCTGTCTGAAGTCGAGAAACAATTTCCCCGTTATCGTTTACTGACCGAAACACGTCGATGGGTTTTCTTCCAGTCACTGTATGAACAGACTTGTTATATTCAATAGTAGCTAGAAGAATCAATTCCTCTGTATCATCCAAAGACCTATCATACAACGAGAGATTTCTGTCAGAGTGCTGTGGAATCTTTCCACCTGGCCATTTGAGGTACTATGCAGTGGTGGGGCATTTACAATATCAATAATAAAAATATTCTTCAGTGTAGACTTAACACTGTGCGAATTAAACGATTTCTCATTATCGCAATAGATAGTTGTTGTTCCCGAAAATAAATTTAACATTTGAAGGAGCAGTGGTTTTACGTCAACTATCGTTCTAGACCTTAATGACTGAACCACTGCAAATTTTGAAAACTTGTCGACACAAGTAAGAAACAGTTTTGAGTCCGTGGAGAAAATGTCAATGTGAAGAATTTCTCCACAAAACGTTGGGATTGGTGTTTGTGCTATCAGATGTTTCCTGGGATGTCGGTCATACTTTGACCTTGAACAAATTTGGCAGTTCGCTGCTATTTCCTTAGCTTTTTTTTCCATTTTCGGAAAAAAATAATCCTCAAGAATATGTTTAACATTTTCCTGAGGGGCCCGATGAGCTCGGCTATGTTCTGCGGCAATAATTTCCTTCTGGTCATTCAGATCAGTAATATCTGTTACCAGTCTTTTCGTAAATCGAAGTTTAACCCCGGGGAAAAGTTGAACCAGACGGTGTTGAAAACGAGCCAATGTTGGCAAGTCACAATGTATCGCATTAACTACATCAGTATTTACTGCCTGTTGCAACAATGTCATAAGATCATTATCGTCCTTAAATGTTATAAGATGTCGAATTTTCGTCCCAAATAGTATAAAACATTTCTTTTCCGGAATTTCTCCCTGCTCAATTATTATCTGGTTCCGAAAACAGTTAACTGGCTTGTCTACCGACTCTATTACGTTTGATAATGATTCCTCACTATGAACAGTGTTTTCAGTTATAGTGCTAGAATCGTCACTAAGGTTGTTAATATGTTGTCTAGACAAAGCGTCCGCGACAACATTCTCCTTTCCAGGTTTATAAAAAACCTTAGCGTTACATTCATCAATGAAAGCTTTCCAATTTCTAATTTTCGCGTTCGGATTTCTGTCCGAAACCGCGAATGTTAGTGGTTGATGATCCGTAAAGATATTAAGACTCTTCACACCGTAAAGGTAATTCCGAAGGGACTTTAAAGCCCAGACAATTGCAAGAAGCTCGCGCTCATTTGTCGGATAGTGCTCCTCAGTGCTAGTAAGTGTCCGTGATATCATGGTAATGGGCTTCCCATCTTGCGATAAGACAGCGCCGATGGCATGTGACGACGCATCAGTAGTTAAGTCGAATGGTTTCCTAAAATCCGGGTAGGTTAACATTACGTCCTCTGAGACCAAGATGTTCTTTAAAGCGTTAAATGCCCGGATCTGTTCATCATCCAATACAATCTCGATTTTCTTCGATTGCGATGCAGATACACGGCCATTTTCTCCCCTAAGAATATTCGAAAGAGGCTTTGCTATTTTAGCAAAATCTTTTATAAAACATCTGTAATATCCTGCTAAGCCAAGAAATGATCTCACTCCGCGTAGTGTAGTAGGTTGTGGGAAGTTCTTCATTGTGCTTACTTTGTCTGCACATGTTTTAATTCCATTTCTAGAAACCACAAATCCAAGGTACTCTGTTTCTTGAGTGAAAAATTTAGATTTTTCCACTGAGACCTTCATATTGGCTTCAAGCAAACTTTTGAGCACTGACTCAACATCCGTTACATGCTGTTCCTCAGACTTCGAGAAAATAATAACGTCGTCTATGTAAACAAAACAGCATTTCCCTAAGTGTTCCCGTAAAACGTCGTCTATGGCTCGTTGGAAAATACTAGGGGCATTTTTCAGCCCGAAAGGTAGGCGACAGAACTCGTACTTGCCGTTCTTTATCGAGAATGCGGTTTTTTCCCTATCGCGTTCGGCTAACTCTATCTGGTGAAATCCAGATTTAAGGTCGAGGGTAGTGAAATATTGACTACCACCTAAATTGGACAATATTTCAGCTACGTCCGGAATAGGGTACTTGTCGCTGATCGTCTTCTCGTTCAACTTTCGGAAATCGATTACTAAACGCTTTTTTTGGCATCCAGATTCGTCCAACCCTTTTTTGTCAACCACCCAGACGGGGTTGTTGTATGGAGATCTGGATGGTCTTATAATACCGTTTGCAAGCAAGCTCTGAATCTCCTTATTGACAAATTCGGCAACACCCAATGGGTACGGGTACAGTCGTGAGTACACAGGTTCCTCGTCCTCGATTCGAATTGTGGCCACTACGTTTGTATTATAGGGAAGAGCCTCATCAGGATCAGCGAAAGCTCCCTCATTCTTGTCTATCATGCAGTTAAAGTTTGGCCTAACGTTAGCGGGAACGTCATCAGTATTCAAAAATAAATGGTTAACATCTCTACAAACATTGTACAGGATATCTTCTTCACCATTGTCGTGAACTATCTTAGCTCTTCCAAGGTCAATGATTGCATTAAGACTGTTAAGCAAATCCAATCCTATTATACCGTCAAATGTTTCCAAGCCTGGGAGTATAAAGAAATCGGAAATTACACCAAAAAGCTTAAATTTACACTTTCTCTCTATTTTATTGTCACCATGGATAGATTTTACTGAGAATGGTCGCGAAACTAATCCTACTCCTCGTAGTTCTTTTAGCGGCCTAATGTAGTTTTTTGAGGCTCCCGTGTCAATTAAGAGTTTTATGGGTCTCCCTGCTATTAGTCTTGATATCCAAGGCAGCAGGGACCTACTTCTAAAAAATTAAGCTCATTTATGTCCTCATCAACCTCATTTGCAAGGTCATCGTAGACCTGCTCTTGCAATTCTCCGAAATCCTCTGAATCTCCATTCTCGTCTTGAACGTCCTGTTTTATATGGTTTAATCTCTGCCATTTTTGGTTCGCTTCAGTTCTTCCTGACTCTGCAGACCGTTTTTCCGCTCTTAATTGGTTCGTGTTGTTTCCGCCAAGCCGACCCTGGTTATCGGATTTTTCAAATCTGGGAATATTCTGCCCGTGTCGGTAATTCGGACTGTTATTAAATTTAAATTTTGACGAAGAAGGGTCAATGTCCATGGGTTCCGAAACCCTCCGTCCTGTGTTCGCACTCTGTACTTTATTGGTAATTCTGTAATGAGGGTTGTTCTCACCCCTAGATTCACCTCTTTTAGCGAAACTTGTCGCAAATAAATACGTTTGGTGATTTGCATCAACTTCTTGGGCAAGGGCTAATGCAGTTGCCATATCGTTTGGTCGAGAAGAAAACAAAATATCGCAAAGGGGTTTTTTCAATCCAGAAATAAATACCCTAAGCCCATCCTGTCTATATTTTGAATTCAGGTTCACCGTTAGGTCATGATTATCACCATGTGTCATGGTTGTCTTGTTAACTAACATAGCGACTCTTTTTTCAACTCCGTCGTAATCCGAGATCGAAAGGTCGCCCTGTCTTAATGTTGAGAGTTCCTGTTCAATAAGATATATTGGCCTTTTGTCCGAATATGTAAAGTCTAATCGAGATATTATAGCCATAAAATTTAACACGGTGTTGAATGATGATAGCACAGAATTAGCCGGTCCCACCACTTTATTCCGGATTACCAGCACCGCTTGGTAATATCTAGCAGTGCCAGCACATCCTTCGTAAATTTTGTGGGCAGCTTTGGCTGCAGCTCGCCATGAAACATATCTTTCCCGATTTCCGTCAAACTCCGGCAAAGACTTGGCAGCGTCTAAACTTTCGTTGCCTGCGCTATTTGTAATCTGTATTTCCTCGTACGTCTCAATATGACGGGACGGAGCTTCTAAAGCACCTAACCTAGTCGTCAAGTTTCTTATTTGTTCTCTTAGAAGTGTATTTTGAACGTCAATAATTGTTCGTTGACCCTGAAGGGCCGCACTTACCGCGGCATCGATGCATTGCTTGACCTGTTCGGCGTTCATTGTATCTTGGTCTGATATACTTAGATTATTAAAAATAACACTTAACTCTGTCATCAACACTCGTTTTATTATTATTTAAAAGAATCCACTTTGTTTCACAAAAGATTAAAGAATGAACACTTTACTTACATTTCAATTCTTATTTTGGTATAGAAACTGCTTATTCAATGGTTCGCCGGTTCCGCAACTGCTTCTTTAGAATCGTTCCTCAGTTGTTAACTTTGTCAGATCAGTGGTCGTACTTCGTGGCCTCTATGCAATAGACCTTCACGCTGCCCAAAGCCCTCGTTGCTTTTGGTGACTTTAATTTCACAGCTTTTTTTTGTTGAGTTTATTTACCCTAAGAGGGTTCTTTTAAATTAGAGTTTTAAAGTTATAATATCTTAATATTGCTTAAAGTTTTGTTTATTTGTTTGTTTATTGGTTCGAAGTTTTTTGTTCCAAGGTTTTAATTTTTCCAAAGCTAGCACTTTTTTTGGTAAAGTTGTTTTTGGTGACGTTAGTTCACAGTTTTTCTTCCAATTTACTTGTTTAGTTTATTTGGATTAAGAGCTCACTTTTAAATTTGAGTTTCGATGTTATAATATTATTATTTCACTTTGGGGGTTGATTTGATTTATTTGTTTCAGTTTGTTTGCTTGATTAAACTTGAGCATTCAAGTTTTTACTTTTTTCACTTTAGCACTTTCGTGCCCCACGTTGGGCGCCAATTAAAAACTTTTATGTTACTTTTACGAATAACTTTATTTAGCAACTTCGTGCTGTTGAGTCTCTTGATAAAGATGAACTAACTTAAAACTAATAATATAATTATGTTGTCGCCTGTTGCTCTCTGCCGACGTTGCGCTGGCCAAGGTAGTATGATTGTCGACGCTGTGTTGGTGATGACGGTGTGGTTGCAGTAATATGCGGACTCAGCGCCTCGTGTAGAGGATCATATTCGTGAACACCTGAACAGTGCGACGGTGGTAGTGCTGGTCAATTGCAGTAACACGCTGACTATGCGCTTCGTGTATAGGGTAATATTCCCAACACTTGCAATAATGACCATCCGCTTATGACGACGTAATAAAAGCTGAGTTTGGCGTGGGAACTGCAGCATATTATGATAACTTATACATACAATTATAACCGCTCATGCGAATTACCTCTGAGCACATAAACCCGCGCGCGTAAATCTAGGTCGGACCTAGCAAACGATACCGGGAACATTTAGAGCAGCTTGTCGTAAAACTAATCCATTCCACGGGGCCTTAATTCATAAGCCATCGGGCTGCAAGATTACGCTCAATTTTAGCAAGTTATTAATGTTCGGTGATATTAATTTCGAGCCTTAAGGGGCATATAACTTCACAACAACTCGCGTTTGTTTTAAGGGTTAGATTTCATAACTTTATCCACCTTAGGCCACCTCTTAAATAGTTCGCTTTTGCAATAGAAATAAGAAAATGTGAAATTACGAAATTGTGTTAAAGTAAATGTTTATTTTTAAGATTAAAATTTAAGAATACAACCAGTAAATACGTAAAACTAGTAAAGTTATAATCATGTTATTGCTTCCACGGGTACTGATTTCGGTCCTAGCGACTTTTGCTTTGCGTTGTTGAAGAATTTTGTTTTGCCTTTGGAGCGCATATAATTGAGTGAAAAGTTTTTATGAAAATTTTAAGTAAACGTTAAGATATAGAGATGTTGTAATAAAGTTTGATGATGTTTATGGAAATTTTTGTGTGTGTTGTTATGATGGCTTAAGCCAACGTAGATGGTAAAAAGGTAATGCGAAAGTAGGTAAGTGTTTGACAACCTATTTTCTTTGGGACTCTGAGATGAAACAGAGTCATGGTGGGGCTGTAGGGGCCTCGTGAGGGTGGGCTCAACTGACATTAACACCAGTCAGTTCATTAATTTTGGACAAATAAGTTTTGTTTCCCCTATATTCGGGCATGTATCTTTTCGGGTGATTCTCAATTAGATTTTGATGAGCACGGTTATATTTATCTTTGTGTTTATCCATCTAACTATCGAAATATCCGTTTGGGCTCCGTTATTTTATTTTTATTATGTCGTGGAATATCGTGTGCTTACGGTTCGTTTGTTTTTTTGCCTTGGTATGTATTCTTGATGTTTGCCATGTCAGATTGTGTCTATGTCATTAGGTGGAAAGATCCCCCGTCCGGCGAGTTTACCAGCCCAGGCTTAACCATGGCATACCAAGCAAGCCGCTTAATGATGTACGACAGCCGGGAAATTGACGTTAAATAAACCATAGCAATCTGGCCCGCGCATAAGAAATAATGGCGTTCCATATAGGGCCTCAGAAGTGTTGTACCCTCGTTGAGGTGACATAATGGTGCCCAATTTGATGTGTTCAGTCGGGATGCATTAAGATGGAAAACTATTTGTCCTGTACGTGGCGGTGACATTTCTTTAGGATTCTCTATCTGGATTAACTGCCGATCCAAAGTTGATGGATTTGGTGGCCCGCGACAATGAGAAACATTGTAAAATCAGTTGTAGAAAAGAATTGAAACCACAATAAAGTTAAATTAGTGTCGTTGTTAAGCAAAGTCGTGTTTTTCATTTCCTATTAAATAAATACTTTCTGCGCGAACATTTTGGCGACCGTGACAGGATGGCCTGTAATAATAGCGATTAACTTTTTAAACGATTTAAAAAAATGTCCGAAAGAACTAGTGTTTCGTGGAGTAGATAATTATTTCGCACCTTAGTTGGAGCCACGGATTTTGTTTGCATCGTTTCGTCGTTGGAATCACATAATCTTTCGAAAATTCGTTGCTACAACTGGGGTCTACATCGCTGCTGCTACTACGGACATTCTGTGGACGTCGCATTATATATGGCCGTACGAATTTTATTTGTTGGAGAAATCACATTTCGGTGATTTCTTTAGCAGAAGCTTTTATTTTTTCTCGTCGCGTTGGGTTGATTTGGAGGAACCCCAATTAAAGCAGCAGATTTTTTCCTTTTCGTTGTTGGATCATCTACCCTGAGGTGAAAGTAATTACTTCGAACCTTAGTTGGAGCCACGGGTTATTTGCATCGTCTCGTCGTTGGCATTACATCGTCGGGAACTCGTTGCTGCCATTGGGGTATACATCGCTGCTGCTGCTACCGAAATTTTTTAGCCAAGTTATAGTATTGTGGATATCGACGTATATATTTGGCGTAACGGAAATAGTTACGGCATTTGAAGCGTCAGCAAATATTTCGCGCTTTTCAAATTTTGGTTCTTGTTGTTCTTTTGGGGAGTGTTTCTCTTGAGTGAAATGTCGACATTCGAAATAGATGCAGTGACTGAGGATGCTGCCGCTATTAGCTCTAAAATGGGGTCGCTCAAGCAAGAAAGAAATATTTTAAAGAGAAACGTCAAATATTCAAAAAAAAAGTGAAAAAAGATGACGACGTTTTTGATCCAATCGTTTTGGAATGCCGTCTACAAATCTTGGAGTCATAGCGCAAACTGAAAAACGTTGACCCACAGATAATGCCAGAAGCGATTTGGAGGAAATTTTTATTGCAGCAAGAGCAAAAATAATGGTTTTGCTGAAGAAACATCAGGACTCTTTTTCAAAACGCTTCGATAGCTGGTGATTCAAATTCGACTCGTCTGGCCTACTCAAATTTTTGTCGCCGTTTTGATACATTTGCAACCTCAAACTCAATTTGTTCATCTTGTTGCTCATCGGAGCACAATATATCAGCTTGTTCTTCGTTTTCGTCGCTTGTTGTTGAACGCTTTAATTTGGTAAAGCGTAATGGACTGTGCATAAACTGCATTCGCAATGGTCGTCAAGTTTCAAAATGCACATCGCAATATTGCTGTAGGATCCCAAGTCTAGACAATTGCACAAAACTGTAGACTGACGTCATCAAAGCATAGAAGATGTTTGTCGTTACAGAACATAGCAGAAAAGACAGGCGACGATATCTGCATTAGAGTTTTAATTGGCCATTTGTCTCTTTGTACTCGCCTGCTGTTACTCGTTAAAGTACAGACATAGGGAACATAAAGGGTTACATGACAAACGGAGTTGAGAGTTAGAGAGTTGTTAGATGATCATAGGAGCAAGTGGTTGTGTTGACTCGCTCCATGTACTCCATATAACCTGAATTTAATTGAACTAAAATAATTAATAAATATATTATAACATGGTAACAAGAACGTGTACACTTTTACTGTGGAATGAAGATCAATTTGGTAAGATCCCTACAAAATTGGGGCTCAACCGGGATGTACAAAAAATTTATGCTGAAAGTGACTGTAAAATACATTTACAGTGAAGTGTTCGCTTAAGCAAGAAACATGAAAGATTTAATAAGCAATAAAGAAGCAATAAACGTTTAAAAAAAATAATTAAATCTTTCTAAAATAAACTAATTGTGAAAGACCAAAGCAAGTCAAAACAACAAAAAAATCAAACCGTTATGTCTGTTTAAAACATAAGGTAAATATCGCAATATTGGACTACCAAACTACATTCGTTTGCATTAACATTCGTTTGTTTGTGTGTGAGTTATCATTAAAGTGGCAGATGGAAAAAATTCTAAAAGCTAAGTGAAGACGATCGATGCCGAGGATCGTGAAGGAAGAATTGTCGAGCCAAGACATAAAGAGGACGAGTGCGAATGTGGTTTACGAGGTTTACAACAATCAACATCCCAGATGAAGATGAGTGCCTGTCAATCTACTTGAAGGAAAAAGAGGATAAGTTGTAGAGAATAAGAGTTGATGTATTAATGCATTGCCAAAGAAGAGAGCTGAAAAGATAAAGTTTGAATTAAAATTTGAATTTAAAATATAATAAATTCAACAAATGAAGTTATAAGTGATGTATTCAATGTTGGTTGCGCAGAGTAAAGCGTCAATATTGATGCAGATTTAAAGTTTTTAAATTACAAATTTAAGCGAGAAGAGCGAACATTTTGTAACAATTTATAATTTGGAACAATTATATATTTGAGGTGTGCATATTCCGAAATTATTGCGAATTGAGGCAAAAAATATAATTTTGGATTTTATTAAAATATTGAATTTATAGTATACATTTTTTTAAAGAATATCGATTAACTTTTTTCCTTTATCAAGACAAATTTGTGAAAGCGATCGTACACCGTCGGTAAAATGGAGTTGCGTGATATTTTAGTAATGACAGTGGAAGAACTTAAAACGAACGCGCAAGACCTCGGAATAGAGACAAACGGTACAACGACGGATTTACAGGAGCGCCTGATAAATCATTTCGGCCTATAAAATGGTTTTGGCCACGCTTCCGAAGTTGACGATGCGGCTTCAGTGGTGGAACGAAGTTTTGTGACAGATCTAGCAAGATTTAGTCTCAAGGACATCGAGGATTATATATCTAAATTTTCTGGTAAAGGTCACCCAGACATTAACAGTTGGATAACGGAGTTTAAGGATTGTGCTCACGTGGTAAAATGGAACCAGCTTCAGAGCTACATATACGCAAAGCAGTTTTGACGGGTGCTGCAAAAATCTACATTAGAAGTCAATCCAATGTCAGAGATTGGAACTCTCTTAAGGCGATTCTGCGAAAGGAGTTTGGTACAAAGCCATCATCAATATCTATCCACAAGAAGTTGAAGAGCCGTAGGAAAAGGGGGCCGATGAGACATTCCGTCAGTATCTCTACTCGTTAATGGAAATTGGAAATGCCATGAAACTAGACGATACCTGTCTGATAGAATACTTCATCGAAGGGGTACAAGATTCTAGATCCAACAAGTCTATTTTGTATCAAGTACGCACGATCGACGACCTGAAAGAGAAGCAGTTGGTTTATGAGAAGATAGCATCATGAGAAAAACAGTCAAGTTTCAACGGTGCTCGCCCGAAAACTGATAAACCTACATCTGGCTCGAAGTCCGAAAATGTACGACGATGGTTTAAATGTGGTGAAGAAGGTCACATATCTAAGGATTGCCGTTCAAAGGACACTAAGTGCTTCTCATGCAATGAATTTGGTTCGACATTCGACAGCTAGAATGTAGAAAACCAAAGAAAGAGGAGAAACCAGAAGATGAGAAACGAAACTTACATACACTAACCGCCGACGTTCAAGATACTTCCCGCAGCATTTTTAAAGACATAACTATAGTTGGGAAAAGTGTTTCAGCATTGGTGACACGCTGTTTTATGTGACCGACGCGACTTTGGAGCCTATGGCAAAAACTCTCTCCGGAATTGGCGGCAAGAATATCAATACTATTGGCTGCATTACGATTTGTTTGAAGTTGGATTCTGTAGAACTTGACATTAAATTCCACGTTGTAAAATAATGCGATATATTATACTCCGCCGTGATTGGAAATGATGTTTTGAGGAATACACACTTAATTATCGACTCTAAGGGAGCTAAATTCAAAAATAAATCAAAAGCAGACAAACTTTTCGATACAGGCACTGATGAAGAAGTGGAAGACGATGAACATATAAGAGCTACTCCTGAATTTGATTGTGTGATTGCTATGAGCGGAAATGCTGGAGCGAAAAATCAGCCTACATCGTAAAACACTCCGATTGTAGAGCTGAAGAAGAATACTGTGATATCATACATTCGATATCTACACATCTTAGCACTAAATATGAGTTGGAGGTGAATTACTTTGAGAAAGAAGTTGCAGATGAAGTTGAGTGGGCCGTTTCGTGTAACCGACCATTTAAGCCCTAAAACTACCCAGTGAAAATTAAAATCGTGCTTACGGATGAAGTTCCTGTGACAAGTGGCCCGAGGAGAACGTCATATGTCGACCAGCAGACCATTGACGAACAGGTCAGAGATTGGCTAGATGAGGGAATTATAAAACCAAGCTTCTCTGAATATTCTTCGCCGGTGGTTTTAGTCTCTAAGAAGGATGGAACAAAGAGGCTTTGTTGTGACTATCGTCGATTGAAAACAAAAGCAGTACGCTACAATTTCCCAATGGCAGTGGTCGATGATGTTGTACAAAGGCTGCACTTGATTTAAAAAATGGATTCTTCCTCGTACCAATAGAGGAAGAGTTACAAAAGTATACCGCGTTTGTAACGCACAACGGTCAGTTTGAGTTTCGGTTTGTGCCGTTTGGAATAAACAATTCTCCTGCAGTGTTTTGTCGATACACTTCTGCTTGATTCCACGAGTTGGTAAGAGATGGTACAGTTATAATTTATATGGATGACATCGTCATATCATCAATGGACGAAAGAGATGGCGTTCATAAGCTGCAGCAAGTATTGAAGGTAGCGTCGTCAAACGGACTCAATATAAAATGGAGCAAATGCCAGTTCTTGCGTAGGAAGATAAATTTTCTGGGATATATCGTCGAAAATGGCTCGATATCGCCATCTGAAGATAAGATTGCTGCAATAAATAACTTCCCAGAGCTTAGAAGTGTTAAAGCAGTGCAGAGATTCTTAGGCTTAACGTCATTCTGCCGCAGATTCATTCGGGATTATGCTTTAGTCGCCAAACCACTGTGAGATCTCTTAAGGAAAAATTCCAAGTTTCAGATGGGAGACGAAGAGTTGTTGGCATTCAAACAACGGAAGAGTGCGTTGACTAGCAAATTGGTGTTAAGACTTTACAATCCAAAGGCATACACAGAGATTCACACAGATGACAGTGTGCACGGATATGGAGCGATGCTTCTTCAAAAAGATTCTGAAGACCAACAACTGCATCCAGCGGAATACATGAGCAGAAAAACTACAACCGCCGAGGAAAAATATCACTCATACGAACTTGAAGTATTAGCTATCGTAGAGGCCTTAAAAAAGTGGAGAGTGTACGTCATGGGTATCAAATTCAAAATTGTCACGGACTGTAATGCATTTGCAATGACTATGCGTAAAGCGGATGTTCCCGTTCGAGTATCGCGTTGGGCGTTGTTTCTGCAAGAGTTTGATTATGCCATTGAGCATCGGTCGGGGTCAAAGATGAGGCATGTTGACGCCCTTAGCAGTATATCATGTTTAATGATCCAGGATACGATAACAACATCGCATAAGAGAGGCTCAGGAGAAAGACGAGTGGATCAAGGCGGTAAGAAAAGTTCTACAGAAAGACGATTACGAAGATTATTTTCTCAAATATGATATATTGCACATGGACACAACAAAGGACCTAATTGTATTACCAGAGAGCATGGAGAAGGAAATTATTGAAATGGCACATCGACAAGGGTCGAAAGACAATTTTATATTCCGAAACTGGACGCAAAGGCTGAAACTGTTGTTAAGAGTTGCGTAACATGCATCATCACAGACGCAAAAGCAGGGAAGAAGGAGGGGTTGCTCACGCCGATAGACAAAACGGACAAACTATTGTTAATGTACCATATTGATCACGTTGGTCCGATGGAGTCTACTGCGAAAATGTACAATCACATCCTGGTAGTTGTCGATGCATTTTCGAAGTTTGTATGGCTCTATCCTACGAAAAGTACGGGCAGCAACGAAGTTGTGGATAGGCTGGAAAGGCAAGCAGCGATCTTTGGTAACCCGACACGTATAAGATCCGATAGAGGAACGCCTTTACATCGAATCAGTTTAAAGATTAATCAGTTTAAAGATTAAGAAAGAAAAAGAAAATATTC
Organism: Phaonia tiefii; assembly: GCA_963931995.1. Lineage (NCBI taxonomy): Eukaryota > Metazoa > Arthropoda > Insecta > Diptera > Muscidae > Phaonia > Phaonia tiefii. The sequence goes on from OZ008368.1 coordinate 138,768,809, forward strand.
AACACTTACTGATTGCCACAGGAGTCCCAAGAGGAAATGGAGAGGTCGAGAGAGTTAATCGAATTATCGTGCCCATGTTAGCTAAAATGTGTGCCGAGAAGCCAAACAGCTGGTATCGATACGTTAGCCGAGTTCAACAAATATTGAATAACTCCCCATCTAGAAGTACCCGTAATACACCATTTAAGATACTTACTGGTGTGGATATGAAAACGTAAGACGATCTCGAAAACCGACAATTGCTTAAGGAACTTTCGATTGAAGAATTACAACAGGGACGAGATGAGTTACGAGAAGAGGCCAGAGTAAGCATTACAAAAATTAAGGCTGAAAACATAAAAAGCTTCAATCAAAAGCAAGTTCTAGCAACCAAATATGGTGGCAGTTAAACGCACCCAGTTCGGCGTTGGTATGAAGCTTAAGCCGATATTCTTGGGGCCTTATAAAATAACAACAACATTAAACAACGACTGATACGAAGTTGAGAAAGTTGGGGAAGGCGAAGGCACAGGAAAGTCCAACACTGTCGCAGAGTTTATGAAGCCGTGGAGTCCTGCTTCGGGGGCGAAGCCAATATCAGGAAGGCCGAATAAAGGATCCCATGTCTAGACAATTGCACAAAACTGTAGACTGACGTCATCAAAGCATAGAAGATGTTTGTCGTTACAGAACATAGGAGGAAAGACAGACGACGATATCTGCATTAGAGTTTTAATTGAACATTTCTCTTTGTACTAGCCTGCTGTTACTCGTTAAAGTACAGACATAGGGAACATAAAGGGTTACATGAAAAAACGTAGTTGAGAGTTGTTAGATGATCTTAGAAGGAAGTGGTTGTGTTGTCTCGCGAATAGAAGTGTACGGTCGTTTGGTCTTATGTTGTACTCCATTAAACCTGAATTTAATTGAACTAAAATAATTAACAAATATATTATAACGTGGTAACAAGAACGTGTACACTTTTACTGTGGAATGAAGATCAATTTGGTAAGATCCCTACATTGCTGTACAGTTTGCCAATCTTCTCACCATACATTGTTGCATATTTTTAGTAACCCTGGGCAACGTGGGCCTCCCACATCACATCACTCTCAATCGTCATCGGAGAATCACAGCAAACATCTTTCTTTAGTTGCTCGCTCGGCCAATAGAGCGATAATTCCAACAGCCGTGGTTCTCATCAATGATTTATGTGGCGTTTATCAGCTAGAAGTTTGTGGTATCGGTAAACCCGAACTAGCATAAAGTTTCCTGTCGACGCCACAATCAAATCTCGAATTAGTTCGTTCCAGTGGTTTTCCTCTTTTTCTGTGAGTAAAACAATTTCGGCTCAAAAACCTGTTGAGTACATCAAAACATCACACTGGATAATACCTCAAATTATAAAATTGGCTGATCCGTGGTATAGCAAACCACAACCTGTTGGCATACTTCAAAGTACTGACGTATTTTACGGTTTGTTGTTCGATGGTCGTATCTCACTGGGAGATGGCACGAATTGCCAGGCCAATACAGTATTAGATTGGATTGTCAGTGGGACATCCAAATTAACTCACAACTCAATTAATTCAAGTTTAAACAATTCTCTCAAAATTGAAGAAACCTTTAACGCCCTCGAAACGTCGCCCACTGGACAAGAATTCTTTTAATACTGGCGATTGAATTCCATTCAAATTGCATTTAAAAACGTCGTATGCAACGAGGCAACGAGAATGGAACACATCACTAAAATTTCATTTACACGCCAAGCAGTCTCTTTGTGGTTCAAACTACATCATAGATTATCGCTATCTCAAATCCACATCTGAAGTTTCAAAAATGTATCGACAATGTCGTGTCGGTGAACGGACAAGAAAGTATCAAGTCGTTTGGTGGAGGACCAGGAAAAAAGAATTTGAGGTACAGTACTTGAATAGGATAACATATGATTTGGATATTGCTTGTCTTTTGTCGTTTCGTATTTTGTGTCTCATTGCAGAAAAGTGTTGCTCAATGTTTGCCCGTGGTTCTGATCTACTGCGAAAGGACTATCACTTTATCGAGGTTCCCACACGAGTCTTCGAAAACAAAATAGTTTGGCTGCACATCAATGAAGTTTTATCTCATATTCCACATAAAAGTCAACTTCATTACATCAAATAGTACCTTCCGTAAAATATACCTACAAATCAACATCAACAATATACCAACTTAAAGCACAATCAATAACTCGCCATGAAATCTACGCCACCGTTTTGCTCTGGAGAAGGTGGGTCAATTTGAAATTCGTCTCATTGTTCTATTTTTGGACCAACTCAAGAAGTTTTCTGTAATGACTGAAACTACATTCTTCAGCCTGGAATATACTCGTCGAAAGTCGAATCTCACAACTTGTAGAAGAATACAGGGTGTCTGGTGGAGACACATTCCCCCCAGCAATTAATCCAGCCGCTATCTTTAAAGGTCCTGTATTCACTCTCGAGTCGTTGGTCATGATGACGCCACCACACCCCTCAATAGCTCGAACTGCAAATATATCTTCGACCCTGGTGGATTAGTTCGCTTTGCATAGCTGAAAGCAAAACGTATCACATTCGTCGTTCAACACCAATATCAGCTCCCTCACCCTCCCGAATAGTTGCTTGAAAATTAGGCCTTTCAACGGCGGGAGCATGTTGGGTGAGATCGCTCTACATCGATCATCATATATTTTTATTTTTTAATTTTGTTAAATTTCTAATATATTGAAATTGCGGGCCAACAAATGCAGGATGAATCGTGAATCCCGAAAGTTTTTCCAGAGGGTAAGAAGATCTAATAATGGGCTGCCCTCCTGCAAAGACGTGAATGGGAATCTGGTGACTGAAGAGCTGGGTGTGCTCTAAATGTGGAGAGACCACTTTTCTTCCACTGAAGATCAGGAGGTAATGATAATGAAAGATAGTATAGACTGTACCCCTCCCCAACCAAGGCCTTAAGAATAATAAAGCCGCTGGTGCGGATGGCCTACCCGCTGAAGCTTTTAAGCCAGGTGGCGAAGGACTGCTAGCCCACATGCATCGACTTATATGCGGTATATGGCTGGGGGAATCTATGCTCGACGATTGGAGTCTCAGTGTGTCATTTGCTGTATTCAAAAAGGGTGATCCGTGTGTCTGTTCCAATTATCGCGGTATCAGTCTTGTATCCATCGCGTATAAGGTCTTGTCGAGCGTACTATGTGAAAGACTAAAACCAATTATTGAAATCCTGATTGGACCTTATCAGTGTGGTTTTAGACCAGGCAAGTCCACGACTGACCAAATATTCACGCTACAGCAAATCCTGGAAAAGCAAATCGATACATACCACCTTTTTGTCGATTACAAAGCTGCTTTCGATAGCCCCATACGGGAAAAATGTACGAAGCTATATCTGAACTTGGTATTCCGGCAAAACTGATTCGCTGAATGACGCTGACCAACACCAAATCGGCGGTGAAAATGGGGAAAGACATCACTGAACCATTCTGTCCAAGCGAGGACTTAGACAAGGTGACACACTTTCGTGGCAATCTCTTCAACATCTTAATGGAGATAATAATGAGAAAGGCTGCAGTAAATACGAACAAGACCATTAACACGAAAGGCCATATGTTGCTGGCGTATGCTGACGGCGTAGACATCGTTGGGTGAAATTTGCGAGAGGTTACTGCAGTATTTTCAAGATAAAATTTATGGTGTCAACGACTAGAGAAACCTCTCGACTTGGTTCGCACTTGAACGTTGACAACCGATTTAATTTTGAAGTGGTAGATGAATTTGTCTACCTTGAATCCGCCGTGATCAATGACAACAACGTCAGCCTGGAGATAGATAGGAGAATTGTGCTTGCAAATAGATGCTATTTATTACTCAGCAATCAGTTGAGGAACAAACCCCTCCCTCGACGGACAAGAGTACAGCTATGTCAGACCCTTATTTTACCTGTTTTGACATATGGCTCCGAAACTTGGGTCATATCGCAAGCGGATGAAAAACACGTGGGAGTATTCGAGAGAAAAATTATCCGTAAAATATATGGTCCTGTTAGGGAAAATGCCGAGTACCGACTTCGCTGGAACCACAAACTATATAATTTCCATTCTGACGTCGGCATAGCTAGGCGAGTCAATTTAAGCCAAGTTATCAGAATGAATGAAGATGCACCAGCGCGAAAAGTTTTCGATGCCGTACCCGATGGAAGCAGCAAAAGAGGACGACCAAGACTCCGCTGAAAAGACCAGTCAGACGAATACCTCCGTATCCGTGGCGAAAAAAGGCGAAGGATAAAACCAGTTGGAAAAATTTTTGTTTGGTATATTTACTTAGCTTACATGCTATTATTTGAAAAATTTTATAACATTCTTATTATAATGGATTTTAGTACATTAAAACTTTTGTTTGACATATGAAATGATGCTACGTTTAAATATAAAAAAATTGTTTTCACATTTTAAATTTTCTGGCATTTCATTAAATAATTTAAGACCATTGCAAAATAACAAATTTTTACAAAAATTGGTTGAACTAAAATTTAATCTAAAATCAATTTCGTTGCGCAAATAATAGGGTTTAACATCAGATACGTAAACTAAATACCTTCCGTTGTCGCAACAACAACATTACAACGGATTATTGAAAAAGCTTCTCAAAATACCGTTCGGAATCGGTGTAAAACTGTAGGTCCCAATCAGTGAGGGAAAACTGGAAAGCGCACAGCTCAGTGATTGTGAGAAGTTCTCCCCTGTCCCTTCGTGGGATGTAATTGGAAACCATATACTCGATAGTGTCGCCGTCACTATGCGAAAAGAGCCGCGCACACTAACCATTGCACCACCGACGGCCACAGATTCTATTATTACTCGGTGTAAATGTGGTCCGATTATGTCGAAATTATCCAGTAACATTTTCACCGTGAGAAAATTATGGTCTTTTTTATTGTTCATCTTTTTCAACGTGTCTCTTAAGTTCGACATATTTAGTAATTCAAATTTGTATTGGTATTGGGGGTTTACGTCTATCAAATTTTCATACTTTACAAATAGAATGCTATTTGTGATTTCCAATACACTGTTCACAAAAAATGTGTTTAATTCTTCTGCAATCTCTAATTCTTTCGATATAGTTTTTCCATTTACAGTAATTTCACGTAATTGTGTTTCATCTTTTTTCAGAACTAATTCTTTTATGGTTCTCCACATATCCTTTTTATTTGTGCATTCGTTTACTTTGTTATTTATGTAGCTTCCTTTAGCTTTCTCAAGTTCTGATGTGTATTCATTTCGTAATATTTTTTAATTTTCCCAATGGTAATCATTGTCGAACCAAACTGCTAAATTGTAGAGATGAATTTTCATTTCTTTTAAGTTGTTGTTGAACCACTGTTTTGTGTTATTTGTATATATTATTTGTATATCATGGGGCTTAATGAGATGTTGATACTATTTACTAGCATGTTAGCAAAGTTACTGGCAGAAACACTTGTTGGTAGTTTATGTATGTCACTACTTAGAAAATTGTTTCGGAATTGTGTATTGTTAAAGTGTAATGTTTTTTTGTATTTTCGATTTATAGATTTGTTATTTGCTTTTGATGGAATTAATAATTCTATTGACTCGTGATCACTAATTTTCATTATAGAATTTGTTTTCGCAACTATGCTTTCAATATTTGTCACGGCATAATCAATTAAAGTTGATGTATTATTTGTAATCGTCGTTGGCTGATTTACAGTTTGTAATAATTTCCTCCAGTCTCTTTATGATTTTTGGCTTTTAGCCAATCAATGTTAAAGTCTCCAGTTATTAATATGCTCTCATTTTCAGAGATATTTTCTATTTTTGATTCATGAATTGAATGACAGTTAATATGCTCTCATTTTCAGAGATATTTTCTATTTTTGATTCATAAATTATGAAGTGGTCCTCTGGAGATGTTTGTCTATTTGGTGATCTATAACCACCAACTAAGCAGTGTTTTTCACTTTCACACCGAATTTCAATCTGAAGCCACCACATTTTTTTCTGAATTGAATGACAGTCTATTAATTTATATAGTCATTTAACATTTAAATAGAAACATGCCCCTCCAGTATGTCTAGATATACTATTACAACGAATAAGGTTATAGTTTCTTAACGAAATTTCCCTATCGCCAATGGTTTTCGTTAAATACGTTTCTGCTAAACACAAAAAGTCTAATTTTTCTTCACAACACAAACCTTCCAATTCATTAAAGCTTGAGCACAACCCAGCAACATTTAAATATAGCCCTCTTATAAAAGTTGGATGCTAATAAGCCACTCTTTCAGCCTCCAACTTATTCGTTCTTTGTAAAACTCGACAGTTTGAATCTCTACAATCATGATTTGTGTCAATGTCTGACAATTTCAATCATTCCTTGGCGTTTTTACAATTAATGCATTTAGTATTATTATTTTTGCAATCTTTAAACGTATGACCCGTTTCACTACATTTTGCACATATTTGATCATAATTTTTACAGACCTTAGAGGTATGGTTAAATCCCCAACATTTAAAGCATCTTAGTACGCCGCAACTTTCATAGACTGGACACCTATCCCATTCGATGTTCATTTTTATCCTTTTCATTATTTGGTTATATCCATCACCATCTGTTTCTATTATTGCATTGTAAACCTGCGGATTTTTGTAGGACTTGTACACTTTTACACATTCTTAATGGCCGCACTCAACATCATTTTGCTTTATGATTGCTTGTACAATAATATCTTTATTTAATTCCTCAGTCATTCCGACGATCAATATTTTTGGATTTCTCATCCATGGAGCTTGCACCTCGTAGTCACTACCCATTTTGTCTTTAATTTCTTCAGTCAAAGCATTTCTACCGCTCTCATTTTCACACCTTATAGCTACTACTCCATAATAATATCCATAAGAATGTGTTGAAATTTGTTGAATTTGTTTGTTTAATGAATATGTGTGAGGTTGTAAAATAGTCAATAAAAGTAAAGTAGAATGTTTACAGCTTCATAAGAAGAAGAAGAGTTCAGACGCAATTGAAATGTAATTTTGCTCAATGAATATTTTTAGAAAATATTTGCAATTGCTTTTACCAATTCTTTTGCGAATACTATCTTTACAATACATGAATATTTTCATTCTACATAATTTCTTCCAAATTGCTAGAAAATTTCATCCAAATTGCTACAATTAACTGATGAACAGAGCTACAGGTCGATATAAATTCGAACGGCCTTAAATGTGTATGTAAATGCGAAAAAACTAACAAATATATTTATTAAAATTGATTGTCATCGTAATCCAAATTAATGTCTAATAACTTCGGTGGCGCATTACCGCCATAAAAGTATGGATGGCGGCGGCAGTCCGGTTTCACTTTACACAACTTGTTTGTCCGATGATAGACGTCAAACATTTTCATCCTCTTGTCTAAAATTTTCCTAGCCCCATGGGCTAGTGAAATATTAACGCACGGGAAGTTAACATAACCAAGATCCCGAACTACATTTTTTTGAGAGAGGAAGAGAATAATTTGCGAACGAATGCAAGTCCTCTCTGAGAAAATTTAGTAAATCTCGTTTTAGTATTGCCAGGCAATAATGATGTTCCATTAACTTAATTAGGTGGTATCACTTGGTTTTCGTAAGGAATTGCCATTTAATAAAATTTTTTCCGTAAATTAAATAAATATGGTAGCACTATTAGAATTTGACAATTCTTTGCAAACAATTCCGAATTTTCTTATCGGCGTGAAGTTAACAACTAAATTTTTTGAGAAAGAGACCAAATTGCGCTCTTTTCAGAATTGCCAGGCAATAATGACGTTCTTTAACTTAACTAATTGGTAACACCTTTTGCAAGGAATTAGTCATTTAAATATAATTAGGTATTTCACAAGGAATCGTACCTGTCGTACTTTCTTACAACAGTTGTACGAATTTTGTTGTTGGCTTCCATATAAAACTACTAGTGCTGTTCTGCTTGTACCGAGTTTGTTATTACCGAATACATTTGATAAGTAACACCACTACCATAAGAGCTGTTGTTGATATTTATTACTTATTTTGTGATATTATTATTGTGATATTATTATGTTACGTTATTGATGTTATTATTTATTACGACGAACAACAAAAAATGCAATAATGGTTGTTCACAACTACCGCACTTAGGCACGACAATCCAGTACATACAACATTACGACATTACGAGAGCATGTGAAAACACTAAATGTGTTCGTAATATTTATTCCGTTTACATTTCTTTCGTTGTGTGCATGGTAAAATAAGTAAGGTAAACGCACTAGGAATTGTTACAACAAACACAGGCATTTTGTTTTTGTTTGGTGTCCATAATCTGTCAAATTTTCTTCATGTGTGTATCTACTGTAAAAGTAAACAAAACGGTACAAAAACAAAATACATGTGAATTTGACATAAGAGAGACACCTAAACAAGAAATCAGCTGTTCTAACGAGTTTACCTTACTTATTTTACCATGGTTGTGTGCTTTAACAAACCAAAGTTAACAAACTAAATTATTTGATAGAGAAAAAGAGACAAAATTGTGAGAGATAGCAAACACTCTCTGAGTAATTGTAATTATTCTCTTTTAGGTACTGCCAGGTCATAATGATGTTTTGGTAACATAATTTGTTGGTATCACTGTGGTCCTATAAGGAATTGCCATTTAAATATATTTTTTCCGTAAAATTAATAAATAAGGTAGCACAATTATATTTTGACATTTCTTTGCAATTAATTCCAAGTTTCTTTTTCGAGCCAAAGCGTGAAGTTAACAAACCAAAGTTAACAAACTTAAAAGGTAAACAAATGCGGAATTATTTAAAAAAAGTGAATAAAATGTGCAACAAACCAGAAATAAATAACCATTAAATAAAAAACGTGTTTAATTTGTTTTATTTATTGGACATATTCCAAAAACTATGTACTAATATAGACAGTCAAAATTTCTCTTCACTCAAATGCCAACAAACAAAACGAGTGAAACCCTAGTCATTCTTTGCTCTCTCTCTTACTCTCTTCATTGAATATTTCAATACAAGAGCAGCTTTTTGATAGTGTTATTGTATATAACTACATTAATTCCAACCATGTTATAGTAAAACAAAGACGATTTACAATTAGACGACCAGAAAATGTGCGCAACTTGGCACCCCTGGTAAAAGAGAACCAAAAAGTGCTAGGAGTTCACTCAAACGCATTTCTCTCTCGCGTCATATCTTGCTTATTTCATACTTTTTGCATAGTTTGTGTAATTTTACTTCAACATGGTTGGAATTTGTATAGTTATATACAATAAAACTATCAAAAAGCTGCTCGTGTTTTGAAATATTCAATGAAGAGAGTAAGAGAGAGAGTAGAGAAGTACTAGGGTTTCACTCGTTTTGTTTGTTGGCATTTGAGTGAGGAGAAATTTTGACCGTCTACTTGTACATCGTTTTTGAGTAAAATTACATGAACTATGCAAAAAGTGTGAAATAATCAAGATATAACGCGAGATAGGAATGCGTTTGGGTGATTTTCTATCACTTTTTTGCTCTTTTAATAGGGTTGCCAAATTGCGCACATCTTCTGGTCGTCTAATTGTTCATCGTCTTTGCATATTCTTCTCGGCGTCGAATAGTCAAAGATGACCAAGAAGTAGACTACCAGAAGCTGTGCGCAATTTGGCAACCCTCGTAGATGATATCCAAAAAGTCGACACGATTCACTCAAACCTATTTATCTTTAGCGTCATATCTTGATTATTTCATAGTTTTTACGTACTTTACGTAAATTTTCGTAAACATGGATGGAATTTGTATAGTTTATACCATTACTTCATCAAAAAACTGCTCATATATTGAAATATTCAATAAAGAGAGTAAGAGAGCAGAGAGTCGTAACGCTTCACTCATTTTGTTTGTTGCAGAGCTCGCAATAATTTGTCTTTCTGGTGCTTCTTGTCAGATAAAACCACTCGTACACTAACACGATGCGTAACTATCGCGAAGGAACCCTAAAACTTATTTCTTCTTTGGCTTGTTATTCGCTCAACCGACGATCGGTTTTATTCACTCGCTCGGCTCATGTGTTCACTGGAGACATTTTAATTCCTAATTTTTTAGTTATAAGAAAAGATACATATCATGGAGATTATTTTACTGCTTTTATTATTTCATTTTATAAGCATTGTTGAACAAAATACATGAAGATTAATTTTGTTTGGCCTGTACACATATTTGTCTTTTATTTTACATTTACATTTTGTTGACAAATAGTTTGATTTACAGCAGTGGTAACCAACCCATAGCCTTGCGAGGCATACAGTAATCACACACACACGATCGCCAACTCACATGTACACAACAACTATGTTTGATTCGAAGCATAATACGATTTGGCGTGTGTTCGGTTTCGCCTACCACTGATTTACAGAAATTCCTTTTGCGCGGAATACTTATAAATGCATACGCAAATTTACACAAATCCTCTTCTCCCTTCCTCTTTAATGCTTCGCCTATGACGAAATATCTAAGGCAACAACATAAGGCAATCGCAATAATAAAAATATAGATCTTTTTCCGGACTTTTTGCTTGCTTTGCTCACATACTGACTCCCAGTAGCTGAGCGATGAACGGTTCTGTTCGTATCGTGCGGTCAGTAAAGGGCCCCATAAACGTTCAATCTGACTGAATCAATCGGTTGAGTTAGTGAAAATAAGAATGTGTGCGGTACACCGATACGATTTTCGTTTGATGTATCAGTCAAGCGAAATATGAAAATGATTTTGATATTTTACCATGATGTATCAGTCAAATGCGCATTTGATGTATCCTGTGTAGCAAAATCATTTATCGATCGAAGCTAGAAGATGTGCGCCGACAACACCGAAAAAGAAGAAGAAAAAGAATTTCTTCTTGAATTTATAGAAGTATACCGTTCGGTAACTTCTTTATGGGATGTTAAAAGTAAAAATTATATGGACAGGCAAAAAAGAGAACAAGAAAGCGATATCCTGCTACAGAAATACCGAGAAAGATATCCAGAAGTCAACAAAAAAGATGTGGGCCGAAAAATAAATGTACTACGTTCAAGTTTTAAACGTGAATTGAGACGTTTAAATGATTTAGGCAAAAGCGGCGCTGGAGTCAATGATGGTAATATTCCCGGATTATGGTATTTCGATGCCCTACGCTTCATCCAAGATGTAGAAACTTCGAGTGCATCTAGAACCAACGTAGTGGTAAGTATTTTATTTTGTGTTTTTATAGAAGCTAATACATATAGTAATACAAATGGGTAGAAAATAATTGTTTTTTAAACAAAATTGTTATTTTGCCAAGGAACTTGGTCCTCGTTGTTGAAGTAGTCGCGCAACTGCTGCCGAATATTTTTTGCATTATTTCCTGAATTTTTGGATACTAGGTCTTTCATTATGTGCTTCTTCCACGTTATATTGAAAATACCCCTTTTTGCGAAGATAATTGTGCAGATAACAACATGTCAAAACAATACTTTGAACCTTTTCTGGGGCTAAGTTTATAGTTCGTTGAAGAACTCCGACACGAGAAACTAAAATACCAAAAATATTTTCAACTATGCGACGGGCCCTGCTCAACCTGTAGTTGAAAATCCTTTGCTCCTTTGAAAGACCAGTGTGCGAAAACGGCTTCATGAAATTTTCTGTAAGCTGAGAAGCATCATCGCCAATGAAACTATTTGGCAATGCAGTCGGTTGGGGCAAATTTAAATTGTTGGCATAGAATTTTTCCCCGAAAGCGGTATGATGCAGAACTCCTCCATCAGATATTCGGCCGTTAACTCCAACATCTACCATTATGAATTCATAGTTAGCATTTACTACAGTCATCAAGACCACACTGAAAAACTTTTTATAGTTGTAAAAAACGAGCCCGAATTTTTAGGCTTTCTTATGGCAACGTGTTTGCCATCAACCGCTCCCAAACAGTTGGGAAAATTCCATTTTGTATTAGTGTCCTCTGCAATGGCTTTCCATTCCTCAGCTGTTTCAGACATCTGAAAAAAAACATTTATTAACAACCATTTATTAATGTTTTTTCAGGAAAGAGAAGATGATCCACAAAAAAAAGGAAAAAATTGTCTGGCACTGAGGAGTTGGTTCTTCTGGAGGAGAAACGGAGCGCATTTTAAGCAACTTCGCCAGAGACTGACTAAAAAATTATGCCACATGTCCTCAAAAATTGTGCCGTTTGCGAAACCATATGCTAAAATTGGCAATTTTAGTCTTTTTTGTAATTCTGTGTCCGGAACACAAAAAGTTATTCCAAGAAATGGGTGCATATCTGCATTTGAAAATTTAAACAGCTGTTACACCTAACCTGACCAACAGGTTGCGACCAAAAAGCGGGACACAATGGGTAAAAGAAGATTTTTTTGTTTTTAAATAAAAATCTAAATAAAAATACAATGTATTTAGTTAAAATAAGACTAAATATATAAATAAAAATGATTTATTTTCTATATAATCATTTTGTTATTATAGATTCAAGTCGGGCTGCGACACCCAAAATGGGGGATATTCGCGCAAATAATCCTTGAAAAAATCCTTTGTTTTTAACAATTTCTTTCAATCTTCTTGGAATAGAATTTTCCAAGTTTAAGATAATTGCTTCTGGAATCCGTTCCACTTGTCCTAGAGAACAGTGCCAAAATCGTCTACTTTGCGGAGGAATCATAGCTGTATAATACGAATTTGGGGGAACCAAGTTGACTCAATAAATATTAGACATTTCGATGTGGAATAATGTATAAGAAAGAGTATGCACTATTTTGTGAAGCCGTCGCTTTGCCGAAAATACGCTTGCATAGGTATGTAGGAACCTAAAAATGTGGAATTATACAACAAGATAACGATAAATATTACAACAATAAATTTTTCAAAAAAATTAAATTAAGAAAATTTTAGTACTAAAAATTATGCCAAACAATTGTGCTAAAAAATTACAATTAAATTGAAGAAATTTGCAAAAATGTTGGGGAAATTGTGCTAAACGCAGTTGGCATAATTTTTCAAAAAACAAGTGCCAAAACCAAAAAAATTGTGCTAAAATGGCACAATACAATGCCAGCTCATCGAGTTCCGAGATAGACATGTCACAGTCTGCCTATTTGCATTCAAATACACCAAATGTCGTATACATACGACCTCCGACGCCATCTCCAACTGAACCAAACGTGGTATACATACGCCCTCCGAGGCCATCTCCATCTCAACCAATTTTTGTTCAACAATCACAAACTTCGCCAGAACTCATTGAAGAAGAATACATTGTTGAGGACGATGAAAGACCAGGAAATTTACAAGCTTTCTTTTCTTCTTTTGAATAATGTATTTATTTAAGTTATTTTTACGACAAGCTATTGAAGTAACCATTTTTAAGTTCTTTATATTTTTAAGTACGCGAAATTACTAATAAAAAGAAAATCAAAATACGTTTCTCATTTTACTCACCTTCATATAGTCCTCTAAAACAACAATGATAGCTTCGGAAATTTCTATAACAATGTTTCCAATAGATTGTGCGGATACTGCAATCGTAAACTTTAAATCTTCGAACAAATTCCCTGTTGCCAAATACCGCAATGTTATGGAATTGGAGCACGCATGACTGCCTCCTGCTTTTCAATAAAGGGTTTAACCAACTGTAGTAACTCTTCAAATGTCGCCAAAAATTTCGAAAATCGTGTGGCGAAGAGACACTAAACTCATCTAATAAATTTTGATGAGTGAATATTGGCCTCTTTGTTTGCCATCTCAACTCGAGACCGACAACACGAACGAAAAGAAAAAGAGGGTTGCTCTTCAGACACTGAGCGATTCCGTCTCATTTTTTTCGGTCTTTTGAGTGTAGAAAAAATTTTGGTTGAGCATATTTCGCGAGCTCTGGTTTGTTGGCATTAGAGTGAAGAGAATTCTTATTGTCTACTATAGTACATAGCTTTTAGTACTCCTTTAGTCGCGCCAGGGGGATTATATGGCACAGCTGATCGAAAAAGTACTAGGCCGATGATGTAGGTAAATTATGTTTTATGTTATTTGCATTGAACGAAAATACGCATTCCCTTTGATTTCTGTCCGTTTTATGTCCAAAGAAAGTGTAAATTGTTAACTACAGCAGCAAATAAAGCAGACCTACTACCTCGTCGTCATGAAAAGGTACGAAGAGAGTAATGGTAACTCTTATGGCCAGTTTTTAAGTGGGTAGTTAACTATCTCACTTTGACAGTCAGTAATTTGATTGTCAAAATAATATGGTTCTGACTATAAGTTATTGAGTGGTTAAATCATAGTTAAACAATGACTAAAAAACACAAATCGATGTTTAACCACAATTTAACTAAGAAACGAAGATCACCACTGACTGAAAAACTGGTCATTAATGGCCAGTTTTTAAGTGGGTAGTTAACTATGGGATTACTTTATCTTAATTCTAAGTTAATTAGAGGTTAACTTTGCATTTTGTTTTTCATTGGTGAGTTAATGTAAGTCGCCATATTGTCAACTAATATGGCAACCCTTGTATTCTTATTGGGAAAAACGCGTGTTTTGTGATAAATACCTAAACAACAAAGGGGAACAAACAAAATGGAATTATGTACAATAAGAAATAGATGCATAAAATCGAAGTCATTTTAACAAAAAATTGTAAAAAACTACATAGGAGCAACAATTTAACGATCTAGACTCAACGTATGTGTACAATTTTCACTTTGACAGTCAGTAATTTGATTGTCAAATTAATATGGTTCTGACTATAAGTTAACCAACCAACATTGGGTGGTTAAATTATAGTTAAACAATGATTAAAAAACACAATTTGATGTATAAACAGAATTTAACTAAGAAACGAAGATCAAAACTGACTGAATAACTGGCCATAATAAGTATTACTCTATGGTCGCGCTCATGGTAGAATTATATACATATATGTACATTAGGGCGGGTCGATTTATTTTTCGACAATTTCCCTATGATTTCCGTATTCTATGGGTTATTCCATGAAAATTTGCCGAAGGAACCATACCTCTATCGTTAAAATCGAGTCCCCTACTTTTTGTTGGTAGATTTTTTCCCAAATTGACGTTCGTATGAAATATTACCTACACGTTCACATCCATAACTCAAAAACTATCGATCGGGTTTAATCGCCAGTAGGCGCGTTGGAAAGGTGAGCTGATCAATTTACAAAAAAAAATCTCCAACATTGGACCAACGGTTCAAAAGTTACGGGCATTTTTGTCCAAATTTTGGAGCATTTTTCCATTTTTTTTATGATTTTGTCCAAGAATATTACTTTCATGGCCATTTTTTTGGCTCAATTTTTTTTGACTTACGAAGCTTACGAACCTTACGTTACGACTGGACTGATTTGCGCTTTACATTATTGGCATATTTTTTCACAGGGTGCACACCCTGTGTTATGTTTGTTTATTTCTTTTTGTTTTTAGTTTCTTTATAGACTTCTTTATTTTTGTTTGTTTATAATATTCCAGTGTATGCTAGTTTTGTTTGAGCGTCATTTCAGTGAAGTGTTACTTGAAATAACTAACAAATAATCAAACTATTTTGAAATTTAGAAAAGATTTAAAGGTAAGTGTAAAAACATTGCTAACTATTATAGTTAATAGTTATATTATTATTCTATGAAAAACATATTTAATTCTTTTAGTGACGGTTTAAAAAATGGATTCAGAGCCTGTTTCATCGCAAAATCCAACAGATACCCAACGCAGTAGTTTGCAACATTTGGTCTCTCATGATGTTTTTTCTTTTGGCGTGGCCTGTGAATTACCTGATATTAATCTGTCAACTAAACGAGATATATTGAAGTACTATTTTTTCTTGGCCGAACGTTCAAAAGCCCAAAGCAAAATGTTTTCGTATAAAACATTTACTCCCCAAGTAGCAGACAGATTGTTAGAAATTTGGAATCAACTTTATATTGAACTTATACTCAAAGGTAGCATCATTAGAAAATTGAATATTTTGCTTGACGCATATAGTAATGCAGAAACAACGAGTAAAACGCGCAACAGAATTCAAAAAATTCGTAGAATCAACAAACCAATTATTCAACATTGGAAAATGTAAATGCAACTTGAAAGAAAACGACTGCTCATGTGGATATATCCCAGAAAACTTAAAAGATTTCATCCGCGATCAATATAATGACAGAATACAAACGATACCGGAACACGATAGTGGAAGTGAAGAGACATACGAACCACATTATGACGAAATGGAAGTTGATGTGAGAGGAGGTTCAGAATTAGTTCTACCACCACAAGCATACACTCCCAGATACAATACTAAAAACTATGCAATGATGTGTGACAGATTTGGTGTGCATGATAGAATGGGATCAGCATTGGCAACAGCTCTGATGGAAGACCTGGGCGTAAAAGATGCTCATGGCAATCTTGTCATCATGGATAAAAGTAAACTTCGTAGAGAAAGAGAAAAATGGAGACAAGACGCACTTCGTAAGCGGTATGATGGCTCGAATTTGATATCATTTTCATTCGACGGCAGGAAAAATGATGCTGTAACTGTAGAAAAAATTGATGAGAAGTTGCATCCAAGGATGGTTAAAGAACCTCATCTAGTTGTTTTGAGGGAACCAAAATCTCAATTGATATGCTACACAAAACTAGAAAGTGAAACTGCGGCAAGCAAAGTCAACAAATTGATCGAATTCTTCCAAGAAAAACAATTGTCTCTCGATTCATTAATTGCCATATGCGCTGATGGTGAACCAACAAATACTGGCGTACACGGTGGAATTTTGCGACTATTCGAAAAACAGTTAAAGAGACCACTGCACTGGTTTGTGTGTCTTCTGCACTTTAACGAGCTTCCGTTTAGACATTTGTTTGACACTTTAGACAAATCAACCACCACTGGACCACGATCAACTACCGGAAAGTTGAGCTCAAAAATTGCTGATTGTGAAAATCTTCCGGTATGTAATTTTTATAGCTGATTCTTTACCATTTTTCATTCTATTTTTTAGCTTTTATGTTTTCTTTTCAGGTGGTAACCGATTTTGAGGAAATCGCTTTGGAAAATATGCCTCCTGGTGATTTAAATCCAGAAGAATTATCTACCGATTCGAGGTACTTGATGTTAATGGCCAATGCAATTTCTAATGGTGTGGTTCCTGCGGATTTGTCTCACATAAAACCAGGGCCAATTGCACATTCTCGTTGGCTGACCAAAGCCAATAGATTATTACGGTTGTATGTGACAACTAATAATCCAACTGAAAATTTAAAAATTCTGGCTAACTATATAATAAAAGTATACACACCAATGTATTTCAGTGTTAAGTATTATAGCTCTGCCGCATACGGTAGTACATTACTTTTTAAATTTATTACTTGGACACGATTTTTACCACCGAATTTTGCTTGGAGTTGTAAATACAGTAATTCAAGATAATCCATATTTTGCACACTCAGAAAATATCTTGCTATCTATGTTGTTTGATGATAGAATGGAAAAACGAAACATTGCTATAAAGAAGATTTTACATTACCGAAGAGATGTTGTCGACCCAACGGAACTTAGAGTTTATAAAAAATCTCTTATAAACTTTAATTGTACGGAATATACAAATATGATTGATTTAAATGACGATACCATTTTATTCGAACCACCGTTTACGCAAAGTTATTCGTATGAATATTTGGAGGGATATTTAAATTACGAAGTGCCACCGTTCGATGATCCACAAATTCCTTTACACATTCAAGTAACGGAAAGACATGTCCAATTGCTGGCTGCCACTGCTAAACGAGTTGCAGGAAAGAATGTAGAAGGCGCTATGGCGACGACATTAGAGAGCCGTACGAAAACACCCAGACTTGAAAGCAAACAAGACTTTCAGAAAAAATAATGTTTTTTTCACATTTTGTCTTTTACTACACTCAAATGGAATATTTTTTTTTGATAATAGGTTGATAGATACTTTATTATCTCTTAATTTGAATTTTTGTAGAAAAAAAAATAAAAAGGAAACAAAATCAAAAAGTTGGTTTTATGTGTTATTTTGTTTTAGCAATATCGCATGAATTAATCAACCGAATTCGATAAATTTGGGCTTAAACTCTTCGTTTTGAATTGTAAATTGAATTAAATAATGGATTGAGCCAAAAAAATGGCCATGAAAGTATTATTCTTGGACAAAATCATGAAAAAAATGGAAACATGGTCCAAAATTTGGACAAAAATGCCCGTAACTTTTGAACTTTTTACCAACAAAAAGTAGGGGACTCGATTTTAACGATAGAGGTATGGTTCCTTCGGCAAATTTTCATGGAATAACCCATAGAATACGGAAATCATTGGGAAATTGGTGAATTTTTTCACTCCCTACAAATCGACCCGCCCTAATGTACATGATAGTAGCAGCAGGTGCTATTGTAGCTGTAGTTAGCAACAAGAGGCATTTTGTTTTTCATTCATACATACATGAGTTTGACAACTAAAAAGAAAAATGACATTAAATAAATTAAATGAGCTGTTCAAACATCTTTACCTGATAGATAATTCTACCGGGTTCGTACTTGTTTAATTATTGTTTTGGCAACACTTTTTGTAAAAGTCAACATTACGAGAAGTGATGGTATTAAAAAAATTGTTTACCGTACTAAAATCAGCAAGAAATTGTACCAAATCTAGACCGCCTGTACTAAATTACATAAAGTCTAAAATTTAGCCTGGTTTACATACATAATAATTTCCCTTTTCGTAAACTGCTTACATCAAAGTACTTTAGACCATAGATAAAGGAAATAACTAGATATCTCACAAGTGTTGGGAAATTTCTAGTTCAATGGGATATTTTCTAGATGGAGCCAGATGTATTTAGAACAGGTGACAGTAGTCGGTGTTGTAGCTAACATCAACAGGCATTTTGGTGTTGTTTGTAAGGTCGATGCTGTAAAATTCAACACAAACGAATACCAACAATAACAGTGTAGTATATCATCATGCGTATGTAGGTAACCCTGTCTTATAATATAAGTAATTGTGTATTTATGTAAGCTAGTAAATAAGTCTTCTGAGTTATACATTCTGGCATGAGAGCCAGGGTCGCCAGTTTTTTTTCAGGCGAAATCCCCGAATTGTTTGTTTAATCCCCGAATATCCCCCAAAAAAAGCTAAAATCCCCGGAAAATCCCTATTGTTTTAAAGGTAGTTCGAGAAAGTTTTAAGTTATAAAATTAAAATTTATTTAGAATTCAGTTTAACAAAACGAAAGCTTAAATATTGGAAATTTAAACGTAAATAAATTATTATATTATTATTAAATTATTAGTTTAAAAATAGTTAGTTATAACAAAAAGATTATGACAAATGAGATCTGGCTTTAATTTATGTGCACATTGGTTAAAAGTCATTAAGGCTTAGTATATATATCAAATACTTCAGTCTCATAATCTTCAGATTCATCTACTTAATTATTTGTTTTGTACATAGTTTTAGTATTTCTCGTTATTTCTTATCCACTGCTTCTATTCTTTTCAGCAACACCAAATATCAAAAATGTTTTTGACGTAGAATACGTCTTACCTTACGGTATGAGGAGTCATGTCAGGTTTTTATTGTTGTAATCTTTATTTCATTGAATTTGAGGAAACGGCTAGATGAATTTTTTTAAAATTTTTTTGTATGTAAATGAAGATGTTATCTTTCGTTTGATATACATTTCATATTGGTTGATATATTTCTAGTATTTTAATTTCTCAAATGAAAATTGTTTAAACACATACACTCAAACATATGTGTGGTGTTTGGTTGAGTATTTTTGGTTGCTCAACATTGCTTAGGAACATGTAACCCATAGAATACGGAAATCATAGGGAAATTGGTGGATTTTTTCACTCCCTACAAATCGACCCGCCCTAATATACATGATAGTAGCAGCAGGTGCTATTGTAGCTGTAGTTAGCAACAAGAGGCATTTTGTTTTTCATTCATACATACATGAGTTTGACAACTAAAAAGAAAAATGACATTAAATAAATTAAATGAGCTGTTCAAACATCTTTACCTGATAGATAATTCTACCGGGTTCGTACTTGTTTAATTATTGTTTTGGCAACACTTTTTGTAAAAGTCAACATTACGAGAAGTGATGGTATTAAAAAAATTGTTTACCGTACTAAAATCAGCAAGAAATTGTACCAAATCTAGACCGCCTGTACTAAATTACATAAAGTCTAAAATTTAGCCTGGTTTACATACATAATAATTTCCCTTTTCGTAAACTGCTTACATCAAAGTACTTTAGACCATAGATAAAGGAAATAACTAGATATCTCACAAGTGTTGGGAAATTTCTAGTTCAATGGGATATTTTCTAGATGGAGCCAGATGTATTTAGAACAGGTGACAGTAGTCGGTGTTGTAGCTAACATCAACAGGCATTTTGGTGTTGTTTGTAAGGTCGATGCTGTAAAATTCAACACAAACGAATACCAACAATAACAGTGTAGTATATCATCATGCGTATGTAGGTAACCCTGTCTTATAATATAAGTAATTGTGTATTTATGTAAGCTAGTAAATAAGTCTTCTGAGTTATACATTCTGGCATGAGAGCCAGGGTCGCCAGTTTTTTTTCAGGCGAAATCCCCGAATTGTTTGTTTAATCCCCGAATATCCCCCAAAAAAAGCTAAAATCCCCGGAAAATCCCTATTGTTTTAAAGGTAGTTCGAGAAAGTTTTAAGTTATAAAATTAAAATTTATTTAGAATTCAGTTTAACAAAACGAAAGCTTAAATATTGGAAATTTAAACGTAAATAAATTATTATATTATTATTAAATTATTAGTTTAAAAATAGTTAGTTATAACAAAAAGATTATGACAAATGAGATCTGGCTTTAATTTATGTGCACATTGGTTAAAAGTCATTAAGGCTTAGTATATATATCAAATACTTCAGTCTCATAATCTTCAGATTCATCTACTTAATTATTTGTTTTGTACATAGTTTTAGTATTTCTCGTTATTTCTTATCCACTGCTTCTATTCTTTTCAGCAACACCAAATATCAAAAATGTTTTTGACGTAGAATACGTCTTACCTTACGGTATGAGGAGTCATGTCAGGTTTTTATTGTTGTAATCTTTATTTCATTGAATTTGAGGAAACGGCTAGATGAATTTTTTTAAAATTTTTTTGTATGTAAATGAAGATGTTATCTTTCGTTTGATATACATTTCATATTGGTTGATATATTTCTAGTATTTTAATTTCTCAAATGAAAATTGTTTAAACACATACACTCAAACATATGTGTGGTGTTTGGTTGAGTATTTTTGGTTGCTCAACATTGCTTAGGAACATGTAACCCATAGAATACGGAAATCATAGGGAAATTGGTGGATTTTTTCACTCCCTACAAATCGACCCGCCCTAATATACATGATAGTAGCAGCAGGTGCTATTGTAGCTGTAGTTAGCAACAAGAGGCATTTTGTTTTTCATTCATACATACATGAGTTTGACAACTAAAAAGAAAAATGACATTAAATAAATTAAATGAGCTGTTCAAACATCTTTACCTGATAGATAATTCTACCGGGTTCGTACTTGTTTAATTATTGTTTTGGCAACACTTTTTGTAAAAGTCAACATTACGAGAAGTGATGGTATTAAAAAAATTGTTTACCGTACTAAAATCAGCAAGAAATTGTACCAAATCTAGACCGCCTGTACTAAATTACATAAAGTCTAAAATTTAGCCTGGTTTACATACATAATAATTTCCCTTTTCGTAAACTGCTTACATCAAAGTACTTTAGACCATAGATAAAGGAAATAACTAGATATCTCACAAGTGTTGGGAAATTTCTAGTTCAATGGGATATTTTCTAGATGGAGCCAGATGTATTTAGAACAGGTGACAGTAGTCGGTGTTGTAGCTAACATCAACAGGCATTTTGGTGTTGTTTGTAAGGTCGATGCTGTAAAATTCAACACAAACGAATACCAACAATAACAGTGTAGTATATCATCATGCGTATGTAGGTAACCCTGTCTTATAATATAAGTAATTGTGTATTTATGTAAGCTAGTAAATAAGTCTTCTGAGTTGTACATTCTGGCATGAGAGCCAGGGTCGCCAGTTTTTTTTCAGGCGAAATCCCCGAATTGTTTGTTTAATCCCCGAATATCCCCCAAAAAAAGCTAAAATCCCCGGAAAATCCCTATTGTTTTAAAGGTAGTTCGAGAAAGTTTTAAGTTATAAAATTAAAATTTATTTAGAATTCAGTTTAACAAAACGAAAGCTTAAATATTGGAAATTTAAACGTAAATAAATTATTATATTATTATTAAATTATTAGTTTAAAAATAGTTAGTTATAACAAAAAGATTATGACAAATGAGATCTGGCTTTAATTTATGTGCACATTGGTTAAAAGTCATTAAGGCTCAGTATATATATCAAATACTTCAGTCTCATAATCTTCAGATTCATCTACTTAATTATTTGTTTTGTACATAGTTTTAGTATTTCTCGTTATTTCTTATCCACTGCTTCTATTCTTTTCAGCAACACCAAATATCAAAAATGTTTTTGACGTAGAATACGTCTTACCTTACGGTATGAGGAGTCATGTCAGGTTTTTATTGTTGTAATCTTTATTTCATTGAATTTGAGGAAACGGCTAGATGAATTTTTTTAAAATTTTTTTGTATGTAAATGAAGATGTTATCTTTCGTTTGATATACATTTCATATTGGTTGATATATTTCTAGTATTTTAATTTCTCAAATGAAAATTGTTTAAACACATACACTCAAACATATGTGTGGTGTTTGGTTGAGTATTTTTGGTTGCTCAACATTGCTTAGGAACATGTATCTAGTAAAAAGTGAAACGAACAGCAAGCTAATGTTGCTTGGCAACATGTATCTAGTAAAAAGTGAAACAAACAGTAAGCTAACGTAATAAAGCTTTTTTGCGAAAGCTTCAATAAAGCTGTTGTAACATTAATTTTGAATTGTAAAGCGTAAAGCTTTCACACAACGCTCGAATGCTAATGCGAAGACTCGATAACGTAAACCTTTTTTAATATTAGGGCGGCCCTCTCAACATTCGCAGAACTTATTTCAATAAAAATATTAATTAAAATACATAAATTAAATTAAGTTTAAAAAAATTGAACATAATATTTTTTTTTTAAACGGACTTGAATCAAATGCCGTTGGTAAATATAAAAATTACAGCAGACAGTTGTCCGATAAGACAGAAAACATATATAACAATAAATGATAAATAATATAAGCAAATGAATTTATTGTTATATATGTTTTCTGTCTTATCGGATGGTGTATTCTACGTTAAACTTAATGGCCGTGTCTCTGACACAGCCTGCAGGGACAGTCCGTGGCCGAAGGCCTCGGACAACTGTCTGCCGTAATTTTTTTACTTGTTTTATTATTGTCAACACGTACAGTCTTGCCAGTAAAACAATTTGATATTTTCAGGAACTGACAAGTTTATGCAGTTGTTTTTGCTGATAACATTTAGCAATACTTCAGCAAATTTATGACAATTGGCCTGGCGTGATATTTACATTCGATGTTGAAAAGAACTGCTTTACTAATACCAGATAGAGGCAATGGTTCAAAACAACGAACAAAATAACAACAACGGCATTTCGTTTTGTGTGTTAAAATTATTGTATTAAATACAACACAAATGAGTTGGCTAACAATAACAGTCAATAAAAAAGTGTGAAAACACATTGAAATTTCACAGTTATCACCAAAACGACATGAAAAATTAAAGTCAGAGGTTATTGTAATTCCACCTGGTGTATGTCACTTTTCATCAAACATCTCTCTATCACACCGACCGCATCACGAAGAGTGTGAAAGGAAACGTCAGATGAGTTAAATATTCTCTCTAGTTAGATTTACTCTGTGCCAAATATTATTTGTGTTTATGCTTGCTTTGATTTAGGTAGTACCAGATCAAAACTTTCAAGGAATGATACAAAAGATGCGCTTTTAATGCAGCTTAAATTTTCATCCCCAAAAAATCCCCAGATCCCCAAACCAAAAAAAAACAATCCCCTGTTTTGAAAAAATAATCCCCAATTTGGGGATAAATCCCCTAAACTGGCAACACTGATGAGAGCTTGAGTTCATAGTATGTGTGTATGTAATCACTTTTGGCATGCTAATGGTCATCGGTTGGCACGCAGAGAACAAGAATGTGAAGAGACATTCGCTGATTAGAAGTTGTACTAATCGGTCGCGCATACTACGAGCCGACGCTTTCAGTCCAACCCTATAATAAGAAATAGTGAAGAATAAAGAACTGTACAGCGGTACACTTGTTACTACTACAGTAAACAAAAATCACATAATCAATATACTTACATTTGAGTTTGGTAGTGGGAAACACATTGACGTGAAAAAAAATTAAATTAGCTGTTCCAATAGCACAACCTGAAAAATTATACCCTTTTTGTATTTAACAAATTTCCCAGTGTTGAATAAACGTCAATGAATGTTACGAGAAACTTCAATGAGAGTTCCACAACGACAGGACAGCACCTAGTGATAGTACTTGGCAACGCCTATGCGATATCTACTTATTTCCTTTATCTATGCTTTAGGCAACTTTGTAAACTGAAAACAAAAACGATGTATAAGTAGACAGTCAAAATTTCTCTTCACTCAAATGCCAACAAACAAAACGAGTGAAACCCTAGTACTTCTCTACTCTCTCTCTTACTCTCTTCATTGAATATTTCAATACACGAGCAGCTTTTTGATAGTATTATTGTATATAACTATACAAATACCAACCATGTTAAAGTAAAATTACAGAAACTATGCAAAAAGTATGAAATAAGCAAGATATGGCGCGAGAGAGAAATGCGTTTGAGTGAACTCCTAGCACTTTCTGGTTCTCTTTTACCAGGGTTGCCAAGTTGCGCACATCTTCTGGTCGTCTAATTGTAAATCGTCTTTGCTGAAAAACTCTTTCTAAACATGCTGGAAGGAGGAGAGTTGATAATATTCTCTGAAAGACTAGAAGTATTTAAAAAAAATATTGGTTTAGCGCATTTTTTATGATAGAAATTTCATTCAAAAAGTTATAAATATTGAAATTATTGTATTTTTTAATTCAACCATTTAAGAAATAACCGTATTTTTGTTATTAATACCTGGCATATTCACACATTAATTGGGGAAAAAACATTAAAATAAACTGTGCTGAGTTGTTAGTTTTTTAAATTAATTTTTATCTCAAATAATGTAAAAGTTGTATGTAAAAGAGTAGAACAACATTCAATTACGAAACTGGTAATAACGTGTAATTCGACTTAGGTACCACAATTCATTTATTTTTAAGAAAGTTTATTTTTAGCTATGTAGATTTATTAAGTAGTATTTATTTGTGGCCGTAGGTGGTGCAATGGTTACTGTGCGCGGCTCTTGTACATGAGATCCTGGGTTCGAACCCTGCTCTGACCACTTTAAAATTTCTTTCGCAGGCGGTCACCTCGCATAGTGACGGCGACACTCTCGAGTATATAGCCATGAAAAAGCTTGGGTCCCAATCAGTCCCAAAAAACTGTAGGTCCCAATCAGTGAGTGAAAACTGGAAAGCGCACAGCTCAGTGATTGTGAGAATTTCTCCCCTGTCCCTTCATGGGATGTAATGGGAAACCATTTATTTATTTTTTAGTCATTTCACGTCAATCAATTTAAGGTTTTTAAAATATCTGGCCAGCTGTGTGAATAAAATCAATAATATGCGTGTTTTTTTATTACCCGCTAAACTAATTATTCGACGACCTTGTATGAGGAGCTAAGCGATTTTAAGCGGAAAATTATGTTAGTAGGGAATTAAAAACAGGCCTAATATCCCGTGAACTAAGGCCTAATTTTGGAGTGGAAAATCATCTTTGATCAACGATCAAACATAATTTAAACACTGAATTCACTTTTTAGGCTAATAGATGTTTAAACAGCCAAAGTTGAGCATTTAAACTATGATCAAGTGACCATATGATTTTGACAGAAAACAACAAGAAGAACAAACACAAGGCTTCTTTAATTGTTAATGTGAACAATTATAATCAGCATCCTAGTTGAAATAACACTAAAAACGTATTATTTAACTCGTAGTGCAGTTTGAACTTTATTTCTGCTCAAATATTCTCCAATTTCATTAAATATTTTGTATTTTATAATTTCACGTTTGTTTTGCAAATGGCGTCAGTTTGATGCATTGTAAATATATGAATACCGGTTATTTTTCGTAGCATTTGCCACTGTTGCCACATGGTAGTACGATTATTTGACAAAGCACTGAAAAACTCTTCGCATTTAAAGTCAGATCAAACATAAATCAAAATCAAATGATTACCAATTTAAATAACCAGTCAAAAATTGGGCCTAAATGAACTACAAGGCACAATAAATGGTTTTTAACAGACGGTAGTTGTTTTTTTTTATTATAAAAAAATTATAATCACTAATTTCGGAGTATTACAAATATATAAACATGATATTTAATTTTTTGATTTTTGCTGGTGATTATATGTGCCGTACCTAAATTGATTGGACTTTCGTACCAAAGGAGTTTTAGTTGTTAAAAAGTAGTACCGTACAACTTTTCCCATCACTGATCACGAAACATAAACATCAGTCCAAACAGCAATATGAGAGTGTTTGAAAATATTATTTTTGCCTTTACGTTGCTACTTATTCGGGGTAAGTATAGAGATGCGTATGCATGTATCATTATTTCTGCATATTCACCTAATGTATAAATGTTAGGAGTTCAATGCACATAGACAGATCGCATATATTGTATGCGTATCTTATGTACATATATGTACATATGTATGAACGTACATTAAAAACATCACTGCACAGTTTTTGAAAACATACACACATTCATATGTATGAATGTACATACATAAGTATAAATTAATGTAGTGTATCAACTTGGGATGCCAAACGAGAAATCCCGAATCCCGGGATTTTTGATTATTATTAATTTTGAAGAACATGAAACTAAAAACTATTACGAAAGATGAACCTCAAGCAAAATGCAAATTGTGCAGAAAGGGGTTAAAAACCAATGGCGGCTCTACAAAAGGTTTAATAACACATCTTAACGTAAGTTAATTTTGGCTTACGTGTACTAAACGGCTTACTCCAAAAATAAAAAAAATTTGTGGCGTCGGGTAGAACGTGTTATTTTAAGCAAAAAAAGTTACATAATATCAAAATCGAAGCAAAGGCATAGTTTCGGAGTTATGGGCCCCAAAATTTCTGATATGTGATGGTTTTTACTTTTTTGTTTTCAAAGTAGGAAAATCACTGCGTGAAATTGGTTCTGTCATTGGTAGAATCCAAAAAACAGTTATAAAAATAATTGAAATGTATCAGAATTTCCAATATTTGCCCAAATATGATTCATTGCTAAAAGTGCAGTTAACATATCTGTTGGTTATTGATCACATTTACACATCCCTGATTAAGTATCTAAAGCGGCTATTACACGATCAAGCGCTGCCTTTCATCAAGCTATTAAGCTCGTCTAATAGGCAAAAATGCGTGCTTGACAGCATGGCTTGATGAATATTAAAATTTCTTGATATCTTGGCTTGGCATCAAGCCTCGTGTAATAGCTCTGCTGTTAAGCCCAATACAAAATTTCATTTGAAGTTAACATTCGAAGTGTAAAGATGGCGTGGTTAGAACGCGAATTTTTGCAAGATTTCATCCAATTGTATGAAAGTTTCCCAGAACTGTGGAACATAAAAAGTGACAAATATCATAATAAGATAAAAAAGCAAAAAGCTTACGAACAGCTTTTAGATAAACTAAAGACGATTGAACCAAAAGCGAAAGTGGATGTATTAAAACGAAAAATAAATATATGTATAAAATAAAATAAATAATTCGTTGATGACCAAAGCAGCAACCAATTCGCGCGACATTATGAATGTGAACTTCACTGTTCAGTTTTTTTACACTGATGCTTGATGTGCGGGCTTGCTCGTGTAATAGCAAACAATTTTTTCTCATCAAGCCGCGCCGTCAAGCCTCGCTTGATCGTCTAATAGCCGCTTAACATTAATCCATATATAACATTACATAATAATGTTACTTTAAGATTTTATCTTTGTTACGTATATTCAACATTAATAAAGTCAGTTGTTAAAGGAACTCCGGCTGTTTCAATACACGACAATGGTGACGAGGATAAAAAAAACTAAAATTTCGTAAATACGATTGTTAATAAAACTAACTCAAAAATAAAAAGCAAATCGGCTGTGACATTAACAGCCAATTCATGTATCTTATGCGAACGTTTCTTTCGCATGCTACACGACAAACAGCTGATATTCGTTTCACCTAACAGTCATCAGAACGACAATGCGAAAGAAAATCATTGCGAATGAATACGTAAACCTTTTAGTACGATTTTTGATTTATCTATCTCTTATCGCTGTCATCTATGCGAACCTACATGTCAAAACAGTCACTTGTCTGTTTGTTATCGCGTAAACAACTACAAGTAATTGTTGTGGCAAAAAAAACAAAGAAAAAAACAATATCGGAGAGTAAATGGTAAGTAAATAATAATATAATTATAGTAAGTGGTCAATAAATAATAGTATATTATTATTATCTTCCCAGATCATTTTCAGAACATTCGACATGTCTCTTAAATGCCTCCGTGGTACTTCCACAATGTCATCAATTTGGACCGCAAAATATATTCCAATAGAAATATCCATAATAATTTTGTTCACAAAAAACAACACGAATAAAAAAAATATTATTTGCTTTTTTGTTTGTTTGTATTTACCTTCTCATTTCTATCCAGCTGATTACTCTCAGACAGAGTTGTATTTTTTTATGATAAATCCCTTAAAATATCCCACTTTTTTAAGGGAATTTTTGGGGAATTTATGAAATTGTTGATTTGGCCACAATGTAATATGACGACTTATAAATTGCTTACGTTACAGTCGTAAAGCTGTGCGAAAGAACAAAAGAACCTTAGCTGAATACAATTACGAACGAAAGTGAGTGACTGATTTTCTTTCGCATACATTTTCGTTTGAGTTACATGAATTGGCTGTAAATTTAAAATAAATTGTACAGTTTGGAATTTCCTTCTGGCGTATTATGCTGTAACAACTGCAAAAACATTAACAGCTACATACAACAAATTGGAGTTAATATTTGTATCCATATGTACATACATATAAACAATATCACAAGATGAAGACAAAAAAACACAGCAAATATAATTGAATCAAAGAAATAAATTGTTGAGGATGCCTGAGATCGAAAACTGAGGGTGTAGTTTGTTACTCGTAACGTACACTAAGGTGAATTGAGCAGCTTTTCTAACAACGAAAAGAAGCTTAAATTTCCCAGTATGTTATTAAAATACTAACTCTATTCATGAAAATAAACGTCGGTATTATGTATGGTATTTTTATATATTCAACGAAGACAATGTTTCAAAATACAACCTTAATTTATTCCTGTCTTTCTACATATAAACCCTTCTGCCAGCTTCCACTATCATTTCGTTTCACATCACTTTTATTTTATAATAGTGAATATGAAATACCATTCTCGAATTCCTATTGCCTGACCTATCGCATGAAAGTGGTTCACAATTGTGGTACCCGCTTTACATTAGCCTTGCTTGTTTACTTTCCTGGTGAAAATTTGCAAGAATATACTTTTGAGAGAAAAAGAACGATTTTACTCTCTTTATAAAAAATTGCACAGAAAATACGCGAACGACTTCTGGGAAAAATTTTGCAAGAAAACTGCGTTATCCTTGCTACATACATTTTGGCTAGTAGTTACATTTCATATCTACTGCCTCAGTTGCCCAATTGTGACGTCGTCGGTTCAGCAGAATTTGCTGAATCCGACTGCAGATTATGGCATTTCATTTTCTTTCTAAATTTTGGTGATATATTACCTCTGTACATATTTCTGCTGTTATTAATTTTTTTTATTTTTATTTGTGTACATTCGTGCAAATTTTTGTTGTCTAAAATTTCACCAACCAAAATTTGCACGATCTTGTAGATCAAACTGCCAAAATGCTCGCTCTCTGACTCATTTACTGCAGTTTTGAAGTAAACGTACACGATTCAGGAAAACTTGTGTCATTGCCCAAGTCTGGGTAATGTTACGGAGGTCCCACTGTACAAACATACTGGCTACATCGTAGTTGGGACCAAGGCTACAGATGTTCCTGTGTAGTATGTTTGGTTTTGGCTAACGAACCTCAAAGTTGTCCTTCTTGAGCATGTGGTTATTCGACTAATTAATTAATTTCGCCAGCACGATGGTAATGGAAGCAAAATATCCGGTACTAGCTGTGAGTACTGCGAGCCAAAGAAACAAAAACAAAATCTTCCATACCACATGCTCAGGTCGAGCAATTTTGAGGTTCCATCAATGTACCTTTCGTTATATTGCTTTTCTATTTTTGGGTCCTTGCCTTAAGATAATTCTTTATCTGTTGCATGTATTTAATTGCTGGGAGGGCAATTATCGTCACCAACCCAAATTTATATTGCCGCCAAGTATGACCTGCTGTGTTTACTGTGGAAAAATTGTGTAGATGTAAACACAAGCATGAACTTTGTAGTAGATCAATTATGTGGAATGTAAGCTTCTTATATATAGAGTTGCATATTTTGGTAGTAATAACTACTCAAACTTCCCCTACTTAAGAGATGTAGATTAGAATTGCCAAAGACTAGTTAACTGGTTAATGGAATATTAGAGTACTTGCGGAAAATTGTTGGTAGGAAATTCAGTTACAGAGAGTTTTCTAGATATATTTAAAATTAATGGAAAACAACTACACAATACATGAAGTAATGGTGGAAAATTAGCGTCGCTTTGGTGGCGGACATTGTAAAGTTGCCATTGTGGAAGATGGTCGCGTTTTGTGAAAAGTGTTAAATAATTAAGAAGTGTTTTTTTTTAAGCGGTTATAAAAAAGTTTTAGGTTATAAAATTAAAGGTACGTCAGTGAAATTAGTCAAAACTAATTTAAATCCAAACGGAGAAAGTAAAGCTTACTAACGCAACCTTTATAGTTAACCGGAACAATTTTGTACACCGCCTAATAGTAGTGACGAGGATAAGAACCTAAGAACCGTTTTTTTTTTCCCTGCAGAAGAGGAGAATACGGCAAATCTTTTACTGTAACCGTAAGTTTGTTTAGTGAAAAGGATTAGTTAATTGTGTAGTAATTTAGTTTTTATAATATCATTCTACAGTGCAGTTGGTTACGGAAGAAACCCCCTGCTTCTGAAAGAGAGGAGGAAAGTGACTGCAGGTCTTTAAAAGGTAAAAGTTTTAATTTAAATATCGCTGAAATTTGAGTAGAATATCGGAAAAGTTAAACGGAATACGGCAGAGCCACCTGTTGAGGTGATAGGAACTGTGTAATCCTGGACAAAAACCTATTGTGTCCCACAACTATTAGCATCCACTTTGGGATTTCATACACAACCCAATTGGTTCGATGCAAAAGCTCTCCGTTAGACCCACAAAGAATACAATTTTTTGTGAGAATCGTTGCCTACCTTCGGCAGTAGTCATTTTAACTTCCGGTATATCAAATAAGCCCATACTAAGCCTATTACACATCACATAGGTGACTTTATATTTTATGTTAAATTTTATGATGTTGATTTGTATGTCAGATTAGTGTATTGTGTCGTTTATAATAAAATTTTTGTTAGAGGTTAGGATTGTAAGACTTATTAGGTTAAGAGTAAGAAGTTTTTACACCATTTTGTAAGGGATTTGTCCAAAAATAATTAATGCTAATATAGCGACAGTTGAACAGGTCGCATTGCCCATAAACTTTTTTTTAAACATCTATAGAGCTCTATAGGGAAAATTTTAAGGGGTTTGATTTGATGGAAAACTACATTCATTAATCAGATTTTTTGGCCAGATTCTAATTGTTTTGAGATTTATGTTGTTTTATATATTTTTGTTTTAGTGTTAGGGAATAAGTTTAACCAACAAATTTAGTTCAGACAATTACATTTTTTTGAAGTTTTATTGTTGTAAATTTGTGTGTAAATTTAATATTTATTGACAGCATACGAGGGTTGATTCCTTTGAAAGCTTCTGCCACTACGTGGAAATATCTTCGTTGCTAAAATTAAGAGATTGAAATTTTAAAGTTAGTGGCTTCATTTACATGCATATTAGAAAGTAGTCTTAATGATATAGTGTTCGTAGACATTGTAGTTATAAGTATTAATTTTAATAAATGAATATTATAATGTGAAATAGAAAATAAAATATGTGTGACTAAATTTGTTAAAGGGGGGAAAGGGGGGATAATATGAACTTAAGATGGCGTGAAAATTGGGGCCATAGAAACTCAATCACTCGTACTATGGCCAGGTTGGGTGGGTACAGAAAGGGGATTTCCATCTTATATTCCCTAAATGATCTTTGTGAGTGTGAACTGTCAAGTGGATTCAGTCCTGTATTTTTGCAATAGTTTACTTGTTGTACCCTGAAGTGTACTGCGGGTCGAGAAACCACGCCCAAACATCCCTATAGCCGGTTGCAGTATTGGAAAGGGGTTTCGCAACAGTAATGGCGCCCAAGCGGAAAACCAGACAGCTAGGTTACATTTTAACCACTGCTGCTTTCAAAATTTTAAGTTAAAAAAAAAAAAAAGAGAAAAGAACATGATGCTTGACTTAATTCCTGTCAATTGTTCATGCAAATGCGAGTGAAGTAAATTTATACTTAGAGAGTAGATGGCTTAGTTGTCAAGAAGTACTAAATGCATCTATTTCTAGGAGAATAATGGATAGTAGAGAGAAGTAAGCCTAATATCAAAAGATAGTTAGTTGTTATTTCCTCTACAGCGTTGAAGTTTATATTTTAAATTCAGAAAATTCGATATACTAAATTTTGTTAGAAAGTTGCAGTAGGAGGATGTAAAAATAGACCTAACAAATATAGTCGTTAGCTAATTGCTATTTTACATTCCTCCGATGAGAGCATGTGACATCACGTTTGCTTTATGAAAACGTTTTTGTTAAAATATTAGCATAGAGTTCACACACAAAGCATCAATTTAATTTAATTCGTTGTTTTTTATGTTTAGTGCAATAGAATTATGATATGTTGTTAGACACCAAACTTAACGCCATGGATCAGATTGTAAGGAGTTCCATATTATCCCTTTATACCCCTAATTTTATAAAGTGAGAGTTAAACGTAATTGTCGTAGTAATAACCTTTAATTGTAGTAACCTCTAGTTAATTTTGTAGTATTAAAATCTAACCTTTTCATATTCAACATAATTTTTTTTTTGAATTTTAAATTTTAACAGTAAGTGTCGAAATTTTTGTAAGTTATAAAATATGCCCATCACCCATTCAATTCAGAAAATGCGGGGCGAAAATAATTTTCAGCAAGGTGAGAGTGATTCTCATCCAGGTGGAAATGGTTCGGGTAATTTAAACACAAGTAATTTGTTGTTAAATGTACAACAGGAAAATGGTTCCCACACGGGAAATAATCTTCCAATCCGTCCACAAATTCAACAAGTTGTTATCAGAAATCCTATTTCTAGCCAACAGGGTACTAACCAATCCCAACTTCCACCCCTACACCCATTTCCGACGATGTATGCAGGAACCCCTCTCTTGCGTTTTCAGATACCACCGTCCCAGGCAGTTCGTCCTCCAGCTCCAGCAGCTGTATCAGACGAATATTATTCAAGGGTTTCAAATATTATTGAAGAATCTAATAAGGCATATCGGGAGAAATTAGAATCGGATATAGAGAAAAGGATAACAACCAACATTCAAAAAGGATTCGAAAATTTATTAGTAGAACTAAGAAAATTGAGTATAATGGAAAAGAACAGTGAGGAAGACTTAGAAAGCATTCAGTATTCGAATGAAGATGGTGCTGTAGGAGGAGAGGAGAGACCAAATGCACCCCAAAAGAAAAAGTTAAACCTGGCAAAGTCCGCACAAAGGAAATTGGAGTTTCTTCAAGTGGATAATCGGAACATATTGGGGCAAGGTAATATAAATGCTAACCTAATAGATATAGCTCGAAATCCACTGGAATACAGAACCCATGAACCGATGAATGTTCCATCACATGGTTTGGGGGAAAATGGATATGGTGTCCAAGTTCCTCGAGAACAGGCTAATCCAGTCAGAAATCCAACAGAGGACTATACATATCAATATAACAAAGGAAATAAACTTACAGCCCGGCATGTACCTAGCTATAATGGAGATGATGTGTATAGGACTCACAATAGTGAAGGAATTAATTGTGAAACCAACCGTCCAAACCCTAATATATATGGGACCCAAATGCCAATGAGAGGACTACCTCAAATAGAAAAGTGGAATTTATTATTCGACGGAACCCCAAACGGAATATACGTCGAAGAGTTTATATATCGTCTGGAATATCTACAAAACTGTCACAATTTGCCATGGTCAGAAATAATTAGAGACTTTCATAGGCTGTTAAAAGGAGACGCTGAAGAATGGTTCTGGTTAGAGATTCCAAACAGAAGAATTCGAGGATGGCCGGACCTAAAGTATGCCCTTTTAGAACAGTATAAATCACACAGGAGTGAACGAGAAAAATATAATGACTTGGAGCAGAGAAGACAACATACCGGAGAGTCTGTGGATGAATACATAATGGCCATGAAAAAGCTAAGGTCACGTTTGAGAGATCATCTGAATGAAGAGTTATTCATAAATATTCTTAAAAGGAACTTACATCGCAATTTATCCACTTTACTATACGCTAAGCCTATTTTCACTGTAAGTCAACTACGTGAAGAAATAGAAGAACTTCAGAGAAATTATCTTCGTCAAGAACGTCCAGCACAGCCTTCAGCAAAATTTCAACCACCTCGTCGGCCATATCATGTGAATGAAGTATATGATGACAATTATGATAGTGAACGTGAACCAAAAGAAGAGAATGAAATTGTGGAAGAGATTAGCAAACCAGATAAGATGAAGAAGTCAAAAGTACTTACATGCTGGGACTGCCAAAATCCAGGACATACATTTATGGACTGTCCGACACCGAGGATGAAATTGTTTTGTTATAGGTGTGGATATCCTGGGGTTTACTGCAAAACATGTCCAAAATGTAAGGAAAACCCAAAGAGGAGTGTGTCAACGTTGGGAGAGACACACTCTGCACTGAATCCCGACTTATAAATCACACCAGAGAAATTGCTACCCAAACGGAACTCAGAGGTTCCCAATCACAAAATGCAGGCGACCACTGTAATAACATTCTGAAACAAGATGGGAACAATTATAATAGAATAAACAAGGAGTATACACTAAAACCAATTAAATCATATGAAGAGAGAAGAAAAAATTATGAAATAGTAAGAAATAGAATATTTGGTACAGAAATCGGAAATAACAAAATCGATCAAATACGAAAAACCAGACAAAAATTTAAACAAAGGAAACAAGAAAGACACAAAGTATAAGAGGCGATGCACTATGTGTCAGCCATAAGGGAATGTAAATCAAAAGACCCTAGAGCCTACGCCGAAATAACAATCGGGAATGAAATTATAATAGGTCTATTAGATTCAGGTGCCTCAATAAGTCTCCTGGGAAAGGACTGCGATCAACTCGTGGCAGCCATAGGTGCCAAAATTCAAACTTTCGGCAGTAATATACGAACGGCTGGTGGAAATAATTTCTCGATTGTTGGTAAAATAGTCGTTCCAGTAACATTTAAGGAAATGGTACATAATGTGACATTTTATTTGTGCCCAGAATTAATGCAAAAAGCGTACTTGGGGGTGGATTTTTGGAAAATTTTTTGAAATTGCCCCAGAAATATTTCACGCGGAAGAACTTAGTGCAGAAATATTAAACGAATATCCCTTAAATACCGAAAATGTTACAGAGCATGAGTTAACACCACAAATGAGAGACAAATTATTCAGAGCCAAGAAAAAGTTCAGAACATATGAGGAGAATGGCTTAGGTAGAACAAACTTGGAACAACATAAAATCGAACTTGTCGAAGGCACACAATCCGTCAAGGAGCGGAATTACCCTATATCTCCAGCTGTGCAACAACTAATATATACCGAAGTAGACGAGATGCTGCGCCTCGGAGTAATCGAAGAATGTAGCAGCCCCTGGAGTAATAGATCTACGCTTGTCAGAAAACCCGGAAAGAATAGGTTGTGTTTAGACGCACGTAAATTGAATGAACGCACGATCAAGGATGCGTATCCCATCCAAAATATTGAGGGTATATTGAGCCGACTTGAGGACACACATTTTATTAGTAGCGTCGATTTGAAATTTGCCTTCTGGCAAATCGAGCTAGAAAAAGAGTCGAGGGCCTACACAGCCTTCACAATTCCGGGACGGCCACTATATCAATATGTAGTAATGCCGTTCGGACTTTGCAATGCGGCACAAAGGCTGTGTAGACTTATGGACAAAGTTATACCGGAGGAATTAAAAACGAACGTCTTTATCTATCTAGACGACCTACTGGTGATTTCGTCTGATTTTGATACCCATATAACCCTGTTGGAAAAAGTTGCTGAATGTTTGAAGAAAGCAAACCTGACTATAGGTCTTAAAAAATCCAAATTTTGCTTCAAGGAGCTTCAATACTTGGGATTCATTGTAGGAGGAGGAGTTATGAAACCGGATCCTGAAAAGGTAAACGCCATACGGACTATAGCAGTGCCAAAAAACATAAGAGCGGTGAGAAGCTTCTTAGGTGCAGCTGGATGGTACCGCCGGTTTATCCGTAATTTTTCAGGAATTACCGTACCTTTGACAGATTTGATTAAAAAGGGTAAGAAATTTGAGATCACGGACAGTGCTCTGCGAAGTTTCGAAGAAGTGAAATATGCCCTCACACATGCACCAGTCCTTGTGCATCCTGATTTTAAAAGGCACTTCTTCATACAATGCGATGCATCTAACGTTGGAGTTGGGGCCGTCTTATTTCAACTAGATAACGGTGGAAATGAGAGACCAATAGCTTTCTTCTCACAGAAGCTAAATAGTGCACAAGCCAACTACAGCGTCACAGAAAAGGAGTGCTTAGCCGCTGTATTAGCAGTAAAACGATTTCGACCGTATGTAGAATTAATGCCCTTCACCATCATCACCGATCATGCAAGTCTAAAATGGTTGATGTCACTGCGGGATCTAAACGGTCGACTTGCGCGTTGGGCCCTACAGTTACAGGCTTTTGATTTTAAAATAGAGCATAAAAAAGGTTCCGAAAATGTGGTGGCAGATGCTTTGTCTCGTTCTATAGAGGAGATTATAGGTCCAGAGGACATACTAGGTTTTGATACCGTTGAATTCGAATCGCCAGAATATATGGATTTGATAAAGACCATAGCCGAAAACAATGAGCGGCTGCCAGATACAAAAGTAGAAAACGGTCTGATTTTCAAAAGAAACAATCCAATTTCGGACATGGAACTAGAGGAGTTTGAGTGGAAATTATGGATTCCCGAAAATCTTACCGCGACTCTAATAAAAGATGCACACGAATCAAAAGACAAGGCCCATGGTGGAATCAGGAAAACATTGCATCATCTAAGGAATAAGTTTTACTGGCCGAACATGGTTGCACATGTGCGAAATTTTATTGGCAACTGCCTAGTGTGCAAGGAATCCAAAAGCTCGAATCAACACCTAATGCCTGGAATAGGAAATGAGGTACAAACGGACCGACCGTCCAGAAGATTTATATAGACTTCCTGGGTAAATACCCTAGGTCAAAAACAGGCAATGCATATGTCTTTGTAGTGGTCGACCATCTGACCAAATTTGTGTTCTTGAAGGCCATGAAGAAGGCAACTTCAGCAAATGTAGTAAAATTCTTGACAGAACAAGTTTTCCAACAATTTGGGGTACCGGAAATCATACACTCCGATAACGGAAAACAATTTATTTCTAAAGATTTTCAAAATCTGATGCAAAACTACAACATTCATCATATGAAGACCGCGTTTTACTCCCCACAATCAAATGCCGCGGAGCGAGTAAATCAGAGTGTACTGAATGCGATTCGAGCATACTTAAATGATGATCATAGCAACTGGGATGTAAACCTAGCGAACATCGAAATTGCTTTGAGGACTTCGGTACATTCTGCCACAGGAGTGCCCCCATTTTTTGCACTATTTGGACACAATATGTTTACTTGTGGTAGAGACTACAAGCTTGCGAAAAAACTGAAGGCAATGAGTGGTGGCGAACTTTATATATTAGAACGAGAAGATAGGATAGCGATAATAAGAGAAAAGGTTAAGGAAAACTTACACAAAGCCTATGAGCGAAGCGCCATCAGATATAATGAAAGAGCAAGAACAACCCGTTTTGTACCTGGGCAGGAGGTTTTCAAAAGAAATTTTATTTTGAGTAGCTTCCGCGATAACCGTAACGCTAAATTTTGCCGTAAATTTTCAAAGTGCAGAATAGCACAAGTGCTTGGCAATAACATGTATCATTTGGAAACCCTAAAAGGAGAACCTTTGGGTGTATATCATTCCAAAGATATTAAACAATGAACACTTGGAACAAGTAAGATCACCCAAAAATTTTGAAGGGATAAATAACGAGTTCGGTAGCAGTTGAAGTTGCGTAAATGCTTGAAATAAAAACATCAGTATCGTACAAACGATCAATGCGAGGTTTATCTACCTGAAAGCTATATATTTGGTGAATAACACAGATACACGGTTAAAAATCTTGGTGTAAATTCTAATCCAAGCAATGTATTACAGCGATTTTTAATATAATTTTTATTAAAATTGACACTTCCCAATATATTAAAAATTTTTTGAATATATTCTGTATTTAATTTTAATAAATTCTAATATTAAAATGACATTTTATACTTGTGGAGTAAATTTAATACTTTTGGTGTAAATTTCGTATTAAATTTGAGGCCTTACTGTATTACACTTGAATAATGTTTGTATTCAATAACACATTTTATACTTGTGGAGTAAATTTAATACTTTTGGTGTACATTTTGTATTAATTTTGAGGCCTTAGTGTATTACAATTGAATAATGTTTGTATTCTAATACAACCCTGTCGATGCAAGAATGATAGATGTTTGTTTATCTGTCGCAGTTGCTTTATGTACGTGAAAGGGAAAAGTGTTAATATGGACGCAATAAGTGCGAATTTTTTTATAAACGTTAAAAGCGCGTCGGTAACAAAATGTATATTTTTTGAAAATGTATCAAATATTGAAAGTGTTATGACACCAAGGAAGTGAATAAATAAATAAAATTTGTAAAAGTTTTCAATTGTCAAATTAGTGTTGGTAAAATATGTGCGATTTTTTTTTCAAGTCATTGGAGGAAAACTCCTGAAGACGAAAAGAAATAACAATTTTATAAGAGCGAATTATAAAAAATAAAAATAATAAGGAATAAGGATAATAGATTTAGTAGTGTAGTGAGCAGAATGATAGCAAAAAGGAAAATTAAACTTAAAAAATTAAATATAAACAAATAAAAATAATATTGCCGGGAGTTAAATCAATCAATCAATATTTTGCCTACTAAGTCATTCTCGTTAATTCTCTTTTCGCTTTTTTTTTTGGATTTTTGTTTTTGCTTGCATACTGAAACATTTTTTATGCGCTTGTTGAATTTTATGAATTTTTGTTATTAATGCTTTGTTTGTATACTGTAGCTTGTTTATGTGTACGCTTGTCGTACTTTTTTATTTTTTACTTATTGTTTTTTATTTAATTTTTTATTTAGTTTTGCATGCGTTTCATGTTGAACGTGGTAACATTAAAAAACATTAAAAACTATCTTGGCGCTGAAATTTTGGAAGAACATTTAGTAAAAGTCGTTCAACAATATATTTGGTCAGCATCATTTCTCTTAGAAATTGAATTAGACGAACAGCCTGTAATAAAAAAAAACCAAAATTTGAAGAACTTTTTACTAAAGAGGTGAGAAAGCTTATAATCAAAACGCAAATTGATTTGTTCATAATTCTTAATCGGTTTGGTTTATGTTCTTAATATTTATGACTTTTATTATATTCACCAAACATGCTTTGTCCAGTGCTTAGATCGAATTTTATTAATAAGATCCCAACTAAAAAATTTCGATAAATTAGCGGTATTAAATATATTTCAACTAACCTAATTTATGTACTTTCTTAATAGGATCTCATTGAACATTTGAAAAAAAAACCAATGTCAGTATATTCTTGAAGAATACAAACAAAAAAATTCATTGTGCGATAGTTCCAGACGAACAGTCGTAAATGAGGCTGCAAAGCTATTAAGAATTAAATGCTCCAACTATCCAAAGTCAGAGGAAAAATTGACGATGCAAAAAAATTATTTCCAAAATTTGAGACAGATTGGTCAACGTTAAGAGGTGCCACACGGCCACTCAAAATGGAAAAAACAAATGATGTATTTGAGTTCCAGTGTGGCAGCCCTGACCGTTGACCAATCTGTCTCAAATTTTGGAAATAATTTTTTTGCATCGTCAATCAAAATTTGAGGGAAAAGAACTGAAATATAATAATTAAATAATAAGAAAGAAAACAATAACCAAAAAATTTTATTTTTTAAGTCCACTCTAATGTATACGATAGATGTAAAAATTTTGCTTATTTTGATTTCTTCAAGCTAAATAAAACTAAAATAATTTTAAGTTAAAAGAATAAAATGAAAAAAGTTAGGAATTAAGCCAACAATATATATGGGCACTTCCAGAGAAAGTGCCACCCTATGTCACATCACGTTACCCTCGTTAATTGCTCATATTTTAGAACCATGTGGTTCGATTATTTTCTATTCTTTCCGTAAATACAGAATGTAAGTAACTGCATATTTAGTAAAAGAAAAGAAGACACTCAAACTAACTGGTCCTAAAATATAAGGAATTATCGAGGGTGACGTGATGTGACAAAACGTTGACCTTTCTGTGGAAATGCCCATATGTTTAAATTATCTTTTTTGTATACACAAGAACTGTCTATGGTATATTTATGTATAACTATATCTATCGAATGAATTGGAAATAAAAAATATATACAATAATTTGTGAAATTCTTGATTATTTATTTGATTCAGAAAGGTAACAGGTAAAGAAAAATTAATACAGTTTCTGTATTAAATTTTGATGGAATGCAATTTAATACAAACTAGGTTAAAAACTAATCCAAAAATCTATTAAAATGAATTCGCATCGACTAAAATTGAATACAAACTAGATTAAAACTTAATCCAAAAATCTACTAAAAATTAATTCGAATTAAATAAAATTTAATACAAACTAGATCAAAAATTAGTCGGAAAATCTATTAAAAATTAATTCGAAAGGAATAAAATTTAATACAAACAAAATTAAAACTTAATCCAAAAATCTACTAAAAATTAATGCGAATGGAATAAAAATGAATACAAACTAGATTTAAAATTAGTCGGAAAATCTATTAAAAATTAATTCGAAAGAAATAAAATTTAATACAAACAAGATTAAAAATTAATACAAACAAGATTGAAAATGAATCCAAAGTAGACTTTGAAACTAGTATGGGTTCAGTATTCAATTTGAATATCCATTTTTATTCAAATCACATTTGAATATTTGGCTGGTATTCAAATTTAATACAATTTCGGTGTAACTCTATATGTAAGTCAAATTTTACTCAAATTTACACCAACATTTTTAACCGTGTACGAACAGTTAATTTTGCTGACCCGAAATTCTGGGTGAATATGATGGAATGACACTGAATTACAATTAGAGTGCAATATTAGCCTAAATTATGTTCCAGTCGTTCTTTGTTTTAATTATTTACCTCATTTATACACCCTGAAGTGTCGTGTCCAATGTTGAATGCCGAACTGTGATATTTACAAACTAATAGGTTTTACGATATAGTTTTTTTTTGCGAATTATTTACAAGGAGGTGATAAGAATATAATGGAAGGACACTGAATTACAATTAGAGTAGTCGCCAAAGTGCAATATTAGCCCTAATGGTGTTTCAGTCGTTTTTTTATTATTTACCTCATTTATACACCTTTTGTCCAATGTCCAATGTTAAGTGTCCAGCTGTGATATTTACAAAATATTACTTTTTGAGTAAACATTTTTTAACATTAAATACTTACGTGAGATACTTCGTGGGGGTTTTGCACACGGGAGTTGCGGGAAACCCTTGTTTATAAGGAGGGTGGTGTGGAAATTGCGGATATTTGTTGCCCGGCTAACTCTGGATGGTATAAGATAAAATCGTGGGTGTAACCTACGTTGGGCGCTGAAAAGATGGGAATAGAATATGAAGCCTGTTAATATTAATATATTATATTTAATACTGAGTGATTTAAGGAACGATGGTTCAGAAAATCGGTTGTAACAGTGAGATTTAGTAGATTAGATTATGATAATTAGTTTCATGTTAATGTTTTTTTTAAGCTATAATTGGTGGAAAAAAACGACATTATCGATTGTTATTTACAAATAGATAAAGAGTGGAAACTGTAATAG
The DNA here is from genome assembly GCA_963931995.1 of Phaonia tiefii. Taxonomy (NCBI): domain Eukaryota; kingdom Metazoa; phylum Arthropoda; class Insecta; order Diptera; family Muscidae; genus Phaonia; species Phaonia tiefii. The sequence goes on from OZ008368.1 coordinate 138,811,493, forward strand.
TAGTATGATATTCATACCTTCGTTACACAAGAAATGTGATAACGATTACTCCTTAGGAAGTAAATTGACTTCTAGGAAGTCAGGAAGTAAATATCGGACCAGTCTTACTTGGTGATCACATTAGAAGAAAATATGTTTATTTTTCAAAATATACATATATGAACATTATGGTAAAACGCCTCACCGGGCTATCGATTAGCTGTAATACGACAGCGATCCTATAAATTGTGCTATCGGCAAACGCCGAATATTCGTAGTGTGGCGAATACGTCACTAAGATGAACCGATTTTCTGAAATTCGATCCTCTAGAAATGAAGGACATCCATCACACTGGTGTTGCCACATACTATTGTGCAACCCCAGAGTTTTGTTGAGGATGCCTGAGATCGAAAACTGAGGGTGTAGTTTGTTACTCGTAACGTACACTAAGGTGAATTGAGCAGCTTTTCTAACAACGAAAAGAAGCTTAAATTTCCCAGTATGTTATTAAAATACTAACTCTATTCATGAAAATAAACGTCGGTATTATGTATGGTATTTTTATATATTCAACGAAGACAATGTTTCAAAATACAACCTTAATTTATTCCTGTCTTTCTACATATAAACCCTTCTGCCAGCTTCCACTATCATTTCGTTTCACATCACTTTTATTTTATAATAGTGAATATGAAATACCATTCTCGAATTCCTATTGCCTGACCTATCGCATGAAAGTGGTTCACAATTGTGTGACCCGCTTTACATTAGCCTTGCTTGTTTACTTTCCTGGTGAAAATTTGCAAGAATCTACTTTTGAGAGAAAAAGAACGACTTTACTCTCTTTATAAAAAATTGCACAGAAAATACGCGAACGACTCCTGGGAAAAATTTTGCAAGAAAACTGCGTTATCCTTGCTACATACATTTTGGCTAGTAGTTACATTTCATATCTACTGCCTCAGTTGCCCAATTGTGACGTCGTCGGTTCAGCAGAATTTGCTGAATCCGACTGCAGATTATGGCATTTCATTTTCTTTCTAAATTTTGGTGATATATTACCTCTGTACATATTTCTGCTGTTATTAATTTTTTTTATTTTTATTTGTGTACATTCGTGCAAATTTTTGTTGTCTAAAATTTCACCAACCAAAATTTGCACGATCTTGTAGATCAAACTGCCAAAATGCTCGCTCTCTGACTCATTTACTGCAGTTTTGAAGTAAACGTACACGATTCAGGAAAACTTGTGTCATTGCCCAAGTCTGGGTAATGTTACGGAGGTCCCACTGTACAAACATACTGGCTACATCGTAGTTGGGACCAAGGCTACAGATGTTCCTGTGTAGTATGTTTGGTTTTGGCTAACGAACCTCAAAGTTGTCCTTCTTGAGCATGTGGTTATTCGACTAATTAATTAATTTCGCCAGCACGATGGTAATGGAAGCAAAATATCCGGTACTAGCTGTGAGTACTGCGAGCCAAAGAAACAAAAACAAAATCTTCCATACCACATGCTCAGGTCGAGCAATTTTGAGGTTCCATCAATGTACCTTTCGTTATATTGGTTTTCTATTTTTGGGTTCTTGCCTTAAGATAATTCTTTATCTGTTGCATGTATTTAATTGCTGGGAGGGCAATTATCGTCACCAACCCAAATTTATATTGCCGCCAAGTATGACCTGCTGTGTTTACTGTGGAAAAATTGTGTAGATGTAAACACAAGCATGAACTTTGTAGTAGATCAATTATGTGGAATGTAAGCTTCTTATATATAGAGTTGCATATTTTGGTAGTAATAACTACTCAAACTTCCCCTACTTAAGAGATGTAGATTAGAATTGCCAAAGACTAGTTAACTGGTTAATGGAATATTAGAGTACTTGCGGAAAATTGTTGGTAGGAAATTAAGTTACAGAGAGTTTTCTAGATATATTTAAAATTAATGGAAAACAACTACACAATACATGAAGTAATGGTGGAAAATTAGCGTCGCTTTGGTGGCGGACATTGTAAAGTTGCCATTGTGGAAGACGGTCGCGTTTTGTGAAAAGTGTTAAATAATTAAGAAGTGTTTTTTTTTAAGCGGTTATAAAAAAGTTTCAGGTTATAAAATTAAAGGTACGTCAGTGAAATTAGTCAAAACTAATTTAAATCCAAACGGAGAAAGTAAAGCTTACTAACGCAACCTTTATAGTTAACCGGAACAATTTTGTACACCGCCTAATAGAAGTGACGAGGATAAGAACCTAAGAACCGTTTTTTTTTTCCTGCAGAAGAGGAGAATACGGCAAATCTTTTACTGAGACCGTAAGTTTGTTTAGTGAAAAGGATTAGTTAATTGTGTAGTAATTTAGTTTTTATAATATCATTCTACAGTGCAGTTGGTTACGGAAGAAACCCCCTGCTTCTGAAAGAGAGGAGGAAAGTGACTGCAGGTCTTTAAAAGATAAAAGTTTTAATTTAAATATCTCTGAAATTTGAGTAGAATATCGGAAAAGTTAAACGGAATACGGCAGAGCCACCTGTTGAGGTGATAGATGTTGATTTGTATGTCAGATTAGTGTATTGTGTCGTTTATAATAAAATTTTTGTTAGATGTTAGGATTGTAAGACTTATTAGGTTAAGAGTAAGAAGTTTTTACACCATTTTGTAAGGGATTTGTCCAAAAATAATTAATGCTAATATAGCGACAGTTGAACAGGTCGCATCTATAGGGAAAATTTTAAGGGGTTTGATTTGATGGAAAACTACATTCATTAATCAGATTTTTTGGCCAGATTCTAATTGTTTTGAGATTTATGTTGTTTTATATATTTTTGTTTTAGTGTTAGGGAATAAGTTTAACCAACAAATTTAGTTCAGACAATTACATTTTTTTGAAGTTTTATTGTTGTAAATTTGTGTGTAAATTTAATATTTATTGACAGCATACGAGGGTTGATTCCTTTGAAAGCTTCTGCCACTCCGTGGAAATATCTTCGTTGCTAAAATTAAGAGATTGAAATTTTAAAGTTAGTGGCTTCATTTACATGCATATTAGAAAGTAGTCTTAATGATATAGTGTTCGTAGACATTGTAGTTATAAGTATTAATTTTAATAAATGAATATTATAATGTGAAATAGAAAATAAAATATGTGTGACTAAATTTGTTAAAGGGGGGAAAGGGGGTATAATATGAACTTAAGATGGCGTGAAAAGTAAAAAAATTATTTAAGTTTGGTGCCTAACAAATTGGGGCCATAGAAACTCAATCACTCGTACTATGGCCAGGTTGGGTGGGTACAGAAAGGGGATTTCCATCTTATATTCCCTAAATGATCTTTGTGAGTGTGAACTGTCAAGTGGATTCAGTCCTGTATTTTTGCAATAGTTTACTTGTTGTACCCTGAAGTGTACTGCGGGTCGAGAAACCACGCCCAAACATCCCTATAGCCGGTTGCAGTATTGGAAAGGGGTTTCGCAACAAAATTAAAACCGAAAACTATTAAAATCATAAGAAAAAGTGTAAATATGCACATATCGACATACAACAAATTAAGAAAGACAATAAAACAAAACATTTACAGAACAAAACAAATTTTACACAAAATCCTAAGATTTACACAATTTTTTGCATTTAGTCTTGGAACAACTGTGTAAAAAAATAAGTTCTAACGAGATTCAAAATACCGCAAGACAACTTTCGAAGTGGTACAGTTACAATTTACCAGCAAAATAATGTTCCGCAATTATCTCCTCGCAACGAATCATGGCTTCTATGGAAAGAAAAACTTGATATTCATTTTGCACAAATAAATTGCTCACTTAAAAGCTATCGTTGCAAATGTTTACGAAACACTGCACAACTTATGCAGTCCAAATGCGCCTGTTTCAAATCCATATAAATAGCTTTGCAACATTCTTGAAATGCACTACACTCCACCAACCATTGTCTTCCGGGAGCGTAAAAGCTTTCACTCAACAGTACGTACAAGCCGGGGATGAAACTGTAGCTGACTGGCACGCGAGAGTTAACCCTGCGGCTACACGAGCAAGATATTGCTCAATGAATTTCACACATACTAGCTGTCAGAATTACGTTGAATTGGCAGCTGTGACGTAGGCTGTCTACAAGAAATTGTAGCAAATTCATTTCTCTATATGGCGTCGTCACAGAAGCAACAAAAATTAGCACTGTCTATGATAATTTTGAAAGAAATTGATCATTTGATAGAAGAAAATGAAAAAGAAGAGAACAAAACACTAATAACTGAAAAAACACAAATAATACCCTCTACTACACAGCGCGGTATTTCAATTATTCATGTATTATCGGTCGCAATACGCTATCAAAATGCGCTACCGCTACCGCTTTTGTTGTGTTTTGACTTTCTTTGCAGCGACCATTGCCAACTAGCTGGTATTCAAAATCCTCTACCAGCTACCCAATAAACATTATAAACTTACTATAAATTGATTATAAACTTACATTCGTAAACGTAAGCTTGGAAATTCTTTATGGTAATCATTGTAACATGTTGATTTCCAATTATCGGATAAACAAAAAGGGTCCCTTATTCTACAATTGTATCCATGCTTGGAAAACAATTGGGAATCAATTTGTGAAAACAATATTTAATAAATCATGTGGAAAGTTTGTTGTAATTTTATATATCTCTTATTCTACAATTGTATCCAAGCTTGGAAAACAATTGGAAATCAATTTGAAAAAACAATATTTAATATATCATGTGGAAAGTTTGTTGTAAATGTGTATATTTGTTTGTTTGAAAATTGGATGTAAATACTTTTCCAAAGTAAAACAAATTTAAATTTATATTTTTAAATATATTTACATATTTATTAATTAATATATTTAATGATTTAAGAATAAGTGAATGAATATAAATGAATAAGTGATACATTAAAAATAAATTTTACTTCAAATATATGTACATATTAATGATTTATGAATTTCTACATTGAATGATTTATGAATTTGTACTTCAAAACACAACAAAACAAAAGATGCAAAAGAAAACAGTTAAGAGGTAGTACAAGTTTTTGTCAATTGACCTAGATTGCATAAGTCTACTCTATACAACTATATACAGCCATAACGAGAAAATGTTAATTAAAAAATAAGAAATATTATATTAATATTCATTGTCAGATGGTATTGATTTGTGTTTATATTTTGCTCTTTGTTTTTGCCTATTTTTGGCAAATTGAAAAAAGCTTTTTGACTCTTGAATAAAGTGGCCCTCGTCAAAACCACGCTTTACTGCAGCATCTGTTCAAAACAAAAAACATATTATTTTTACATTTGCTATAAATGTGCTGAAACTACTTACTCTTTACTTACTACTTACTACTTTAAAAAAACTAGAACAATTAGAATTACAATTTCCGACTTCAATAAATATTTTTGATATTGATTTTATAAGGGATTTGATATTTAGAATCTCTTTAAAATCAAAAAACCGCGTATTAAAAACCGTATCATTGGTGTCGGCGGCGACGATTGTAATTCAAGCAGGCCAGTATACTTACGAAAGTATTGTAAATTTCTATTTTAGTACATCTTTTACAAAATACATTACAATAAATTTGTAAATTTTAATTTTCGTAAACTAGTTTGGAAATAGTGTTTGGAAAACAATTGTTAATAAATTAGTTTACGTCAATGTTTATTGGGATAGCTTTCAATGAGCCAAATGTGAGTGTGTTAGTAAAAAAATGTGAGTGTATTGTGAATTGCTTACAATTTCTTGCTCGTGTAGCCACCGGGTAAGAAACTCGCACTCGCATGTACATTTGTTTGTTTTGGATCGTTTTATTATGGGCATAAACAGAGATGAGAATAAACAGAAGATGAGAGTATAAAAATTAAACAATCTCTTCGAAAAGCTCTCATTATGGAAATGAGATTAGTACCTAAAGCACATAATGAAATGCAAGTTGGAAATATCAACGGTGGCAAGTACAAAAAGAAATGTAACTACAATAGTAACATCATGTTGTGGATGGGAACCCTGCTACAAGAACTTCAGACATATTCATACATACTTATGTTCACATTTGCATCTATCTATGATCTTTACAAGTATAGTGCGGAACACAATTGCGACGTTTCGACGTACGGCGTCAAAAATGATACGCTGTCAAAAATAAAACACACATGTTGCTATGATCTCGCCCACAATTGACGACGACAACGTATTGGCGTTTTTGCGTCGTACGTTCAATTAGATCTATTTCTATTTTTTACGCCGCGTACGGCGTTAGGTTCGTATCTGACGTTTCAGACGGTTTGTTTATGTTTGATAATAAAATGCAAATTTGGTGAAATTATTTATAAAATAAAACAATTGCTGATAAAAAATGAGCGGAAATAATTTAAATGGAAAGATTATCGAGGAGGTAAGGAAATATCCCTTCCTTTTCGACCTTTCCACCCCGAATCATAAATTTATAAAATGTAAACATATGTATGTTGACGTATAATACGTTGCTACGTTGTACGCCGTTATTGTGTGCATAGTGGACGTATGGACGTATTTTCACGACGTTTTACTCCCGCACGCTGTACGTTGTACGTCTGTGCGTCGCAATTGTGTTCCGCACTTATCTGTTATTAATACTTGTTTATGTTTTGTAGTTACATGTACTTTGTGATATCATATGTTGTATGTTTTGTATTGTTTTGTCTGAGAGTTATTATTCGACACACTGTTTTATACCGTCATATCGCGAGCAAGTTTAACAGCCAAAGTCACGATCTCGAAAGAAAACCTAAGCGAACGAAAGCACAGGCTTTAAATGTTATTGTGTTTGCAAAATCGGAAGCCACTAACTATTTTCGCTGTCATCTATGCAAACGAAAATGTCAAAACCAGTCACTTGTCTTTTGGTTGTCGCATAGCTGGAAATCAAATAAAAGGTTGAAACAAAAACAATTTAAATATAATTCAATGGAAGAATCACAATGGACAGAAAATAATGTCATTATAATAAATTTGTTATTAAAATATATTTCCATTTCAGCACAAAAACGCCAACTTTGCGGCACCTGCAGATACTAGTTCTTCGTACTCTTCTCTCTCGCTCCGAAATTAAATGGCGAACGTCAACTTCATGTTATTGCTTTGAACAACAACCACACAAACACACGTAAAACCATGCGAACGACAAGTCGAAAGATAGTGACTCGCATTTTGAAACGAATGTGAGTGACTGACTTCGTTCGCTTGTATTTTGTAGGAGAGGGTGTAAGTGGGGTCCGATTTTGTACTGAATTGTATATGTTTTCGTTCGCTTGTTAGTGACTCCCAAATCAGCTGTTTGTCGCATAGAAAGAAAGCGAGCGTTAACGTTCGACATCGTGACTTTGGCTGTAAATGTTAATCTGTTAATCCTAATAAATATATTACAACGTATTCGAAATACTAAGTGTTTTTATTTGGCCGGTGGATAAAAACAACAGTGGCGACGAGGATTTGTGGTTTAAATTAAAATAAGATATAATTTAAACAGTGGCCCGCCATGGAACAAGCTTTAGCAAATATTTTGGCACAACAACAGAAGTTGATGGAGCAGTTAGTGGCAATAACAACAACGAGCATAGTAACGTCGCAACCTTCAACCAATGTTGTTTCGGATGGTGTTATGGAAATGCTGTCAAAGAGCATCAAGGAGTTTGTCTACAATCACGAAGCAAACCAAACTTTTGAAGCATGGTACTCACGGTATGACCATTTACTTGGCGAAGATGCAAACAAACTGCCAGACGAACAAAAAGTGAGGTTAGTTTTACGTAAACTGGAGCCAGAAATTTTTGACAAATACGCCGACTACTTGTTGCCAAAAGTACCTCGCGATTTAAACTTCAATGAAACGGTGTCAACACTTAAGACACTTTTTGGTAGAAAAGAGTCCCTGTTCTGCGCGCGTGTGGCCTGCCAACAGTTTTCCAAAAGCCCCCAAATGGATTACATTTCATATGGCGCTATGGTCAATCGGAGCTGTGATAAGTTCGAATTTGGGAAATTAAAGGAAAATCAGTTCAAATGCTTGATGTTTCTTAGAGGTTTGCAAATGCCTGAAGACGCCGGTATAAGAGCCCGTCTATTGCATTTTTTTTGGAGGGAGACGCTGATGGTGTATATACCATCGACAAGATGGTATCAGAGGTGCATCGTATGCTCAGTTTGAAAAAAGATGCAGCGGTAGTTGAGGAAAACGTCGTCAATGCTGTTAGTTTTAAAGGAAGAGGACAAAAACAAAAGAACGCGCAGCAAAGTGACAAACCGCGGCGCCCGTGCTGGCAGTGTTCCTGTTTCTCTTCTCAAAAACAGCAATCAATACAGCACAGCAAGCAACGCAATGACAATAAAAAGAAGTACTCGTAGAACAAAGCCCAAGTAAGTCTAACCGCAGTTAACAACGTCGCAGCAAACAGAAAACACATCAACGTTAAAATTAATGGCGTAAAGAAGCGATTGCAGTTCGACACTGGTGCAGACATAACAATTATTTCCAAAAATATGTGGTTGCAAATTAATAAACCTAACCCGTTGCACACAGCAAGAGGCGCGTCAGGTCATGTACTCAAGCTTATGGGCCAATGTATTGCGGAGGTAGAATTTAAAGAAAAAGTGATAACTACAAAAATTTTCGTAACGCACCACAACTATTTAAACGTTATGGGTACTGATGTCATGGATCAGCTTGGGATTTGTAGCCTTCGGATAGAGACAATCTGTAACAACATTAGTGTAACCGGAATCCAAGACATTAAAAACAAGTTTCCAACAATCTATTTAAATCAGCCAGGACATTGTTCAACGTTTAAAGTCAGCCTCAAACTTAAGGAAGATGTGCAACCCGGGTTCAGCCGAAAACGGCCAGTCGCCTACGCTGCATTAAAACAAGTTGACGATGAATTAATACGTTTACAGAAGGCTAGAATCATAACACCTGTAAGTTATTCAAGATGGGCGGCACCTATTGTTGTAGTAAAAAGGGCCAACGGTAAAGTGCGAATATGTGGAGATTAAACGAATGTATGGAACCACACACCTATCCCCTTCCAGTGCCAGATGATATTTTCGTAAACTTCAACAACTGCAAATTTTTTACTCGCATTGATTTAACGGACGCTTATATGCAGATGGAGGTCGATGATGCTACCAAGGAGATCCTGACTATCAATACACACAGGGGTCTATACAGCTTTAATAGACCAGCACCAGGAATAAAATCGGCACCTGGGGCTTTTCAACAGGCAATGGACATAATTATGTCCGGGGTAAAATATGCGTATCCATATTTGGACGACGTTATTATAGCAACATCATCACTTGAAGATAATAAAAAAGCAGTTCACGAAGTTTTTGCGCGTTTCCAAAGGTATAATCTTACAATAAACATTAATAAATGTAACTTTTTTTTCCCGTAGTTGCACATATCTTGGGTATAAAGTCGATGGCAGTGGCATTCGCCCAGATCCAAGCAAAATATCAGCAATTTTGGATATGCCCGCTACAACCAACATTTCGGAGCTTCGATCTTTCCTGGGTGCAATCAATTACTACGGGAAATTCACACGGAAAATGAAATATTTACGAGCCCCATTAGATGACTTACTTAAACAGGATCGTGAATGGGAATGGAATAAGTCGTGTGAGGAGTCATTTAAGAAGTTCAAGGGTATCAGCATCCGACCTTATGCTGACCCACTATGACCCAAGGCTACCATTCAAAGTTGCTGAAGACGCATACAATTTAGGCATTGGGGCATATATTTGTCACAATTTTGCTGATGGTTCTGAAAAAGCAGTGTATCACGTCTCGAGATCATTAACACCAGCGGAACGCAATTACTCTCAAATCGAAAAAGAGGGTTTAGCCCTTGTCTTCGCTGTAAGCAGGTTTCACAAAATGCTTTATGGTCGACGTTTTAAGCTGGAAACGGATCTTAAACCTTTGCTGGCCATATTTGGAAGAAAAAAGGGTATAGCCGCACATACAGCAAGTCGGTTACAACGATGGGCATTAACCTCAAAGACGATTTACAATTAGACGACCAGAAGATGTGCAAAACTTGGCAACCCTGGTAAAAGAGAACCAAAAAGTGCTAATAGTTCACTCAAACGCATTTCTCATATCTTGCTTATTTCATACTTTTTGCATAGTTTATGTAATTTTACTTCAACATGGTTGGAATTTGTATAGTTATATACAATAAAACTATCAAAAAGCTGCTCGTGTATTGAAATATACAATGAAGAGAGTAAGAGAGAGAGTAGAGAAGTACTAGGGTTTCACTCGTTTTGTTTGTTGGCATTTGAGTGATGAGAAATTTTGACTGTCTACTTGTACATCATTTTTGTTAACCTTAATGTCTTATGATTTCGATCTTGGCTACGTGGCAACTCAAAAATTTGGTTGTGCTGATGTTTTGTCTCGGTTGATTAACAAAAATCAAAAACCAGACGAAGATGTTGTCATTGCATGTGCAAAACTGGAAGCAGAAGTTAAATATATTGTTCAGGACAACATCAGTGGATTGCCCGTCACGTACAATATGATACGGTCAGCCACGCAAAAAGATGTATCACTACAAAACATCATTAAATATTTGGAAGGTTCTTGGCCAGACACAAAAACGAAGGAGGAAAATGTGTTTTATCAACGTCGCGAAAGCGTATCGGTATATGATGATTGCCTCTTATATCAAAATGGAATCGTCATACCTAAGACTTTACGTACGCGTGTGCTCAAACAACTACACAAGGGGCATCAAGGTATAGTTCGGACTAAAGCGCTTGCTAGAAGTTATGTCTATTGGCCAAACATAGGCCAGGATGTCGAACAATTGGTGAAAGCTTGCTTGAGTTGTGCATCGACAGCAAAAATCACCACCAAAGACAATGCTTCAGTCGTGGCCAGTTGCCGAAAGACCTATGCAGCGTGTTCATATTGACCTTGCGGGACCTGTCAATCAAAAAACATACCTTCTGATTATTGATGCTTCCTCAAAATACCCAGAAGTATGTATATAATTTAAAATCAATGGGGCATAATCATAGTCAAAATAAAGTCGACTTTTTTATAAGTTAAAGCACACTTTTAAGTTAGCTGTATACTAAGTCAATCATAGTGGTGCAAAAGTCGACTTTTTGCCTTAAAGTCGACTTTATATTTAATAATGATAAAAGCTGTTATTAACTCAGTTAGTAAAAGGTTTTAATGTAAACAAAGAAAATTTTTGGCATTCTCAAAAGTGGCGAGTGATTTGGTGTGAAATATTGTGAATATTAAAATTGTGTTAATTTAATTGTGAAAAATGTCTGGTTTTGAGAATATTGAAAGAGATTTTGAAATATTAAACGATATGGAATTATTGAGACGTCCAAAAATATACAAAGATAGATGCAATCCCTTTGAATTGGACGATGTGGAGTTTTATATTCGGTATAGGTTCGATAAGGAGACAGTTGACTTCCTAATTGAAGTATTAAACATAGAAGAACCAATGAATAACAGAGGCCTTCCCGTTCCGGCAAGCATTCACGTGCTTTGTACTTTGCGATTTCTTGGAAGGAATATTCACCAAAGTGATATTGGTAAGCTGCACATAATGTAAAGTAGCTGCGTGTTTGTTTATACAAATGTCACCTTTTCTATTTCAGGTGACCTGCACGGATTATCTCAATGTACTGTTGGACGGATAATAAAAAATGTTTGCAAAAGAATAGCGTTATTGTTGCCGAATTTCATCCAGTTTCCGAGCACAAATGAGCTGAATGCAATAAAGAATAAATTTTTTAAAATTGCTGGGTTCCCTACTGTTATAGGAGCAATCGACTGCACACACGTCAACATCAAATGTCCAACTAAAGATGTTGGCCCAATGATGGCGGGTCACTTTCTTAATAGGAAGCGACAATATTCCCTAAATGTCCAGGTTGGTATTAAAAACATTTGCCCTCTGTTTATCATTATTTAATATTTTTAAAATCCCTTAGATTGTCTGTGATGCTGACTGTAAAATAATTGATATCGTCGCAAGGTCTCGTGGTTCTAAGCATGATGCCAGAATTTGGAACGAATGCCAGCTTAAAACCAGGTTGGAGGAAACGAAGCATATACACAAGGGTGTATTAGTTGGAGATGCTGGCTATCCAAAGTCGTCATTCTTATTAACTCCACTTAGAAATCCATCAACACCTAAAGAAGAAAGGTAATCTTAACGCATTTTTAAAAGTCTTCTATACAACTTTCCACTTGTTCAGATACAACAAAAGCCACATCCTCACTCGGAGTAAAATTGAATGTTTAAATGGACAAATAAAATCGAAGTTTCAATCAATATTCGGAAGACTTAGAGTGAAATTGGATACAGCAAAGACTATAGTTGTCGCTGTCGCTGTACTCCACAACATAGCCAAGGAGCGAAATTGCTCATGTAAGTTGTTTTAACATTACAGAAGTTATCAGAGTTAATTTAAGGTTTTCAGTTTTAGAAATGGATTGTAATGATCCACGAACAGCAGCCAGACAAAGCAATGATGGCACAGAACTAGTAGGTTCATCCAATTCTGGTAGAGCATACAGAACAGCATTTATCAACAGACATTTTTAACTCTGATTCATAATTGGATAATAAAGGATAAGTTTGTTCTTTAGTAAATAATTTAATTGAATCACAAAAAGGCTGACGAATCCCTATAATTCCTACTTTATTAGGACCTTTACGAATTTGAATATAACCTAATACTTTACGTTCCAATAAAGTTAAAACAGCTGCTCTTATAGGAATGATATTGTAATATTGTAATATAAATGATATTGATGAATAATATGAATGATGTTGTGTTCCCTTATTCAACCACAAAGTTCAACCTTTTCAATAAAACCAAAAATTGGAAAAAAAGTTATCAGTATTTCTTTTTTATAGCTGATCCAAAATATTATAATAATTTTTAAAATGTTATTACCTATAGTTCCTTTATCTATAAATAAAACAATGAATAAAATAAAGTTTAAATTCATTTAATTTCAGTGTGAGATCACTTTTTGTTATGTTCAAAAACGTAAAAAAAATAAAAAATTAACAAATCAATATACATATAAATTCAGTCATTGTAATATTTCAGGTACATATGTATGTAATTAAAAGTTAAAAAACACTTAAAAATTCTAAAACTATACAAATAAAAATTATATATTATTTTGTTGGCGAATAAGTTGTACAGCATGTAGCTCTTTCATGTGCAACAGCTTCAACTCATGGAGTTCTGCTTGTTGGGCGATTTCAGCGCGAATCTTCTCTACCTTCAGTAAGTGAAGTTCGTCTTCATGGCTTGACTCCTTTCTAATCTGCTCCTGCCTTTCTCTTACAACGTCATTTTTTGTAGCACTTTTTCTTAAATTTTGAAGGCGGCTTATCAGCTTGTTCTTACCGGTGCGTATTGGAGTCGAGTTGCGAGGTGCGTCGTCCTTAGATTTCAGAAGAGGAGGAGGGCTTCCGCTGGGTAAAGGAAGTGGAGTTAGACTGTCGCTGTCTATAAGAATTGAATCTTCTAAAAAGTCGCACTCCAACATCGCCTCGATTTGAACATCTGCTTCATCCAATTTAGGAATTTTTGCAACGTTTCCGGTAGCAACAGTTGCCCTCCTCACCTCTGACACTGCTTTTTTTGCCCCAACTTTCATTCGGACCCATTGTTGCTTGAGCTTGGCGACATCCCTATCAAATCCAGTAGCCAGCATATCCATTCGAATGGCTTCCCACGCATCCTTTTTTTGGCGAATCATTTTCAAGTCGTTCACTTTGCTTTCTACAATGCTTATATGACAATTTATAAGCTCCCGCAAGCAGTCTTTCTCCTGGCCAGACCAGTTGCGTTCTCGTTTTCTTTCCTAAACAAAAGAAATGTGTTAAAACATCTTATTCACTAATTTTTAAACATTTACAATCTCTTACCTTGTTTTCGCCTTCCATCATTATAAGTAAACAACAACTAAATGCAAACTCATGTAACAAAACATATGTTTTTCTTTGCTATTTTTCATGAAGTGTTGCCACGTTATTTTGACTTCTACTACTAAAGTCGATACCAGTTAGCACCATGTACCAAATCGACTATGACAGTTGAAAAAATAGAGTCGACTCTAACTTTTTAGAACTATGTTAAAAAAAGTCGACTTTATCGCGGGACTATGATTATGCCCCAATGACATCAGCTACTACTATCGACTGCTTTAAAGACTATTGCTCAAAATTTGGATTCCCTGAAGCTTTGGTGAGTCTACTTCACAAAATTTCGATCACTTTTGCAGAGAAAATTGTATATAGCACATTCGCACCGCGCCCTTCTACCCACAGTCAAACGGTCAAGTGGAACGTTTTGTTGACACTTTTAAGCGTGCTTTAAAAAAATAAAACCCACAGAGCACCATTCATGGAATTCGTGATTTCCTCTTGTATTATAGAGCGACAAACAACGACAATTATTTTGAGAAGAAATCGCCTGGAGAACTTTTCTTAGGGAGGAAAGTAAGAGTCAGCATGGATTTACTTCTGAAACCTAAAGAAGATAAAAATCTGCGGAATGAAAAAATGGAGTCCCAATACAACAGAAGATTCAACGCCAAAGATCGCAGTTTCCAAATTGGTGACGAAGTCTACGCTAAAGTCTACAAAAACAACAAGTTTTCTGGGCTCCAGCTATAATTAAAAACAACTAGGTAAGGTGAATTATGAAGTAGAAATCGTAATATATCCTTATTTCAAACATATGAAATCGCACACAAATCAACTGAGGTCACGTGAAAGCGCTGAGCCAAATATTAAATCCTGGTTGGATGTGTTCGATTTCTGTCCACCACCACCGTCGAGAGAAGCAGCTTTGACTGCAACCCGTACCCACGACTCCAATTCCATCACAGTCCTCAAATAGCGAATCGAATCAGCAGCTAAGCCCAGTTCGCCGTTCCAGCCGCCGTAGACGTGAGCCAAATTGGTATAAGGACTATGAAACTTAAAAAAGGGAGATGTTGTGGATGGCAACCCTGCTACAAGAACTACAGACATATTCATACATACTTATGTTCACATTTGCACCTAAATATGATCTTTACAAGTATCTGTTATTAATACTCGTTTATGTTTTGTTCACGTACATACGTACATGTATATATAAATGCATATGTATGTACTTTGTCATATCATATGCCTTTAATTTTTGTATTGTTTTGTCTGAGAGTTATTATTCGACACTCTGTTTTATACCGTCATATCGCGAGCAAGTTTAAATGTTAATCTGTTAATCCTAATAAATATATTGTAACGTATTCCAAATATGAAGTGTTTTAATTTGGCCGGTGGATAAGAACACAACACATCAATAACAGAAACACCTACAACAAGAACAACAGAGAAAATAAATATCAGAAGGTAACAAAAAGAAACAACAAGCAACAGCTGACAACAAAATCACAAAAGGCCTGTTTCCACTGTGGTTGGCGAAACCCCAAATCAAATGACTCGATTTAAACAAAGTAAATTTCACTTCTGTGGTAAAATTGGGCATTTAGCTTCAATATGCAGAGGAAAGGATAACTTAATTAATTATGTATCTGGATCCGATTCAAACAGTGAAGACTTTAATAAACCCAGTTCTGATTATTCTATTTACAGCATTAATATTAAAATCCGTGGCGATTCAACTGAGATGTATACAGTTTTAATTAAAATAGATATATACAGTTAAATTAAAATAAAATTTCTTTTGATGTGGTTTGTGACTCTGGTGTTCCATCCAGTTTAGTATCAAAACCTTTTGTTACCACTTAAATAAAAAAGTTAGTCTAAAACTCTGTAATGATCCTTATGTTAACTATAATGGAAACAAAATTAAAGTGTTAAATTAAAATTTAAGCGAATTAATTGAAAATGATGTGTTATAACCAGTAAATCATTCAGACTGGGGTTCACCACTGGTTCCTATTTTGAAACTGAACGGTAACATTCGAATTTGTGGTGACTATAAAGTCGGTGGTGCAATGGTTACTGTGCGCGCCTCTTGTACATGAGATCCTGGGTTCGAACCCTGCTCTGACCACCTTAAAAAAATTTTCTTTCGGCGGCGCACAGTGGTCGATTTGGGTCGAAAAGGCGCGCATGGGGTATTGGTGGCCCCCAAAAAGCTTTGGCGGCATCTTGACTTATCAAAACCCATGGAAAAACCTTGAAGGATCCTTGACCAAGGTTGGACGTCAATACGGAGACATTATCTAATAATGTATATAAAGATTAAAGGTTCGGAGAATTTTTTCATGCAGTTTTTCGTGTATTTGGCGAACTTTGAGCCAAAATTTCGTAGTATAAAAATGGTTCGAAATTATCTACGGAAGCAACATCCAGTTTCTTACAATTTTTGAGGAAATTTCTAATCTTTGAAAAGCCGTCAAATTCAATAAGGTCAATTTGAACAATCAGAAAATGTTATTCCATAAAAACTGATTTATATTATTGGCATGATCCTGAATACTTTTGTAAGGGTATTTTTTGATTGAATATCATCATATTTGCAAAGAAGGTAAACCCCATGTTACTGGAATGGAAAACGCAATCCTTTTGAAAAGCGCCTCAATCGAAAGAAAGTAGCTGTTTTGTTTGTGAAACATTTTTTTACTTCCGAAATTAATAATATTCATATGTACACTATGTTGCGAAATTCTAAATCATTTGAGGAATTTCTGTCTAGTCATCCAAGGTGGAGATAAGAGAAATATCTCTCAGAAAAATTCTCGGAATTCATCCTCAACAATATCCATCTTTTCCTCATTCCTATCTCCAACCTCATGTGTAGCCTGTTTGACTAAATCCTGTAGCTCTTCAGGTAGATCTTGGTTCGTAGATTTCCTGTCTGTCGCTCTCAAACTACAAATGTATGGATCGGAAGTGATGAGGAATCGCTGCCATATACCTTCCAAATTTTGTCTTCTAGACATCTGCCTCGCGTAGTTCGTCCGAAAATTCTTAAAATCTTTGTTCCTGTGCTCAAGAGCTTCTTCCGATAATTGGCCTAAACATGTACAAAATATGAGTAATGGAAGAACTTGGAAAAATATTTAACGGTAGTGGTGCTTTACATAGTGGTAAATTCGCTGAAGTAATGATATCCGCACCATGCAGCAACACTTTATGCATGGTGGGTGACATAGTCCACCAACCATATTTTTCTACGACAAGCCTGGCAGTTTCGAGAGCGTAAAATCTGTATTTGTTTGGGTCGATCTCATCTGACATATTTATACACGTCAAAATTATAGCCAAGCGATGGAGTATATCTTAATCAAAACCTGGAATCTCTGATGATATTTCAATATCTGAAAAGAATCTCCGGGCAGTGTTCCCATCATTTGAGGAACCAAAACCTATAAAAATGAGAGATTGGGAAATGAGATTATTCTTTTATTGAGGGAATACACTTGGTAAAGTCGATGAACACGGCCTGGTTATTGAAATTGGCTGTTTAAATAAGAAGCCATTTTGGAAAAATTTCAATTTCTAACCGTACCTAGCTTTGGAGTATCGATTGTCAACCCAAGCCTTCCCTTGAATTTCTTTTGAATTGCTCTTTTCCTGCCTTCAATCAATCTTTTTTCTTCTGCTGTTAATCGGGTCCCTTTGGGTTTTCTATCCTCCTTTAAATGTAATCTAACAACATATATGTGGAGTACAGAAACGAGTCAAAACAACAGGCTAACAACTAATGACAAAGTACCTGTAAGAGACTTTCATCACATATTCTAGAATAGTGATTCTTGCATGTAATGGTGATATCCCATATTTGAATGGGGTTTGTGGGTTCTCTGGTTCAAAAATCACATTGGCGGTTCCTAAATCATTTAGTTGGCTTGGTCCAGGTCCAAAGCACGGATATAATTAGCGTTTTACTACTCTAATGGGGGACAGCACTCACCGCTGAAGATGTATTACTCTCTAGAGCATTTATGATCTTAACATCAATCATGCTGAGAATTAATTGAAACTGGATCGTTGCTTGTCCATCCCCCTGACCATGAATTGATGTTTTCAGAGCTCTTATAGAATTTTCCATACGGGTTGACTCTTTCTTTATTACCTCCACAGACTCTTTTTCATATGAAATTCTGACTGGTCTACAGTATCTACAAAAACACGAGTGGTTTAAAATTGTAGACCTCGTAATTTAATCTGCTGCAGTACCTAGTGGAGGAGGGCGAGTCATTTTGCCAGATTATTGCCTTGTCGTCTGCACGTATCAATCTGAGAGGAACAAAAGTGGTTAAAACAACTGATGAGTCACTATGCTCACCAGGAGACTGAAACACTTGTTTGAATTCATTGTGGCTGGAACTACCATCAAATCCCCACTTTACGATAAGGATGAAACTCCCACTCAAAATTCTATCGTTATTTTCTAAGCTTCGCAGCAACCTGGATGCTGTGTGATCAAGCAAACATTGTAAATCAGCTACAGCACAGGTTTCTGAAATATTGAAATCTTTTGGGTAACAGGAATTTTTAGCTTGCAGTAGCTTATCATAGCAGGGTAACATATTGAATCCTGTAATATTTAAGCAAATAATTAGTGTTTTTGATGAGCTTCAACGAATTTATTGTACCGTTGCGAATTGAAGATCTCCTGAGAGTTTGGTACTGATGTTTTGTTGTCTTACAATCAATGCTGAGGGCTAATGCTTCATCAGCTGTAAAAGGTCTTTGAGGCCTGTAAGATTGTTGCTCTTGGATGAAGTATCCGCGGAAAATTCTAGCGGATCTGCCGGGAGATTTGAGTGCCTCCTGCATGAGGCGCACCATAGATGAATTACCCTCTTTCCTATATTTTGATTGTGCGGAAAAAAACAATTCTGTTGCATCGTTTTGCTCACGTAAAACTGGAGAAGAAAGAATGTCACAATGAATTTTTGAAATTGTCACACAGAAAAACCTGAGTTTTTTTTAATCACCAGTTGTCCGTCTTCTCTTTTGAGGCAAGCTCAGATTTTGGAAAGGCTTCAAATTCTTGGGAAAGGAGCAAGTGGGAAGCACCGGAGTTTCAAATTGCTCTAAATCGGTAGCCAACCATGTCTCGAATCGGGAATCCATATAAGTTTGAGATCTTTGGCATTGTATCCTCTTTTTTTTCCAAGATTTAACAAAATTAACGATCCTCGAACGGTCAAGTTTTTTTCCATTAACTTGA
Source organism: Phaonia tiefii (assembly GCA_963931995.1). Lineage (NCBI taxonomy): Eukaryota > Metazoa > Arthropoda > Insecta > Diptera > Muscidae > Phaonia > Phaonia tiefii. The sequence goes on from OZ008368.1 coordinate 138,830,723, forward strand.
TAGTGATCGTGGATTTTCTGGATGACCATTTGGTCAGATTGTGTCTGGTTTCCTTCACAAACGACAAACAGCCTGCCGATAGACCTCCGAGTCCAGTCTTGAAACAAGGTACACTGTACGTCATGAAAGGCTATAAAAACTAAGTTTTCTTTTATTACCTGCGTCAGACATTTTCAAAATCAATGTGATGAAGTTCACTGCGAAAAATAGAAAAAATATACAATTTGTATTTTCTGTTCCACGATTTGTCACACAGCTGTTGCCCAAACAGTGCTGTAAAGTTATTGTGGACAACAATGATGCCAAGTTCTTAATTACTAAAAACATTATTGACTCCAACGTTAACTTATATAAATCTATGAGTCGCCCCGTTATTACAGCAACCCGCTGTGTGTTGTATGTGTAACCCTGTGTTCAGCCCGGAAATCTTCGATATCTTCATTAGTAGCAACTTGTTGCAACCAGAAGAAGTGACAAAGTGTAACCAAAGGATCTACCTTTAAGGTGAAATTGGTTTCAGAGTGTTCCAAGATGTTCCAAATTAGTGACACATGTTTGAAAATTGTCAAACAGGGACTTTTCAGTCTTCGACGAATGCTTTCGGGGATTTTCGGGTTGCAAAATAAAAATCGACCCTCCAAACAGTGGAATTATCTTTGAGGAATGTTTAAAGAAGTAGAAAAACAATCTAGAAGATCGAAAGTGACCAGTGACGTATTGCATTTCACACTTTTCGGGTTAGTGTAGTTCACCGAATTTACGACGGAAAAAAGCTTCCCTAAAACATTCGACCGCGGATTATGGGTTAATATTTAGCTATGGGGGTGCAACAATTTGGTTTTGGACTACCTTAGACTATCAAGGAAAGGTAGACATAGTTAGAAAAAGGTTTCTGGAACTTCCAAAAATGACCCTCATGCGCGCCTTTTTGAAGGAAATCGACCACAGTGCGGCGGTCACCTCGCATAGTGACGGCGGCACCATCGAGTATATAGCCATGAAAAAGCTTCTCAAAATACCGTTCGGAATCGGTGTAAAACTGTAAGTCCCAATCAGTGAGTGAAAACTGGAAAGCGCACAGGTCAGTGATTGTGAGAAGCTCTCCCCTATTCCGTCATGGGATGTAATGGGAAACCATTTATTTATTTATTTTATAAGGTTACGATAAATAAATATTTGTCTGACTTTAAATATCCATTGCCATTAATCGTTGAAATATTTGTTCACTTCAAGGAGGTCGGTTATTTTCATTACTTGACTTATCTAATACGTATAATCAGCGTACTATTGATGAAAATTCACAGCTTTTATGCACTTGGTCAACGCACATCGGCACTTTCAAAATTAAACGGGGACATGTCTAGTGTAGGCCCCCTCCCCGATTTTTTTCATTTTTTGTGGGCGTGAGAAGAAGAATAATTTCGAAGAATGGGGCGTGGCAAACGGTTTTTACCGTGTTATACGGGTTGCGGGTTTTCGGTTTATTGTGTAGTATTTAATAACCGCTTATTTTGTTGATCTGGCAACTACTTTTGCCATTTATAACCTCGGTTTTGGTGAATGTGGCATCTGTAACCGCTTTTTTGTTGATCTGGCATCTACTTTTGTCATTTACAAACTTTTTTTTAGTGAGTGTGGCTTCTTTTTGTGTTTATAATTCGGGGAATGACCGTTTTTGTGAGAAAGTTAAATAATTGTTTGAACCGACCAAGTGTATTTAAAAAAAAAGCGAAATAGTTTGCAAAATGAATATCATTTCCAGTGCAGACATATTGAAATTGTTTAATAGTGAGATGCATGGGCCTGTAGCAAAGGCTGCTATAGAACAATTAATGGCGTGGGGTGTAACCCCTCCAGAAGGAGTTTTAAAGTGTCCCAATGGTAATTTTTTTCATTAGTGGAAGCAGCAATTTTGGATGGTTGGGTATGGAGGCAAGTTAGAAAGTGAATTTAGTATAGTATAAATAATGAAAATAATTTTTTCAGAAGCCGCGTAAAATATAAGTTCCAGTGGAGGACCGAAGCAGAGAAAACCTTTTGCCCCTCATCAAGATAATTATTTCCGATTTTTGGAAGGTATGGTTTTATTATAATTATGTATCTAGGTAAGATTTATTAAAAAAATAATAATTTTCAGGCTTATGACTCATTGTCGGTGGAAGGCTATACCCACTTTAAGGTGAACCATAGTTTAGACTTTGTGGACCCGGTATCGCACCAACATACTGTTAAGATAAATGGATATACAAAGCCAAATATTTCCAATTTAGAATAAGTACAGCTGTTCGTCTTGATGATTTCGCGAAGAAGAAAGTTTATTTATATTAAACGTTTACCAAATGTCAAAGAAAAAGCTATGTATATGTTAAAGTTTGACATTAGTCAAAACATATGTGATATGTGAATGCTATGAAAAGAATATGCGTGAGTTATGATAACAATAGACGTTTTTTTTCATTCTCTATTTAACACATACCAACACCATCGAAGGGCTGTGGCGTCACCTCAAAGTTTCACTCCCAGTCTATAACCGGCGAAAAGTTTTTTCCAATGGGTATATTCAAAAAAATATATTTTTGAAGTGGTGTAAGGCCAATGAAAAATGTCCCTTCACGGAATTTTTATATTTTGCGGGCCAATTATATAATGCTGCTGGTGAAAAAAATTAAGCCTTGCGGGAGAAATGCAGGGCAATGACATCTGAAGAGCCAATTGAGGTAGTAGATGAGGTGGAAGAAGAAGAGTAATGTAGTTTATAATTGTTTTTTGTTTTGTTTTGCACTTTTTGAAATAAATTGAAATATATGTTAATGTTAACCAAAATAAAAAAAATTGGTATTTGAAAGGGAGAAGTAAGCGCCGCAAGCAAAAAATTGTTTGTAAAAAATCGCGCGAGTTTTTAGAAATAATTTCTTTAAATTATTTCCAAAAAAAAAAAAATTTTTTTTGTGTTTTTGCAAAGATACAACAAAAACAAGAAAATATTGCTACCGGTTTTTTGAAAAAAATCGATTCTAAATAACACAGTTTTAGCTCCTGTTCGTAAGGGGTTAAACATTTCGCCTTTTTAATGGGGAGGCGTTTTGACAAGCTTTCCAATGAGGTATATCTTGTTCGGACCGGAACCGAAAAACCGGATATGGGCCCTATTTTCGATCCCAAGTTCCGAGTCGAATATCTCAAGAACCGGAGACTTGCCACTGAAATTTTTTGCATTTTTGGAGTCGGCTCATCTAGATCTATCAATAGTTGAAAGCGCAAGCAAATCCGAGAGGGGCCCTACACTAGACTTAAGCCATTAAACGTTTACCTTTTGGTATTAAACCCGCTGCAGCAATTTTTCAGAAGACAATGGAAAACTTATTACAAGGCATACCATTCGTAGTCGTTTATGAAGACGACATTACCATTTCAGGTGAAAGTATGGTAGAGCATAACGGAATTTAAAATCAGTTCTGAGTAAATTGACGTTGGCTGGACTTAAGCTCAATTTATCAAAATGTGAATTTTTTAAAAGTGAAATTTCATATTTAGGATTTACCATTGATAGATATGGTCTTAAAAAGGAAAGAATTGGTTCTGTATTAAAGGCTCCAATTCCTGAAAATGTATCTGAACTGCGTGCATTTTTAGCCATTGTAACTTATTATTAAAAATTTGTTGATAATTTGCGAAGAAGATAGTTCCTTTATATCATTTATTGAAGAAAAATGTAAAATTTGTGTGGACTGATAAGTGTCAAAATGGATATGATATGATCAAGAGGGAAATAACGTCAGATACCAAAGTTACAAATTTTTCTCACAACAGATGCTTCAGATTACGCTATAGCTGGCATACTGTCACACAAATTTTCCAATGGCGAGTTTAAACCAGTAGCTTTTATATCAAGGACTTTAGTAAAAGCTGAACAGAAGTATAGTACTCACGAAAAAGAAGCACTGGCTATATTTTTTTCTGTATCAAAACTAAAACAGTATTTGATCGGAAATGTTTTACATTGAGAACCGATCATAAACCACTAATTTCCATATTTGGTGAAAATAAAGGCTTGCCTGTAATGGCAGCAGCACGTATACAAAGGTGGGCGTTTATTCTCTCGGGATTTAATTATAAAATTGAGTTTGTTAAAGGTAAATTAAATAAAGCTGATAATTTATCCCGAATGCCTCAACTTAAATCGGATAAGCCTAATGAGGACAATGATAAATCTTTTGTAAATAATTTGCATTAAAAGAGAAAATATTTTGAACCTTGACTATTCTTTCAAAAGTGTGCAAATTTGTTCACAAAAAACTAAAATAAAAGAATTAAAAGGTAATGAATTTAAACCTTTTACAACCAAAGACATTGAGTTGACTGTAAATCATGATTGTTTGTTATGGTGTTCCAGAGTTGTAATACCATCAAAACTTAGAAAACTTATACTTGAACTTTTACAAGAATCTTATTTGGGTATTGTTAAAACAAAAGCACTTGTCAGATCATTTGTTTGGTGGCCAAAACTTGACTGCGAAATTGAAAACTTAGTTACATCTTGTATCGATTGTCAGAAACTTATTGCGAGTCCAGAAAAAAGAGTCGTACAAGCTCTGTTTGGCAAAGGATATACATGTATTTTGCAGGTCCGATCAAGAACTATAATTTTTTTATAGTAATAGATTCCCTTTCAAAATGGGTAGAAGTTTTCAAGACAAAGGACATAACATCATGTTTTGTAATTACAAAATTAAGAGAAATTTTCTCAGGTTTCAGTATTCCTAGCACGATTGTTAGCGACAATGGACGACAGTTTGTATCTGAAGAATTTCAAGATTTCGTATTGACGAACAAAATAAAGCACGCATTACCAGCTCCTGGACATCCAGCGACCAATGGCCAAGTGGAAATCGCTAACTTAAATTCTAATAAAAATTAAAACATTGATATAATTCTGAATCGATTTTTAATGGATTACCGCAATACAAAGCACAGCTCAACAGATGAAAGCCCTGCTCAAATATTTCTTGGAAGATCAATTAGAACACGTTTTGATTTAATTAAACCTCCTCTTATGAAAGATAAGATAACAGAACAACAACAAAAAACTATTTCAAACTATAAGGGAAACCGAATTGCTAATGTTTATGTTGCTAAAAGGACAAGATGTTTATGTTAGAGATTATTATTGTTATTAAGGAAAAACTTGGTCCACGTTCATACCAATGTAATCTCTTAAATCAAAGAATTATAAAAAGGCATACTGACTAAATTACAGCAGGGATAACAGAAAGTCAAACCCAATGCAATGATTTAACATCACAAGATTTACCATCCTGTTCTCATAATAATGTAACTAATACAACAGTTGAACAGTCACGTTGCAGCAATAATAATAATTTAGTATTATCAGAAAATAACAATTAGGGAATTCACATGGTCTCCTAAAGTCATAAGTCGTAAAGTCATATTTAACAAATTAGTACATATGACTTATGCAAGTGAGCAGCATGTTGTATGTGCTAAATCATAAGTCATAAAAACGTCAAATAAACGTCAAGCAACAAATGAAAATTATTAAAAAAGAATTAAAAAATGCCAACAAGAAGCGAAAAAGATAAAAATTTTACGGTTTTGTGTGAAAAGTTTGTGCACAAAAACTTACCGAAGTAGTTTCTTCTCCTTCCATTTGTCCAATTTCCATTTTTTTATTATTTTACCAATTAAAATTAATTCTTGAGATAATGTTGTAGAAAAATTCAAAATTTCTTCAAAACACAACAATAGCTCTGTTTCTTTACTTTTTGTGTAAAGTGTATGTAAATGAGAGTAAAAGCAAAATTCACTGTCAAATACTCAAAATTACACAAAAGTAAAGAAACGCAAAAAACCACTTTTCTTACACGCAAACAAATGTCAAAACACAAAACATATGCTTGACAACAAATCTTGCATATCATGTTAATTTTCACTGTTCATTTGCAGACTTCCCATCTTCTTTAAATAAGCACTCTCAAAGCAATCACTTTTCAAGTTAATAAAATTGTAAATTCAATAATTTTTTTTCACTTGTGTTATTTTTTTCACAAATAATACATATGTTCTTATTTTGACGTTTCAAACAGCTGATTGTTTATCACTTTACACAAACTTACCCGAAGAAAAAGTCTGTGTAAATTTGGGTAAAAGAGAAACGCATTTTGACGTTAAGAGAAAAAAAAATCTCTCTCATTTACACAATTTTGGAGTAAAGAAACGCTTTTGTGTAACTTTGTGTAAATTTGTGTAACTTTGTGTAAAATTGTGCAAGTAAAGAAACAGAGCTAATATATCTGATTAAATAGTCAACAAAAAACAGCTGACACTGAACATGCAACATAGTACACTGGAAAAACAGACATGTTCATGTTGTATAGTCGTAAAATATATTTACATGAAGAATACCAACAACATATTTACAACTGTTGTATTATTTTAGCATATACGATAAATACAACACAATAGTACACCATGTGAACTCCCTAAATGTATTTGAATTAAATTCACAAATTGAAAAAGAAAGTGAAAATGTAAATACAAATATAAATGAATTTGAAAACAATTGTAATTCAAATAAAAACTTTTCAAACGAAATTCAAATGGAAGAAAATTAAAATGTATTGATAAGGGTATTAAGACGTAGAACAAAAAAAAATAAAGAAAATGTATAAAATACAATCTTTTATAACTATGTAACTAATTTGAAGCATTAAATTTAAATTGGAATTTTTATACAGGGTGATTCAGAAACTTCCGGACAAATTTCTCCAGCGTATTCCTTGGCTCATTTCATGAAGAAAAGTCCACTAGGACCATGTCCGAAAATGCAAGGGTGCGAAATGGCAGCGGGTTCAAAATTTTCGGATTGACGGTCGGAGGGTAGTAGGATAAACTTGCTAATTCTGAGCCTTGGGCTTGTTGGAAAGGTCTTTAAGAGGCCTTTCAGAATCAATAAAAAAAAAGTGGAAAAAAATTCACATAACCTCAATTTACTCAGCCAGATGGCAGGTAACTTATGTTTGTTTTTCTGTTGAAAGATAGCCATACCTCTTACCTTTCCAAAATGACCTAAACGAAGCCCAGAGGTCTTACCGTTCCAAAGTTATGACCATTTTACTGAAATGCAAAAATGTTTGTTTTTGTTTTTGGAAGCGAAATAACGCACACATTTATTTGTTTTTGTAAATTAATACGATTAAGATTTTATTTTCCAGTCCTTTCATCAGTGCCTAAAAAAGTAAGTAGTATTTATAGGTATTCACTGATAGAATTTTGTTATTCAACAAGTGCCTACGAACGCGAAAAGTACAAGTGATTTTTGTCCGGGTTTTTAAAAGTGAATAACGACAAAAAAGTAAAAGTTTACGCTAATCTCTGCTGCAGCAACAGTTTCGAGTACGTTGTGTTTTGAATTACTAAAAAATGGCAACTTATTCAAACGGAGAATTAGCAGACATTCATTACATGTATGGATTCTGCGATGGTAATGCAAGAGCTGCTGCGCGTGAATATGCATTACGTTTTCCTAATCGACGACCACCAAACCGAACAACATTCAGTGAGACGCACCGCCGATTTCGTGAAGGTACGTTGTTTACACAAATGGAGCGTCCCGGAAATGAAGAACACAACGTTGCAGTTGAAGAGTTAATTTTGGATGCGATAGACGAGAACCCAACGACAAGCACAAGGCGAATCGCGGTCCAAGTTGGTGTGGCACAATCAAAAGTATGGTGCGTCCTTCACAAAGAAAAAAACATCCATTCCATTTCACACCAGTTCAAGAACCTGCCATCTGGCTGAGCAAATTGAGGTTATGTGCATTTTTTTCCGAAAGCTCTGTATCTCGGCGATTTGACTTTTTCTACTTCTTTTTTAATTAATTCTGAAAGGCCTCTTAAAGACCTTTCCAACAAGCCCAAAAACAAACAAAAACCCGACCACTGGCTCAGAAGTTAGCAACTTTACCCTACTACCCTCCGACCTCCAATCCGAAAATTTTGTACCCGTTGCCATTTCGCACCCTTGCATTTTCGGACATGACCCTAGTGGACTTTTCTTCATGAAATGAGCCAAGGAATACGCTGGAGAAATTTCTCCGGAACTTCCTGAATCACTCTGTATAAATATACATGCATACATAAATATTTTGTATACTTGTAAATAATATATTAATTCATTGTTAGAATAAAATACAAAGCAAATGCATCAAATTTAGGTGGTGGACACATCCGTGATTAAGTATCTAACATTAATCCATTTATAACATTACATAATAATGTTACTTTAAGCTTTTATCTATGTTAAGTATATTCAACATTAATAAAGTCAGTTGTTACACGAACTCCGGCTGTTTCAATACACGACAATATCGATAGATATTTCAGCAACATCTGGAACCGACTTCAGTGCCAGTACATTACGTAGATCACTGCATGCGAATGGACTACAAGGCCAATGCGGCGACTTGAGTTTGCTTTTAAGTGCAAAATTAAAGACACTTATTTCTGGAAAATCGTAATTTTTAGCGCCGATAGCAAATTCAAAATTTTTGGTAAAAGAAACCCGTCAAAATTTGGAGAAGTGAAAACAAACGGTCTTATTCATAAAAAGTTATGAGAGGGTTATCATACCACTAAAAACCTCTCAAATCTCTCACAACTTTTTGTGAATAAGGCGTAAAGAATTTGATAAACAATATGTAATATCTACATTAAAGCACGGTGGTGTTCGGTAATGGTGTGGGGTTGCATGGCAAGAGAGGAGTCGATAAATTAGTATTTATTAAAAGTACCGTGACTATAAGAGAATACCTTAATATTTTGAAAGAAAATTTGGCTCCCGGTGTCGAAATGTTGAGCTTAGATAGGACTTTGACCTGTCTTACCTCAATCCGATCGAACATTTCTGAGAGCATCTTGATCGTGAAATATGAATGAGAGCAATCACTAACAGAGAATCTCTCAACTCATTTACAATGGAAAACAATTTTACTTGAAATATCCGTAAATTTAGTTAAATCGATGCCGAAGAGATTACAAGCTGATTTTAAAGCCAAAGGAAAATCTTAATTATGAATAATTCTTGCATTTTACACTTTCTTTTGACGCGAAAAATATGGAGTAATTTTTGTTTTAGCTAAGCATATATATTTTTTGTGGTTGTAAGATTGTTGTTGTTATTTTCTCATAAATTGATAAGGTTTCAGAACCATGTTTAGAAAATATAAAAAGTTGAATTACTTATTAGTGGTCTTCATGAAAGCTCGAAAGAACCTTGTAAACTCGAAAACATCGTAAACTTGCACAGCAAACGTCAAAACAAACAAATTTCCCATACAAAGCGACTTGCACAAAAGTGGAAATTTTCGAGGCAAATTTGCTGAGCAAACTTGGAAAAAGAAACGTGAAAACTTTTGACATTTTAATGTCAATATTTTTGTATTGAAAAAAGAAAGGGGGTTTGATTTATGTGAAAAAAATAAAATAATGGAATAGGTAAAGCATATACTTTTAAATTTAATTTGTTTATTTACTTTATCAGCCTTTTTTGACAATTGCTGCATAGATACACTGAGCAACTTTATTTGGTGCCTCATGAAACGCTTCGGGGCAAACTTACGCTGAGCAAAAGTTCTGGGTTTGCTTGTTTGCATGAATACCACTATTATGTCTTAACATTCAAATAATTTTTAAGTCATGTAATGAACGTGTACACTTTCTTCTGACGCTCACAGTGCATATATATGGCGTCTGGAGTATCCAAAACCAAAACCGGTTAACACGGGTTTTTGCTATTAACCATGTGCTGGTTTTTTAAGGTCAAAATATGTTTCATCATATTTGCTCAAAATGTTGACAAATCAATACACGGTTGATTTTGTGTTCACACTACACTGAAAGAAAAACCTTCATACCATTAATGAATTCTTACATAGCATCAATGAAAGGTGTCATTGTTTTTGAGCCAATGTCGGGCTTCATTAATGCTATGAACAATGTTACATTAAACAAAAAAAAGAACACGCGATTCTAAGCAAAAAATTTAAAAAATGCAAAAGTTAGAGGGAATCCCTATTTTAGGAGTTATGGGCCTCCAAAGTTCGGGCTTTTTGTGGCACGATTTTTTTTCGATGCTTGTTAGTTTTCCTGGACGGGGCCAGGGAGAGGAATATCTCTGTTGCAAATTTTGGATTTCGGAATTTTTGGATCTTGTGGATCCCCATAGATCCGGACGACAAAAAATGTTGGTTTTTGAAATCCTCTTATTTTGCTCGATTTTCGTTTTTTTAAATGGCGCGGGATTCTGCATTTCAGCCTTTTATTTTTTTCTATTTTATTCCTTATCTCATACTGGCACTCATATATTGTGTCACAACTACTGTACATACTACATACATACATTTATACAAAGCGTACCTACATATGTATATATTACCCTTTAACTAAATTAATGATTCGTTCAAAATTAATGAAATTGTACATCTTTAGAAAAAATATTTAAAAATTCAATAAAATGTGTGTAATGTAAAGGATGGCCCATTTAATAGATTCTACTTTCCAATGTCGATAAAATGTCTGCAATTTTTTTCTATGTCTGTTTTTTTTTACATGAAAAACATACTTCATTCCATCAATGTAAAAGGTTTCTTAGCATTAATGATGGTCCACAAATTCAAAAACTGCAGCAATTAAGGAGTTCATTGAAGTAATGTAACATTTCATAGAACCAAAGAAACTTTTCATTGCATCAATGTAACCCCATTAATGTGATCCATTCATTGATGCTATGAAGCGATTTTCTTGCAGTGTATGCACATTTATTTGCCTCTTTTTGTTTGATCAAACAGGTATCCAATAGCATCAAATTAACAGTAGCGCAAATACATTTGACCTGTGGTCACAATTGAACAAATATTTGCAACAAATAATTGTTTGATCAACCTGCCAGAAAATACAAATTTTTTTTTCTCAAAAATTTTAAGCAAGCTGTCTGAAAACGCAAATTTGTTTTCAGAAAAGATTTAAAGAAATTGGCAGTAAATACAATTTTGTTTTTTCAATAGTTTTAAACAAACTGCAAGAAAATATTTTAAATAAATATGATGCAGGAGAAGGATGACTGTTTTTTGTTTTATGCTGTGGAGCAGCGACGGTGTCAATTTTTTTTATGAAAAATTGTAAACAAATTAGCAGTAAATACGAGTTTGTTTTTCCAAAAGTTTTAAACAAACTGCAAAAAAATATTTTAAATAACTATGATGCAGGAGGATGAATGTTTTCTTGTTTTATGCTGTGGAGAAGCGACGGAGTTAAGGTACGGTCAGATTGGGCAAATATTTGACGAAAAGCGTCAAATATTTATGCTGTGGAGAAGCGACGGAGTTAAGGTACGGTCAGATTGGGCAAATATTTGACGAAAAGGGTCAAATGTTTTTTGGCCCCAATCTGACCACAAAATATTTTTATGTGACAAACAACAAAACAGCTGATTTTGGTCAAACAAAATTATTTGCCATCAAATAAAAATGTGCTCAATGCGACCACAGTGTGACCACTAAAGAGCAATAGTTTTTTATTTTTTGAGCAAACATTTATTTGATTTTATAAAAGAATTGTAAGATCAAACAATGGTAAAGAACAGGTGGTATAAGCAGTGTTGTCAGCTTTTATGACTCAAATTATGAAATGAAAAAAAATCACCAACATTAAACTAAAAAGAAGAATTGGTAAATATTATAAACATTTTTATAAATATTTTGGTAATTTGGTTCAACGGCTATAAAACTGTGTACATAGTTAAAAGGGCATAGTTTTAGCTTTGTTAATCTGTACTAACTTTTCAAATCGGATCTAAACCGACTAAGCTGCGACTATTTAGGTTAATGTGGCCATATTTAGAATTTTTATGCTCGACTTTTTTGAAAGTAATATAAAGCTAATAAATAAGCAGCTAATAATATAAAGCTAATAATATAAAGCTAATAAATAAGCTTTATATTATTTAAAAACGTCTTGAGCTTGAATAAATTTAGAAAATTGTAAAAATATTCGACAATATTTCAAAATTTCAATATAGGATATCTCGATAACTAAGCGAGTTATCAAACGGTTGAGAGAATCATAGGTTACGCAGTGCGCAGGTCCGTTACTCGGAGGTTGATCGAGAGAGATCCCATTTTCAAATTTTCTTGTTTACTCTTGTAAAATAAATAAAAAAAATGTTAAGATCAGATAAAAATTAACGACATGCGCAGAGAGAGAGAGAGGAATTAAGTTGCACACTTCGTTGTGTAACGCTTATTTTCTCAAGCGTGGGATTCGGAAGAAGGTAAATTCGTATAAACAGCTGATTTAATTTTAAGTTATCAAACTCATATGCACTTTGTTTTTGTACTTTTTTGTATGCCTGTGTTTTTGGTATACTTCCGTGTATAGATTGACAATTTTAGCGATTAAAACTGCTGCATGGTAGAATGATAAGGTAAACTCAGTAGACAGCTGATTTCAACTGTTTGTTGTTGTTTAGTTGGCCGCTCTGTTAGGTTCAATGGTTTTGTTTTTGTACTTTTCTGTTTAAATTTATTAGTAGGTATTAGGGATGCTAAACGGGATTGATTTTCGGGATTTTTCGGGATCCCTGGTTTTTCTGGGATTCTATTTTAAAATTTTTTTGGGAAACAGGTCTATTTTACGGCTTGCACTCCAAAAAACAACAACAAGGGGGGTAGAATACGTTATTCTAAGCAAAAAAAGTGAAATAACAAAATCGGCGCAAATGCATTTCCGGATATGTGAGAGGGTTATGGCGTTAACGTACCGTGTAAAGCCATTGATATCAGTTTTCTGTATAAAACAATTCAAAACAAACTCATAAAATAATGTAGCACCTTTTGATAAGTCGCTTAGTTATCGAATTATCGGATGTTGACATTTACAAAAATTTTCGATTTTTTTTACATTCTCAAACAAACACAAAAATAATTTTAAAAAATTTTGATATCAGTGGCTTTACACGGAACGTTAGTTGAAAAATTATTCGAAATGTCGGTGTCCATAACTACGAAACTATGCATTTGCCCCGATTTTGTTATTTTACTTTCTTTGCTTAAAATAACATGTTCTACCCGACGTAATAAATTTTGTAATTTTTGGAGAGTAAGCCGTATAATATATGTACATACATATGCCAAAATTAACTTACGCTAAGATGTTAAACCTTAATTAAACCTTTTGTAGAGCCGCCATTGTTTTTTAAATCCTTTTTGCACAATTTGCATTTTGCTTGAGGTGCTCCTTTCGACTTTTCCAAAAAATAACACCACACTGAACTTTTGTCATTGATTTTAGTTTTATGTTCTTCAAAATTATTAATAATCCCGAAAAATCCCGGGATTTATTTATTAGAATTCCGGGATTCATCAATCCCGAAAAATCCCGGGATTTCCTGTTTGGCATCCCTAGTAGGTATACATATGTGTTGACTTTGACATGAGGAGAGCCAAACAAAAGCATAATGCCCGTTGTTGCCCACAATTGTTGTTGTATCGACGGCGACTACTTGGTAATTTTATTATGGACTTTTGCTACTACTTGGTTATTTTACTGTGGTTTATAATTTTTAAATGCAAATCATATCAGTTGCTGTTCGGGATTTGTTAGAGCAAGGCCTCGCTGCGTAGTTTTTTAAACATACAGCAAGTTGAACCTCGTTGTACACAAGCCCAATATGTTATAATACGTATGTGGGCATTAAGGGACCCTTAGACCTGTGGATAAGTTGCTCGACTTCAAGTTGACATCAACTTCGATAACTAGACATCAACTTCGATTTTGCCCTTACACTCTCAAACTAGTTGAGGCAACTTCATTTTCTTGTCAGATGTCGAAATGAAAGGTGGTGAGCGCACTGCGAAAATATCACAAATATTTCGAAAAAACGCCATTTTTATTTTCTTTAAATAATTATAAATAACACTACAAATCATATTTATTTAGTTTATATTTTTCCGATAATGTTTAATTTAATTATTTTTTGGTTGATTTATTTACATTTTGCCGATAATGTTGCCTCATGAACGTTTCTCACCGAAATGCGTATGAAAGTTGATGCAACTTCCCCTTACACTGGTGGATAAGTTGATATCAACTTCAAAAAATCAAAATGGCTTTGATTTTACATCAACTAGTTTGTACAAACCACCAACTTCACCTTACACCATGGATAAGTTGATGTCAACTTGAAGTCGCTGCAACTTATCCACAGGTCTAAGGGCCCCTTTAGGGGTATAACTTTTTTAAATTTTTCGCGAATTTCAAAAGGTACCTATCATAGCTGTATAGACCATGGAAAAATATAATAAACTGCGTCATTACTTTTTCGCTGACGTCAAAAAAGTTCCCGCCACCAACGCGATGAAGTTTGTAGTTTATACTTTTTTATTATTTAGAATTAAATAGCTTTTTAAGTACTCCAAAAAATGTCATAAACAAAAAAAACACTTGAAAGTAAAAACAATATCTTTGCGATAATAAAAAGCGTTGACAAATCTTTGTCCGAGTTAAAAAGAATGCCTAAAGAAAAAGTAATTATTGGTCGATTTAATGCCTTACTTAAAGAAGAAAAGTGCAAAACAAAAAGATGCGATATTATATCGAAAGAATTAATTAGTTTGTGTAACAAGAATCGTGTGCCAGCATTGGGATTAACATCTATAAAAAGAAAAGTAAAAAAATTGATACAAAACAATCAATAATGTTTAAAACGTTCAAAAAGCCGCGATTTTAATAAAATGTTTACTATAACGTCCAAAATAGGCGATCACCAATTTAGTGATAGCAATGCCGACATGAAAAAAACCAGTACCGAAATACATTATGAGCTTAATAGCACTAGTGACTCTAATTTTGAATCTGGTATAGAATATGACTCAGTTGTGATGATGACAATTGCACACCTCCAGGAAGAGAAAAAAATTTGAAGAAATCTTTAAATCCAGCTGTTAACCTAGTAACTCAAGTACATGTAAGCACAAAAAAAGCTGCCAAAATTTGCAAGCATCTAGCAGAATCAGGAGTTAATATATCAACACCATCCCAAGCCCGTATATATAAAGCTGTGATGAAATCCGCTGAACGACAAGAAATTGTTTATTTAGAAACTTTGCAAAATGAATTTTGGTGTATTCACTTTGATGGGGGAAAAATAGATGATAAAGAAATTCAGGTGATAGTTTTAAACAATTAATGCAAAGAAATAAAATTAGCTGTACTTGTTTTGGACAATGGTAAAGCCTTAACCTTATTTAATGGTATTAAACAAGTTTTGAATAAATTCAATTTATGGAATTCAATAAAAATGATCGTGTGCGATACGACCAGCGTAAACACTGGGAAAAAATTGAGTTGTAACTCTTTTGCAGAATCATTTGTATCAATGGGTTTAGTTCCACCACAATATATTGGCTGCCAGCATCATGTTCTTGATCTTGTATTAAGACATATAATGGACGAATGTTTGGAAGGAAAGTCGCCTAATATTTGTTATGATTTTGTTCACGAATTGATAAATAACTACGAAGATCTTAAGAAAAGTTACAAACAGAATGAAGAACGAATCAAAGTTCAACACATAAATTGGCGTGATGATATGCAGTACTTATACGAACTTGGTAAAGCTTTTACATACTATCAGAAAAATAAAAAATTTCCATACATTAACTTTAAAGCAATACCATCAATACACAATGCTCGATGGAACTCGAGAGCCATTTTAGCAATATTGAAAACGAAAGAATATATAAATAAGAAAACGAAACAGTTCACAAAAATTTTAAGTATGTAGTTTTATTACATATTACGAATAACTAAAAATAATAACAAAAAATATTTACTTCTTCGTGAGTATAACGGTAAATCTTACAGAAACAAAAGACTGAAGGAGACAAAAGTTTAAATACAGCACCAATTAACTAATGTATTCAATCGAATTAGATAACTTAAACATTATATCAATATTTGGTTGGTCCTCCATTAGCATCAATGACTGCCTGAAGACGATGTGGAATAGATAGTACCAACTTTTCTGTTCCAGATGGTGTGATTTCTGACCAAGCATTTTTAAGCGCCTCTTTTAACGATTTCTTGCTAATTGTCGCTGAATAGCACATAAAATAAGCATGTGTTTGATCAATACTTTCATCGTTGGAGCTAAATCTCTTTCCACCGAGCCATTTCTTTAGGTTTGGAAATAGTCACTGGGGGCTAAATCCGGAGAATACGGCGGATGAGGTACCAACTCGTATCCCAATTTATGGAATTTTGCCATTGAGACTACACACGTGTGCACCCGTGCGTTTATGACCAACCCATCTTGCAGACAGCTTCCTTAAACCCAACTGATCATTTAACATCGAAACCACACTGCCATATGAAATGCCTATGGCATCCACAATCGCACGCACTTTTACTCTTCGGTCGGCCAACACCATATCGCGGATTTTTTCGAAATTTTTGGGCGTATTGGCCGTCCATAACAGAACGTTCAGTGTCATTTGTACTCGTGCGACCACAACGAAAGTCAATAAACCACTTTTTGCCATTGAAATCGATGGTGCAGAGTCCCCATAGTATTTATCAAGCTTTCCTTCGTCTGATTGAAGGTTTTTTTCCATAAAAATTAATGTTTAATGAGCACTCGAAATTCGATTTTTCCATTAAAACTCAAAGCAAATGACGGAACTTGCTCAAAATTTGACAGTAGTCTATTAACAGGTGGTACTTGATGGGTGCAGTGTTGCAATTCATATAACTACGAGGCAAGTTCGAAAAGTCACGGACTTATTGATCCGCCCTCGCAGTGTATATAAATAAATACACCATGTATTTATTGGATGTTTGAACAATGAGAGCTCTCTGTGTATTGAATCTGGAGAGAAATATATAAACACTGCATACTTTAGGGAACTTTCAATAACACTTCACCAACAAAAAAAGGAAATCTTTCCCCTCTGGCGACCTAAACTGAGAGGATTTAATTATGTACGTACATTAATAATGAGGTTTCATACCGGTTGAGACCCATCTGCATGTAGGACTTGCCGCCCATGAATCTAAGCAAAGCTATGGTGACCGCCTGGTGCGTTCGCAAGGGGTGATGCCGTGGACGTTTATGTGACGTCAGATTCGGGCATTTTTACCCTGCTAAAGTTAATTATAGCTTAATTTGTACGGGACAGCTAAGCGATATTAAGTGGCATTTCAATTTCCCACTTAAATTCCGACCTGAGCAATGAAAATGTTGCCACATGTTCAATTTCAAGAAATGGCACTAAAAAGTTATCTTAGATAAATTTTGCTATCAGTTTTTGCGAATGAAAATGTTATCAAGGAGAGACTCAAAAGCAGAAATTTGCAAAATACCTTACACATCTTAAGTTCATTAAAATTATTTTATTTAATGGTAGACTACGTATACTTTTATATCTCGAAATTTGAGGGATAGATTTTTATTTGCGATTGAAAACAAAATTGGAAATAAATTGTTCACAACAACGCGCGGTACATTGTATACATATTGAACATGGTAGTATTATCTATCAGGTATAGTCGTCTAAATAGGTAATACAAATTTGTCCATGTCAGTTTTCGTTTCACTTATCCAAATCATACGTATTTTGTTTTTATACTTTTTTGTATTCTTGTCTTGTTGGTATATATTTGTGTAGAGTATGACAACTGAAACGAATGAACGAAAATAAAATGTCTGTGTGTTGCTGCCTACAACTACAACAACATCTGCTGCTACCATGCATTTGTTGGCACTGCATACAAACGTGTTGCCATATCGCATTTTTTTCACCCATTACAGCAAATGTTGCCACATTTCGTAGTATAAGTGTGGATCGATTTATTTGGAAAGTCGTAAGTGGTGATACCTTAATGAAATAAAGGTTCATTTAGTCTTGACGGTTGACGGTAGGCGATCAGCTGTTTGAGTTGAGTTAGAGAGAGACAACTAAAATTGACGGTTAACGACGGTTGCAGAATCAACCGTCAGCCGTCAAGCCCGATCAGCTGTTATTGTTATTAATTTTACTTCGACATTTTGTGCGCGGCAATACATAATTACAAGGCAACCACAATTTTCTTTTTGTTTTTAATTTATTTATTTGACACACTCACTTTTTAACACAAAACTCATGCATGCAAATTATATTTTGTACAAATGCTCTTCGATAAGTTTTTTTTGTTTTGTCTTTTTACCGTCTAACCGTCACAACTAACCGCGCAATTTTAAGTAGAACCTCAACCGCCTACCGTCAACCTTGTCTTTTTGTATTGTATGTCTTATATTTTGTATTGTATGTCTCGTCGTTGTGACTCAATTAAATTCCACTTTTTATAAATGCAATCCACGCAGTTGTTTTTTTTTTGTCAACGCGTAGTTGCCACATGGATAAGTTCCTAGTGTTATACGAGGGGCAAAGAGAAACCAAAGAACAGGAGAAAATTTCTCTTAGGGTGGTATTCTATAAGTCGTGAATCAGTCACTTCGCGTTACTTTTGTCGTTTTGGTAGTTTATAAAACGTTACAGCTGTTCCGTGACTACCTGCGTTGAGTTACGTTATTTAATGGGCAGTTTATAGAACACAGTGCAACGTTTTGGATCACTTCAGCTGTCAAATTGAACACGCCACAGGTCTTAGCGTTATTTCAAGAAATTACAAATTTAAAGAAAAATGTCGACGGATAGAGCTCAAACTTTTTTTTTAAAAAATAATTCAAAATTATATTGTTTATTCAGTGAAATTCTTATTTACAAATATAAAATTAGAAATTGAAAGTTGAAAGAAATAATGCATTGCAAAACTATCAAACTATTCCGCCAAATGGCATGTGTTTTTGAAAAGACAACTAATTTAATATAGATAGGAAAATTTATTCGACATTGCACCCAAAATAACAGGTTTTTTACACGTTTTTTGTGAATATTGTTGGTATTTGTGGTATTATAAATAAAATGGATCTTGAAATCTGTTGATCTATTGAAATAGAGCTACATTTTTAATCTTTTTCATTCTGCGTGTTTCAATCAAAGAAATTTTTCTAATCTATAATTGTTTATTTTAGTTGGGCAACTCTATAAACCACAAATGTCAGCGCGAAGTGATGTATAAACTACTATTTTTTTACCTTTATTGTGTCGTTCGTAAAGTGGCAAAGTTAGGTAGGGGTTATTTAAAAATTTTTAGGGTAGACTAAAAAATCTAATTATTAAATATAGTGACTTTTGTTTAAGTGTTTTAATTTTGTTAGAGAATCTAGCGACCACTTTCTTTAAAAACACTTGCTGGCCATTCAAATCCTCGGCACAACTCCTTCACCTTGATCTTAAAATTTCAAGAACTGTCGCCTACTATAGAACAGTCGCAGACCACGGAGCCGCCTATTGTAGGACAGACGCTTGTGGATTTTGACTGGTAGCCGCCCTATTAAGTTATAGACAGACGCTACCAGCCTGGGAAGGGTAGTTCTTAGTTCGTGTACTAGTACCCTTCTGGCATGGGTGGCTCTATGGGAGTTCCGTGCAGGACAAGAAGTGTTCCCTCCTACATGGTCACTATTGTTGTGTATTTTAGATAGAAAATAATGACACGTGTTGTGTTAAATTAATAATAAATTAATACTTTATTGAAACAAGACAGGCTGTGCTTGACACTGCAACGATACGAAGATGTACACTCTCCCACGCTAGTAAAGAACATGTCCGCTTAATTGGGAAGGAAGTTTCTTTGTTCGCTTGGATCTTCTGGGTGTTTGTGTCTGCCGTGGCTCTTGATGTTGTGGATATATTTCTGCTGGTGTGTTCTGTTGCTCGATGACAATTTCTTCCATTTGAGGGCGCTTTGGCATGTGATGGCTAGTGTTTGGTATTTGTTCATGCTGCTGTTGTACGCTTGATTTGTATAATTGATTGATATGTCGTTTCAATTTGTAGCCACTGTCCAATTTGACATAGTAGTGACAATTTCCGTACTTGTTTTCTATGGTGCCGATTTTCCACG
This sequence comes from Phaonia tiefii, assembly GCA_963931995.1. Classification (NCBI taxonomy): domain Eukaryota; kingdom Metazoa; phylum Arthropoda; class Insecta; order Diptera; family Muscidae; genus Phaonia; species Phaonia tiefii. The sequence goes on from OZ008368.1 coordinate 138,850,807, forward strand.
ATTCTTTGTTGTTATCGAACCATCTCACCTGTACTCTTTCCCCCACATTAATATGACGGATACTTTGTTTTGAAAACGTATCTGTTTCGTGATGTTTAACTGGGCGAATAGCATCTAATTTTATTCTGATATCACGGCCAAGATAAAGTTTTGCTGGACTCTGTCCATTTGCTAATGGTGTTGCTCTGTATCTTTGAAGTATTTGTTGTACTTTCATTTGCAATGGTATGTTCTCATCTTCCATAGATTTCAGCTTAGTTTTTAATATTTGCACATATCTTTCAGCTAATCCGTTAGTCGCTGGATGACCCGGTGCAATAAATTTTTGAAATATACCATTTTCTGCACAATATTGTTTGAACATTGAACTTTGGAAAATTGCTGCGTTGTCAGAGACAATTATTTCTGGTAAGCCATGCGTTGAAAATATATTTTGTAATAATTGAATTGTTTTTTCTGATGTTGGAGCGTGTTTAATTATTCTGATCTCGGGCCATTTGGACTTTGCATCAACTAGAATTAGAAAATGATGGTTTAGAAAAGGTCCAGCATAATCAATATGTATTCGTTGGAAATTTGTAATTGGTTCTTCCCAGTGATGTTGCTCAACTTTTCCTTACCATTGCACAGTTAGGACACTCTCTCACCATACGTTCAATGTCGTTGTCAATGCCTTTCCAGAAGCAGTATTTTCTCGCCAGTTGCTTCATTTTTACGATTCCAATATAATCATTACTCGGCTACCTTTGAATAAAACACCCTTTTGTATGGAATATTCTGGTTCAAAAATCTTACCATCAATTAAAGATTTTTTTAAATTTGAAAGCTCAGTGTCTCGATTAGTTTCTTCCACTATTGAAGTTGCTGTAATTGAAAGAGTCGAAATTTCATTAATTTGTTGCTCTTGGATTGCTTGCGTTTCTTTGTCGAGAAAATGATCTGAATGTATTGGACCTTGAATGGGTGCTCTGGACAAACAATCCACATGTACATTTTGTTCAGCTTCCTATGTTCAATTTTATAGTTGAATCCTTGTAAAAACGAAGCATAGCGTAGCAACCTTGCTGATGTCATAGCAGGTGTTTTGGAGTGTTGGTGAAAAATTCTTGAGAGAGGTCGGTTGTCTGTAACGAGCGTAAATTCTCGTCCGTGTATATACATGAAAAATTTATCCACAGCAAAAATTATAGCTAGTGCTTCTCTATCGAGTTGGCTGTAATTTTGTTCCGCCTTTGTTAAGGCTCTCGATATGAATGCAATAGGGCGTTCTTCATTGTTAGTTACATGCGATAGAACTGCAGCTATTCCAGTAGGACTTGCATCGCACGCTAAGGTAAGTGGTTTTGATTCATCGTATGGTGATAAAACTCTTTACGTTAGTATTTCTCTCTTCAAATTTTTAAATGATGCTTCACATTCCTTATTCCAGAAAAACTGTTTGCCTTTTTCTAACAGCTGTCGAAGAGGGAATGTTTTTGTAGCCATATCTGGTATAAATCGGGAATAATATGTGATCATCCCAAGAAATCTTCTTACCTCATCAGCGTTCATTGGTGGCGGCATGTGAAGAATTGCGTCAGTTTTCATTGGGCACTTTGAAATTGAATTGTGGCTGACAATATATCCCAAATATCGAATTTGTTCTTTAAAATATTCGCATTTTTCTTTGTTGACAGATGACATTTTTGCAATCTTTCAAAACATTTTATTAGACGTCGTTGACATTCTTGTATAGTAGGAGCATGTATTATTATGTCATCAAAGTACGAAATTGTCCTTGCAGTATTTGATCTAAAATTCGGTTGAATTCGCTCGGAGCCGTTTTTATGCCAAAAGACAATCTGTTCATCTGGTATGTTCCTCTGTGGGTTGATATTGTTTGGATTTCCTTGCTCTCATCGTCCACTGCAACATGTAAATATGCTTTAAAAAGATCAAGCTTGCAAAAATATTTAGAATTTTTCAAAGAATTAAAAATTTCATCAATCCTTTTAATAGGATAGTGTGCCGATTCAAGTTGCGGATTGACAGCAATCTAATAATCAACACACAACCGAACATTACCATCGGGTTTTGGAATAACAACCAAGGGTGATCCCCAATTACTGGCATTGACTTTCGTTATGATTCCGTCTCGCTCCAAATTATCCAATTCCTTCTCAACTCGCAGTGCAAATGGTACCTGTCGTTCCTTCAAAAATACGGGTTTTGCACCTTCCTGTAATTTTAGGGAGCAAATCAAATTTGGAATGCAACCTACTTTTTGCTGAAAAATGCCGGAATATTTTTGTATAATGTCTGATACGGAATTTATTGTACTGTTATTGGTATTCTCGTTTACCTCATCACTATATTCATCAAGTTCGTTAAGATTGATTTTCAAATGTCTTATCCAGACACGGCCCAAAAGAGGTGTATGATTAGGTGACACAATGTACATTTGCTCTTTCGATTTTTTGTTTTTATATTCCACCATCATATTAACTACTCCCACTGGCACGAATACGTCACCAGTATAAGTATGTACGGAATGCAATACTGGTTGTCTCTATGGGGACGTTTAATTTCAATTTATCAAAATCACTTTTTGGTAATAATGTAAATCCGGCACCGGAATCAACTTCAAATGTTTGTTTTTTTTCCCTGTATGAGAACATCTGTATAAAATTTTTGCAATTCTGAAGATGGTATTTCAGTTTTACTATATATATCAATAATTTTATTCACGCCAAATGAATCATCAGATGAATATGATTCTACGTATGATGTTTTATATAAATTGCCTAGCTTTTGCTGTAATTTTGATTTAATGCACACATCTTTAACATGACCAACTTTGTTACATGCAGTGCATCTTAATTTATTTTATCGATTTTGCAATCATTCGATATGTGGTTACTTCTGCCACAGCGTAAACATAAACCTTCAATTCCTAATTCTCTGTAGTTGACATTACTACGTGATGGCAATGCCGTTGATCGATGGTATTGATTGTCTTTTCTATTACCGATAACAGCTTGCCGAACCAGATGCACATCACTATTTTGTTTATTTGTTATTTCATTATTGTTTTCGTTTGCTGCTTCCATCACTTTTGCTTTTTCCACAATTTTGGCAAATGTTTCCTCCGGTTTTTGTAATAATTGCTCCCGAATACCATTGTCGCGAAGTCCTCTGATGAATTGAGCCATGGAAAAAATGTCTGCAACAGATTTTTTACACACACACACAAATTCGCAATCCGCAGCTCTCTTTTGTAAAGTTGCAACAAAATCCGAGATATTTTGATGTTCATTTTGTACTTCTGATAAGAATCGGTGCTGCTCCACTAGAATGTTTTTCTTTGGACAAAAGTGTTTTTCGAAAAGTGACACGATTTCATCATATTTGAGTTCCGTAACACTCCTCGGTGCCGCCAATGTTGTTAGTGTAGTGTAGTTTTCCGTGCCTACATATTGCAGCAACAATTTTGCACATACTTCTTTGTCGTCGAATACCTTTTTGAGTTGAAAATGAATTTGAAGTCGTTCTTTATATGTTTTAAATGTTTCCAGCTTAGGGTCGAACGCATCGAAATTGGAAATTATATTGATGCTGGTGCTGGTTGATGGTTGTGGATGATTTTGTTGTTGAATTAATGCTGTTGTCATACATGTTATAGCTTCCAGCAGTTTTTTCATTTGTTCTTCGGCCATGTTGAATATTCTTGTACAGCTTGTGGGGTTGTTTTCGAGAAAAAAAATCCTTTGCTTTATCCTCGTCGCCAATTGTTGTGTATTTTAGATAGAAAATAATGACACGCGTTGTGTTAACTTAATAATAAATTAATACTTTATTGAAACAAGACAGGCTGTGCTTGACACTGCAACGATACGAAGATGTCGAATGCAGCAAAGCTTTTCCAAAAAATGGACGACAACCCAAAGCCGTGAAATAGACTTAAGTGTAACGGCTTGTATATACATGAAACGTTTACAAGTTGAAAAGAGATACAATGATGACAGATACAATTTAGAACAACGATAGGGATTGCAGATTATAATGAAATGGATACTACAACTATTAATACACTTAAGCCACTACATCGCGTCAAGATGACTACCCAGCGCAGGTGACGTCTACATCTATTGATGTCTTGTGTTTTTTTTGGTATTATGTATTTCAGTCGCCTTCATTATGCTAATTCGTGGCCGTCGGCGGTAGTGTGCGCCGCTCTTGTGCATAAAGAAAGTAACAGCAAAGATCGAATGCAAAGAGAAACATTTGGTGCTGCCTTACATTTTTTTCAGTAATGGAAGAAACGGAGTTTCAGCTACTTGCCTCAGTCTTTGTTACCAACCAAGTACAAGCAAATGCAAAGAAGACACATTTGTTGCTTTGCTTACCAACCAAGTAATAACAAGTATATTAACATAATTGTTATTGTTGCAATGAGTTAGTTGTTTGTGGTTTATTCGGCTTTTCTACTAAATAGTACCGATGCAAAATGAAAGGATTGAAATTACCGAAACCAGCTCCTTCCTAGGCGTCAATTGGGGTCGTCCTCAGTACACCCTACGTGTATTTCTCTCATTCTAAAGCATTTGTTGGAACAGCTGTATTTAACATTTTATTTAAATTGTCGAAACAGAAAATTTAAAGAGACAATTTTATTGAATTCATTTTTGTTAAAAATTAATTAAAACTAAGTAAAATCTTAAAAAATAGGAGAAAGGTGTAGATATGTATGTACGTGCGACACGGTTATAGCGAACTCGAAGGGACTGACCACTTTAGTTTGCTATAGACATAGTTCGTTATATCCGTAGTAGAAAATTATCTGACGAACTAAAAATTACAAAAAAAATTTATATAATTTCTAAAGTATAATAAGATTACATCGAACTCAAATTACACACTCTGTATAGTTCGTGATATGAATAAAATATTGTTATAAATAATAACAAATTTATTAAATTTATTTATTATTTTTAAAAAATATTATTTATTAAAGTAAATATCTGTAATAAAAAAAAACACATTTAAAAAGGATAAAACAATAAATAAATTCATAGTAAAAAAACAAAAACCTTTAACGTCTTAAGAAGTAAAAGTGAATTTTAGACATATTATTTTCAAAAATCAGAATTTTTTAGATCTGTATTTTTTAATATTTTCTGTTCAATACAATTTTCTAAATTCAAAAAATTACTATACATAGTTAGATGGATACCTTATCTCATGCAGATTTTAAAAGGTAAAGCGAGTCTAAAATTGTTACGACTGGTAAATTTTCATTTAATTCAATTTAAGCTAAACATTTTACGATAGCGGTGTTTTAAATTCTTGATGATTCCTTGGTCGCCAAACTGTAAAACACTTGTTGTGTTCGGTGGTAAGAAATAGAGCTTGACATTTTCGAGATTCATGGATGGATGAGCTGCGCAATTTTTTTTCTGCATGTAATTCTTTGTCGTTGCTTAGCACATGTATATTTTTTCATTAATGCAATGTTCAAAGTAAATCCGATGCAAAAATGGCAAACACTTTATAATATTATCAATTTAAAATGCAATTCAAAATTTTTACAAAATTGCTTGTAGTTTATTCGTCTCTTAAAGAGCATCAGTAGTTTTTAAAATTAAGTTACAAAGCATTATTAACAAAATGTATGCAAAATTTACGAAAAAAATTTACGCATGGTGTGGTACCTTATTGAGAAAATTCATTGCCAAAACTGGTGGTTTATGCATATACAATAAAAGACTGGACGTTTTGCTTTGAAAATGTTATTGACCGAGTTTTAAGTAAAATTAAAAAAAATGTCTGGAATACCCGATTTTTGTAGGAAATTCGATTTGCGCGACCTCTAAACCTCTTCCGAAAAATCTGAAAAAAATCTCAAAAATACTTTACCCTATAAGCTTTCCAATTAAGCATAAACCTGACAGACTACAAAGGAACAAAAACGCACCAGATCTTCAACTCAGTTTCGACGTTTCGCTTTAAAAATGTTGACTTACAAACTAAAAAAAATCGTGGCTATTTACCGAGTTTGAAGTAATACGTATTAAAAAAACGTCCGGAATACCCGATTTTTGAGGAGGTACATTCGACTTGCGCGGCCTCTAAAGTAGAGATTGGCCCGAGTCACGTGATTCACTCGTGAAAGTGAGCAGGCCAAAACGGGAGCGTGCGTGAACGTGAGTAGGGAAAAAATCTTCGTGCGTGAGTCCAATCTTTGCGTGAGTGAGTGAACACTATTTTCGCGTGAGTCACGCATATTTCCGAATGGTTGATATCATTTAATTTCGATTTACTTACTACTTTGTTACACAAATTATTTTTGGAAGGCTTCTAATAACATTTCCCTCTAACAAAGCGTCGTTAATCATCTTCTGTATTTCAAGGAACTCTGCTACAAGCGAAGGAGTTTTTATTCATTTTACAGTGGTACCGTTTGCAAAAAAGTGGTAATATCAGAACTTCTAAACTATAGGTCCGATTGTTTGAGAATGCACTAAGGATTTGTAGGGGAGGAGTCAGGCTTTCAGAAAAGGGTATTTCGACGCACCTTGTTTCAACGTACGCTTCCGTACAGGGTGACAAAAGTTTCATGGCATGTGTTGCGACTGCAACGAGTATTGGGCGTTACGGCAGTAACACGTTCCAGAAAAATATTAAACCAGTTGGCGTTTTTAACAGTATTATTTAGTTTGCGTTTTATTATCTATAATTTCGTCAAAATACATACATATATATAAAGGTTAATGTAACCTAAAAAAAACTGTTAAGGGAATGCAAAGAGTGGAGAGTGTGAGTGTAAATAGTCATGGTGGAGGGTATATAAGCTTCGGCCCGGCCGAACTTAACACCGTTTCTGCTTGTTTTTGTATACACCGGGCAATGCTGAACATCAAATGACTCACTTTGTTTGGCCATAGCAACAGCAACGAAACAGCCAAACACACAATATCACACATACTTTGTACGAAGTAGCTGACGTATTAGTATGTCACCATAACGTCGACTGCGCAAGCCCATGCGCTTGCAAATTAAATTTTGCGTGGCTATGCTTTATACATACATACATTATTATGTTAATACATACGCTATAGACACAATTTCGTTTGCCTCACCCCTTTTTCATTGCTCTCTTGCTCGCTCATTTTTGTTTAACACGTCATTATTCTCTTTCGCAGTCGCAGAAATGGTTTTAGCAGCAGCATAAAATATGGTTTTACCAGATTTTGACTTTGATAGATTTAGTCCCTATACGCCGCTATAGATGTTAACACATAAAAAAACATACAAAATATTGCCAGATTATAAGTATTAGGAAAATAAGTATAAAATAACAAAATTCAAATTTAAATATTTAAAATAACGGATTTTAGCGGCATTAGTTAATAACATCCCGCCACCCATGGGTCGACTCGGGAAACTCCACACCAACGTCCAATACCTCCTATTTGGATGCTGGTCGTCGTAGCTTACCAATCGATGTTCTCACCACCGCCGAGCGAACTTGCCCATCAGCCGCTGGAAACACCTCTTCGACCAAACCCTTTTTCCACTCCCCGCGAGTCTCGTTGTCATCGCATATTATAACCACATCACCAATACGTATGGGCTTCACTGGCTGGTACCACTGTGTCCGACGAGTCAACTCTGGCAGATATTCCAACACCCATCTCTTCCAAAATGTCTGTTTTAACTGTTGAATTATATGCCACTGTTTTCTTAGACAAACTTTCTCCGGAACTGCAGGTGTCGGAAGAGTATTAGGACATCCGACTAGAAAATGGTTTGGTGTCAAAGGTTCACTATCCGTGCTGTCAGTTGGAAGATGTGTCAATGGACGAGAGTTTATCAAATTCTCTGCTTCAACTAGTAGACTGTGTAGTGTATCAACCTGTGGTGTTTTCTCCTTCAATGTGAAAGCCAATACATTTTTCACAGAACGAACCATCCGTTCCCAAGCGCCACCTGCCGATGGATTAGCGGGAGCGTTGAATAACCATTGTGTACCACGACGCGTGCATTCACCTGCCACCTTTGCCTCTTGGAACACGAACTTCTCTTTGCTTGCTCCGATGAAATAAATTTCCCTGTCACTGACAAACCCCTGCGGTTAACAAAATTGCGAATACACAATGTTACGGCATCCGTCGACAACTCTTTGGCAATCTCCAGATGGACTGCTCTAACCGTCAAGTACGTAAACAAGGCCACCCATCGCTTTTCACACCGCCTACCGATTGACACTAAAAAAGGACCCATATAATCCAATCCAGTATATGTGAAAGGCCTAACATATGGAGTAATACGATCAACAGGATGTTGTCCCATCAAGGGTGGTTCCGGAACGGCCGAACTGTTCTTACAAATTTGACAATTTTTTTCGCAGACCTCACTAACTGTCGTAGACTTGGAATCCAATATTTAAGTCGAATGGCAGCACAAATGGATTCCTGGTTTTGGTGTTTAAAATCTCTATGATACTGCATTACAATAAGCCTTGTCAATGAGTGATCCCTTGGCACGATTATCGGCTCCTTCGTTTCCCTAACAACGCAACTTGCATTGTTGATACGGCCGGACAATCGTAGCAAACTATCTTTGCTAAGAAACGGAGTCAGTTTGTAGATGGCACTAGATTTGGAAATAGGTTTATCTATCTGCAATCGATTGTATTCCTCCAAAAAGTTTTCACGTTGGGCAATCTTACATAAAAAATGTGTCGAGTTATCCATCTCCTCATCACTCAAGTTCTTCTGATAATTCGGACCGAATTCCAAACGTTCTGTGACATGTGCCTTAAAAAGTCTCACCGCACGTCGGACCCAGCATGTCCCTCTGACCAAGTTCGAATATCTTTCGAATGGAATAACAGAATCTTTATTCGTCGCGAAAATAAATTTGGTACGCTTTTCAGTCTTTGAATCGTAGTCATCAATATCATCGGGCAGTCTGGGCCAATCTTCTGCCGCGGATTTTAAAAAACTTGGTCCATTGAGCCAATGAGAATTTAAGGCCATATCGTCGCATCATCGGCTGGGTTCTGCGAGCCAGGTACCCATCGCCACTGTTCCATCTCAGATGCCTCCAATATTTCGGCAATACGATTCGCCACAAATTGTTTGTATGTTCTACTATCGGATCGTATCCATTTTATCACAGTCTAGGAGTCTGACCAAAATGTAACGCTTTTCGGCTTAATATCATGACTCGATATAATCGATCCTTTTAATCTTACTCCAAGTATCGAGGTCTGCAGTTCAAGTCGTGGAATAGAAAGTGGTTTTTTAATTGTCCGCATCTCGATTTCCCTGCAATTAAAACAATATGAACTCCACTTTCGTCACATATCCTCCAATAACCGACAGCCGCATATGCTACCTCGCTTGCGTCAACAAAAATATGTAACTCAGTATCGACAGAAGAATCTCCAAAATTCAGACTGTAACATCTCGGAACTTTCACTAATTGTACGTTATGTAGACTCTGATACCACTCGTAAATTTGAATAATATTGAGAGCAAAGACCTCGGCTGGTATTTGTCAGGCCCTGTTATTAATCTTGTATTAAAAGATTCACCGTCGACGCATGCGGCGGCATCGAAAACTAGACGCCGTTTGTTTCCTTTGTTTTTATTCGAAACAACAAAGTGTGGCAGATACCAATTGCTGGCTTCAGTAATTTGGCACTCCTCTTGATATAGTTTTCTGACATATGATTTCGTAATATAATCGTCTAATGTTGCCTTATACCATTCAGCCAATTCATCATCTTTATCCATCTCAGCCATCCATTTCCTCGCCATTGGATAGGTGTTCTTAAAATAATATTCGTCAGATCTCCATAAAAGGCCAGTCTCATATCCGAGTTCTATTTTCTTTGTAGAGTTCTTGAGTATTTGTTCAGCTCGCTTGTCATCATTAGACAGTACTGGCTCCTGATGTTTTACGCCTAAATTTTTAAGATCGAAATATTCCGAGACTTGTTTATGTATGTCTTCCAAAATTTCAAAATCGATACGACATACTATGGCATCCATAGAATTTTCATTTGATTCAAATAGTATATTACCCAAATGTGTCCTGTGCACGGCAAAAGATTCGTTCAAATTAACAACATCAGTCGGGCGAACGAGTCGTATGTGGGGTAATCCAATAAGCAATCTAGGTCTTTTATCATTATCATCTATTTGAATGTTGTCCAAAATGGAAAATCGTTTTCTAAAATCGTACAAATGCAGACATTGTGGCGGTAGTTTCAAATTTCTGGTGGTCCACACGTTTTTCATCTGAAAGCCAACACCGTTTTCACATACAGGGCCTATTTCCACATCCACCTTTTCAGAAATTTCATCTGTTGTTTTGCCTCCATTCCATCCTAAGCGTATATTACTTGGATTTCCTCTTAATCCAATCTGCGTTGCTACTTCATTTTCCAATAGTGTAATCTCGAACCTTCGTCTATAAAGGCTACTATTTCGATAGACCCCTTTGGTCCTTTTAATTTAACAATTGTGTTCACCGGGGTGTTATCGCCTTCGCTATTTATCGACATGTTGCCATCTTGTTATTGTTTATAATTATTCTTGCATTAACATCTTCATGAAACATTCTATTGTGATGTTTAACACACTTGAACAAACCACACTGGCGCCTGGTCGGACAGCGAGCAGAAGTGTGGCCAACACGAAGACATCCGAAACAAAGGTTGTTTCCCTTCCCAAAATTGCATCACTTGGAGGTTGAAGTATCTGTTTGTTAGGGGAGTTGAGCTTTTTCAATTCCCAAAGATGAGTTGTATGATGACCGATTCGTTAGGGCAATTAAGTTGTTTTAATTCCCAAAGACGAATAAGAACACTGGATTTTTCTTACAATATAAAATTTATTTTTGCGATAGATGTAATTGATCTGAAGCAATACCAAAAGGGAAGTAAAGAAAGTAACAAAAACAAAACAGCTGATCGTGTAATTGTTAAAATACAAAAAAGGGCATTGCCATACTTGAAATAAAGAAATGATACTTGCATGAAAAGAATTTTATGTAATACAAGTAATTTATGTATGAGCTTTAATTTTATAAGCGATATAAAGCCGAAACATCCACCCCCCTTGAATGGACGGGGATCATTCAAAGAGGAAGTCGTCTTATCTTGTTTGTTGCTCTTTGGATCTCACCACTTGCTGTTTTTATGGTGACAACTCGTACGACACCATCTTTGCCAGGATGCACCTTCATTATGCGACTAAGCTTCCATTGGAGGGGGGGGCAAATTATCTTCTTGCACTATTATCACATCATCTACGTTGAAGGCAGCGCCCGGTGAGTTCCACTTAGTTCGAACTTGAAGAATTTACAGATAGTCCTTGGGCCATCTGTCCCAAAATTCTTGGAAATACGACTGTAGTTGGTGATAATGCTGCAGGCTGTTAACATTTGTTATATGTTTAATATCCGGCTCTGGTAGGGTGTTTAAGGCTGTACCAATTATGAAATGACCAGGCGTTAGTGCTGGAGGATCACTAGGATTTTCTGGTACAGACACTATTGGCCTTGAATTTAAAATGAACTCAATTTGGATAATCAAAGTGTTTAGATCTGGAAATGATAAAGAGGAATTATTAAGCAGTCGTTTAAAATGATATTTAAATGATTTGACGGCAGCCTCCCACAGTCCCCCAAAATGTGGTGAGCGCGGCGGAATGGTTGATTACAGAACAGCGTCCACGCCGACCAATGAATCGCTTAAGCGCTAGAAGAAATGCCTTGGTGCTAAGATCTTCGACCAGTTCCAGGTGCGTTGCCTTAGTGACAAAGCAAACAAATACGGCAACATATGCCTTTGCTGGAGAAGTACCACGTCTTCGAAAATGCACGAAAAATGGTCCACAAAAATCGATACCAATAATATTGAATGGGCGATTTTTCTGCACTCGGAGATCTGGCATGTCTGCTATTATTTGGTGATTTTTTACTGGATTGGCTCAGCAGCACCTCAGGCAATTGCGCACGACCGAGCGCGCTGCGATCTTTCCATGTATAGGCCAAAACGATTACCTTACAATTAATAATAAAGACTGTGGGCTCACGTGATGGTTGGACAAATGGAGATATGAAAGCAGACATTTAGTAAAAACATGACCCTTTGGTAACAATATTGGATGTTTGCTGTTTTATTCAGTTTCTGCGTTCCGTAGCCGAGCACCAACTCGAAGAATTCCCTCATCGTCCACAAACGGTGATAAAGTGAGTATATCGCTGCTCCTTTGAAGCTCTTCCCCTTTAGTTAACACGTCGATTTCATTGCCAAATTCACTTTGTTGAACGATTTTGACGATAGCAATTAGGGCACGATGTCTTTCCTGTACGTTTGGGTGTCCATTAAGTGCATTGGACCTCGTCATCTTACGGCTATTGTGAATGAAGCGTAACATGTACGCTACTACATTGATCAATTTATTGTAGTCGTTGTGAAACTTAATTCCTTCAATGAACGCCTTACAATGGACGCTAAGAACAATTTTCATTTTCTTGCGCTCTAAAAGGTTGTCATCAGAAACTACCCCAGAAGGCGTTGTTGGCCAATGTGCTTGCAATTTCATCAAAAAGTTTGGTCCATTATACCACATCATGTATATAAGCAGGGTTGAGGGAAAGGCGCCTCGAGACAAAATATCGGCTGGGTTGTGTTCAGTTGGGACATGTCGGCACTGGCGTACGGATCTCGTGGATTACGGCAACTCGATTGGCAATAAATGTCTGCCAGTTGCATGACTCCTCAATAATCCAACTTAACACAACCGTAGAGTCTGTCCAGTATGTAATATTGAAATTATTCTGCTGATAAGATGAATCATTATTACCGCTGCGCACAGCTCTAATCTTGGTAAAGAGCATTTTCTTAATGGTGCCACACGTGATTTGAAGCAAAGTAACCTTACACTAATTGTACCTCCATCATGGGCTACCGATCGTGCATATAAACAAGATCCATACGCTGATTCTGAGCTATCCGAGAATGCGTGCAGTTCGTAAAAGGCGTCGTCAGCGAACATTCTTCTATCCATTTCAAACTTATTAAGCTCATCTAGCTGACTCTTAAATGACAACCAACGGCAATGATATTCTTGTGGTAATGATTCATCCCAGTGCACATTTAAACGCCACAACTGCTTCATAAACCCCTTTGCCAAAATTATTACCGGGTTTATCAAGCCCAATGGGTAAAAAAATTGCGAAATCTCAGAGAGAACAGTGCGTTTCGTTACAGCTGCATTATTGTTGACCAATGTTTTTTGAAATAGAAACATATCAGTAGACGGATTCCAAAACATGCCTAAAGTCTTTGTTGCGTCCTTGCCATTAATTGAACATGCCTTTTCTATATGCTCTTCTGGTATGTCCCTTAGAATGTCCCCATGGTTTGCGCACCATTTTCTCAATATGAATCCACCCTTACCTAGCATGTCTTTCAGTTGCTGCTGCAAGGAAATTAGATCTGCCAAATTATTTCCGCCAGTCAGTAAATCATCAACATAAAAATCAGATCTAGCAACATTCGCAGCTAATGGAAAGTTTTTCTCTTCATCAATTGTTAACTGTTTAAGGGCTCTGGTAGCCAGAAATAATGCAGGTGCAGTCCCATAAGTCACCGTTGTAAGCTGGTAAAATGTAACTGGAGCATTCCGCTCGGCGCGCCATAACACATAATGATATTGTCTGTCGTATGGATGCAATGCAATTTGACGATACATTTTGGTGATGTCAGCCGTGAAGACGTATTTGTATTGACGAAAACGAAGTGCTATTGAAAAGAAGTTTTGTTGTATTACTGGTCCAACCATAAGTAGTTCGTTGAGTGATTTGCCAGTGGTAGTTTTCGAGGACGCGTCAAAGACGACTCGAAGCTTTGTTGTTGAGCTTGACGGCTTTAAATCGCAGTGATGTGGTATAATATAGTGAGGCTCGTCAAAATTGATATGTGTTACTCGTTCCATATGAGAAAGACCTATGAATTCTTGCATGAATGCATGGTATTGCAATTTGAGTTGTGGATTCCTTTGCAGTTTCCGCTCTAATGAGCATAAACGCCTAAGCGCGATCTAATAGGATTTACCAAGTCCAGTTAGTGGCGGCTTAAAGGGTAACTTCACTTGATACCGACCGTGCGGTAAGCACGAAAGATTATTAACAAAGTGTTTTTCGCATTCGGTATCTTCCCTTGATGAGCTTTCTGGCTTAGACTCGACATTTTCAGTTTGCTAAAATGCCTTGATAGCTTTGTCTAGTGACTGTTCATCATTTACAGCATGAGCCAGGTGACACTTTGTCAATGACGAGCCCTCAGCCAGGATTCTTCCAGCTACTAACCATCCAAGTGCTGAATTTTGAGCAATTGGCAAATATCATAAAAGGCGCCACGAAATTAGGCCCCACGAAAACACACCCCAAAGTGAATATGAAATTAGGCCCCATTTTTGGGGTTTAATTGCATTACGAAAATATAACCCAGGAAATTACACCTCAAACATAAAACGAAAATAGACCCCAAAAATTTTATTGGGGCCTAATTGCATTATCGGTTTTTGAAGGTGTGAAAATACACCCCAAAAAAGGAAAATATGCCCCAATACATCATCTTGTTGTTCTCTATGCAAAGTTGGGGCCTATTTTCATGCATGGGTTTTGGGGTATAATTTCCGTTTATATATTACAATAAGTATGTAAAAATAAAACACGCAAATAGGCCCCAAAACGTGTAGTAACGCAACAAGCTATTCGCTGAAGACACCATATGTCGAAACATGAACAAATATTTTACATATTATTCTCTTCTTACTCGTATTCGTTTGTTACACCAAATAGTTGCTAAGCGTGAAGTCATAAACGTGACGTTTATTATTATCTATGTACTGTCCAGTGCCGGAGTAAGACTTCGCAGGGCCCAATATTATTCGCGGTTCCCACTCAAGTAAAATTTTGGAACTTGGATAATGTTGTTTATGTTATTGGTTCACCTCTATTTGAATGACACTGTCTTCCAATTCGATTTAAAAAACTTTGCACAATCTATTTAATTGCGGGCCCTAGGCCCGTTATAACCAAAGTTGGCTCATGTATAGTCCGGCCCTGTCCACTTTAACAATGCAATTGATTCATCTCTATTGACAAAAGGTCATTGTTATTTTCGCTACCGACAAGTTAACCTCGTGTAAAAAGAAAGCAAAATTAATTGTGTGTTATTTACTGGGAGAAAAACCAATTATAAATTATTGTATGTATACGACCAAAAAATGATTTATAAAAAAAAGTCTATATACAAAAGATGTTGTAAAATATGAATGCTGGATAAAGGATTGCAAAGCTCGGGTGAATTTGATGGCAGATGTAAAGTGCATATTAGCGAAAAATTATGAGGAGCATAATCATGATCACCTGGAAGATTCATTTAAAGAAATAAATATTTTAAATAAAATAAAGTCGGATTGTGTTAGTGTTGCTGGTGCAATGGGTGGTGAAGAAAGTGCAACCAGCATCATTCGAAAAGCATTTCAAAGAAACTGCGAAGCGTGAGTTACAATATAATGAAATTAAATTCTGACTAACATCGCGCGATTTTTTTGAAACTTAATTTTTAAGTTTTACCCCATATTTATATATGTATCTGCATATGAGTGTTAGATTCCTGTTATAACTTATTATCTTTACGCGTACATGTTTCTAATGTGAAAGATCGTTGGTTTTTTCCATTTAGGTTTCATTACTGCCAAGCTCTAAGGCGATATGTAGCAAAGAATCGTATTTTATTGCAGTACATACGAACTACAAAATCAACAATGAAGGAGTATAAGAAATTAATGGCACTACCTTTGCTCCCTCCATCCTTAATATGCGCGGCTTTTCAGGATGTAAAGTCAAGATTGTTATTAATGGATGGGGAACGAACATTTGGTTCATTTTTATCGTATTATGAAAAACAATGGCTAAAAAAGGTATGTATTTTACAACTGTGTGGATTCTACTTGGTATACTAAAGTGTTATTTTTTTCAGATTGGATACCATAACATTAGTGTTTATAAACAAAGTACGCGTACTACTTCCTCTGTAGAGGCGTACAATGGCGTAATAGGGAAACTAATAGAAAAAAATGGAAACTTTTTCAAATTTGTACAAGCGATACGAAAGGAAGAATTCTTTAAAAGTCGCCACTTCAATATGCTTTGCGAGGGTGGACCATCTGTAAAAAAAAAAGAAAAAGAAGAAGCAGCAAAGAGTCTGTAATCGCAGAAGCTACATTGTTGCTAGATCAGGCAAAGATAACTGTTGCGAAATTTCTTGAAAGAATCGTAAACGAATCAAATGGGATTTGTAGTGACAATTTACCTCAAGAGCACAACCAGGAT
This sequence comes from Phaonia tiefii, assembly GCA_963931995.1. Classification (NCBI taxonomy): domain Eukaryota; kingdom Metazoa; phylum Arthropoda; class Insecta; order Diptera; family Muscidae; genus Phaonia; species Phaonia tiefii. The sequence continues at coordinate 138,867,211 of OZ008368.1, forward strand.
GAAGATATTGAAACGTTTGCCAGTGATGACGAAAATGTTGATGAAGTTCAAAATTCAGCGAGTAACAATGACAGACTTTGTGTCGTGTGTCAAGAAAAGTCTCCAAATATAGTACAATTGCCTTGCAAGCACTTAATCATTTGCGACGAGTGCGATTTGAAACTAAAAGCGGATGCAATTGGGAGAAAAGAAGAAGGATATAATTGTCCTTACTGTCGTGCTTTTGTGCAAGACGTTATGGAAGTGTATGTTTAAATATAAATATTATAATGTCCAAGATATTCATTTGTTTCCAATAAAAATCAAACTTTATTATTTGACGTTCATATAAATTTCTTTAATTCTGTTTGGTTTTGTTTGGTCCAAAGGAACTTGTATGAAGTTAGGCTCCAAAATTATTCAACACAGATCCGAAAATTCCAAATAGGAAATTATGTCCCAAGATGTGAAAATACGCCCCAAAAATTGTATGAAAATAAGCCCCAAAAATTAAATGGGGCTTATTTTCGCACTGAAATTTGGGGTCTAATTTCAAAATGAAAATAAGCCCCAGTAAAAATATGAAATTAGGCCTCAAAAAACCATAAAATTTATTGTTGTTGTTTTCTATATATTTTTTTGGGGCCTAATTTCATATCCACTTTGGGCTGTATTTTCGTGGGGCATAATTTCGTGGCGCCATCATAAAACGCATAAGAAGGTCAATATTTTGTGGAATATTGAAAAATGGGCCTGACAGTTTGATGTTATTTGGTATATTCCAGTTAGATATGTCAAGTTTAGACTCAGGCAACAATCTGGTTAATAATAAATGGTTTCCCATTACATCCCATGAAGGGACTGGGGAGAACTTCTCACAATCACTGAGCTGTGCGCTTTCCAGTTTTCACTCACTGATTGGGACCTACAGTTTTACACCGATTCCGAACGGTAATTTGAGAAGCTTTTTCATGGCTAGATACTCCATAGTGTCGCCGTCACTATGCGAGGTGACCACCGCCGAAAGAAATTTTAAAGTGGTCAGAGCCGGGTTCGAACCCAGGATCTCATGTACAAGAGCCGCGCACACTAACCATTGCACCACCGACGGCCACAACAATCTGATTATTTGAGGCAATATTGAAGCCTCTAGTGTTACAGAGAATTTATTGTATCTCGACTTAATAGTTACCACGGTTTTATATTTTGAATGCGACTGCGTGTTATTTGCACCAGCAAAATGTATGGGATGATACTGGCGTTTTAAACCTGCTACTTTGGCAATTTTATCGGACACCATGTTTGACTGGGATCCTGAGTCTAATAATGCACGGCACGGGATGGATTGATTGAAGTTGTTGACAAGTTCCACAATAGCAGTGCCTAGAATGTTGCCATCAGCAGCCTTACTGTGCATAACTATGCTTGATGTTGCATCGCTCGTAGAGGATGAAGAAGGTAAAGATTGGTGTGAGGAGTATTGACTTGGCTTTCCTTGGATTGAGAGGTTAAGAGACCTTGTCGTGAAGTCATTGTTTTGGTGAAGTAAGGAGTGGTGTTTGTTTCCAAACGTGTGACACTTGAACTTTGAGTTGCAAGATTCGACATTGTGAGTGTTGGTTTTTAAGCAATTTTCGCATAATTTTAGGCCTTTCACCTTTTGCAGCCGTTGACCCGTGGACATATTTAAAAAGGTAACGCATCTATAAATGAAATGGCCCGGTTTATTGCAGACATGACAGCCTTGCTGCGTTGCCGTGAAAGCCTTTATTTGCCTACGTGGCTTACTTGAGCTGTTTATTTGCAATTTATCGTTTGCAATTTATTTGAACACGGTCGTCAAGTATTTGGCATCGTTTCCTTAAAAATGGCATTAATTCGGCTAACGTTGCTAGCCGATCAGTGGATGACTCCTAGCTCCATTTCATGGCGGTATCGGTATCCAATTTTTAAACAATTAAATGTACTATGAGGTCATCCCACTGATCGACTGGACGTCCAAGATTTTTTAAGCCGGCCAAGGAGTTGTTCATTTTGTCCATCAACTCTTGGAGACCTTTTACACATGTCCTTGTCACTTTGGGAAGGTCGAATATTAAATCGATATATTTTTTGCAAATTACCTTCTTGATTTCAAATCGTGCACGTAACCGATGCAAAGCCACTTCGTAGTTCTCTTTGATAATTTTTAGCCCATGAATAGCCGATGTAGCAGTACCGTCTAGCTTTGAAACGAGATGGTGAAATTTTCCTAGCGTGTTCAAATGCTGGTTTTCATGCACGAGGGAAACAAATTTATCGTACCAACCCATCCACTCCGTTACTTCACCTGAAAAGGAATGCAGCTCAATTTTTGGCAATCTGATGGCATTATACTTATCTCCTTGTGCTGTATCTTCCGTGATGTGGCAATCGCCTTCAAGTCGATGCAATACTACCTTAAATGCTGGTACCGTGAGGAAATACCTTTCCTCACACTCTGACCTATTTGGCTGTCTCTTCGATTTTTGCCTGCACGCTGGCAAAGGGTTTAAATGCATCTTCTAAGGCTCTCAATCTTATGGACAACTCAGCTATTGAGGTTAGCTTCGGGTTCGCCGTGCGGTGAATGAATTCTTGAGCACGCACAATTTATTGTTCGCACACGGTGCGACGAGCTTTCAGAGCGGCGAGCTCCTTATCTCGCTTCGACACAGTAGGCTCCTTATTCGTAACTTCAACCTTGTCGCTTGGCATGTTGCTAAATGTTTAACACTAAATGAAAATATGTGTATCCAAAGTACCTCGCCGGGGCCTCCAAATGTTTGTTAGGGGAGTTGAGCTTTTTCAATTCCCAAAGATGAATTGTATGATGACCGATTCGTTAGGGGAATTAAGTTGTTTTAATTCCGAAAGATGAATAAGAACACTTTGGATTTTTCTTACAATATAAAATTTATTATTGCGATAGATGTAATTGATCTGAAGCAATACCAAAAGGGAAGTAAAGAAAGTAACACAAACACAACAGCTGATCGTGTAATTGTTAAAATATAAAAAGGGCATTGCCAGACTTGAAATAAAGAAATGATACTTGCATGAAAAGAATTTTATGTAATACAAGTAATTTATATATGAGCTTTAATTTTATAAGCGATATAAAGCCGAATCTGTTGTAGCTATACAATGGTTGATTCTGATGGCACATTATACATTTGGTGAGTCGACTTTCCGTAATAATCGTGAACGATGGATTCATCTTATCCTTTTTGTTTAAGGGCACGTCGTTTCTTTGGGAGTTAATTTCAACAGCAGGTAAGATATACATATTTAGCAATTTCATGCAGCCACGAGCTGAACTCACGTACACTTGGGTACTGTCCGAGGTTGTTCATTGAGTGTCTCATCCATTCCTCTCGTTTGTGTAGTGGCAGCTTGTTGATTAACTCATCTAATAGTGTCGGATTATTCACGTGAGGGATTGCGTTTGCATTTTCCAAAAATGTAGTTAAGTTCGACACCACAGTACTGGAATTTACAATCTAATGCATTTTCTTACCAGATATCGATGGAAACGCCCGAGCCTTGGCGATCTGGCTGCGAATAAGTACTTTTGGTCGACATAATGGAACTCCAGTGTATTAATCACTTGTTCAACGCTATCCGGGTGAATCAAACACGCTTCCACTTTGAATCTTGCTTCACCCTTCAGTAACTTTTGCAAACGTTTTAAAATTTGTGTACTTAAAATTTACAGATGTTTCCCTATAAGAATTTACACACATCGGCCACTGTTCTGGTTGGCCGGTAAATTGGGGCAGATAGTGGAGCTTTCGAAGCTGGTGATAATCGTTAAAGGGTTGTGGCACACAAAATTGTCCGTCGGCACTTGTTTGGTTGGGGGTGAGATGCGTAGATGTTACTGCCGGAGTCATTCGCGTCGCGGCATACGTATATATTTGCGTTGACTGAGGATGTAGAAGTGTAGTCGACTGTGGCAGCAAAGGGTGGAAGGGTCTGATCGTTTGTACAAGGGGTTGTGCACCAGCAACGGTCATGTAAAATTAATAACGTATTGAATACTCACATAGATTTTGTTGTTGTTGTATATGCGATATGGATGCGGACATTATCGCTGTTTGGCATTGAGTAAGTGCTGGAGGCTGTTGCAGCTTGTAGACCATCGGGTGGTTTTGATGTGTATGTCGGGCAAGTTGCTGCGGCAGGTGGTGTAGCTACTGTATGCATTACATTCGACATAGTCTTTTCTACATGCAGTTGGACTTGTGAAACCCCTACTGATTGAAGCCTGTTAAAACTATCCATCAAACCCATCATAGTATTTTTCAACGTCAGAATTTCCATCTTCAAATCTGCTACAGAGGGTTCCTGGCTCTCAATCATTGTCATATCATCATCATTATCGCTTGATGACGATCCATCATGGCCTCCACTGGCTGTGGAGATGTATTATATCGCTCATTGGCCTGAGGTGATCCATTATTGTCCGTAGATTTAGACATATTTTCCATTAAACGCTTGCTTCGGCGTGACATTAATTCAATAGCCCGAATCAAATCGTAGAATTTGGCCAAATAAAATAATAAAAAAATGTTGCGGCTGCAACGAGTATTGGGCGTCACGGCAGTAACTCGTTCCAGAAAAATAGTTGGTGTTTTTAACAGTTTTATTTAGTTTCCGTTTTATTATCTATAATTTCGTCAAAATACATATGTATATATAAAGGTTAATGTAAGAATTACAAAACACGAATTCAAAAATGCTTACTTTATTCTGTTCCTTGTCAAATTTCCTGGCAATTTAATAAATGTAAGGGCCGCCGTTACAAATAATACGAAGAATGAAGCGGGTACCTCATGGCAATAGTACTCGATACCGAGTATAACATAGTGTTGTGTATGTTGCAAGAAAAAATACATACAAAATATTGCCAGATCACTTTACGAGAATTATGCGAAGTCGACTAACTTCGATCAAAATTATAAGTACATATTAGGAAAATAAGAATTCAAATTTAAATATTTAAAAAAAAATTAATTAAAAAAAATTAAGTTACAGTGTTTTATTTATAAATGCACTAAAAACTTGAATATAATTTTTCCTTAGCCTCAATAAATATATTCTTCTTCATGATGGGGTTGTACAATGGTCCGGCTAATTAGCGTAATTAAAATGAATTAGTTAATTAATTTTCTAGGGATCTCTCAAATAAAACGCTTGCATTTAAATTAAAAATTTTGACATTTAATTTGACATTTAATTTTGACATTTAATTTTGACATTTAACTTTGACATTTAATTTTGACACTTTATTTGACATTTAATTTTGACACTTAATTTGACATTTAATTCATTTTAATTACGCTCTTTATTGAAAGTATCTAGACCATTGTTGTTGAAGTGCTAATTAGGCGGACCATTGTACAACCCCATCATCAAGAAGAATATACTTAAAACACTGTAACTTATTTTTTTTTATTTTTAATTTTTTAGAATACATTTAAAATGTTTTAATTTTTTTTTCGTATTCATGTATTGTCATCCAAATCTGACAAGTGTTAAATTTTAGTTCGATTGGTCAACTGCAACTGTGTTAAAAATGAGTTACTAGATTTGAACAATACAGACTGATTTGAACAATACAGACTGACAGACAACAAAGCAAGTTAAAGAAAACACTGTAATAACGGATTTTAGCGGCATTAGTTCATAACAGTATGTATCTTCTTAACTTGTGGTCTGATTTAAATGATCTTTGTTTTTGAGACTCTTCTGAACCGCACAAACCAAACACATTTAGTCGTGTGTCGTCTCTCTAACCGTTACAACGATATTTGGAAAAGCCCTCCTTGATTTAATAAATTCTAACAACTAGCTCTATTTAACCCTATTCTCTTCCTATTTGCCTAATTCTACTGTATTATATTCCTATACTTCATTCTCTCAAACAATTAATTTATGAATCACTTCTTCTCTGAAATTATTAGTCATAACTTACCTTAATTTAATTTTTGTGATTAATAAAAATAATGTAAATCTTAGTAAAAAATAAAACTTGTATCGTACCTACTTAAAATTTATGTTTAGGAAAAAGGGGGGAAAAAACTTACTTCAAATATTGAATTACATATATATATTTAATTATAATGACTTCCATTTGTAATACGCTATTGAACTATAAAAGAATTGTATTCTTATTGTTCTACCATCGAAAATAAACCAATAAACTAAACTAAACTAAAGTTTAAAATGTAAACATTCGCACTGACTTTCTTCAGTTTTTTGGTAATAACTTGGTCATTGTGAGTCAAAATGTAGTTCTAAAAGCAAGCTACATTGTCAAGACTGCAATCAAATGTAAGTTAAAATCCTTTTTAAATTATTTAAAATCGGTTGGTAACGACAAATTTTAATGTTTAAAATGTTTTCAAATTGAAAAAAAAAACGAAATTTGTTAGGAACGGTACAATCATTCTTTCAATAGTTCCTCAAATTTTTTGTAAGAAAGACATAAAATATTGCAAGGGGCTTGCCAAAGGTCCTAAATGTAATTTAAAAATTTTTGGGCATTCAATTTTTGGGAAGTCTCGCTTGTTGATTTTCAAATTTTTTTACACCAAATTCTAGACTGAAATGAGGTTAACTACAAGGTAGAAAACATTTTTGATAGTACGTATAATCTCGATCAGCAAAGCTGAATTTAATTTCCATAAGACTTTTTTGGGAGTAAAAATCCCACACTTAGGTCCCTATTTTTTAAGTAATACTTAGTAGGGACATAAATACTGTTACTTATATTTTGTTTTTGACCAATTTTTTTTATATATTTATTGATATGTATAATCTATGATGAGAACCGCGGCTGTTGGATTTATCGCTTTCTTGAAACAGGATTGCGGTGATCCTCTGATGATGACTGAGAGAAATGTGATGTTAAAGGTCCAAGTTGCTCAGAGCTATTAAAAATATGCAACAATGTTGCGATGTTCATTCCGTGACTTGATGGCCATTGCAAAGGCAGTTTTTGCACAGTCCATTATGCTTTACGAAATTAAAGCATTCAACAACAATAAGCGATGAAATCGAAGAACAAGCTGATATATTGTTCTCCGATCAGTTACTATACTGATATTAATTGCTGTAAAGCAAGACAGGGTGCATTTAGATACAATATTCTGAAGGCCTGACTTCTCCACTACAAAGACCTAGTACTTTCTAAAATAATCTAATTTCTAATTTAGAATTTCTGGTATTGTTACCACTTTTTTTGCAATTGGCCCCATTACCCGTCTGGAAGAATACTAATGGAAATAAGAGGCACTCTACTTTAAGATAAAGGTGATAAAATGTTGTTCCTGTATAAAAGGGCTTAGTTTATTTGCTAAATTTATTAAAAACGACACTTAATTTAACTAAGGCATTTACATTGATTGTGGGTAGACCAAAACAAAATGATGTGTTCGACTTGTCAACGGCTGATGCGGTCCCAGTTTCCCAATGTAAACAACAGTTTACAATTTTTCCCGACGTTTCGAAGCTTATTTGGCCTCTTCTTCAGGGGATATTTTATTTAATCTACAAATCACAGTCACAATGTTGAACAATTTCTCAAATATTTTGTACTACTTACAATCTGTTCTCAAATTCTAATATTAGTCTTCATGTTCGTTGTATTGCGAATTGTAATTTAACAATTAAATATATCCGTCCTATAATAGAGCTAGTTGGTAGTGATTGTTTATTTTGTCTTTGTCTTCTTTGGTGTTCATCGTTGTGATAAGTTTCCTCTGTATGTGTAGACTTTCGTCTGTTCATATTGTTATCCCTGTCCAATATTTTGATTTTGTCAAAATCAGCTGAGTGATTGTGTTCTAATATATGTTGTGATAATGCTGTGCTCATTCGTTTGTTTTTTATATCTGCCTTGTGTTCGGTCATTCTCTTCTCAAGTGATCTCTTTGTCGTTCCTATATACACTTGTTTACAGTCCTCGTTTGTGTTACCTCTACAAGTTATTTCGTAAATAACATTGCTCTGTCTCAATTTGTCTATTCTTGTTTTCGTGAATAGTTTGTTCAGTGTGTGGTTAGGTTTTTGTGCTAATTTTATGTTGTCGTTGTTAAATATTGGTGTCATAACTTTTTCGTCTGTCAGTGATGGTATATAAGGTATACCTATGTACGTTATTGGTCGATTGTCTGTAGAGTTGTTTATGTATTTTGTGATGTTATTTTTCTTCTTCTGTATTAAATTTTTAATTATCCTGCTAGGGTAGCTATTCTTAAGTAGAATGTCCGTAGCTTTTAAATAGTTTTCGTCGTGAAATTTATGGGGGCTGTTGTCTATTATTGTGTTGATCAGGTTATATGCTGTATTCCATTTTTGGTAGTATGGTTGTGTAGAGTAGTAATTTAATTATTCTTCCTGATGAGGTAGGTTTCATGTACCAATCTGTTATTAATCTGTCATGAGCTCTGTGTATCATAATATCCAAAAATGGTAAACTTCCATTTGTTTCCGTTTCTATGGTAAATTGTAATTTGTTGTGATAGCTATTCAGCTGTTCTAGTATGTTGTTCATGTCTTTCCTGTCTATAACCGCGAAAATATCGTCTACATATTTCACGAGGAATTTAATCCCTATGCTATGTTTTTGTAGTTCTTCATATGTTTGGTCCAGTAGTCTGTCCAGTACAATATCCGCAATAGTGGGAGATAATAATTTTCCCATTTGTTATGTCCTTAAAGTTAAAATAATTGTTGTCAATTAAGCAAAAGTTAAAAATTTTCAGAAATTTTTGTTTAGGAATTTCCGTGAATTTGGATATAGTCGCCCAATTATCCATAATGTTCTTTATCGCAAGTGTGTTCGGAATGTTTGTAAATAGTGATACTACATCAAATGATACCAGTATGTTGTTCTTGTCCAATGTTATGTTCTCTAATTTTGTTCTCAAAGTTTTGCTATTTTTAATATTGTAGTCAGGTGAAATTATGTTTTTCAAGATGTTCCCTATGTGTTTAGAAAGAGTGTAGCATGGAAGGTTTGTCGATGAAGATATTGGTTTTAGTGGTATGTCTGGTTTGTGTATTTTGGGTAGTCCGTACAGTCTTGGTGCTACTGCTGCGTTGCATGAAAGTTTGTGCTTTGTGTATATGTCTGTATGTTGATTTTTGTAAAGTTCTGTTACGATTTTATTGTTTGAAGTTTGTAGTTTGTTTGTAAGATCTGTTCTCGATATTTTGTAAGTTTTTTTGTCTTCAAGTAACAGAGTGCAACACGAAAAAATATAACCATATACGGACACCACTACGTGATAAAAGACCAAAAAAAAGACCCCTGTCTCCCAGTTTTGCCCAAAGTCCTCCAGGTTTTTTTTATGGGCCCCCAAAAAAGTGGGGCCTCAGTGTCATTTGTGCAAAAAAGTGATCATTTTCTCAAGCTCATATCTTGCAAACCGTTCGGAATTTTGATTTTTTTTGACAAGAAAAAACTCAAAAAAAACTTCATCTGCAAGGTCAAAATCGCGAAAAACTTTAAAAAATGAGCGAAAAACCGCCCAAAAACCGTTTTTTTTATTTTCCGCTTTTACGAACAAATTTACTTTATGAAAAATGCGCCAATTTTCTTTGGCATGGTAGCGCTTACAGCGCTGATTAAAACCCGAAAGTTTTTTTAAGGAGGCCGATCCAACTTCTTGAGATATAGGCCTTTATAGCTTGAGTATATAATCGCTTGTATCTCACCCATTTCTTATCCGATCTGGTTGAGATGGGTATCATTGAGAAGGCCTTTGAAAACGCTATAAATCTGTATATAACTCATTGGGGCAAAATAAAAAAATAAAAGATTTTTTAACCTCACTTTTTTAATAAAAATCTGGTTTTCTCACAAAACAGCCCTAGTAAACTTATTTCCTCCGAGACTCAGTAAAAGACAACATTTCAAGCTTTTTTTTAAGGTATAATACTCCGCATTAACCCTTCTAAGACCGGAGATAGTGAGGTTTTTCTAACAAAAGTACTTTCTGGGAGCCAAAATTTCGCTTAAAAACAATTGAAGTGTAAGAAAATAAGCGATTTCCTAAAAAGAATGTTGATTTCCAAACCTTTAAACGTAAATAATTGTCAGTGAGGAGGCCAAGTGTGTGAGTGCACTGTACCTTCACTGATAGTAAGTGCATTCTAATAAAAATTCTCAAGCTGGTGGGTGAGTTCCCGTGCCCAAACTATCAAACAACTACCTGGAAGCAAACATTTGCATTGAATTCACACAAAAACAACCCAAAATATAAAAAAAATACCTGGAAACACATTGTAGCTCTTCTCATAAAGATGAAACTGTGAACATATAAAATCAAAAAACTTCTATCAAAAAACTACCTGGAAGCAAAGATCTGCATTGAATTCACATAAAAACAACCCAAAATATAAAAAAAAATACCTGGATACACATTGGAGCTCTTGTCATAAAGATGAAATTGTGAACATATAAAATCAAAAAAACTTCTATCAAAAAACTACCTGGAAGCAAATATCTGCATTGAATTCACAAGGGACGCATCACACAATATAAAAGCGACACGACGCTCACATCGAGGCATTACACAGCGCGACGTCAACGAGAGCTCAGCGGTGAAAGTTATAAAGTGAAAGTAAAAAAAGTGAAAGTGCTACAGCATAATTCGCACACAACATTGGTAACTGACAATTTCAATATGCAGTGTGAAAACATTGATTTATTTTGCTACGTTTGCGGTCATCAAATCCGAAAAAATAGTTCTAAAACATTGCAAAAGGAAAAGGTGCATTCAAGAAAGCATATAAGTTGTTTTTCGACGAAGAAGACTTGACCGGTGGAAATTACACACCTACTCGTAATACAGTGTGTCGCCAATGTTATAACAATCTCATGGCATGGTTGAGTGGAGGCAAACGTAGTATGAAGTATTGTAAGCCGGTAAACTGAATTAATCACCCAGGTGATCATGATGAAACCAGTCGATATGCATGCGTAAATTACACATGTGGTCTAAATCGATATACGAAGAGGAACAAAAGTTATAAAGCAACTGTAACAGCCACACTACCAGTGCTTGCACTTGAAAATTTTATATTCCCAAGGCCGCAAAACTACAGATCGTAAGACAGAATTTACAGGAATGACTAGAGCAAGTGGTGTTACTTATGAAGATCCATTTGATACCGATTGTGACCCCCGACAGGGAAGAGATGGACCACAACTAATAACACAAACGGAAATTGATTTCATTGTGGCCATATTGGGTCTATCGCAGCGACTTGCCATATTTTTGACAGCGTTTTTAAAGCAAAGAAAACTCACACATGCTAATGTTAACTCTACGGCGTACCGCAAACGGCAAGCTGAATTTCAGAGCCTCTACACTCTAAATGATGATAATTCGGTCGTTTACAGCAACGATATAAAGCTTTGGTGGTAAAAATGGGAATGAACTACATAGATAGTGAGTAGAGATTATTTATTGATGGTTTTGTTTCAAGCTTGAAAGCAGTGTTATTGTCGAACCGAAAATCTTCCATTCCGTTGGCAGTGGGTATTAACATGAGAGAAAGCTATGAAACATTGAAAGATATAATGAAAAAAATCCAATACTACGTAAAATAAATGGAAGATTTTCTGCGATTTGAAGGTCATCAACATTTTGCAAGGGATAATTGGGATTCGCGTTCACTTCTGAATCAATACCAATGTAATTCGTGGAGACCAAGAGGAAGTGTAGAGGAACAAATGAAACAACATAAACTTAAGAATGCACCTTGACAATACTCAAGACATCTTGCTGTCACCGCTCCACATAAAATTGGGAATTGTTAAAAAATTCATCGAAGTAGCCATTGTAAATTGTCGAAACGCATTCGACTAGTTGAAAAGCGTTTTCCCAAAGCGTAGCGATGACAAAATTAAAAAAGGTATTGTAGTAAATTTAAAACGAATTTTTGTTGACCTCATTGTACTATTTACACTATGTATGTTAATGTTTTCTTTTCTGTCTTTATTTACCAGGCGTACTTAATGGCCCTGACATTAGAAAGCTATTCAAGAGCAACATTGAATCATCGCTTGATGATAGTCATTCAGTGGCATGGATTTGCCTTCAGCATGTATGCACCAGAGTCCTGGGAGGGGATCGAGACGTGGAACCGAAAGCAAGAGAACGAGTGAAATAAATGCTATTTTATTTTGAGAAAATCGGCCCATTGATGAAATTAATGCAGCATTTTCTTAATTTTTATTTTGACGTTTTTATCAAACAACTCCCTACCGAATCCGATGAGCACCACCAAACCACAATGGCCATAGAAAAACGGTACAAAGGCAAAAAACTCGACGCATTGCTTGCAGAGGTAATATCAATTTTATTGATGCATTGTGTCGCATTCCTTTTTTGATTTCTTTTCTAATTCATTTCAGGTATGTTGAGGGAGTCAGAAGATGATGTTAATGAAGTATTTGAAGAAGAAAAAGCTGATGATGGCGGGCAGTTTAGAAGCAACGTGCCTGTGGACACCATAAGTTCTGAATCAACTAAGAGAGTGCGATTTGCAGGTCCAGAGTCATTAACATTGTGAACATAATACGAATATTTTTTTATTATTATATTTTTAATTTTTTTTAATATGTAGATACGAGTAGCATAGTATCTCAATGTTGAAGTAAAGAAAAAACAAATGAAATTAAAAAATTTTCGGGAAATTTTTCACTTTTGCGGCTACCTAAACGGTGTTAAGAATCATTCCTAGGAAGTCCATATGTTCTATTGAGATCTTAGGTACAGTTTTGTAGATGAAGTTTTTTTATTTTATATGTTCACAATTTTTGTTCTTTATGACAAGAGCTACAACTTTCCCTCAGAGAGAAAATCAAAATTGCAACGGTTTGCAAGATATGAGCCTGACAAAATGATCACTTTTTTGCAAAAATAACACCGAGGCCCCAAATCTTTGGGGGCCCATAAAAAAAGTGCGTGACTTTGGGCAAAACTGGGAGACACGGGTCTTTTTTTTTGGGTTTTTATCACGCAGTATATGGTTATACAAATTTCCATGACTTAAAAAATTACACACAGTGTAATCAACAGTTTCGCAGTTATAAAAAGAAGAATGGTGAGACAAAACATTAGTTGCTTCAAAAATTCAAAAGGGCAGAAAGTGTACAGTTTTATCAGATTATCCTAAAGTTACTTACAGCCAATTCATGTAACTCAAACGAAAATGTATGCGAAAGAAAATCAGTCACTCACTTTCGTTCGTAATTGGATTCAGCTCAGGTTCTTTTGTTCTTTCGCACAGCTTTACGTCTGTAACGTAAGCAATTTATAAGTTGTCATATTATATTGTCGCCAGATCAACAATTTCATAAATTCCCCCAAATTCCCGTTAAAAAAGTGGGATAATTTAAGGGATTTATCATAAAAAAATACAACTCTGTCTGAGAGTAATCAGCTGGATAGAAATGAGAAGGTAAATACAAACAAACAAAAAAGCAAATAATATTTTTGTTATTCGTGTTTATTCGCAAACTCTGGATTCAGCTCCATGTGCTCAACCAACGCATGTGGATGCTGCTGTGTAGACTTTCTATTGCTAAGATAATAATAATATACTATTATTTATTGACCACTTTCTATAATTATATTATTATTTACTTACCATTTACTCTCCGATATTGTAGTTTCCATTTTTTCTTTGTTTTTTGCCACAACAATTACTTGTAGTTGTTTACGCGATAACAAATAGACAAGTGACTGTTTTGACATGTAGGTTCGCATAGATGACAGCGATAAGAGATAGATAAATCAAACATCGTACTAAAAGGTTTACGTATTCATTCGCATTGATTTTCTTTCGCATTGTCGTTCTGATGACTGTTACGTGAAACGAATATCAGCTGTTTGTCGTGTAGCATGCGAAAGAAACGTTCCCATAAGATACATGAATTGGCTGTTAACCTATGAACAAAATGAGACGTGGATCATAAAAATCGACAGACGCGTTCCCTCTTATTCACAATTTAGTGAAGGTATCTCATTTTTTCAAGAATTGTATTACTCATTATATGCAACTATGGAAAGCAAATTGCCGGACTTTTTCATTTCCCGGAAAGCGGGAAAAATACATGAATTTCCCGGGAATAGTTCTAAAGACAATGATGTCATAAAGCGGGACTTGTCTCTAAAAAGCGGGATTGAAATCCAAGGCGGATGGGATATCAAAAAGCGGGATAATCCCGCGAAAAAGCAGGATGGTTGGTCGGGTTATTCACGCCCAGTAAAAGTTCAACATCAGCTTACGTGTTTTCACTGATAAAACAGACGAATCCAATGGTTTAGCCATTTTCAAAGAAAGATGACGGTAATTTGGAATACGAATTCGAGTTTACAGGACTCTTTTCTTTATAAATAATATATTGGAGATGAAATTGTAGTTTTCGGTTTCGTAAACACTTGTTGAATGACAAAAAAGAGATGAATGAACACCTATATATGGGCCAAAGTCAAAAACTTTTACAACCTCCATTATTACACAATTGGTTGTATCTGAAATTATATGATTAATGCATTTTCATCCTATATACACAGAAGTTAGAAGTTAGATATTTGTATTACTTCCCACGTTTTCAGCCATTCAAAGTTAAAACACTTTAAAAAACGGCTTGAAGATTTCTTGTTTTTTATGATCTTTCATTTGAATTCGCGTGGTTTGACCTAGAGAAAAATCGTCTTCGGAAAGATACAGATTTCACTTAGTGCTACAAATTTCTAAAATGCCAAAAATTACGTACAGTTAACTAGTAAAGTTTTATGGGGCGTCAAAATTTGAAGATGTTTTTTTGTCACTTTTTGTATTTTTGAATGGAAACTCGTGTTCCGTGAATCTAGTGTTTTTCGACATTACATCAAATAGTCAAGAGCGCGTTTAAAAGTAATGAAATGCACACCGTTTTTTCGTAATGAAGAAATTTGAAAAACTGCACCGCAGAATTTTTGCATTTTTGACAAAGGAGATTAATATCAATGATATGTTAATAAATATAAAGTCTTTGATAAGAATTATCCTCAAGGAGAAAGAAGATTCATCATAGTCGACTTTAGGCGGGTATTTTGGTACTTTTATCTCCAGAGAATTCCCAATTTGACATCGAAGGCGCTTATCAAATTTCGTTGAAATTTATCCACGTTTAAAATTTGATAATTTTACAACGATTTTAAGATATTTTATACAACTAATGTCTCACAAAGTGAGAGCCATCCGTCAAATGACACGGCAATCGAAAGGATTTCTAATCGCGAATCCCAATATTTTTGGCAATCTATTCACAAATCAGAACTGCATAATACACTTACTTACTTATCCGGTCTCGGACAAACCCGGGGGGTCAGGGACCTTACAAAACGAAGATAACATATTTCGCCAACCAGTTCGATCCCCTGCCCTATCCTGGCAATACCAAGTGTACGCAGGGATTCGTCAACCTGATCCCTCCAGCGGAATCTTGGTCTTCCCATTTTCCGCCTTCCTTCCATTTCGGTTTCGAAATCCCTTCGTGCTGGTCCGTCTTCTTCCATTCTACTGACATGGCCTAGCCAGCGCAATCGCGCTATCCTGATCCGCTTAAACATGTCAATGTCAGGATAAAGCTCATACAGCTCATGATCCATGCGTCTTCGATACTCGCCGTTGTGCACTATAGGGCCATAAATCTTCCGGAGTATTTTCCCCTCGAAGACTCCTACAGACGTTTCGTCTGCTTGCGATAGGACCCAGGATTCTGTGTCATAAAGCAAGACAGGTTGAATGAGAGTCTGGTACAGCTGGACTCTTGTCACTCGAGAGAGGGCTTTATCTGTAAAGTGCTTGCCAAAATAACATATATTCGCAAACACAATTCTCCGCTTGATCTCAAGGCCGACGTTGTCTTCGTTCCCGACAGATCCGAGGTATATAAATTCGTCCACTACCTCGAATTTATATCGGTTATCAACGTTCACGCTTTAGTCTAATCGCGTGGAGGCCCTGTTCGTTGAAACCATTAATTTTGTCCTGTCCCCATTTACCGTCAGACCCACTTTTGCTGACACTTCAGTTCTCGGAAAAACCGCAGTAACTTCTCTAATTGTGCACCCAATGATACCTACTTATATCAACAGCATACGCGAGCTGCATGTGACTTTTGCTGCTGATGGTTTTATTTATGTTTCTGCTGCTTTTCTCATAATGATCTCCATTAAGATGTTAAAGAGATCGCACGATAGGGTGTCGCCTTGCCTGAGGCCTCGCTTAGTTTCGAAATGTTCGGTAAGATCCTTACCAACTTTCACTGCGGATTTGGTGGTTCGTTTGGTCATCCTGCAAAGGCGTATGAGTTTTGCAGGAATACCAAGCTCAGACATTGCTTCATAGAGTTTCTCCCGTATCGGACTATCGAAGGCCGCTTTATAATCGATAAATAGATGATAGGTGTCGATTTGTTTTTCGTGTGTCTTCTCCAGGATTTGGCGTAGCGTGAAAATCTGATCAGTTGTCGATTTTCCAGACCTAAAGCCACACTGGTATGGTCCAATCAGGTCAGCGATAATTGGTTTTAGTCTTTCGAACATTATACTTGATAGAACCTTATATGCTATGGATAAAAGGCTTATTCCACGGTAGTTGGCACAGATACTCGGGTCACCTTTTTGAAATATGGGACATAGTACACTGAGACTCCAATCGCCGGGCATGCATTCATCTAACCAAATTTTGCTAATGAGCTGATGCACCTCATCAGCTCATCGCCGCCAGCCTTAATCAGCTCCGCCGGTAATCTATCGGCTCCTGCGGCTTTGTCGTTCTGAAGACGGGCAACAGCTGTTCTGACCTCGTCTTGGTTAGGAGGGGGGCAATCGACGTCGTCGTCCACATTGTGATCGATTGTCCCATCGTCATTGGATATCTCTAGCGCGGAGAAATGTTCTCCCCATATTCCCAACATGCTCTGCACATCTGCGACGAGATTTCCGTCCCTGTCTTTCCAGAAGAGGGGCCCTGAACCATGTTCATTAGTTCCGTCCCCAACTTTTCGGTAGAATTTTCGGGCTTCGCTCTTCCTTCCCAATTTTCTCACTCTCGCGCTTTCCCCACTGCCGTTTCCTACGCCTAAAGAGACGGTTTACCTCCTCTCCCTATACCACTCAGTTGCAGCTCGCGTTGCAATTGACTGAAGCATTACCATACGAGCAGCGTTCCCTTCGTCATTTGCAATGCGACACTCTTCACCGTACCACAGTTCATCGCGAAGCGGTTTTTCGAAACCAAGTACGGTTGTTGCGGCAGTTTCCTTAGAGTCGGAAATGGGTTTCCACTGCGAATCAGGATCGTCATCGGGAGGGGGTGGGTTCTGTGCCAAAAGTTGCGAGAGCTTCCTCGAGTAGGCAGTGGCTACCTCTGGTAATTGCAGCTTTCCGATGTACAGCTTCCCCTGCGTCTGGTTTCGTACGATTTTCGCTCTACTGAATAATTAATATAATTATATAATTAGTAATTATTAATATAATTGCTAATTAAAACATTAATTTTAAGTAATATACAATACTTTAATTATGTATATCGAAAGTTATATACTGCACAAAGTCTAACTCAGAATTTACCAACTAAAGGATTAGCGGTAAACTTCCAAAATATAAACAAAGCAGAGCCAAGCATATACACGTATGTATGTATGTACGTACATATGTAAGTAGTTCAAAAACAATATTTGTAACAGCGAATATTTACGTACATCTGTAAGTACATATATAGTACCACTCTTACCCGCCCCTATCAACCGAGAGGGCCACGTCCCCATAACGTGAGGACAGCGTACACATTATAGACCGGTCTATAACGGGAGAGCAAGGATCATAAGTTCACACGTTGCAACCAACTACAGAAATTCTTCACCAGTTGGTATTACACTAACATAAATAAGTATAAAAGTACAACAGACGTCATAATATATAATAATTACGAGCAAAACGAAAACCAAGTTAGAAATCAGACAGACAGATACTAAGGATAACGTAAATTTACATATGTAAAGGAATATATAGCACTAATGCAATCTGTTCAAATGACAAATTATCCTAGACTTTGTAGTTTCCCAACTACCAGTGAAATCAATAAACTGATATAGCTCATTAAAGTCACGACACATTCTCCTAACGCATAATTCGAACGCTGAAACTCGATGTGAATGCGTTTATAGTACCTCGTGGGTCTCAATGGGACATTTATGAAAATCTTAGATACCAGAAATTCAGAACATATACATCCATCAATTATCTTCAAAACTGTAATAGAGTTTATCATGGTATGTCTACTACTAAGAGTCGGCAATTTGATTAATGCTAGTCTACTGCTATACGAAGGAAGATTATGGTTCGGGTTCCATTGAAGGTTTCTCAGACAAAATATGAGAAACTGTTTCTGGACCGATTCAATGATATTAACATACAAATTGTGCTCGGGGTCCCAAACAACAGATCCATATTCGAGAATAGGGCGGACTAGTGAAGCAAAAAGATTTTTCATAACGTAGGGATCTGAAAATTCCTTTGCCCAACATTTAATAAAGTTCAGAACGCTATAAGAGTTATTCACCATCGTAATTATGTGGGAGTTGAAATTCAATTTTCTGTCCAAGAGAACACCAAGATCAACAAATGAATCCACCGATTCAATAACATTGCCACCTAAAATGTATTTTGCCGAAAAGAATGATGGCCTAGAGAACAGCATTAGCTTACATTTCGCAAAATTAAGCTCCATCAAATTGGTTTCGCACCACGTCTGGAATGTAGACAAATCCCTCTGAAGTAAAGTATATTGACAAGGATCCTTGTAAGAAAAATAGATCTTCACGTCATCAGCGTACATTAACAAATCAGAGTGCATTATGGAGGCGGGTAAGTCGTTAATGAATAACAAGAATAGAACCGGGCCAAGATGACCGCCCTGAGGCACCCCAGATGACACAGAAATAGATCTTGAGAATGATCGGCCAAATGATACCATCTGTTCTTGGTTCATTAAGTAAGAACTAATCCAATTCAGCATGTTACAATTAAATCCCATTGACCCGAGTTTATATAATAACAAATTGTGGTTAACTTTATCAAAAGCCTTACTAAAATCGGTAAAAATCACACCAGTTTGACCTCCATTAATAAAGCCGTCAATAATGGGAGAGGAAAACTGAAGCAAATTAGTCACGGTGGAACGACCCTTCCGAAAGCCATGTTGACATAGATATAAAATAGAGCAAACATGATGAGAAATTACCTCTGTGACTAACTTCTCAAAAAGTTTAGGAATGGCACTCAATTTTGCAATTCCCCTATAATTTGCAACATTTACTAAACTACCAGATTTGTGGAGAGGGATTATATAAGAGCTCTTCCACTGTGCAGGTAAATGACCGAACTTCAACGAAGCGTTAAATAAGAGAGTCAACGGTAAGCTGAGAGAATTCGAGCAGTATTTCAACATAGAGTCCGGGATACCATCAGGACCAGCTTCATTCGAGGCTTTCAATCTGATCAAGTTATCTAGCAACCACGAAGAATTTACGACAGGTGCATCAAACGGAATGGTCGAGCGGACAGTGTACGGGTATGATTTGGAAACATCATAGGCTTGGGTGGAATAAATAGATGCGAAAAAATCGGCGAAACAATTAGCAATATACTCTTCATTTGAATATTCAATACCGTTGATTTTGATCTTACAAGGTGTGGAAGAGGAATTACGCTTCAAGTTAACCAATCTAAAGAATGATTTGTGGTTCCGTTTAAAATTAGCCTTCAACTTATTCAAATTTAATCTGTAACTCTCACGAGATTTAGAGTTATATCTACTCCTAGCAACAATATACCTCGCATAGTCTGCTAGCAGTCCAAATTTTTTATACTTTTTCGAACATCTATTCCTTACATTCCTAAGACTGTTTAGAGCCCTTGAGGACCATTGGGGACCAGTATTACCCATTATAACCTACTTGGACACCGACTTAGAAATATAGCCATTGATAATATTATAGAAATCATCCAGGGCGATTTCAAATTCAACATTTTATCACACTGACATATACTTTGCCAGTCGGTATTATTCAAAAGAATAAAGTGCGCACGCGAAAAGCATAGGCCAATATAGGACAAAGAGCGATTGCAACCAACCTGCGTGGTATCATATGTATAACTAATTCCCAGCGTTGGATGGTAACTATCCTCAGGAGAAATTAACGGATCAATTCGAGAAACATCAAAGTTGTTAGAATCATCCACTAAAATTAGATCAAGGACTCGATTCATAGAATTGGAAATGTCGTTCAATTGAATCAAGCCAGGTTCGGAAATATGCGTAACAAAATCAGATGACCAATCACATGGTGTCAATGGAATCAGAGAATTGGTGTCGGGTAAAGACACCCATGTCACAGACGGCAAGTTAAAGTCACCAAATACTAAAATACGGGCCTTTCTACTGGCTAACGCAATAACTTTTGCAATAGCGTCAATATGCTCTTGATATACCTCAAAGCATGAAGATGGCGGAATATATGAACACGTGACAAACAATTTCAAATTGCCTAAATTAATGGACACCACAATAAATTCAAGATCGCCAATATCATTAAATGTAACTAACTCGGAAGATAAAGAATTTTCAATTGAGATTAAAACACCACCACCAATTTTACCAACAGGATCTTTTCTATAAACTACGTACTTATTGCAGAACAACTCAGAATTAAAAACATTAGGTTTAAGCCATGTCTCAGAAAATGCAATGACATTAAACTCAAAACCAAAGCTATCAACAAATAATCTAGACAATTTAGTATTCAAACCGCGAACATTCTGATACGCCATATTTAAACTCCCAATTAGCTTTTTGGAGCTGCCTTATCTCCAGACGGTAATCTAGCAAAATTATCACGCCTACCATTATCCCGATACTCAAATTCCCTTACGAATGTTCTGTGAGGCCAAAATTCCGAATCCACCAGTTTGACAAAGAGATCATCCGGTGCAATACCTACGTTCTGAAAATTGTGAATTCAGCTTGAAGCAGTGTATGGAATCGTTAGAATTATTCCCGACTAATTTAGGCGATATGTAAAGTCGTATATCCTCTTCGGTTGTGTCGGGGGAAAGTCTAGACAAAAAAACTGTATTCCTTGCCGTTACGACAGTCAACGTTCTTGGTCCCGGTCCTGGCATCGGGGCGGGATTACCACCCGGAGGAGATGACTTATCGCTGTCCGTGGAAGCTATAGTAACTACAGAAACGACTTCAACAAAAGTAGAAGGGGCAGAATATTTCATTGGACTTGAAACTGGTACTGGAGAATTAACGTCCATTAATTTCGGCGAGGAAGGAATTACCAACATTGGAGGGGCCTTCTTAGCCGTCTTCTTCCTTTTCGGCGAGGAAGCTTTCAGTGAACCCGATCTCTTTTCCAATCCCGGATATTTATTAAACATCCCAATAAACTTGGAAAATCTACCAGATAAAGCCGAAAGCTCCTTTTCCATATCAGAAAACTCGGACTTCCTGCTCCTGAAAAATTTGTAGAACTCCACATCTAATTTTCTACAATCCAGGCAACACCAACGTAGACCCTTGTCATCACTGAGATTGTCTGCCACTCTTGCATAAAGGCCAACACATTTGACATGTACCAAGCCATCACACAACCAGCATGAAATCAGAGTATCGGTATCCGATCTAACCTTACAGTCTTTGTTCATGCAAGTCATCATAATTAAGTCAGAGTAAAAAAAATAAATAAATAAATAAGAAACAAATACTAAAAATAGAATTCCAAAATCGACAAAATTACCAAAAATGTATGAACATATTATCCCTTTGATATTAATTCCCAAAACTAGATGGCAACTCTGACACACAAATAAAGAAACAAAGAGAATGAAATATAAAACAAAAATCCAACAACTACAACGTTAGACGTTCTCAACAATGACAAACAAATATTATTGTTGTTGTTTGTGTTTTACACGATCAACAGAATTTCCAATTGCACACAATAATAAAAAAGCAGTATAAACAAGCACTGCACTGAACACACAATTATATCAAGCAATGTAATTTAACTTATCTTCGCACTATTAAGACAACAAGCACTATTTTACGAAAATAAAGTTAAATTCACGGAGCACAATTAAAAAGGAACTAAATCAGAGTAGAGTTGCCAAATGATGAGGCAGAAAAACAAATAGAATTGAACAGAAATAGAATCATTAGGGCAACTCATCAAAATTATTGACATTAAATGTAATAAACAAAATGTGAAATTACAGTGGACTAAATACGTATAAAATTTTTGGAATGTATAAAGCGTATTTAAACAGCTGGCTCCGAACATCAAGGGTGCCTTAAAACTCACTTTATCTATGCGAATGTGAATGTCAAAACCACTCACTTGTGTTTTGGTTGTCGCGTAGATGAAAAACAATCAAAAGCTTGAAACAAAAACAATTTAAATATGCTGTTCGATGAAAATGTTATATATTCTATAACCTTGCTGGCTTTTTTGATCGCAGTTCCAATGTATTAAATAATACTATTTAATTCAATTGTTTTCCCTACGTTTCGATGCTTTATTGGCATCCTCTTCAGGGGAGTTTTATTCTATATAACAATGATAACAATTAATATTACATTTAGTATTTTCCGTTCACTGTTCACACTTACTTCGTTTTTTATATATGCCTTTGCATGTCTATTTTGTGTTAATCTAACATAAATGTAAATATATCGTACATGTATGTTTTCTCCACACTATACATGTTTGTCCAGTGTTAGCGTCATGTAGTAGTAGGGTTGCCAGACGGGCTTGATTTGGCTTGATTGTCAAGCTTTTTTAATGTTTGTCAAGTGTCAAGACAAAATTACATTTGTCAAGCTAACAAAATTTTTGAAATATTAAGTCGCAATTTTGAGTACAAACTATATTAACCAGCATATTTCCAAAAACACAATCAGTATTTCATATAAACCATAAGAAGTGCTCGTAAAGATAAATTCGCCGACCGCCATCCGATATGATTGTGTTTCTAGTCTAAACAGTAATGATTTTGTGCCCAACACTGATCACAACAGCTGATTGACAAAAAGTTAAACAGCTGAGCGACAAAATCAAACCGTTCGGATATACATATGTAGTAAATAAAAACGTTGTGTTCATTAAAGAAGATTTTTTTTAAACAATTAGTTGTCCGTCATTGTATACATAAAGAAAGAAATGGATGAAGCAGGACCATCAAAAAAACCAAGATTCACAACATTCTCTGATGGGTGGATCGAGGCGCCTGATTATGCAAAGTGGATAAAAAAGAAAGATGAATATACCGCAAGTTGCAAGTTGTGTCAAACCGACATTTCTTTAAAATATGAAGGAAGTTCCTCTTTGAATAAACACATGAAAACAAAAAGGCATTGTAAATTGGTAATGTCGCAGAAATTATCACATAGCATTTCCCCGTTTGTTGTTTCAAAGGAAAGTAAAGAAGAGACACACATTTCGAGAGCTGAGTTGATGAGTGTCTTCCATAATGTAGTTCATGGGCTCAGCTATAATAGCTTAGATTGTCAAATCAAATTATCTCCTTTTATATACTGCAATAGCAAAATTGCTAGCAAAATCACGTGTGGACGTACTAAAGCTGCTGCCATCACCCGAAATGTTTTAGCTCCTTATTCACAAGAAAAAGTTGTCAGTTCCTTAAAGGAAAATTGGTATTTCTCAGTAAGCAGCGACGCTTCAAATATTGGAAATGTCAAAACGTTTCCGTATGCTGTGCAATACTTTGACATTGAAACAGGAATATGTAAGCAAATATTAGATTTTTATGAAGATCCAAACGAAGCTTCCATGGATATCTTCAGAAACATCATTAGAATAACACAAGACAATGACTTAAAAATTGAACAAATTTCTGCATACAGCGCTGACAATGCTTCTGTTAATTATGGAATTCATAACTCCGTGTTCCAAAAACTTCAAAACGAAAATAAACAAATTGTCAAAGCAAATTGCAGCTGTCATATAATTAATAATTGTATCAAAAAGGCGCTTAATGAATTGTCAGTAGATGTGGAGAACATTGTAATTAAAACGTTCAATGAATTCAGCTCTTCGGCAAAAACAACTACAAAGTTGAAACAATGTTTTGAGTTTGCGAGGATTGAATATAAAAATCTTCTTCGACACGTCCCCACAAGATGGCTTTCCCTTTTGCCTGCCATTGACAGATTGATATATTGCTGGCCTGCAGTGAAGAGGTACTTTTTGCAGAAAGGTGAAGAGAATTGTCGAAGAGTTCTGTGGGAATTTGTGTCTCGTGGTATTTCAAACACGGAATTGCTCAGTGATGATGAAGAATGCACGTTTGAAGGTTTGTACGAGGCGTACTTGTATTTTGTAGTAGTGACAATTTGTTTTGTCTTTGTCCTCTTTTGTGTTCATACTTATGTCATGTTTTTGTTGAATTCTCAAACTCTCTAGTGTATATCTCCTGTTAGTGTTCTTCTCTGTCTATAATTCTGACGTTTTCTATGTCTGGTGCGTGATTGTTCTCCATCATATGTTGTGAGAGTGCAGTGCTCATTCTCCTGTTCCTTATGTCTGCTTTGTGTTCTGTCATTCGTTTTAAATATTTTAAAAAGTTCTTCATTATCGCTGATAACATCTTCTAGGCGTCTTGGCATTGAGTATTTCAGCGAATGAATATGAGCAGGATCAGTTATCTTCCACTTTTCTTGAATTGCTACTTTTTAATCCTTGACATTCTTAAACTGGCGCCCATATTGGTAAACTTGGGTAGGTAAATATACCAAAGGTTCTCGATCGGATTAAGATCAGGACTAAGTGCGGGCAGTCGAGAGTAGGTATTATTTCCGTTCTCCAGAAACTTTGGAGTTTCTTAGACCGATGTACTGCTGCGTTGTCTTGCTGGAAGATAAGTTCTGGGGCACAAATTTCCTCTCCAGAATTAACTAAGACGACATCCAACATTCGAGTATAATACTCGGAGTCAATTTTTGTGGAAACGAAACACATTGGAGTGGTTCCTCTAAAACTAATACCTGTCCAAACTATAAGAGAGCCACCGCCAAAATTTCGTCGCTGACGCATAATTGTGAAAAAATCTTTGGAACGCCAATATTTGTCCGAGCTATTAACGCCCAATTTTTGACTGGTTACTTAAATTGGTAATCAGTTGATTTTGATTTATGTTTGATCTGACTTTAAACACGAAAATATGCTTTGTCAAATAATCTTACTACTATGTGGCAACAGTGGCAAATGCTACGAAAAATAACCGGCATTCATACATTTATCGGCTAATCGTTACAATGCGTCAAAATGACGCCATTTGCAAAACAAAAGTGAAGTGATAAAATACAAAAAAAATGTAAAGAAATTGGAAGGTATTTCAGCAGAAATGAAGTTCTAACTGCACTTCGAGTTAAATGATACGTTTGTATTGTTATTTCAACTAGGATGGTGATTATAATTGTTCACATTTACAATTAAAGAAGCTTTGTATTTATTCTTCTTTTCTGCCAAAATCATATGGTCACTTGACCATAGTTTAAATGCCCAACTTTGGCTGTTTAAACAGCAATCAACTATTAACCTAAAAAATTAATTCAGAGTTTAAATTATGTTTGATCCAAATTTAATTTTTTCTCTTGTCCAAAAATCTATATTTTTCCGCGAAGTTAAATCTGGCTAATTCGTGTATTGACATGAGACCAAGAGTTGCATACTTTTTCCCATATTACAGTTTCAAGTCGCGAATCATTACTTGCTGAACACGACGCAACCCTACTCCCAAGCTCAATTCAACAATAATTTCCTTATCGCTGAAGCTTTCTTTAACATCAAACCTTTTGATTTCTCTTTTGGCGCTGTCACTGATCAGCGGTGTCCTTCTTAGTCGTTTTGTGTTTCCATATCGACCACCCTATTTTATAAAATTGTCAATGACGCAGCTAGACCTTTCCAATCGCCTCGAAATTTCGCGATTGGACAGTCCTTAATCATGATAATCTTTAATGTTTCCCTTTTCTTCTTTACTTAGCTACTTTCCACCAGGCATTCTATATAAATTGTTTTTTTTTTAATTTGACCTACTCTAATTTTAAAACAATAAAATAACAAACAAAAAAAAACTCACTTCTGTTTAAATTCCTAGTTACTGCTGTTCGAATAAGGTTTCTTTTCCAAGTTGCCTTTATAACTACTTATTTCGCACCAGAAATAGAAAAATCAACGCCACTTTTCGTTTACTTTACAAGATATCGAATGATTACAATCTCTGGCATAATATACCTAATGACTATTATTGCATTAGAAAATTCGAGAATTGCGCGTACCGAGAAAAAATATACTGCCTTTATAATTATTTCGCTGGGTGTAGAACCAAAGCCAAAAAACTGGTTTCTACAATGTGAATTGGAGCTAAAACGAGGAACGCAACTCCAATATTTTTACAAATTATGATACAATTTTTGGGAAAATAATGTAAAATATTTTTGGGCGATTTTTCATAACGAAAAAACACCCAAATAGTGTATATGAACTTTTACCCGAAAAAAGTGAAATCTCGCCAAAACAAAATTGGGTCATTTTGCATATGCAGTTAATCCCAAATTTGTATGAAAAGTTTTTAGGCGATTTTTCATTTTCGTTTTTGGGTAATTTTTCTTTGGGTGATATTTCCTACATCCAATGTGTTCAGAGAGACACCACCTTAGAGCTTGTGCGACGTTTAAGGATATTAGCCCAGATTATTAAGGATCAGCGAGGATTAAAAAGAGTCACAACAATCCAGGTCAACGAAACAACAGGGTCAGACAAGAGTCTAGAGTTGCATATCGCCAATCCGCCGAATGCACTTGAAACCCACAAGGAGGGATGATAGAGAACGATGTGCTCTTCATCTGCAATCCTTCCATGATAGCTCGGTGAAGATACAAATACAAGGCATTGTAACATTGCACTTCTTAAACACTCAAAATATTTCATGCAGCAAAATACAAAAACAATTTTCGTAAATTTTTTTTCAAGTTTTTAAATTTATTCAAGCTCAAGACCTTTTTCATATTAAGCTTATTTATTAGCTTAATATTATTTTCAAAAAAGTCGATCACAAAAAGTGTTTCAATGATACCACGGCTGTCTGTATAGCTATTTCTGATCTTGCTAATATCTTCATCAGCAGACGTTTTTGGTATGCTTTTCGGTGAATTCATCAATACTGTATGTATTGAAACACTCGTCGCATTAATGAGAATACCTTTATATATAAGTACATTCGAAGAACACCAAGCACTAACATTGGAAACACTTTCATGCACAAGTCTTTTTTATCAAGTCAAAAACCATCGGTTTTAAACAGGCATGATTTGTTTTTAATGACAAAACAAAAACAAATCATGCCTGTTTCTCAGTTTTGAGCGACAGAGGAGCAAAAAGTGTCTACAGCTGCTGCAAAGTTGACGTTTTTGCACATGAAATTGGTAAAATACAAAATTTATTATATTGTCAGAAATCATATTTAAATTGTGTTGAGTGTTTTTCAGACCAAGTTGTTCGTGATTATTCTGTTCGATGAAAATGTTATATATTCTATAACCTTGCTGGCTTTTTTGATCGCAATTCCAATGTATTAAATAATACTATTTAATTCACTACGTTTCGATGCTTTATTGGCATCCTCTTCAGGGGAGTTTTATTCTATATAACAATGATAACAATTAATATTACATTTAGTATTTTCCGTTCACTGTTCACACTTACTTCGTTTTTTATATATGCCTTTGCATGTCTATTTTGTGTTAATCTAACATAAATGTAAATACATCGTACATGTATGTTTTCTCCACACTATACATGTTTGTCCAGTGTTAGCGGCATGTAGTAGTGACAATTTGTTTTGGCTTTGTCCTCTATTGTGTTCATACTTATGTCATGTTTTTGTTGAATTCTCAAACTCTCTAGTGTATATCTCCTGTTAGTGTTCTTCTCTCTGTCTTTAATTCTGACGTTTCTATGTCTGGTGCGTGATTGTTCTCCATCATATGTTGTGAGAGTGCAGTGCTCATTCTCCTGTTCCTTATGTCTGCTTTGTGTTCTGTCATTCTTGTTTCCAATGATCTTTTAGTGGTGCCAATGTATATTTGCCCACATGTTTCATCAGTGTTGCCAGTGCATGAAATTTCATATACTACATTGTGTTGGTGGTTTTTGTGTATCCGGGTTTTTGTTTTGGAGAATATGTTCTGTAGGGTATTGTTGGGTTTGTGTGCAATTTTAATGTCATTATTGAAAATGTTTTTCAGTAATTTGTTATCTGTTAGCGATGGTATGTATTTGACGCTTATATATGATGTGTTTTCGTTTCGATTTTCCGTAAGTTGGGTTGTAGTGTTTTTTGTCCTATTGTTATATTATTGTATTAAGTGTTTTATGATATATTGTGGATAGTTGTTTTTGTAGAGAATTTTAGTTATGATTTTGTAATTTTTGTTGTGGAATTGTTCATGACTGTTATCGAAAACTGTTTTAATGAAATTGTAGGCTGTGTTTAACTTTTGATTTTGCGGTTATGTGGAGTAATAATTCATCATTCGTCCGGATGCTGTCGGTTTTGAATACCAGTCAACATATTTAACCAACCCTTTGGGTTTTATATTAAGTTTCCGTAAGTCTGTGAATGTGTCGTCTAATAATTTGTCCAGCACTATGTCAGCTATTGTTGGAGAGAGTGGGTTTCCCGTCGGCATTCCATACGTCTGAGTATATATCTTTTCATCAAAGATGAAGTAGTTGTTGTCGTTGAGACAAAAATTGAGGATTTTCAAAAATGTTTGTCTAGGTGTGTCCGTGTATTTTGAAATTGTTGTCCATTGGTGCATGATATTTTTAATTGCCAAATATGTGGGGATGTTCGTGAATAATGAGGCAACGTCGAATGAGACTAGAATGTCGTCATCCTCAAGTGGTATGTCTGCCAGCCTTTCTCTAAGTATTTTGCTATTTTTAATGTTGTATTGGTCCGATGTAATATTCTGCAGTATTGCCCCTATATGTTTAGATAAGTTATAGCAAGGTACGTTCGTAGAAGCTGAGATCGGTCTAAGAGGTATGTCAGGTTTGTGTATTTTCGGTAGTCCGTAGAGTCTTGGTGCTATTTCCGCAGTACATGTAAGGTTTTGTTTTAGATATGTGTCAATATGTTTGTTTTTGTAAAGATCTGTAATGATGTTATTGTTAGTTTTCTGTAATTTGGAGGTGGGGTCTTTTCTAGTTGGCCTGTATGTTGTTTTGTCCTCCAGTAGTTGTGATATTTTCGCTTGTAGTGGCCGTCGGTGGTACAATGGTTAGTGTGCGCGGCTCTTGTACATGAGATCCTGGGTTCGAACCCTGCTCTGATCACCTTACAATTTCTTTCTGCGGCGGTCACCTCGCATAGTGACGGCGACACTATCGAGTATACAGCCATGAAAAAGCTTCTCAAAATACCGTTCGGAATCGGTGTAAAACTGTAGGTCCCAATCAATGAGTGAAAACTGGACAGCGCACATCTCAGTGATTGTGAGAAGTTCTCCCCTGTCCCTTTATGGGATGTAATGGGAAACCATTTATTTTATTTTTTATTCTCGCTTGTACATAATGACAGTTTTATTACCCTTGTCCGCTGTTGTGATGATGATTCTGTTCCTTTATCGTCGTCGAAACATTTATATATTTTGTTCGTCGAGTTTCCTCTGTGCGGTGGTAATACCCCAAAATCCTTGCACTCCAGTAAGTATATTAATCGTGTCCTCTGTTTCACATTTTTTTCGGATTGAGGGGTATTTGGGGGTATTACCACCGCACGTAAGAAACTCGACGAACAAAATATCTAAATGTTTCGACGACGATAAAGTTAAACATATTTCCGACAAGACGAAATACAATTTTCACACTAGAATACTGAAAATTGAAATCAAACAAACCAATATTAATATCAATAACTTGGGCATTACTATCAGGAAACTGAAGAACTCTGTACGACAATTATTGGACGACGAGGATTACAGTAAATTCATTGGCACTCAACGCACATGCTACAACTCACAGTTCGAACAAGTACAACAGAACCACCGACACAAACTACAAAAGGCGAAACAGGAACACTTCGACAAATTAGGACTTACATTCAATGAGGATTGGTTCATCAATAACACCAACGTATACTTTCCAACGGAATCCAAATGGCTGCTCTCACTAGGATCCAAATTTGCCATACCAATCACAGGCAAAAGTTTCTCACCCATACACGACATCGCAGAACTGGAACAAGGAGTACAACAGCACACAGATGATAGGGAAAAAGACATCATCAGAACGAGAATAGCGAATAATATTAACCATTACAAGCGAAGGCTGAACAACACACCGAGGGAAAAGTTTATAATTACCATCTACAAACGCACGGAGAAATTACTTCGAGAGTATAGGAACAGAATCATCATCACAACAGCGGACAAGGGTAATAAAACTGTCATTATGTACAAACTAAGGAGGACAAAACAACATACAGGCCAACTAGAAAATACCCCACCACCAAATTACAGAAAACTAATAATAACATCATTACAGATCTTTACAAAAACAAACATATTGACACATATCTAAAACAAAAACTTACATGTCATGCGGCAATAGCACCAAGACTCTACGGACTACCGAAAATACACAAACCTGACATACCTCTTAGACCGATCTCAGCATCTACGAACGTACCTTGCTGTAACTTATCTAAACATATAGGGGTAATACTGCAGAATATTACATCGGACCAATACAACATTAAAAATAGCAAAATACTTAGAGAAAGGCTGGCAGACATACCACTTGAGGATGACGACATTCTAGTCTCATTCGACGTTGCCTCATTATTCACGAACATCCCCACATATTTGGCAATTAAAAATATCATGCACCAATGGACAACAATTTCAAAATACACGGACACACCTAGACAAACATTTTTGAAAATCCTCAATTTTTGTCTCAACGACAACAACTACTTCATCTTTGATGAAAAGATATATACTTAGACGTATGGAATGCCGACGGGAACCCCACTCTCTCCAACAATAGCTGACATAGTGCTGGACAAATTATTAGACGACACATTCACAGACTTACGGAAACTTAATATAAAACCCAAAGTGTTGGTTAAATATGTTGATGATATTTTGCCATCATCAAATGACAGGACACGGACACCATTTGAACAAATACCATAATAAAATACAATTCACCATAGAAAAAGAAATAGATGAAACCATTGTATTCGTGGACTTGAAGATACACAGACAATCAACAACTTTAATTACAGACTGGTATTCAAAACCGACAGCATCCGGACGAATGATGAATTATTACTCCACATAACCGCAAAATCAAAAGTTAAACACAGCCTACAATTTCATTAAAACAGTTTTCGATAACAGTCATGAACAATTCCACAACAAAAATTACAAAATCATAACTAAAATTACAAAACAACTATCCACAATATGCAAACAACTACAAAAACAACTATCCACAATATATCATAAAACACTTAATACAATAATATAACAATAGGACAAAAAACACTACAACCCAACTTACGGAAAATCGAAACGAAAACACATCATATATAAGCGTCAAATACATACCATCGCTAACAGATAACAAATTACTGAAAAACATTTTCAATAATGACATTAAAATTGCACACAAACCCAACAATACCCTACAGAACATATTCTCCAAAACAAAAACCCGGATACACAAAAACCACCAACACAATGTAGTATATGAAATTTCATGCACTGGCAACACTGATGAAACATGTGGGCAAATATACATTGGCACCACTAAAAGATCATTGGAAACAAGAATGACAGAACACAAAGCAGACATAAGGAACAGGAGAATGAGCACTGCACTCTCACAACATATGATGGAGAACAATCACGCACCAGACATAGAAACGTCAGAATTAAAGACAGAGAGAAGAACACTAACAGGAGATATACACTAGAGAGTTTGAGAATTCAACAAAAACATGACATAAGTATGAACACAATAGAGGACAAAGCCAAAACAAATTGTCACTACTACATGCCGCTAACACTGGACAAACATGTATAGTGTGGAGAAAACATACATGTACGATGTATTTACATTTATGTTAGATTAACACAAAATAGACATGCAAAGGCATATATAAAAAACGAAGTAAGTGTGAACAGTGAACGGAAAATACTAAATGTAATATTAATTGTTATCATTGTTATATAGAATAAAACTCCCCTGAAGAGGATGCCAATAAAGCATCGAAACGTAGGGAAAACAATTGAATTAAATAGTATTATTTAATACATTGGAATTGCGATCAAAAAAGCCAGCAAGGTTATAGAATATATAACATTTTCATCGAACAGAATAATCACGAACAACTTGGTCTGAAAAACACTCAACACAATTTAAATATTATTTATGACAATATAATAAATTTTGTATTTTACCAATTTCATGTGCAAAAACGTCAACTTTGCAGCAGCTGTAGACACTTTTTGCTCCTCTGTCGCTCAAAACTGAGAAACAGGCATGATTTGTTTTTGTTTTGTCATTAAAAACAAATCATGCCTGTTTAAAACCGATGGTTTTTGACTTGATAAAAAAGACTTGTGCATGAAAGTGTTTCCAATGTTAGTGCTTGGTGTTCTTCGAATGTACTTATATATAAAGGTATTCTCATTAATGCGACGAGTGTTTCAATACATACAGTATTGATGAATTCACCGAAAAGCATACCAAAAACGTCTGCTGATGAAGATATTAGCAAGATCAGAAATAGCTATACAGACAGCCGTGGTATCATTGAAACACTTTTTGTGATCGACTTTTTTGAAAATAATATTAAGCTAATAAATAAGCTTAATATGAAAAAGGTCTTGAGCTTGAATAAATTTAAAAACTTGAAAAAAAATTTACGAAAATTGTTTTTGTATTTTGCTGCATGAAATATTTTGAGTGTTTAAGAAGTGCAATGTTACAATGCCTTGTATTTGTATCTTCACCGAGCTATCATGGAAGGATTGCAGATGAAGAGCACATCGTTCTCTATCATCCCTCCTTGTGGGTTTCAAGTGCATTCGGCGGATTGGCGATATGCAACTCTAGACTCTTGTCTGACCCTGTTGTTTCGTTGACCTGGATTGTTGTGGCTCTTTTTAATCTTCGCTGATCCTTAATAATCTGGGCTAATATCCTTAAACGTCGCACAAGCTCTAAGGTGGTGTCTCTCTGAACACATTGGATGTAGGAAATATCACCCAAAGAAAAATTACCCAAAAACGAAAATGAAAAATCGCCTAAAAACTTTTCATACAAATTTGGGATTAACTGCATATGCAAAATGACCCAATTTTGTTTTGGCGAGATTTCACTTTTTTCG
The DNA here is from genome assembly GCA_963931995.1 of Phaonia tiefii. NCBI lineage: Eukaryota > Metazoa > Arthropoda > Insecta > Diptera > Muscidae > Phaonia > Phaonia tiefii. The sequence continues at coordinate 138,900,786 of OZ008368.1, forward strand.
GGTAAAAGTTCATATACACTATTTGGGTGTTTTTTCGTTATGAAAAATCGCCCAAAAATATTTTACATTATTTTTCCAAAAATTGTATCATAATTTGTAAAAATATTGGAGTTGCGTTCCTCGTTTTAGCTCCAATTCACATTGTAGAAACCAGTTTTTTGGCTTTGGTTCTACACCCAGCGAAATAATTATAAAGGCAGTATATTTTTTCTCGGTACGCGCAATTCTCGAATTTTCTAATGCAATAATAGTCATTAGGTATATTATGCCAGAGATTGTAATCATTCGATATCTTGTAAAGGAAACGAAAAGTGGCGTTGATTTTTCTATTTCTGGTGCGAAATAAGTAGTTATAAAGGCAACTTGGAAAAGAAACCTTATTCGAACAGCAGTAACTAGGAATTTAAACAGAAGTGAGTTTTTTTTTGTTTGTTATTTTATTGTTTTAAAATTAGAGTAGGTCAAATTAAAAAAAAACAATTTATATAGAATGCCTGGTGGAAAGTAGCTAAGTAAAGAAGAAAAGGGAAACATTAAAGATTATCATGATTAAGGACTGTCCAATCGCGAAATTTCGAGGCGATTGGAAAGGTCTAGCTGCGTCATTGACAATTTTATAAAATAGGGTGGTCGATATGGAAACACAAAACGACTAAGAAGGACACCGCTGATCAGTGACAGCGCCAAAAGAGAAATCAAAAGGTTTGATGTTAAAGAAAGCTTCAGCGATAAGGAAATTATTGTTGTATTGCGACTTGAAACTGTAATATGGGAAAAAGTATGCAACTCTTGGTCTCATGTCAATACACGAATTAGCCATATTTAACTTCGCGGAAATATATAGATTTTTGGACAAGGGAAAAAATTAAATTTGGATCAAACATAATTTAAACTCTGAATTAATTTTTTAGGTTAATAGTTGATTGCTGTTTAAACAGCCAAAGTTGGGCATTTAAACTATGGTCAAGTGACCATATGATTTTGGCAGAAAAGAAGAATAAATACAAAGCTTCTTTAATTGTAAATGTGAACAATTATAATCACCTTCCTAGTTGAAATAACAATACAAACGTATCATTTAACTCGAAGTGCAGTTAGAACTTCATTTCTGCTGAAATACCTTCCAATTTCTTTAAATATTTTGTATTTTATCACTTCACTTTTGTTTTGCAAATGGCGTCAGTTTGACGCATTGTAACGATTAGCCGATAAATGTATGAATGCCGGTTATTTTTCGTAGCATTTACCACTGTTGCCACATGGTAGTAAGATTATTTGACAAAGCATATTTTCGTGTTTAAAGTCAGATCAAACATAAATCAAAATCAACTGATTACCAATTTAAATAACCAGTCAAAAATTGGGCGTTAATAGCTCGGACAAATATTGACGTTCCAAAGATTTTTTCACAATTATGCGTCAGCGGCGAAATTTTGGCGGTGGCTCTCTTATAGTTTGGACAGGTATTAGTTTTAGAGGAACCACTCCAATGTGTTTTGTTTCCATAAAAATTGACTCCGAGTATTATACTCGAATGTTGGATGTCGTCTTAGTTAATTCTGGACAGGAAATTTGTGCCCCAGAACTTATCTTCCAGCAAGACAACGCAGCAGTACATCGGTCTAAGAAACTCCAAAGTTTCTGGAGAACGGAAATAATACCTACTCTCGACTGCCCGCACTTAGTCCTGATCTTAATCCGATCGAGAACCTTTGGTATATTTACCTACCCATGTTTACCAACATGGGTGCCAGTTTAAGAATGTCAAGGATTAAAACGTAGCAATTCAAGAAAAGTGGTCCTGCTCATATTCATTCGCTGAAATACTCAATGCCAAGACGCCTAGAAGATGTTATCAGCGATAATGGAGATCATCCGTCTTACGAAACTTTTTAAAATATTTAAAAAACCCTTTTGCCGTTATAAATATTTCGCAATAGCGATTAGTTTATTTTTGTTGAGTCATCTTGAAAAGTATTGCATTTTGAAAGGACTAATACAATATGAAATAAAAACTTGAAAATTCCTCTCAAAATTTGGAAAAAGCAAATAATGATATTGCCTTTATATTTATTTCGTGGAGTGTAGCAAACAAATCATAATGCATTAGTTTCCTAGTTTTTCCTATTATTTGGGCGTAATTTCGTATTTAATTTTTGGGCTAATTTGGATTTTTTTCGGACGATTCTTCATTTGGGATATTTTTGGGTCATTTTTCTTTGGGCGATATTTCCTATAGCCATTTCTAATTCCATAGATCCGAGAGATTTTATTATTCCCTTGCCAATGCCAGAAAATTTTGTAATATTATCCGTATCTATGTTGTCGCATTGACCATCTAGTACGTCCTTTAATAGGGATAAGTCGGCACCAGTGTCGAACAATAATGTCAGTGGGTAATTTGTGTTGGCATTTTTAACTTCAATAAAATTGCTCAGGCTGAGACTAAAATTATATATTTTACCTATTCTTGGGGGCTAAAGGGACTCTGTCCGTTTTCCGATTGAGCGATACGTACACTTCGGTTATTGTCCGTTCGTCCTCTATTGTTGGTATTATAATTACCGCTGTCTCTACCACAATTGAAATTGTTACCGCGTTGTCCTCTGTTGCTATTATCATTTCGGTTTTGTCCTCTGTTACCTTCACGAAAATGTCCGTTTCCTCTTTGACTGTAGTATAGTACAGTGCCAGCGCCTCAGTACAACTATTTACGAATTTCGTTGTTGCCTCATTCATTGTGTTGAATGTGCCAGCTTCCATTATAAGTTTTACCATATCAATGGAGCATTTATTCGCCATCGCCTTAATTGCCTGCTGTGTACTGTATTTACATGCGAGATTATTTGTTAGGCCATCAGAAATATATGCTCCTTCCAGAGCTTTCATCAAATCTTCAACCTCTTTCGAATACTGATTAGCCGTTTTATTCTGCTGTCTTAAATTCATGAGTTTAGCAGTAATCACTTCTACTGATTCGCTCTTAACCGAAGTTTTCAGTGTACTTACTATCTGACACAATGAACTTTGATTACTCATTAGATGTCTCTGTTGCTTTGAGTTTGGTCTTTACCAACGACATTGCTACTGTTTCGTGGGTTTCCTTAATATAGCCAACCAATTCGAGGGTGTCTAGAAAACGTCTCGAGTTTTCTGCTTTGCCATCAAAGTCAGGGATCAGACTTGAGGCAGACTCCCAAAATTCTACCACTGATTGGGTCTTTTTTCCTCTATGTATATTTTGTGACACTTTCCTTTCTGTTGTCTTAGTTGTTCTGTAGAACTGTCTTAGCTATTTGTTCTGTGAGTTCAGTCGTAACCAGTTTTTCTATGGGATTATGCACAGAATCTGAACCATATTCATCTATCTTTTCATGTAAACTTTGCGACAATTTTAGTTCTATTATCAATTAATCTGTGTTTGGCGTCTTTAAAGTAGGACTCGGCTGCACTTCGGTGTGCTGTTGGTAACCGGTCAAAATGAACATCAAGTACTAATCTGATTTCTCAAGCCGACCAAACAATTCCGAATGTATTTGTCAAGTGTTTCATCTTTTGTCGGTGTGTCTACATTCAACCATTTATATGATTTTTCGAATTCTTCCCGTATTCGTCTGCATTTTTCTATTATTGTATTCCAATCCATATGAAAATGTCATATTTTTCTTACTAGTTTCTACAAAAGTTGCCGAGAATGTCATTTGTATTATATTCTGCCTAAAATTGTGTTGATCCTAAATTATATAAAATCCATTAGCACGACTTGCAGGTCTCTTCCTAAGAGACCTTTTGTGCGTTAAATATATTTTAATGAAAAGACTAGCAGCGCTCAATATTGTTGATATTAATAGAAAAAACCGTAACCGTGTGATTTATTATTACAACATTATTGACCACATTAGCATTCAGTCTTTCAATCTTAGAATTCTGACCTCCCATTTTTGCTAATATAATTTACTTCATTACTTTGTTATTAAGATATCAAGATATTATTGTCGATAACTAGCTTAGTATTCTTTGTCTAAAATGTTCTTATTAATGCGTTAGACAAACAAATAATAATCAACAAATTAAATAAAACTTATCGATAACTTTTCGGGGACGGGCTTCTTTCTCATCGTATCCAAGGTTCTTTGCAAGGATTTCTTTCTTTGACTCATCCTCATCACTCTGCTTTGGCAATTTCGTTACCGGGTGTGTAATAGTCATTCATTCAGATCCATTTTTGGTAATGTCGAGTATCGGCGCAGTTTTGAGTGTCATTATGTCGAGATTGGTGAATTGCTGCTATGATTTATTTTTGTATACATATAACATATTAACTTTGTTTTAAGTCTAACCGTTTGAAAGTCTGCAAAGATTTCATGGTTGTTGTGTGTTTAAGCTATACAATTTTTCACCATTTCGTATTAAAATTTCTGCTGTATTTTTTTTGTATTTAAAAGTATTTATTTTATGCCACTTAAGATTTTCACAAAATGTTCGTTTACTTTCCAGATTTTTTTAGTAAATTGATTTTATTTTACAATAACAACAACCGGTACTTTTTTAGTGTCTTTGGCTGCGTTCTTTGTTTTTTTTTCACTTAGAATACACAAGTCAAGTGTGTTGAATTTGAAAGCTCATTTGCTCTTTTCCAAATTTTTTTAATGCATTCCGGGGGCATTGTTCACTTTTAGATAGTTTCACACAAACACTTTTTCACACAAGTAAAAATGACTGACTACTTCTTAGTTTAATGATTCGGTTTTCATGGCTTCAGCTGTCTCGGTCGCCATGTAGTATGTAACATCGTGAGCTCTTTATTATGACTGCATCTCTTTTGGTTATAAACTTACTCATCTCCTTAATAATACATAGAAAAAAAAGACGACTGTAAAATTTTAACAAAAAATTGGCACGTGAAAAATATCAACACTCAATTACATTTTTCATTGATATACTGACAAATTAATCAAACATTGAAATGAAAATCGATAAATGATGCCCACAAAAAAATTCGTAATAAATACCCCAATATTTAAGGAAGTTTTCTAGGTTTCCAAAATACCATAATTGAAATAATAACTTCAAATAACAAATAACTTCAGTTAGAGATGTGTTTGTACAGGCAGTCGGTGACGTAACGGGCTAGACGTTGCCCGAAACGACGCTGTGTCACACACATCGCAACAATCGTCCAGTGGATGTGAGTTCAAATCCTATCGCGGCTTTTTAATTTTTTTTTTAAATAAACAAACTTTCTAAAAATACCTCGGATCGAAGACAAAACGAAAACTGAGTTACAATTTAGTTTGTTAATATGTAAAGTTCTTCATCGACTAAAAACGAAAATATTTTTGATAACGTACAAATATTTTCTGTGGCCGTCGGTGGTGCAATGGTTAGTGTGCGCGGCTCTTGTACATGAGATCCTGGGTTCGAACCCGGCTCTGACCACCTTCAAATTTTCTTTCGGCGGCGGTCACCTCGCATAGTGACGGCGACACTATCGAGTATCTAGCCATGAAAAAGCTTCTCAAATTACCGTTCGGAATCGGTGAAAAACTGTAGGTCCCAATCAGTGAGTGAAAACTGGAAAGCGCACAGCTCAGTGATTGTGAGAAGTTCTCCCCAGTCCCTTCATGGGATGTAAATGGAAACCATTTATTTTATTTTATTTACAAATATTTTCGTAGGTTTGTGAAATTTTGCATCGATTGAAAAAGAATATTTTTCCAATAAAAAACCTACAAATATGGTAGCTGATATGTGATTTTTTTATCACAGGATTTTCAATTAATATTTTGTTTGAATTTTCGAATTTTTTTAATTGAATTGAAAAATTATTTTTTTCTGTGTAATTTAAATACGTGTACATGCGTTAGTGCATTTAATAGGCCTGCGCTGCATTCATTCGCATGTGCGCGATGTTGTATTTATTACATTCCCATAAAAAATAAATAAATCGTTTCCCGTCACATCCCATGAAGGGATTAGGGAGAGCTTCTCACAAACCAGTGAGCTATGCGTGTTCTAATTTTACACTCACTGATTGGGACCTACAGTTGTACATCGGTTCCGAACGGTATTTTGAGAAGCTTTTTCATGGCTCAGTACTCGATAGTGTCGCCATCACTAAGCGAGGTGACCGTCGTCGAAAGAGTAGGGATCGAACCCACGTTCTCATGTACAAGAGCCGCGCACACTTACCATTGCACCACCGACGGACCTCCACGAAAAATACAAATAACTTTTTTGTTTAATTCGTACGTTTCTTTTAACGAATTTTCATAAACAACATCTCATTTGTTTGGTAGTATCGACTAGAGGCGTGCATTTGCATCATCATGATAGAGTTTTTTAAAAGCAAGCCATCTTTTGCTATTTAACCATACACTCAACAATCATTTTATTTTGGATAGATGAATGCAAAAAATGCTCAATATGGCGAAAATAATAAAAATATAAACAAACAATAAATGACCCAACCACCAAGAAACCAATATTAAAGTTTTCTTGTGTTTTTGGCAGCGTTCAGAATAACACCCAAACACTCAACACCGAACATTTTACGTTGCGTGCATGTGTTGTAAATGATCACGTTACACAAGTGTTTAAACCAGGAAAGCACTTGTACGCAGTCAACACAAAAACAAAACGCTTTTGTGGGCACACAAGTCAGTGCAGCACTTATATCATACACCAAACCGTGCACAAGTATGTGACAAACACGGCAGCCTGAGTGCGATCGACGGTTCCGACACTACATCAAATCGTGCACACAAGTACGAAATACACGGTTCGGTGCCGTGTTTGCACTTCAACAGTCTTAGGCTATGAGTCATAGGCATGGCGCGTCGATTGCTTGGCTTTTGCCAAGGATGTTAGATCGCAAACAAACATTTTGTTATTATTCGGATGAGGGGGGAGAGTAATGAGGGAATGAATTCTTCGTCAATATTCACTAGACATTTCCGAAAGATTCGAATTTAGGAGAATTCTAATTTTCGACCGTCAACTATACATAAAATATTAAACATAAAAAATTGTTGCCTGTAAAGTCGGTTTTACGGGCGAAGATTTTACGTGACAACGTCTTTTTCTCGGTAGAATATTTATTGATGTGAATATAATTAAATTGCACAATAGGAGTGCAATGAACTCACTTGCCCAATGAGTGTTAGAACTCACGGGCGATGTTTTAACATTTATTGAAACTTATGGTTTAGGAAAATAGAAGTAATTTCAACACCATCTAGGTACCTGTGCGATTTCTATGAACACATTATCAAATGTGACATTATAAACAATAAACATATCCTTTATTATAAAATATAAACATTTCTTTTATTATAAAAAATAAACATTTCTTTTATTAAAAACAAAAGAAAATAATTTACTAACCAAAAAGTATTTCAATTCATCATATTCGCATATCGTTTTTAAAGCCGACCGCAGCTCTCTGTTTCGTTTTGGCTACCTAATTCATATGAAAATTTCTACACACAAACATACACTACACATATCATAAAGCCAAAAAACAAAAAACAAAAAAAAACAAAAAATAATACCTTATCCAATGCAGACTGATCTAAATCAATATTCATACACACGCACATATATACGCACATACATACTTGCTCAGTCGTCATATATATGATGTGCCAAAAAACAAAAACACTCACACCACCGACCAACAGCCACTAGAAGCCAGCAAAGCAAATCGTTTCTGGCACACAAGTAAACACATTGCGTTTACTTGTGTTCGGTGACTCATCGTAACGTTACCGGGCGTTACACTTTTTCATAAGTGACTCCCAGCCGCAACCTAATTTAAGACGTTGTCACGTCAAAATATAAAACTTAACATTTACAACAAAATAACAATATAAAACGTAAAATATAAAATATAGCATAATGGCAATACAAAATATGACAGAAAGAGAGCATCACCATTTATCGTCACCCATAATCACACACACAATCTTACGTTATCCACACAATACACAAGCTGAACAAAAAAAACAAAACAGTCAGACACAGAGCCGCACCATTTATCGCCACCCATGAAAACACGCACGATTATACTGTGCCCACGATACACACAAGCTAGACATTGAACTATGGTGTACACACATACTTTGTACAATTAAGTGTTTCTCTTGGTGTCAGCTCAACACTGACAGAGCAAAGCAACCGTGCGACGCGGCCAATAGCCAATGAAGCACAAACACTTCACACAACAGCGTGTATCATACTTTTTGTGCACGATTTTGTGTTTCGTCCGAACGCTGGTTTTTTCAATTTCATCAACACATGCTTAAGCTGGCCACACACAGGCAACAAATCGGACCGATCGGTTGGAATTTCAACAAATTGCTATATGTGTGGCGTGGTTGGCAAATAGATCTAAAGTTGACAAAAAGTTTTGTCTGTCTCATAAACCAATCATAAAATGGACAGTCAAAATTACTCTCCACTCGAATGCCAACAAAGAAAACGAGTGAGGCGTTACATTTATCTCTTTCTCTCTCTTACTCTCTTCATTGAAAATTTCAATGCACGAACAGTTTTTTTGTATTGTTGTAAATAAAATGTAGTATGTAAAATGTATGAAGTAATCAAGATATAACGCTGGAGAGAAATGCGTTTGATTGTGAATTGTGCCCACTTTTTGGTTTTCTTTTACGAGGGTTGCCAAATTGCGCACATCTTCGTGTCGTCTACTACTTGATCGTCTTGTCTTTCTTGCAATCGGCTGCGTGTGTGTGCCGTAGATGCCGTAAAATCGTGGCAAATTCTATTAAGATATATAATCAAGTAAACAAGTCGCCAATATAACAGGTGTTTTTTATGTTCCAGGCCGATGTTTTTTTAAAATAAATCTTAATGCTTCTACCATTTGTTTGTACCATCATACTATTCAATACTTTCTGTCGTCGCTCTGTTTATGACAAAACAAAAACAATTATTTCAGTGACCTAAATATTGCTTTATTTATTTTAACGATATTACATCTAATGTTAAAGCAGATGTAAGAAAACCCAACCCGTAAAACACGTAGCTTTTGTCTATAAATTCTTTATATATGACCACGCCCCTTTGTCCAATCCCGCCCATATTTGCAGCAGATCTTAGAATATGTACACCTAACCACCTGTTTTGGAGGTGTCGCAATCGGAGAGGAAAATGTTCTTCGAAAATTGGTTTGAGCGCATGCAAAAGTCTACTGATCTTCACGGAGAACATTTTGAAAAACAATTAAGTCATTTCCAATGATAAATGATAGCTTTTTTATTACTGGACGCGAAATATGAAGCAACCTCGTGCTCACTGACTATTTTAGTCTTTATTCGAAGTTGTACCCTTTTTTGTACCTTTAGTAATTGTTCCCCCTTTTTAACCAATACTTTTAATACCTTTGCGATAATTCTTACATATGTATACGTTATCATATACTCTCTTACTTATCCGGTCTCGAACTACCCCGGTGGGACAGGGACCGTACAAAACGAACATAACTTATTTCGCCAACCAGTTCAATTTTTTGCTTTATTTCTCCAGTTGGCAATACCAAGTGTACGCAGGGCTTCGTCAACCTGATCCCTTCAGCGGAGACTAGGTCTTCCCATTTCTCGTCTTCCTTCGAGTTCGGTTTCGAAAACCCTTTATGCTGGTTCGTCTTCAACCATTCTACTGACATGGTGTAGCCAGCGCAATCGCGTTATTTTGATCCGCTTAACTATGCCAATGTCGGGATGTAGCTCATATAGCTCATGGTTCATGCGTCGCCGATACTAGCCGTTGTGCACTATAGGGCCATACATTTTTCGGAGTATTTTTCTCTCAAAGACTCCTACAGATGTTTCGTCTGCTTGCGGTAAGACCCAGGATTCTGCGCCATAAAGCAAGACAGGTTGTATGAGAGTCTGATATAGTTGGACTTTTGTTACTCGAGAGAGGGCTTTATCTCTAAAGTACGCATTCATCGTCCAACCCAAATTTAGGTCTGCCTTTAGTCTACCTTATTTCAATTATATTACACGAACTCTAGAACCAATCACTCCAAACTAATATTCTCATGCGAATTTTACTCTGACGAGCCCAATATAACTTTTCCCTAATACTTTTGAAAGTAGACATAGATTATGTATGAGACGAAATAGACAACTCCACACATCTTCGCATACATTGGATATAGAGTGCATATGCAGTTACGAAGATGACAAGTTTGTCTTCGTCTCTAATTCAACTTATTATATCTTCACATACTTTGGTTACTGAAAAAGTGTACATTGACGTAGCTTAAAGATTTTGATTCGGTTTCATTATAATTTTGATTGGATAATATACTTGTCAGCATATATTGTTTGTTGAAAATGTGAAAAGTGATAATGTGTTTATATAAACCGTTAGTGTGGTTGATTGTGCAATGTTCCATTCTTAATAGTGTTTGTTACGTGTAAAAATATGGAAATAAAACACATATTTTAATGTACATACTATATATATAAGTATATTAAATATTATTAATAAGAAATCAAAAAAATTAAATGTTTTTATTAATTTGAGTGATTCTATACGCCTCGGAATACTTGGTATATGCAGTGGTATGGGGCTTGTACACAGTTGTTTATATTTACTCTTTATCATTGAGGACTATCCTACAAACGTCTCTATATACAATTTAATTCGACTGTAGATACTAATTATATACAATTCTGCCATACACTCTCATCAGAATTGTACTGAAATTGTAAACATTACAACACGATGATTATTTGTAAATATTTCCATATATTTCATATATTCTTTGTACCCACACAAGCGGTCATTTCTTAGCAAGTGAATGGTATAGTGAATGTCTCAGTACCCCTGCCTAGTTTGTACACTGTAAGAATTCGAACACGTATAAAATAGTGGTCCTTCTGGGACGAGCTGAAATATTCCGCTCACGAGCCGAATTTTTACCTGCTCTGTTAGCAATATACTATAGGAGTCCACATTTGTTTGTTAAAATTTCGGTCGCAAAGAATTATCAAAAAATAGTTGTCGGAAGAATTATCTTTGGCATGACAAACACTTAATTGATTTTGGTCACGAAACTTTCGCAAAGATCTGAGCACCAGCAAATAAAAAGTAAGCGAATTGTTTTGCTTATGTACGTTATTATAATCAGATAAATATACGAATAAGAACAACAAATTTAAAAATTTTTGTGTGATAATTTTGTATTCGTACATATATATATTAACCTGGATGTAAAAAAATTAGAAATTGAACGTTAGGTCTTTACAAAACAGTTTGTCTTGGTATCGATCTTATTAGAACTTGGAACAATATTCTTTGTCGTAATTTTTTTTATTACCTGTCAATATAAATTGTCAATGTATATCACATTCATTTTTTATACTGCAGAAGAATACATAACATTTGTATTTTTTTCAATCCAATTTGTTTAATAATTTTCTCGACTACAGTCCGCAAAATTTAAAGTTTTCTATGCATTTCGTCTGGTATTGAGTTGTACAAATCGCGACTTTTACAACTCTAGATTTATATTGGTGTGGCCGTCGGTGGTGCAATGGGTAGTGTGAGCGCCTCTTGTACTTGAGATCCAGGGTTCGGTCCCTGCTCTGACCACCTTAAAATTTCTTTCGACGGCGGTCACCTCGCATAGTGACGGCGACACTATCGAGTATCTAGCCATGAAAAAGCTTCTCAAAATACCGTTCGGAATCGGTGTAAAACTGTAGGTCCCAATCAGTGAGTGAAAACTAGAAAGCGCACAGCTCACTGGTTGTGAGAAGCTCTCCCCGATTCCTTCATGGGATGTAATGGGAAACCATTTATTTTTTTAGATTTATATTGGTACTATTTCTGTATGTTGTCAGTGTTACGAAACCCTTTTTTTAACGAAAATCCACATTACATAGATCTGGCAACAAAAAGAACAACAAAGTTGACAAAAGTCGAAAGCAAACGTTGACTTTTCGACTTTTGTATAACATGAAAGTCTATTTCGACTTTTTCCCACAAAAACTAGACTAGACTCACTCCAAAGCAACGTTTGCAAATTGTTAAAATTTATTTTCAATTCCAGAAATTTCATTTCAAAAATTTGTTCAGTGATGAAACACACTTTTGATTAAATGGCTATGCCAATAAGCAGAGTTGCCGCAGAGGGAGTTATGGTAATCCACAAGCCATTGCCGAAACACCATTGGAAACATATGACACAATTATGAAGGTCAGAACATTACAGTCAACGGTGAGTGGTACAGAAGTATCATTACTAACTTTTTCGTACCGCAGTTGGAATGCATTAATGTTGCAGAAATGTGGTGTCATTAGGACGACGCCATATGCCAAACAGCGCGTGGTGCAAGTAATTTATTGAAAAAAAAAACATTTGACGAAAAATTAATTTCACGAAACGTACCTGTTACCTAGCTACATATCTCGATCGTGCGATTTGACGCTATTAACTTTTTTCTTTGAGATATGTAAAGTAGCATGGCAACGCCGATAAACCTGCAACGATTGAGCACTAGGAAGCCAACAATCGACACGTTATTGCCGAAATAGAGCCGGATTTGCTGCTAAGAGTGCTCCAGATTCCGCCATGTAAGCGCCAGTCACACGGCTGAAATCGTATTCAAACACTAATGCCATAACATTTTCTTTTACATAAATTCAATTTAAGGTATATCAACAACATTTTTCTGTGTTTTATTTTCGTCGCTTCTAAAAAAACAGGCAAGCACATAAAATCGAACGAGTTTTGTTTAAAAATTGTCGTCTGTTCTCGTATTTTATGACGCCTTTTTGATACAGTTTTTCATATCAAGAAACAGAAACAGAAAAAGGTTTGCGTTTCTAAAACTTCTCTAAAGAAAAAACGATTGCGAATTCGATATGTTTTGCTACATATGAATTAGCCGACAACATTTATCAGGAACACGGATGTTGAATTATCTATCTTTTTATTTTTAAATTATTTCATTTACATTATTTATACAAGAAACTTGCAAAGTCAATTGTAAAATTCATCCGTTCAATTTGTATGTATTGGTTTCTAGATTCTTGTGGGACTATGGACGGACCATCTAACGCTGTTCAGGAAAAAGTGGTACAAGAATTGATTAACAGAACAATGGGGGTACATGGAAATCTCTTTGAAGTATCAGTGAATTCAAGTTTAGACTTTCGCTCATTTAAGGTAAGAACACATTTTATTCTCTTAGTTGGTTTAAATTAACAAAAAATTAATATTTAAAAATAATTAGTAAACTAAGTTTTATATTCGACCTTTTCATTGAAAAGTGTTTTCCTCTTTACCACCTACTCTACAACTCCTAAGTAACGTGACGCATTTTAAAAAACAACTATTTCCTTTCTTTCTTCACATTAATTACAATTTTTAATTTACCAACAACAAGAACAGACAGAATGCACTCTTATTAACCACATACATTAACCAAAAACTAACAAAATCGGTCAACAAAATTCAAATTCAAATAAATGTAACTGACACTAGCACGGTCTTCAAAAATGCTATACCACGGAAAAATACAACTCTGAAATATTGATTAAAAAACTCACCTCAAGGCACTGCGAGAGTGCAAGAAGAACATGGTGGAAAAATTCTGTCTGTTCTTGTTGTTGGAATTATAGGCTTTCAGTGATGTCGATACTTAGGGATCTTCGATCGATACTAATTCGCACATGTGAATTGAAGAATTAAGTTTGTATATATACGATTGGTGATCAACCGATGGTATCAATGCAGGCACAGTAGTTAGGCATCTGATGATGAACTTGTCACGGCGTTAGAAACTAGTCATGCCAGTGAGTGTGTGTTGAAACTGAATTGTCTATTATTTCCAACAAAAACCAACAATTTTTAATTCGAAAAATGTTCATGACTTGTAAGCTTGCAGTATGAATTTCTCATACATTAACCAAAAAATATTATTATTATTATTATCTTTATTTTCACATATTTTATAGTGTTTATCAAAGTAATTGAATTAAATTAAATTATTTAACTATTGTGAACTTTTACTATTAATTATATTTTGTACTCTGATTATAAGATTTTATCTTGTTGTGCAGAAATTCGAAAAAATAAATCAAATCAAATCAATAGGGACCGCTATATTTTATAATTGATTAAAACAAGTTACGTGGTATCAACGAGTTTTTTGGTATATTTTTTGAAAAGCCAATCAGTGACATTACGTATGTATAGTAAATGACATCGTTTAAATGGCCGCCGCGGCTTCAGCGAGAGGTCCAAGTTTGTATATATCTGGCGTATAGATATTTTTTAGGGCACCGGTTGTTTAACCTGTGATTAAGGAACACCCACAAGAAATTCCAATGGGGACCCACTTCATGTCCTCAAACCGCTCAAGCATAATTCATTGTGGCATCATCTACGTGGGACGTAGTGCCATCCCGTTCGAACCACATGTCGTTCACATACATATCGTTAAATTTTTACTAAACTAAATTGGTTATTATCGATCGGTAGCGGTCTCCGTTGGTGGTTATAGCAATGCCATAATTCATCTCTCTTGCGGCCTATTTATAATGCGCAGTAACTTCACTGTATATCGTTTTTGAAATATTCTTCTGTTTGTCATTTCAAAGGTTATTGTGAGTTCTCTTTCTACAAGAGCCGTTTTCAGTCGTCATATTTCAACATATTAAATCTGCTTTATAAAATAATAAATAATCAATAAGTCCCAAACATAAAATTTTTTAAACGGCAAAATTTTTCATACCTTTTTGGGAGTTATTTCGTAGGAAATAATTTCAAAATTTTTGTGGGTTATTTCTTATTTTTTGGTAGTTATTTCATTTATTTTTCTTACTTATTTCATTTTACTTTATTTTCCGAAAAATGTTAAATTAAATTCGCCCCAATAAGATTTCTTCTGGGACTTATTTTATGCTGTAATGGTATTTGGGAGTTATTTCATATTATTTTGGATTTATTTCATTATTCAATTTTTCTTCTTTCGTTACTATTTAGGATTTATTTAATTTACAAAAACCTAGAAAAATTGTTTATTTACAGAACATATTACAGTTGTAATAACGGTGTTTTTAAATAATCAGAAAAACAAACGTTGAAAAACGTTATGGATACCGTTTCATATGCATTTTGATGCCCTGATTTCATTTTTAGCAAACATTTTTCGATAAGGATTTCGATAACTGACCTAAAGGAGGGAAGACCATGTATAATTTTACCTATTCACATAAAATTTCGTTTCTTAACAAGGTTTAACGTTTTAAACTTTTCTACCAACTTTATTGGGAATTATAAAATAAATTAAAAGTTTGAGAAGTTTTTTTCGTATCCGTATAAGATATACTTGGGACCTAAAAAAAAACATCGTTTAAAAAAAATATATATATCATTACGTTCGACATTTTCATCATCGTCGTCTTCGGAACTTTCGAAATTTTTCGAAACCTAATTTACCACAGAGTAATGTATTTAACTTTACACTGAAAAAAATCAATTTTTGCATAAGTATTTTATATTTAAATTTGAAATCAAAAACTGGGCCAAAGTTAAAAAAAAAATATATGAAGCCTGTGTTAGATAACACGGGCGCATAGGTCAGACGTAGAATACGTCATTTTGCAATTAAAATATATGAATTAAATATAATTTTTGATAAATGATTGAAATCTATCAAATCTATCAAATTTATCTTTAATTTTTATGTTAAAAATTTAGGATAGTTTTTAACAAAATTTGGGTACACTTTATATCAATTCGATGCACTTTTGAAAACAAGTGTAAATACTGCATGTGGCAACACTGGTTCTGTAATGTTCACATAAAACATGCATTGTCATTATACTTCTTCTCTTTCTCACACTGGTTCTGTGATGAACACACAGATAATCGTACTGCTCTTACACATGATGTTATAATACATAAAATACAAAGCATATGAAAATTAATACAGAATTTGAAGGAGTTAAATTTTGATTTACTTATGGAATCAAAAAAAATATATGTAGCAATATGATTATTTAAATACAAATCAAAAGAAGACATATTAAATATGTTACGACCATACTTGAATTTTCTTCAATGCATGCATAAAGTATTAAAAACTTATAATGAAAGTGACAAACATTTTCTCAAAATTTTGTGCTCCAGATCAACACCCCTACCTAACGCATTCTACGTTAAAATTTCTTCAGCAAATGGTAGTAAAGGGTAACGAAATAAAATCAGTGACTTCGGTTAGGGTCTGAAGTGTTCAGAAGTGGAAATCGTGCGGTCCTAATTTTTGTTTGGCCCACAAAAGATTGAAAAATTTAATATCTTTAGTCAATTACTTTCATTGCAATTGAACTAGAAACCTTACGTAAATTAAATTAACTTAATGTTCATTTTTGTAGCTCTTATAACACAAAATAAATAAAAGAAGTTTAAAACATCCAGAAACATAACCTTCATATAACACACATCTACCAAAAATAGCCCAAAATTAGCCTGCATGCATGTACTGAAACAATACTCAACTTTGGGCCCCTTGCCTGATTAACAACGAGCAGGGAACCTTCAAACAGTTAATTTTAAGTCCCAGTGTGCAGTGTTGACTACTAGATAATAAGCGGGATAATACTAGATAATAAATAGTGAATTATTTTAGTGAAAAAAAAAATCCAATGAGTGTTCGAACCAGGGCTGTGGAGTCGTCAAAAAATAGTTGCGACTCCCACTCCGACTCCAACCGCCGAAATTTTTAAAGTACGACTCCGACCAAAGACAAAAATGGATCAACATAACATTATGTTTTAAATATTTTATTTATTTTTATTAATTCTTTTAATAATAAACAAAATACTATAATAACGAAAACTTAAAATAACGAGGAGCCAATTTGCTTATTTTAGGAAATGGAAGTGAAAATTAATAATTGTATACCTGGAGTACTATTGTAGTGAGAGTCTTCAAAATTTGTGTGAGCCACTTTAATAACAATATGCAATATACATAAAGTTTGCAATACTGGTGGAGGGCATGAAAGATTCGGCACAGCCGAATTTAACACTCATACTTGTTAGCCCCTAACTTTTACCCTAACAAATATTTACCCCTAAAATGTCCACTAAATAAAAAAAATACCCTAAATCTAGGGTAAAAATTGGCAACACTGGTTTCTTTTCATGAAAGAATGAATGCAATGATTTTATCGATACAAATTTCTAACGAAAGAGTGTACATAGAGAGTATTCACACGATAGAGAAAATATGCAAACAGTAATTGCATTTAGAATGAACATGTCGACGCTTGCAGCGAAGTTTTTTCTTTTTTGAAGTGACTTATCAAAATTGTTTTTACTTGTGGGAGAACGTTAATGCTTTTGTTTGCTTCGTTTTCTTCTTAATCATGAGAAAATGAAAGCACACGTTGAGTGACAATCAGGGCGACTGTTGAGAATTTTGAAAAAGGAGGAAAAAAGCTGTTTTTTCAAAAAAGAAAAGTCGCACAAAAGTCGCACATTATTAACGTTTTTATTTAATCAAAAACACAACAAAAATAAATAATTCAAATTAAATAAACTAAAAAATAATTCATTACAAAAGATTTAGTCAAATTCTGTAAAAAAAGGCAAATATTTGAAAATAGAAAATATTGAAAAAAAAATTTCGAAGAATTTTTATTTTTGAAAATATTTGAAAAATTCTTTCTCGGAGTCGCGAGTTTTTTTTAGCGACTCTGACTCCGGCAAAAACACCGCTACTCCGAATCCACAGCCCTGGTTCGAACTCACGGTCGATGTGTTAACACCATTTTGTTACACAGTACCTGTTCGATTTCTATGAACACATTAGTGAATGTTACATTGGAAAATAAAAAACAACGTTCAATCATATGATGACGCTACATTTAAACAATATTAATAATACTTAAAATTATTTAAGGACCAGTGCAAGCATATTTGTCATTATTTTTTTTGCTTAATGTAGTTTGTTTTATACCCACAAAAAACAAAGAGAATGCAAAGCAACATGGACATACATACTTTGTTACGTTCATACATACGATACACAAGTTCACACAATTTTCGTTGCTCTCTTGCTATCTCATTTTTATATACGTATAACCACGTCATTATTCTCTTTGCTCTGAGAGTGCTTCGCACCCACACAATACAACTATTCGCTGCCGCTACATCATGTGTGTGTTTTTTCGAAGTTTGACAAACTGTGTTTCGCAGTCGGACAAATCTGTGTTCTATATAGGGGTGGGTCACCCTTATCATTTAGGGTTATGCAAAATAGATGTTGGCCGATTCTGAGACCTACCCGATATGCACACAAAATTTCATACAAATCGATCCAGCCGTTTCGGAGGAGTTTAACGGCACACAATGTGTGATTGCAGTCGGATAATCTGTGTGATCGAAGTCTGACAATCTGTGTGATCGCAGTCGGACAAACTGCGTTTGGATGTGTTCACTTTGTGAGTTAAGTCAATACCAACAAAATATAAATCAAAACCATTTTATGTATACTAATGTAAAGAATGCAAGTTGTGAGCGTTCATACAACATACTATACATACATATGCTATAAATGTGGCGACGCCGAGCATAAGAATCGAAACCACGAGTCTTTGTACGACGAAATGAGTTTGAAAGGGAAACACATTTGAAAGGGACTGTAGGATCCTATGGACTTGAGCGGCGTCAGAAAAAATTTTCAGGACGTTTGGAGCTGGTTTTTTATGTTTTGTGCTGGCAAGCGTTAATGGTTTTTGTTTCGAACATGTAGAAACCAAAATGCTTCTTACACGAACACGGTCTGTAATGTGTCTAGCACTGCCATGGTTTTAGAAAATAATAGGAAGTGGAGTTGGTTTGCAACGTTCGTATAGGGAAGAACTATTAACTCGATACAAATATTGCAATAATGAAAAATAAAAATTGTCTTGAATTGTTAATGATTTAAATCGGCAGTCTTTTAATATTTTGTGGAAATACGGGGTTCTTGAAACTTGCATATTTCAATATAAATTTGTCGCGATTCTGAATGTGATTGTATGGGACTTCGCGTTCAGAAATACTCATTTTCCCAATTCGATACAACCAAACTTAAAACGGAAACGTGTTAGTCATTTCTCCAGGTATGACTGAAGTCGATAATATCAATACTTCGTCTGTCAAGATTGGTTCGGGTAGCATGCATATAACAGATCTGCAGCGAGATCAAATCATGTCACAATTCAAACACGATTTCGAAAATTTCGGCAAATTTGACTCGATGAATCTCGAAAACTTGAAGTGATACTTAAACTCATTGAGTGCTAGTGGAATAACTTTGAGAAAATACAAATGCAACTAGAGGTTCTGTCGGTGGTGTTATGGTTAGTGTGCGCGGCTTTTGTACATGAATACAGTCGATTCCTGCTCCGACCACCTTACATTTCTTCCGACGAGGGTCATCTCGCTTAGTGATGGAGACACTATCGAGTACTTAGCCATGAAAGAGCATCTCAAAATACCTCACTGGTTGTGAGAAGCTCTCCTCAATCCCTTCCTGGGATGTCATGGGAAACCATTCATTTATTTTAACTAGAGGGTCTCAACGAATCACAGTTTATGATTGCGAAGGTGCTTAGTTCAATGTGAAAATCAGGATTTTTGAGCAAATTTCATTGCACCATTCAGCAACCACAGGTTATATTTTTTCAAGCACACGTATGAGTTCTTCAAATGCAAATACGCCGCCAGTACAGCTTACAAAATTCAACGGACAGCAAATAGATGGGCTTGGTTTTTACAACACTTTCTGTTAACTGGACAATAAGTCCGAT
This sequence comes from Phaonia tiefii, assembly GCA_963931995.1. Lineage (NCBI taxonomy): Eukaryota > Metazoa > Arthropoda > Insecta > Diptera > Muscidae > Phaonia > Phaonia tiefii. The sequence goes on from OZ008368.1 coordinate 138,920,630, forward strand.
TTATCGGTCATAACCAAGTTCCTGTTTAGTAGATTCCGGCTCATACAACCGTTATATGTAATTTCAGAAAACTATAAAAGGGATGAGGAAGTAGTTATTTCTCCATACCCAGATAGGACCCTTTGTTTTTAGTAAATACGCTCTTATTTGAAAGTCATATCACGATTTTATAACGAAGTAGAATGAATCTTGTGCCGCATTCTACCTAATCCATAGTGTTTTCGGGTCGCTTTTATCACAAAAGTTTAAAAAATCTGCATTCAAGACATCTATTCGATGCCCATTTACACAGCTGGAATCCCCCAAATCCAATATAATAATCATATGATCTATCGCATCCAGCGCTTCACAGACAAGATGAGCTTCTACCAATGCGTTATCCACATACATATTTTCCCGTAATATGCTTAAGCGAATAGGATAACGATGCTCTTCATCTTCTGCCAACTTTAATAGTGTCCTTATGGCCAAATATGGGTCACATTTTACTCTGAAAGTCACGCCTTAGTTGGAAATCTTAAATGTTGTCATTTGGAGATGATGTATGTAATATGGTTTGATATGGGACGTGTTTTGTATTCACTGCTATAGGTCTGTACATTTATCTAAATCATCATTAAATACAAATTTATAGAAGCGCAAGTTTAAAATTAATGGTATAATATCTTTGTGCACAACTGCGCCATCATAGAGAGCATCGTTAAGACTTTTCCCATTAACCGATGGGCACGAGGCGTTAAACACACATATTATCAACTTTGTCCTCACATTTCCGGCCTAAATACTTCATGGTGTGGTCAATAAAAGTGATTGTTCGAACCCACTTTCGGCTTTTCCACTTTGTTCATATGTCCGAGGGCTACATATTCATAGATTACCTCGCCATATAATACCTTATACTCCAGTTTTCAACCTAAAGACGTTTCATTTATTAGAAACTGACTGAGAGCTATATGCCTTGAGTTAGTCGCAGCTTACCATGTTCCTCCCGTCTGAATTCCTCACTGTTGTGGATCCTCTAAGTCTCTAAGAATTTTTCTAATTGATCATTTATGCTAGCTCTAGTACAATGAGACACTCGAACCAAACGTCGAGAATCTGCACCATTTGTCGGGCCTGTTACTACCCAACCAAAAACGGTGTCATGTGCTACTAATGAGCCAATAATCTCATGCTTCACTCCTTTGAGCAAAATAATTGGATACAAGTTGCCTCCTTTCAGGACATCCATCGGGCCACTTTGGTAAAAAGTCGGATCTGCAAATTTTATATTCGGAAGCTGGTCCACGACCGCCTTTTCGAATGTATGAGTGGAAACACTACCTGAAACATCAGGCACAACCAATGCACCCGTTGGCTGGAAATGGCTCCACCATTGTTGGCAATTTCAGTTACCTCGCAATAAGCTGTGAAATAAAGGTATCGTCTGAGCATGGATCTATCAGAACTCATACCTTATAGTTCGCTCCATCTTGTATTGTACTAACCATTGCAGTTGTCAACATTGTCCTATTCGAGACCGAAGTATGATAAGCTCTAACATTATCCGAAGTTCGGGGTGTGGTAGTTGACTGTATCTGATTCTGAGCTTCTAGGTTAGAATATACTGTCCCTTCCGCTCCGCTAGTAGACAGTTGGCTCGCTTTGCCTTTATACAAAAGCGTATGTTTTGCGCATGTGCGTTGACTGTGGCATTCCGCTGCCATGTGACTTGGAGCTAAATAGGTCAAACAGTGATTATATTTATTAACCACCGACAATCTATTTTTGAATTCCATATCCAAAAATGTTGGCAAAATCTGTTTAAGTCTTCCCATCTTGGGAGTTCAGTTTTCTTCTCGATGAATTGTTCCCATAGGGGCAAAGAGTTTTGGCGGTTTCGATTAACATTGGAAAACAAATGTTGGAATCCATGATATAACGTCAATGTTATACAGTTCTAAAACTGAGGTACAATTATTTATGTCTGTATGCAGCTTCTTGAGGCCACTCGCCGATTCCTGCCCACATTGGGCCAAACTGAATAAAGATCTCACTTGATTATTAAAAAGTATTATTTTTTTCTCATATTGTTTCTTTAAGTTAAGATATGGTACAATTTCTCTACTGAACTAAACTTTTCATTATTTACATAGTTTGCCGTGATTAAGTTCCGAAAACTTGGGCAACAGAAAAATTTAGGAATACAGTACCTAATCTATTTCTATGCTATTTCTCAATGTAACACAGTGCCATCCATTGGAGAACCACGAAAAAATATAACCATATGTGACGCGCAACATAGAAAGGGGCCTAAGGGTAAAAACCGGTTTTGTTCAGGAGAGCCATTTTAAAGATTTAAATACGTGTATCTTTGGTGTACTTCACTTTCATAAAACGCGCATATCTATGGGAGGGAATACTTTTGGGGCATGGGATCGGTCTCATTCGATGCTCAGATGTTATCCACTTCAAAAAAAAAAAATACTGCAGACAGTTGTCCGAGGCCTTCGGCCATGGACTGTCCCTGCAGGCTGTGTCAGAGACACGGCCATTAAGTTTAACGTAGAATACGCCATCCGATAAGACAGAAAACAAATATAACAATAATAGATAATTAACATAAGCAAATGAATTTATTTATTTGATAGTTACTTTTGATAATATACATAAGCTTATGGTAGGAAAAATAGGTTAAATATGTTTTTAAATTAAAAGTGTAAGGATAAATGATAAATAACAGACGCAAATCAATTTGATTTATATTTTTTATCATTATATATCCATGTTATTCAAATTCACATTTAACATTTTGTTTCACTTAAATACATAAGTAAATATACGAAATTTCAATATTTCATCAATCAAAACAACAGCCGAAGGTTTGTGTCCACACTGAAACAGCAGCATAGTTTGTGTTCACGCTACAAACTCAAACACTCAACCCAACACCACACATATGTTTGAGTGTATGTGTTTAAATAATTTTCATTTGAGAAATTTAAATATTAGGAAGATATCAACCAATATGAAATGTATATCAAACGAAAGATAACATCTTCATTTACCTACAAAAAAATTTTTAAAAAAAGTTATCTCGCCGTTTCCTCATAATCAATGATATAAAGATTACAACAATAACAATCTGACATGACTCCCTATACCGTAAGGTAAGACGTATTCTACGTCAAAAAAGTGAAAATTGATTTTTTTACCCTTAGGTCCCATTCTCTATGCGCTGTCACATATACGGATACCACTACGTGATAAAAGACCAAAAAAAAAGACCCGTGTCTCCCAGTTTTGCCCAAAGTCATGCACTTTTGTTTTATGGGCCCCCAAAGATTTGGGGACTCGGTGTAATTTTTTCAAAAAAAAGTGATCATTTTGTCAGGCTCATATCTTGCAAACCGTTGCAATTTTGATTTACTCTCTGAAGGAAAGTTGTAGCTCTTGTCATAAAGAACAAAAATTGTGAACATATAAAATCAAAAAACTTCATCTTCAATTCCAAAATCGCAAAAAACTTAAAAAAAATCGATTTTTTAAATGTTTCTTCCTCTGTTCAGGTCCATAGGTATCAAACCGTTCAAAATGCAAGGAAACAGTCAACTACAAAAATTTACCTAAGATCTGAATAAACCACTTTCTACAACATTATCTTCCTAGGAATAATTCTTAAGACTTCAACATTGAGATACTATGCTATCTACACGACCGCAGCAGCACAGGCAAATCAGTAAGCTCAGCACACGCAACAAGGGACGCAGCACACAATATAAAAGCGACATGACGCTCACATCGAGGCATTATACAGCTCGACGTCAACGAGAGCTCAGCGGTGAAAGTTATAGAGAAAGGGCTACAGCATAATTCGCACACAACATTGGCAACTGACAGTTTCAATATGCAGTATGTAGTAGACTTGACGGTCAAGTAGACTTGACCGGCAAAAATTGAGTGGAGGCAAACATAGTATGAAGTATTCTAAGCCGGTAAACTGGATTAATCGCCCTGGTGATCATGATGAAACCAGTTGCAATGCATGTGTAAATTACACATGTCGTCTAAATCGACATGATGATAAGAACAAAATTTATAAAGCAACTGTAACAGCCACACTACCAGTGCTTGCACTTGAAAATTTTATATTCCCAAGGCCGCCAATTACAGATCGTAGGACAGAATTTACAGGAATGACTAGAGCAAGTGGTGTTACTTATGAAGTTCCATTTGATACCGATTATGAGCCCCGACAGGGAAGAGATGGACCACAACTAATAACACAAATGGAAATGGTTTGTGGCCATATTGGGAATATCGCAGCGACTTGCCATATTTTTGACAGCGTTTTTAAAGCAAAGAAAACTCGCACATGCTAATGCTAACTCTACGGCGTACCGCAAACGGCAAGCTGAATTTCAGAGCCTCTACACTCTAAATGATGATAATTCGGTCGTTTACAGCAACGATATAAAGCTTTGGTGGTAAAAATGGGAATGAACTACATATCTAGTGAGTAGAGATTATTTATTGATGGTTCTGTTTCAAGCTTGAAAGCAGTGTTATTGTCGAACCGAAAATCTTCCATTCCGTTGGCAGTGGGTATTAACATGAGAGAAAGCTATGAAACATTGAAAGATATAATGAAAAAAATCCAATACTACGAAAATAAATGGAAGATTTTCTGCGATTTGAAGGTCATCAACATTTTGCAAGGGAAAATTGGGATTCGCGCTCACTTCTGAATCAATACCAATGTAATTCGTGGTGACCAAGAGGAAGTGTAGAGGAACAAATGAAACAACATAAACTTAAGAATACACCTTTAATTGACAATACTCAAGACGTCTTGCTGCCACCGCTCCACATAAAATTGGGAATTGTTAAAAAATTCATCGAAGTAGCTGAGAAGCGTTTTCCCAAAGCGTAGCGATGACAAAATTAAAAAAAGGTATTGTAGTAAATTTAAAACGAATTTTTATTGACCTCATTGTACTATTTACACTATGTATGTTACTGTTTTCTTTTCTGTCTTTATTTACCAGGCGTACTTAATGGCCCTGACATTAGAAAGCTATTCAAGAGCAACATTGAATCATCGCTTGATGATAGACATTCAGTGGCATGGATTTGCCTTCAGCATGTATGCACCAGAGTCCTGGGAGGGTATCGAGACGTGGAACCGAAAGCAAGAGAACGGGTGAAAGAAATGCTATTTTATTTTGAGAAAATCGGCGCATTGATGACATTAATGCTGCATTTTCTTCATTTTTATTTTGACGTTTTTATCAAACAACTCCCTACCGAATCCGATGAGCACCACCAAACCACAATGCCCATAGAAAAACGGTACAAAGGCAAAAAACTCGACGCATTGCTTGCAGAGGTAATATCAATTTTATTGATGCATTGTGTCGCATTCCTTTTTTGATTTCTTTTCTAATTCATTTCAGGTATGTTGAGGGAGTCAGAAGGTGATGTTAATGAAGTATTTGAAGAAGAAAAAGCTGATGATGGAGGGCAGTTTAGAAGCAACGTGCCTGTGGACACCATAAGTTCTGAATCAGAACCAGATTTAACTTAAGAGAGTACGATTTGCAGGTCCAGAGCCATTAACATTGTGGACATAATACGAATATTTTTTTTATTATTATATTTTTTATTTTTTTTATTTATTTTTTAAGAGATACGAGTAGCATAGTATCTCAATGTTGAAGAAAAGAAAAAACAAATGAAATTAAAAAATTTTCGGGAAATTTTTCACTTTTGCGGCTACCTAAACGGTGTTAAGAATCATTCCTAGGAAGTCCATATGTTCTATTGAGATCTTAGGTACAGTTTTGTAGATGAAGTTTTTTTATTTTATATGTTCACAATTTTTGTTCTTTATGACAAGAGCTACAACTTCTCTTCAGAGAGAAAATCAAAATTGCAACGGTTTGCAAGATATGAGCCTGACAAAATGATCACTTTTTTTGCAAAAATAACTCCGAGCCCCCAAATCTTTGGGGGCCCATAAAAAAAGTGCGTGCCTTTGGGCAAAACTGGGAGACACGGGTCTTTTGGTCTTTTATCACGCAGTGGTGGCCGTATATGATTATACATATTTCCATGACTTAAAAAATTACACACAATGTAATCAACAGTTTCGCAGTTATAAAAAGAAGAATGGTGAGACAAAACATTTGTTGCTTCAAAAATTCAAATTATGAAAAAAACAAGAAACATAAGAAAAGGGCAGAAAGTGTACAGTTTTATCAGATTATCCTAAAGTTACTTGACCTATGAACAAAATGAGACGTGGATCATAAAAATCGACAGACGCGTTCTCTCTTATTCACAATTTAGTGAAGGTATCTCATTTTGTCAAGAATTGTATTACTCATTATATGCAACTATGGAATGCAAATTGCCGGACTTTTTCATTTCCCGGAAAGCGGGAAAAATATATGAATTTCCCGGGAATTCCCGTTCGAAATGTTAGTCCCTTATTTTGTAATTTTGATTGTCAATATTGTATCAAAAGGAGAACAAATTGTGCAAACATATTAACTAACGTAGTTTGTACAGTTTAATGCATCTAAGACTGAAGGGGATGAATGTATTTCTGTTTTGAATCTGACAGCCTAATTTCTGTGAAACTTACCAACTTCCACACCAACCATCTCTAAATCTATAAATGATGTGGATAAAACTAACGCATTATTTTATAGCTTGTCACTTCATCTGCCCAATGACATATAGCATGCTATGTTTATATTAAACCGACAATTTTTTGCTGGCGACTCAATTTGAACTTCGACCGCTTTGTGACACATTCTGATGTGAAATTATTGGTGTCGAATTCGGACATAAAGTTTTTGTTTAAATTCTACAAAGCTTGAATATACTTATATAATCGGGTGTATCTCTGACATTTTGTATCCTACGAAATTATATGCATATATATCATTGAAAACTCTTTGAAATATCTAATTCAAAATTTCTTGTTAAACAATACTGTTGGAGATTTATTTGTATAATTAATCGTAATTTAGTTAATTTATTTACATAATGTCTATTATTCTATAATTTGGTTGATTTTGTCACATTTGTCTTTCTTATAAGTTAATATTTGATTTATTCTTTAAAATATCAAAATATCGGGCCACCCTAACGTACAAATATTCTTTTATGACATCACAATTACAACATCATGTTATGTTGTTTACTACTTCTATCGGTCCGCGTACTGCAGGTCAATTCTGTAATTCTCGTAGCGAATTCTCTATCTCGATCGCTAAAATGCTAAAAAAAATGTAAGGCGAATTTCTAAGCGATGTCGCTAAATCCGTATTCTACAGCAAAGCTAAAAGTTACTATTTTCGCCGTAGCTAATTTACTAAAAGTATTCTACACTTTTCCCTCTGGTTTGATAAAATGCTTTTAGAAAGAGACAAACATATTATGCACACATTTGACACTTTATATTAGTGTTGCCAACCAAGCCTTATAGTTTGTTTTCCTCAAAAACATTAAGAATTTTGGTTCCCTTGTAATACATTTGTTTTCCTCCATTTTACTTCTAAAATTAAAAAAATTCAAACTAAAAATTTAAATTCAAAAGTATTTCTATTCTACTTACCTTTTACCGGCTACAATTGCTCGTTGCTAAAAGATTTTAATTTAAGAGACAATTGACAGATGTGTATTCGTTACAGAATTCAAAATAAGCAAATTTTAGCGATGACGACAAACGCTAAAATTACGGCGAATTAAATTTTTAAGAGATAGCTAAATTTAGATACTATTTTAAAATCGCTAAATTGATTTTCTATGCTTTTAGCGATGGACATTAAGCTTTAGCAAGTTATAGTATACACCTGCTGCTGGTGTCTAGCCTAAGTGATGAAATTGTTGTTGTTTTGCCTTCACCAGCCGTCGGCAGCGTTGCCATGTCAGCATTTAAAATGTATTTCTAGCATTTTTTTCGGCAGCAACATTTCTTAAGTGAGTGAAGTTATAAACGTTTATAACTAGCAAAGACACCAAACATTTAGCTTATTGTGAATGGTTAGGAACAAATTAATTTTTAACCTGCTGAGAAAATTTAGCTTTTCCCGGAAAATATTGAAGCAACTGCAACAAAATTTGCACATGGCATGGAAAAGCCCCTGATCTATCCAGAACTGGTGCAACCCAGACGATGCTTCATTCTAGGACATTGTCACAATGCTGTGAATATTGGAGCGGCATATCCGGAAAACGGTGAGGGTGGCATCGATAATGGGGATGCCATAAGTAGCGCGGAAGTTCCGGTATCCAACCCTATCCCCACTTTTTTCAGATTCGATTTCAGAGTGGGCGTATCCGTAGTGAGAAAAATTTAGTTTTCATGTGGAAAATTCTGGAGAGGACGAGTGGGCATATCTGAAAAACGACGGGTGGCATCAATCGTGGTGATACCATAAATAGTCTGGGAGCCCCGGTATCAACCCTGTCCCCGCTTTTTTCAGATTCAATTTCAGAGTGGGCGTATCCGCAGTGGAAAATATTGTTATCATTGACAAATTGTGGAGAGGATGAGTGGACATGACTGAAGAACTACAGGGGTGGCATCAATCATGGAGATACCATAAGTAGTCTGGGAGCCCCGGTATCTAACCCTGTCCCTGCTTTTTTCAAATTCGATTTCAGAGTGGGCGTATCCGTAGTGCAAAAATGCTGTTTTCATATTCAAAATTCTGGAGAGGACGAGTGGGCATATCTGAAAAACGACAGGGATGACATCAATCATGGGGATACCATAAGTAGTCTTAGAGCCCGGTATCCAACCCTGTCCCCACTTTTTTCAGATTCGATTTCAGAGTGGGCGTTTTCGTAGTGAACGAATTCAGCGTTCATATGGAAAATTCTGGAGAGGTTGAGTGGACATATCTAAAAACCGGAGGACGTGGCATCGATCGTGGGGATAGTATAAGTAGTCAGATTCGATTTCAGAGTGGGCGTAGCCGTAGTGATAAATTCCGATTTCATATGGAAAATTCTTGAGAGGACGAGTGGGCTTATCAGAAAAACGACAGGGGTGGCATCAATCGTGGGGATACCACAAGGAACAGGGTTGGATACCGGGGCTCTCAGACTACCTGTGGTATCCCCATGATTGATGCCACCCCTGTCGTTTTTCAGATATGCCCACTCGTCCTCTCCAGACTTTTGAATATGAAATCAGAATTTTTTCACTATGGATACTCCTACTCTGAAATCGAATCTGAAAAAGTGGGGATAGGGTTGGATACCGGGACTCCCAGACTACTTGTATTATCCCCCGATCGGTGCCACCCTTGTCGTTTTCTAGATACGACCACTCATCCACTCCAGAATTTTCCATTTGAAAACTGAAAATTTCACCACGGATACGCCCACTCTGAAATAGAATCTGAAAAACGCAGGGATAAGGTTGCATACCAGGGCTCACAGACTGCTTGTGGTATCCCCCAAAATTGATGCAACCCCTCTCGTTTTACTGATATGATCACTTAGCCTTTCCAGAATTTTGCATATGAAAACTAAATTTTTTCACTACGGGGAATTCAAATCTGAAAAAAGTGGGGATACGGCTGGATACCGGGACTTCCGTGCTACTTATGGTATCCCCATTATCGATGCCACACTCATCGTTTTCCAGATGTGTCCACTTAACTGCTTCAATATTCACAGCATTCCGACAATGTCCTAGAATAAAGCATCTTCTGGGTTGCACTATTTCTGGATTTTCCATGACGTGTGCTAATGTTGCTGCGGTTGCTTTAATATTTTCTGGGAAAAGCTAAAGTTTCTCAGCAGGTTACAAATTAATTTGTTCCTAACTATTCACAATAAGCAAAATGGTTGGTGTCTTTCCTAGTTATAAATGTTTACAACTTCACTCACTTTATTTTAAGTTATTTTGAAGTTCATTTTCTATATAAGTTTGAGTTTATCTTATTCGATCTTTTAGTTGTTATGTTTTTAATAATTGTTCGGTTCAAAATCAATAACTATTAAAATGTGTGAAATTTATCATTGTGGTGGATGGTTGGGAATATAGCTATTTCAATCAATGCCCACCAAGGCATATTATCAGCTCCCTTATCCACAAGTATTTAGGTATATCAGCACACATTATAGGGATAAACAAATCTCAAGTAATCGAGAATTGTCTAAACTCCTACTTGTGCGAAAACATTTACAACAATACTTTGCCATAACCATCAATATTCAATATAATGTGAACATTTCTTTCCTATTCATGCTTTCATCGAAAGCCATTGAAATCGTTTAAAGATTTCAAAAAATCTACCCGTTTTCCCCGCCCAATGCTTAATTCCATGCTCTATGTTCTGTATTACTTGAAAGTATTTAATTCTGAAGAAAATAGTCGCGCTGGGAAAAGTGCGTGGCTAATACGGTGATTACCATGACTCATCATGCCTTGACAATCTCCAGGTCCACTATAGCATTCTCATGGAACTATTCATCCGAAAATGTCCATACTTTGACGTTCGTTATCTCGCCAAAAATATAAATAAGTCATATTGAGCACTTGTAGTTACAATGGACATCAGACAGTCAACAAAGTATTACTTGGCCGTAACACAGCATATTCCTTATAACTATTTCCTTATACGACATATGCATTTGAAATCCTACCTTGAGGTGTGTTGTATTCCGCAAGAGCAAGAATACAACGATTAGCTAGGATGAAAGTTGTGATCTGTGCCAGACTAGCTTAGGCAAGACAGCATCGTTCCTGCTACCAATAATCAGTAAATTATCGAGTCAAGTCTAATGTGAAGCTTGTGGATATAAAAGATGACATGTTCACAGTGGAACTAGCTGATGTATTAAAGAAGACAAAAGTCAATCCATATCCCATTGACACGAATTGTTACCCTTAGCAGAAACTATCAACAACTTAAAGGAAAAGTGGATGAAACTGCGGAAACATAGGCAAGTTTCAACTTATTGTGTGAAGATGTGGAAGCATCAATTGGCAAGCTTCAACTTATTGAGTGCAGCTGCGGAAACATCAATTGGCAAGCTCCAACTAATTTAGTGAAGCTGTGGAAACATCAATTGGCAAACTTCAAGCCCTCATTGTATCACAAATTCGCGAGCTCTAAAGGCAGTATGGTATAAAAGGATTTGCCAAGAATAAAATAATTTTGCAAAATAAAAATGTTGAAGTTAACAACTATTTTCTGCCTATGGCCTTTTCAATGGAAAACTTATGCCCGGGATAAGTACACTAGTGATGTACCAAAAAACTTAGTTATTAAAAGAAAGAAATTACATGTCACATTCGACAATCATTATATAAAGTATCCTCAGGAAATGTTTTCAAAAATATTTTCGTTGAAGTTGTCCCTAACGCAAAGTAGTTTAAGTCGCTAGTCTTCGCCACATAATTTCAGAGGTTCTCCCCCGTTTTAAGTGTTAGTAGGGTAACGATAAATATTTAAAAAAATGGAATATATACCATAGGTTCCGAATCCGTCCCATCTTAGACAGCGGTTTATGGTTGCCATGGTATATATCAGTCATCGTCATTATACGACCGAATTAAACAACCAACTGATGCACAGTGGGTTGAACGGTATGCAAAGTGGCGATTAATTCAGCGAAGCCGTAATTTTAAAATATTCTAATTTTTTATTGATGGATATTCATAAATACATAAAAACCCATCATTTATAAAAAAGTTTAAAAATTTTTTTAACCTTTTATGGGCTTTTGTGTATTTTGCAAAAAATTTTATTATTTCACAATTTTCGCTGTAACTTTGGAAAGAAAAACGATAAAGTAGTAAATGAAATTGAAAATTAGAGCATACTTAATGTGCTTTTAGAAAAAAATGTGTTTTGAAAAAATAAAAATTGATAAATATTTAATATGCATTTATATTACGAAAAATTTAAATTAAAATCCGATTTTTTTTCTTAACATTCCATTCCATAGTTCCACAAATTTAAGAAAAGTAACATTAGAAAATATTATTATTTCTTATTGATCAATATTCATAAACAAAAACCGTAGTAGTAAAGAAAAAACAAACAACCATTACAGGACAAAAATATTTTATAGAAAAATATAATTGTTCGGTTTTTTTTATTTACTTCATTTCATTAATTTCAAAAGTATTATTTACTTCATAATCATCATTTACTTCATAATCATCATAAAATTCATTAAAATAATCTTCATCTTCGTCACCATTATCATTTTCATTTTGGGGAAGAATAAGTGACTCCAATGCAGACTGCGGCATTTGCTCTATTTTCTTTTTACAACTCTTCCTCTTGCTTGAAATTAGTGGATCTGAACTTAAAAGAAATCTATTAAACACGTCTTCTATTGTATTTTCCCACTGGATTTACGCGAAAAGTGCTCCCTATAACTTTTGAAGTCCTTATTTCTGGCTTCCTGAGATTCTTCAGTAAGTTGATCAATAGGCAATGGTTCAAGCGCTAAAATTTCTGGCCCGTGAATAAAGTATTTATGTAGACTAGGAGGCATATAGAGTCAGCATAATAGATAACTCTCTTGTGAATAAGTTCTTCGCTCTAGGGACCTTCCTGGACATCAAGGGAGCCTTCAATAACATTCAACATTCGGCGATTCTTAGGTCGTCACAGAATCTATGAGTCGACAGCTTAGTTACACGCCTAATTGTGAAACTTCTGGTGGATAGATCCGTCAAAGCTGAATGGGGTGGTGTTACAATTGCTAGGACCGTTAAAAGGCGGACACCGCAGGCTGGAGTTCTGTCTCCACTATTATGGTTAACTTTCTGTCAATGAACTGTTTCTTGAATTGGACAGGACCGAATGCCAGGTTTTTGCCTATGCCGATGATAGTGCTATCATCTGTACGGGTAGAAACCTCAATTTACTTAGCATTCGTACAACCAGCCTACTTAGTCTGATTTCGAACTGGACCGCTAACAGCGGACTATCACTTAACCCACTTAAAACCGAGCTTATCCTGTTCTCTCGGAAATATAAAATACCCGCATTTGAACTGCCGTCAGTTAATGGGATGCACTTACAGTTGACGGAAAAGGTCAAGTATCTGGGGATAATTCTTGACAGAAAACTGAATGTGGAGGAGAGGGTGAAAACGGTGTCTGTTGCGATAGGAAAGCGCTGGGGTCTGTCTCCTAAGATCACCATGTGGATGTATACGGCAATAGTCAGACCAGTACTTCTCTATGGCATCGTAGTTTGGTGGAGGTCCCTTCAAAAGAAATATATTCTGAATTCCTTGATAAAAATTCAAAGATCAGCACTGATTAGCGATAGTGGGGCAATGGGCACGACGTCAGGTACTGCACTTAGTGCTATCCTGAACATCTACTCCTGATATCATGGCCGAATCGGCAGCAGCTACATGCCTGGTGAGAATCAGAGATTGTGGCGTTTTGATATCGGGGCTTTTCGGACACGCTGAATTACTACACCGGATCAACTCTATTCCCATAAAAATGGACTACAGTATCCCCTACCTTCTACCAGCGACAATTCTAAGGACTTTTATTCCGAACAGGAATACCTGGGAAAAGTCACTGGAAGGGGATACCAGTAGTATCAGATTTTTCACGGGTGGATCTAAGTTGGACGAGCAAGTAGGCTATGGGGTCCATTCACCGGACCTAAATATAAATATCTCCTTCAAGCTGCCTGATCACTGTAGTGTATTTCAGGCGGAAATTACCGCCATACTGGAGGTTGCTGAACTACTGAAAAGTAGTGTTACAACCCTCCGGAGAATATGTATCTACACAGACAGTCAGGCTGCCTTAAAATCCCTGGAAGCCATGGTTGCTACGTCCCTGACGGTGAAAGAATGCCACTTATCACTTAGGGTGATGTCAGAGTATTTTGACATCAGACTCATCTGGGTACCGGGACACAGCGACATTCCAGGCAATTGCGTAGCGGATGCGTTAGCTCGACAGGGCACTACGGCACAGGTTCTTCCGGCAAAAGAAGGTGTTAGTATGCCAATCTGTACCTGCCGTTTGGAGATCAGGCAGTGGGCCGATAATATGTTCAAGGACAAGTGGAGACTTACTTCAACTTGCAAACAAGCCAGGGTCCTCTGGCCACAGATGGACAGGAAGAGGAGTCGGTAACTACTTAACTTGCCGAGAGGCATGTTATCCACAATGATTGTCTTGTAGGAAAACACGCCCTAAGATTGGGACATAGAAACTCCACTCTATGTAGATGCTGCACGGAAGAGGACGAGGAAACGACGAAACAGCTTCTCTTGGATTGCCCTGTTCTGGCAGGACTGAAAAGTAGGATATTCGGAATACATATAGTTAGCACCGTAGCCCTACAGGCCATTCCTGCAGGTCTTATAGACAAATTTATTGAAAGGGCAAATTGGCTGGACGACTAGTCAATATCTGCTATGGAGGAAACTGCAGGTATCACAATGGGCTTTGTTAGCCTAAGTGTGCTAGACAGCGTGCTGTCTTGCTGCCTTTTCAACCAACCAGGAGGCATATAATACCATGGATATATTTTAACAAATAGCCTGCAGTGTCATTTGCGAAATTTGAAATTCTTTCAATATTGACCTCAAAACCACTCGAAACAACCATTAATATTGTCTGCATATTTTTTATAAACTGTAAATCAATTTTTGTAATTTCTGCAGGTACTTCAGCATTCTTAAAAAAAACGCCTTGCCGAATTACCGTCGTTTGAGTTTCCAAAGCCTGGTTTTGGTTGGTCAACAATCAATCCAATTTTCTCTTTGAATTCCCTTTGAATTCGTTTCTTTATATCATCAATAATTTTTTTTCATCATCACATCTAGTTTCGCAATTTGTGTTCGGAAGTTTATATGACAAGTGAATAAGACACAAAAAAAAAATATTATCCAGCCATCAAGGACAGATAAACCAAACTCCATGGTATCTATATTTACAAGTTTTGCAATCATTTTTATCAATATCGTTGAACACTTTGCTTGTGGCGCCACATATATAGCACTTTTGTGTGGACTTTATGTCTGTAATAGCGTTACAGACCTTACCGTCAATCATCACAAGAATTAGAAAGAAACTTTCACTAATCTCTCTCCAACTAGTTAGTACTACGGAATCGACAAGAGCCTTTCTTTCAATCTCCACTCTTTCTTTTTCGAGTTTGATATTGTTGACCGTTTCTTTCATAAATTTAATTTTCAAGGGCCTACAAACCCTAGTGGAAGACGGACGAGGATTTTGGCAAATTGTTTTCTTTCCGCAAACTAATTTCAATGGTACAATCGATGTTATAAATACTGAAGAATCCGAGACGTTAATGTCATGAAAGGCTTGTTTATATGCACTACATTCTGAACTTCCATCAACGCCCCACTTAGTATATAAAGTCATTTTAGGCACTTCTTCATTGTCGTGCGCTGACGTTCTAGTAATTTTTATTTATGTAGCGTGCGCCAAAATGGACTATGGAGTGTTATCTCTTATATCTTTCTGTACACTTCTTTCTGTACACTCATCAAATGAGAGATCATGCCGACCTCTTTATTGCGTTGGTGCTGGTGGTGCATTAAAGGAAATTGAAGCATCAAGCTAATTCTTGTTATTTAAAAAAAAAAAACTGCATACTTTCTATGAGATTTTTGCCACCGAATCTTATAGTCTGTGCCAAAATTGTTAAATCTTTTGGTGAAATCTACCATATCTGAAGAGCCAACGCGTGTGATTACTTCCCATCTCCGAAGATTAAATTGATCTTGAAGTGATTTAGGTTCTGAATTCTTCATAAAATTAAGTAACTCATGGCGAGAAATAAAAATCGTTTTGGGACTTGTTCCTGAAATTAGTAAAATTTTTAATCGTTTAAAATTTGCAAAATACTATTCGTTTTCCCTTGTACAGAATAATTTACAAATACACAACACTTTCAATAAATATCCTCACATTAAACAAAACATTCACAGTCAATACAAAAAATAAGTGAACGTGGCTGTACCGAATTTTAAATACCCTACGTATTAAATTCTTACCTATTAATTATAAATACATTAACAGATAGAACATCATCAGCTTAAACCAAGACGACAACAGTACTCGTATGTTCGCAGGTATGAACATGACCAACATTTATCGTGTAGGGTTCAAATTAACAACTTAACTAAATAGAGATGGAAGCGTGGTCAATTTTATTTTTCAAAACAGTGTACGTGTTTAAAATAGAATTTTCTCATGTTACTCAGATTTTTAAACGAAGCTTTTTTGTAAGTAATTTGAGCATTAGTCTAGATTTCTGAGTTTAAATGTGTAAGATATATAGGGACTTAGCTTTAAGTATTTACTTATGCATTCCGTTTTAATAAAATAAATATTAACTCACGCTCTCGCTCGTGAGTGAAAATCAAACTTGTGATGTCATTATAGCATGAAAATATGTGAACATTTCTTGTGAATAAACCGGAATTATTTTTTGTTCGTGAGTGCGCGTCATTTAAAATTACTCACGCACCCGTCTCTAATAAACTGCACACTCTGTAGCTACAATAACGACTAGACAAAAAATAAAGATAATTTTTGCAACTCTCGCGATATTTGTTTTCAAAATTTTCCCATTTTCTTTTTCTTGTTAAATTATAAATAGTCAAATATGTATTTAGGATCAAAACACAAACATGTTGTGTCATAATGATACCATTTTGATGTGTGAATCTTTGCAAAAGTAGTATCAATCCATCACATCGGATTATGTTCTCTTCTCTTCGTATTTTCAATTAATAATTAAATTATATGGTACTTAAATATCTAAAACAATGCTTTTCTTAAACCATTAGAATTATCTTATTGTGGAACATCTTCACGTTGCTGGTAGATGCGGTACGTCTAATGGTGTTTATGTCGTCGTTGTACTGCCAATTTTCTTCTCTCGCAGCCCTGGCAAAATTCGTTACCAGGTTACTTATTGAACTTCGTTGATAATCTGTTCACTTCACTTAATGGTGACCAGTTTACCATTTCTATCCTCAGTTAAAAACAAGATAGTAATATAAATGAATGTTATGAACTTACTAGTGTCCTTATCTAGGTATTTACCTTTGAGTTGTTATCGGTGTCGCTTATTGTTGTT
Organism: Phaonia tiefii; assembly: GCA_963931995.1. Taxonomy (NCBI): domain Eukaryota; kingdom Metazoa; phylum Arthropoda; class Insecta; order Diptera; family Muscidae; genus Phaonia; species Phaonia tiefii. The sequence continues at coordinate 138,937,750 of OZ008368.1, forward strand.
TTTGGTGGTATTGTTAGACTGCTGTGGATTTATTTTTATTAATTAATTTTCGATTCATTTTTTTTCACTGTAGCTGTATTTCTCGGTGAACACGTATTAATGGTTGGTGCTTGGTTTGTATTGTAAGTGTTTGATCTTTTGGATTTCTTCCAGTATTTGTTGCTGAAGCCCCTTTTTTCACAATTCATTGATTTCTTCGAGTATTCGTCGTTTTAATTAAGTTTTTATTCACAGTTTTTATTCACTTATCATCCTTATTCCCGGCCACCGCGACTGCCTCTTTTTTTGCGGTGGCCCTGTTATAGGAGTTTTCACTTTTAACTTATTAAACTTCACTTAATTTTTTTTTAAACACTGGCAGGATCGAAATTATTCACTGTCACTTCACTCGAATTTTCTATTGAGTTTTTTTTCGTTTTGTCAATATAATTTTCAAAATTCTCTGGAATTTTCTTCTCAGTTTTTGTTTCGTTCTGTAATTCCGATAAACTAGTAGATGTTTCGTTGGTTTCGAAACTTTTATGTTTGGTTCACAAATTTATCTCAATTATGCTGAAGTTGATATCCTTTTCACTCAAACACTTAATAATGAATGAGAAGTGTCTCCATTTAGAAATTGTTTATGCTTTTAGATCACAATATTTTTCTATTTGTAAGGGATATACTTTACTTTACTTTTATTGACTATTTTACAACCTCATGAGGTCAGACGTCTTACACATATTAATTAAACAAACAAATTTCAACAAATTCTTCCAACTGGCTCTATCCTTCGCCTTTTCTCGCCAGTTGGTAACACCAAGGATACAGAGGGATTCTTCTGCCTGGTCTTACCAGCGGAGTCTTGGTCGTCCTCGTTTCCTGCTTCCATCGGGTACGTTATGGAAAACCTTTCGCGCTGGCTTATCTTCATCCATTCTGATAACATGGCCTAGTCACCACAACTGGCCCAATTTAACTCATCTAGCTATGTTCACGTCAGAATATAGACTATATAGCTCTGCGTTCCAGCGACGTCGGTACTCGCCGTTTTCCCTAACAGGACCATATATTTTACGGAGAATGTTTCGCTCGAAAACTCCCAGTTGTTTTTCATCCGCTTGCCATATGGGTGTTTTTCATCCGCTTGCGATATGACCCCAAGTTATGTCAAGACAGGTAAAATGAGAGTCTGATATAAGTGGACTTTTGTCCGTCGAGAGATGGCTTTGTTCCTAAACTGCTTGCTGAGCCCAAAATAGCATCTATTTTCAAGCACAATGCTCCAAGCTATCTCCTGGCTGACGTTGTTGTCCTTGTTCACGGCGGATCCAAGGTAGACAAATTCATCTACCACTTCAAAATTAAATCGGTTGTCAACGTTCAAGTGCGGACCAAGTTTCTCTAGTCATTGACACCATCAATTTTGTCTTGCCCTCATTAACAGCAAGACCCACCTTCGCTGATTCCTTTTCGATTCTTGAAAATACTGCAGTAAACTCTCGCAAATTTCGCCCAATGATGTATATGTCGTCAGCATACGCCAGAAACATATGGCTTGTCGTGTTAATGGTCTTGTTCGTATTTACTGCAGCCTTTCTCATTATGACCGTCTGTGGTGCAACGGGTAGTGTGCGCGCCTCTTGTACAGGAGATCCTGGGTTCGATCCCTGCTCCAACCACCTTAAAATTTCTTTCGACGACGGTCACCTCGCTTAGTGACGGCGACACTATCGAGTATATAGCCATGAAAAAGCTTCTCAAAATACCGTTCGGAATCGGTGTAAAACTGTAGGCCCCAATCATTGAGTGAAAACCGGAAAGCGCACAGCTCAGTGATTGTGAGAAGTTCTCCCCGGTCCCTTCATGGGATGTAATGGGAAACCATTTATTTTTTTTTTTCTCATTATTATCTCCATTAAGATGTTGAAGAGATTGCACGAAAGTGTGTCTCCTTGTCTAAGTCCTCGCTTGGTACAGAATGGTTCAGTGAGGTCTTTCCCCACTTTCACTGCTGATTTGGTGTTGGTCAGCGTCATTCTACAGAGGCGGATCAGTTTTGCCGGAATACCAAGTTCAGACATAGCTTCGTACAGTTTTCCCCGTATGGGGCTATCGATAGCAACTTTGTAATCGACAAAAAGGTGGTATGTATCGATATACTTTTCGTGGGTCTTTTCCAGGATTTGGCGTAGCGTGAATATTTGGTCAGTCGTGGACTTGCCTGGTCGAAAACCACACTGATAAGGTCCAATCAGGTTTTCAATAATACGCACATAATACGCTCGACAAGACCTTATACGGGATGGATAAAAGACTGATACCGACACACGGATCACCCTTTTGAATACAGGACATAACACACTGAGACTCCAATCGTCGGGCATAGATTCCCCCAGCCATATACCGCATATATCAGTCCTTCGCCACCTGCCTTAAAAAGTTCAGCAGGTAGGTCATCCACCATCTCGTCAGGGTGGGGGGGGTGGGGGGGGGGGGGGGGGGGGGGGGTTTACAATCTACACTATCTTCCACTATCATTACCTGATCTGAGTGGAGTAGTGCTGAAAATTGGTCTCTCCCATTGTTAGGCCCGTTATTCAATCTTCTTACCCTCTGGAAAAACTTTCGGGATTCGCCATTCATCCTGCACATTTCGGTTTTTTTCATTCTCTCTCTGCTCCCACTGCCATTTTTTTCGCCTAAATAGTTGGTTTTCCTCCCCTCTCAGCTTCTTGTACCGCTCACTCGCAGCACGCGTTGTAACTGACTGTTTCGTTGCCATACGTGCAGCTTCTTTTTCATCAGTTGCAATGCGACATTCTTCGTCGTACCATGGCTTATCCTTCTGCGGTTTTTGATAGCCAAGTTCAGTCCTTGCAGCGGTTTCCAAAGAATGGGAGATGTGCTTCCACTGCGCATCTGTGTCTTCGGGAGGGGGGTATTCTGCTCTAGCAGGAGAGAGAGTTTCTGTCGATAGGACATTGATATCTCCGGTATTTGTAGCATGTCAATATCCAGCTGTGTTCGGCTTCGTACGTGTTTCGCCCTGATCAGTCTCGTGCGAACTTTCTCAGCCACCAGGTAATGGTCCGAGTCGATATTGGCTCGCAAACTCATACAATTATATGGGCATGCCGGCAACGACATGTCGTCAAGGAGCAAACACTCCACTCATGTCGTCGACGACATTTTTATATCTCTATGTACAGTGCAGAGTGTTTTGTTAATGTGCGAAATATTTTAAGTGAAATTTAATAAAAATGGCCAAATATGATATTGTCATATTGTTTGAATTAGTTGAGTCAAAACCATGCATTTGGGATAAAACAAATGAATACAACAACTGTATGTCGGTATCGTTGAGTCAAAACCATGCATTTGGGATAAAACAAATGAATACAACAACTGTATGTCGGTATCGTATCATGTAATTTGTAAGCACTTTGCAAAAATCGTGCAGTGTCGGTACCGTGCTGGTGTCGTGTCGGTGTCGTTGTGGGTTAATGTGAAAACGCCCTATGGGAATGGAATGCCGTGGGACTGATGAACGATTGTAGTTCCCACTGCGTCAGCACTATTATGTACTCCGCGTGTAGCGAGTACTGGTACTATTAATGAATACAGTCTGGTCGACATGTATTCATACTACACTTCAATTCTGATAGTTCAAAATCTTAATAAATGACAAGTTTCTACTTTTTTACTTACCTCAATTGCGATTCGTTAACTTTTAATTGATTTTGTCACATTTCAAGGAGTGTAGGTTTGGTGAGTTTCTGCTCTATGTGACCACATTTGAGCTCCAAGCTTATCTTCGGGTTTTGTTCTATCTTACATTAAGCATTTATTTTCATGTATGTTATTTCCATGTATGTCTTTATAATATAAGATATATTTAAGTCTAATATAAGATCTTTTCTAGACTTAAATCTTAACTCTCGTTTAGGCCAGGATGTTGGATGTTTTATATTTCATGCATTTTGAGGTTTGCTTGTATAGCTAAATTGACAATTTATGCTATTGCCTTTGATTTCTTTTATCTTTTCCTTTTATCTTCGTTCTTCAACCAGGCATTGCAGTCCGGTTTGGGATTTTGGGATTAGAATTCCCGACTCGTTTTAAAACGTATTATTAATGATTTTATCGCTTTTTCTATCCCCTACTCCTTATGCCGATGATTTTCTTATCTTAACTAGGTTTGAGTAAGTTTGTTAATGCCCCACTATATATACTGTCCATTTGTGTTTCGGTGTCCAATAAAAAGGAAACTGGACTTACCGTTGAAAACTGGTCAAAGGTGGACTTATCTTAGGTCAGGTACTAGCTGAGGTGTTGGTGTGTTGGACCGATGAAACTGACGCAGCTACTGTTAGTACTTTAGATTGTCTAGCAGGTGATGATCTAGGTGTCTATGCCGATGATGGTGTGGTTCATTGTACAGATGACGGTTTCAGAGAGTATACCGGATGCAAGGAAGTTTCGGTGACCGCTGATGGCTGTCCGGGGATATTTATCGTGGGGTTGGGAGGCTTTATTGAGCTGGTGTTAAAACTTGTGCTCCGATCGATTGAGGCCAAGTGCTAATGAGGATGTGCTACACTTTTGGGCCACAGTACTGGCCGACCACGGCTGACTAGCCGGTTGGCGTTTTCATCCCCACGTCCAGTTGCGCACACCCGGTGGTAGCCCGGTGGTACTGCCTGTTTCTGCTGGTATTCTAGGGGCAACCTCTGCAGTATTAACTGAACCTCCGAATGCACGATCCTTTGGTGGGTAACCTAAACAACCACCTAACAGCTCTGGCAGGTTCGTGCTGTCTCACGGCTTCCAAATGTATAAGCACTGCGTTTTCCATAGGCACTTTGGTCAGATCTCGTTTAACAAATCTATGGAGAAATAATATTTGTAAATTCGGTGGCTCGTATATGACGTACTGCCTTCCTAGCCAGATTGTCCAATGAAAATTATAATGCCTTTGGCAGGCATATGTAGGTTTTTATGCATTGAGCGGTTTGCGCCTGCTGGAGGGTCAATTGACTATTCCTTTTTCTGAGCCTTGCTTTGGAGTTTGCGCTATGGTGAACCTGGGCTTTGCCTCAGGAGTAGGCGTACTTGTCGGTCGTCGTGGTCTAAATCGGTAGAGGAATGGATTAATTAAAACGGCAATCTAGACAATAACTCGTATACTCACATTTTTTTTCTACGCTTTCTTTTTTTCAATTTCTGTTTAAGAATAACACCCCGAATTGTACGAATTTACTCGTCACTCAGTTACACTTGGAGTGCTCTTGATTGCTTTGTGCGCTGTAGGGGTTGGTTTCACTTTAAATATGCCACACTTCTCTTCCTGTTTATTTACACTATGCAACAAAATGTAGGGTTTTGCTTTAGGGTTGAACGATTCCTATGCCAAGTGATCACACTAGGTGAGTATAGTCAAACCCCAAAAATTTAGACCGCTGTGTAGCTACACTTTTTTTTATGGGCGTGGCAACTTTGAATTTTCTTATCCGATACTGTACGAGATAAATTTAAAAATCGAGTATAAATATTGAATTGAACGAATTCTTGTGCTACCGTGTCTTCACTGAAATTTGACAAGGATTATTCCCGAAGAATATTCAAATGCTCCTTTTCAATGTTTTAAGCGTCCTTTTCGTCCTTTGTTCAAAAAGTACCAAAAATGTACACTAAAATTACCAGCTAGGGATTCCGAATGTAGCTGATCCTCCGTCTCGATTTCACACAGTTTGATCGTTCGCACCCCCTTCCTCCCGAATACCTGACTGGTTACGGTGACGTTGTAAAGCTGCTCCGCCAGTGTGCTGCAGGGGTTCAAACGGTTGAGGATTTCGTACTTGACCTCTGGAACTCTAACCTCCAATCCAACCAGATATTCCATGGGGTGAACCACCAGAGTAGTGCACGAGCGTATGATCAGATCTTCGGGACGGTATGTGATGTCCAACCGCTCTAAAATCTTGCGGATGTTTTCGCTGTTGTTCTGCTCGATGAGCGATTGGCAGTACCTTGGTGATTCTCGATCAACTCATGGAGAATGTTGGAATGACCCCTACGGGAATGTTTCCAGAGACCTAATTCTTTCAAACGAAGGGTGCTTCTAGCAGCACACCGTGTCCAAAGCCGCCTGTGGAGTGCGTTGAACCTTATTAGGTATCCTCAACGGGAAGCTATTCCCCAAAGCGCTCTACCAGACCAAACAGCCATAAGTAACAATTGGGCGCACAATAGCCGAATACAAGCAATAAACGGTCCTCGGACACTGTCCCAACCTTTTCCCGCCCACAAGAATGAAAACATCATCCTCGTTGGCTACAATTCTAAGTCCTTTAGTTCGAAGTCCATAAGTACGCCGTCTAACTCTGAAAGTCACAGCAGAGGGGCCGTCGGTGGTGCAATGGTTAGTATGCGCGCCTCTTGTACATGAGTTCTTGGGTTCGATCCCTGCTCTGACCACCTTAAATTTCTTTTTGGCGGCGTTTACCTCGCATAGTGACAGCGACACAAAGCTTCTCAAAATACCATAAAAAGCTACTCAAAATACCATTCGGAACCGGTGTAAAACTGTAGGTCCCAATTATAAATAAATAAATGGTTTCCCGTTACATCCCATGCAGGGATTAGGGAGAGCTTCTTACAACCAGTGAGCTGTGCGCGTTCCAGTTTTACACTCACTGATTGGGTCCTACAATTCTACACCGGTTCCGAACGGTATTTTGAGAAGCTTTTTCATGGCTAAATTCTCGATAGTGTCGCCGCCACTAAGCGAGGTGACCGCCGTCGAAAGAAATTTTAGGTGGTCAGGGTAGGGATCGAACCCACGTCCTCATGCACAAGAGCCGCGCACACTACCATTGCACCACCGACGGCCACGTAGGTCCCAATTAGTGAGTATAAAACTAGAAAGCGCACAGCTCATAGGTTGTGAGAAGCTCTCCCCAATTCCTTCATGGGATGTAATGGGAATCCTTGTTTTTTTAGAGGGAATAACACTCCACCCTGTGGTGTGCCCCTTGTTGTCAGTTTTCGAACAGAGCCCACACCCAGTGCCGAATTAACAATTCGGTCCCTAAGCATATTTACAATCCATTCGACAAGAATCTTATGAGATGCCCTTATAGCACCAGATGACAGACAGTTAAATGCACCTTCTATATCCGAGAAGGCAGCCAAAGTGAAATATCCATCCAAATCTTTCAATAGATATGATGAGAGATTGATTGGTCTGTATACCTTAGGAGAGACATGACTAGACTCACCCGACTTGGAAATAAAGGCAACGAGTACCTCCTTCCAACTATCCGGTACCAGGAAGGGTCTAAGAAACTCCCTATAGATACTCAGGTACTCAGCATAATCGACAAAATCCCATCAGGACCAGGAGTCTTAATTGTCATGAAACTAGGAATAGCTCAAACCAACCTTGACTCGTCAACTATATCCTCAATCTCCCTCAGGTGCGAGATATCCGGAACGGAATTAACCGGGATATACCCCTCCACACAACCTATATTCTGACAGTTTGTACCGTGAGTCCATAAGAAGCTCAAGTGTCTCAGCTCCAGAGTTGGTCCATTTGCCATCAGATTTCCTGACATAACTAAGAACTTGTGGGTCCTTGGACAACACCCGACGAAATCATTCAGCGTCATTAACTTCGATGATGGACTCACAGAAGCGGATCGAGGCGGCCCGTTTAGCCTTTTTGGCAACCAATACCTTCACCCCAGTGACTAGTTCCTAAAAATCAATTCTTCTAGGGTTCTTAAAGGATCCATGTGACCACGCCATTTAGTCTATAGTAAAGAGTATTGTACTGTGATCAGAAAATAAGTACTCGTCAGTCCCTTACAAGCGATTCCTCAGAGGTTAGGCTTACGTCTATGGCACTTTTCCTCAACTTATTAAGAAAAGCAACCTTAAATTAAGCCCGTATTGAATAATAAAATCAAAAACAGACTTACTTCTTCCATTTATCGCAACACTAACCTACTGGGTATGGTAAGCATTTGGATCACAACCAAATGCTGGCGCCCCCTTGTCGATGCCTGGGACACCAGTGCGAGAACTGTCCTACCAGGCGGATCAAAGATATTAACATCGACATTGCGCAGACCTGACCGTGCTAAGACCAAAAAGCTTCTTTCCAGTATTTCCGCGATTTGAAAATCCACACCTTATATATCACTAGCAGAATCCTTGGAAAATACCTCTCAAATATGGATGTTAGGTCCCAACATCTGCTTTCCAAGCAGCTTCACTTCTTTATCCGCCTATAGAACTCGCGACGGTATCCAAAAGCATCGAAGAGAGAGAGAGATAGGACGGAGATATAACCTCAAGTCGCCAAACCCGATGATTGTGCTCTTAAGGGCGACCACATATTCGTTATTAACACAATCGACAATTTACCCTCCCCTCAGCCAGTCGACACCACAGAAGCCTACCTCACTACTACTTCTTCTATCGTCCAGCATTGCGACCATTAACCCTCTCTCGATCTGCAACCAATTGGTAGATCTTACCATCGGATTCAGCTGTAACAACGATTTCAATCTTGAGGGCTGGATTTGCCACCATACTGACCTTCTTCCTGAACTTCTTCGAACCTATAAGGGGTCATCCATAGATCTAGCTCGTTTAGCACACTTTCCACTTTTGAAAGTGAGCTAAGAGAACCAGATTGATCATTACGCCCAGCAGCCTTTGACACAGAGGGACCATTCACATTATTCGTTGGAGGATCCCCCACTCTTGAAGAGCCTGCAGCCCGGTTATCAGACTTTGTAGTCGTCAACCATAGGGTCTGGACTCGAGTTTTTGGAGTGAAACCAGAACCAATTTCTCCTCTAATATTTTCCGCAGACAGGCACCCTAGTTCCTCACTCCGTGACAGCACATCAGAGTGCGATACTTCGTTGCTCCTGATAACGTCACGGTGATCGGATAGCATCTGCCTGTCCTAATCAGACACAGACAGAAATTTTTGTACGGCCAAATGTTCATGGTGCAATGGTCGTCGGTTGTCCAATGATTAGTGTGCGCGGCTCTTGTACATGAGAACGTGGGTTCGATCACTGCTCAGACCACCTTACATTTCTTTCGATGACGGTCACCTCGCATAGTGATGGCGACACTATCGAGTACCTAGCCATGAAAAGCTTCTCAAAAATACCGTTCGGAACCTGTGTAAAACTGTAGGTCCCAATCAAACTAGAAAGCGCACATCTCACTGATTGTGAGAAGCTCTCCTCAATCCCTTCATGGGATGTTATGGGACACCTTTTTGATGTGTAAACATCTATACGCTGGGGGTAAAAATCTTTTTCACAATACAATCACAAATTTAGAGTAAGATGTGCGATGTAATCGTTAACCAATCGTAAAGCGTTATCAAATCGGTGTGAGCTATGTATGAGTGTATTAGTGTACTCATACGCTGCATACAATATACTCAACACCATCTAGTGTGCAATAGTAGCGACTAATTTTCACTAATTGTCGTACATTATGTTATCGTAGGCAAATGAAAACAAATAAATAAAATGAATACAAAAACATTTAATTTTAATAACTTTTAAAAAGATTTTTTGCACTTTTAATAAACAATTTACTAAAACAACGCAAAATAAGGAAAACTAAAATCTAAACTTGTCAAATATAAGGAAAACTAAAGACTAAAAGTTTTCTTCATCTTTGAGATTGTCATTCATACTTAACAGCTGCATATAAGCACCATCTAGTGTGCAATATTAGCTACTAATTTTCGAAAACCATTGCTGTAAAATAACATTACATTTCAGTAAACAGCTGATTAATAACTTGTCAACCGCAACAAATACAAAATAATAAAATATTTTACAAAACACCAAAAAAATTATAACTCAGAACATAAAACAACACAAAGTGTATCAACGCTGAATGGAGGTAATGTTAATTCTAATAAAATTTCTATAAGATTCCAATATAAATTAAGATTATAACATATCTTCATTACGTACTGTTGCCTTACACTGAAACTGGTGCACGACAATTGGGTAACAATCTCCATCTCATGCCAATTATTATGGGTGGAGATTTTAATACAAATTGTGCAAACCCACACTCGCAAGCTTTATCAAAATTTTTATTTGACGGTTTCCACTTGCATATGAGCAATTCTCCACAAACCCCCACAACTAACAATTCCACTACTATATTTGCAGTTTTCCATAGATTTTTAAATACAATCGAATCAAAAATTTATATATCTTATTTTAGTTACCATAAGCCAACATTAACTATTTGTACTTAAGGCATTTACCATAGATGGGCACTTTGCAGTACTACTAAAATTTCAGTAAAAATAATTCTTTAACAAGTAAATTTTTACTGATTACTAAAATTGTTTTCAGCAATTTTTATAAAGTGCCTACATGATTACGATGAGGTGCATTGAATTTTCAGTAATCAGTAATGCCCGATTACTGATTATTATGAATACGGCCCATGATTTGACTGGTAATGCAAATTAAATTTCATTATCAGTAAAAATTTACTGCATTTTTTCAGTAATCAGTAAATTTACTGCTTACTGTAATTTTTAATGCAGTACATATATACTGCAGTGTGCCCATTTACTAACCAAATAAGTTAAATAAAACAAACAAAAACCAGCAAATTTCTATGTATTTACAATATTGAAAGTTTTGATACTTTTAATTGATTAATTAAAAAAATATACTAAAAGCATAAGTACTTCCAACTTCATTACTAGACTAGATCTCCCCTGTGATCGGACTCACATTAATTTTTTTTTTATTTGAATGTAGTATTGAATGTATGGGAGATGAAATAACGCCCAAGTTTGCTACTACCTCACGGTATGTCACATGACCATCAAGCACAGCATCCATGTTTTCTGGCCCAACAACCGATCTTGAACGATCTGCACGAAATGCGTTTGTGGAGCAAACGTCGGCCCCAATTATAAGTAAATTAATTTTATCAGTTTTTTACAGTACTGCAGGATGGTGCATCATCGGCATATAAAGATTTAAGGTCATCAATGCACACCACTCTTGATAAATTTTAGAAAAATAAACGCACGAAAATGTTCACGGGTAAATTCCGTTGTTTGACTGAGAGTTATTTAAACAAAGTATTGTAGTGTGATTCGTATATCGCATATGCTAGAACGTATGCGATACCACTTAACACATATCTACATTCATTCATATACTCTTTGGTTGTTGGCGTGTTCATTTACATTGTCACTATTCATATCGAGGTATAGGTCAGCAAAGTACATTGTACCAGTGAACGAGTAATTCGACTCCTTCTGTCTGACTGATTGAGCATTCACGATATATGAACCGTTTAACCACTAAGGAGAATCAATGAATATGTGTCACCATATAGAAACTAGATAGAACTAATAATGTATTCCAAATAGTATATAAGACCATTGTACGAATTCAGTCAAGTCAGTCTTTTACTACAATGCTCTTTAATTGATGCATTAAATAAACAAACATATCGCTACTCCATAAGCGATTAAAATAGCTTCGCATTTTTATTACATGGCGACCGTGACAGTGGTCCGAATTAATAACTAAGGACCAAAGGACACCTGAAGGATGAACCTGGAGAAAGGACAAGGTCCTAAACCAATAACAATACAGGAATACAAGAGCCGCCAAGCCAAGGCGAAGCCACAACGGGTTTTAGCACACGTAACCAAAGTGTGTCCACCAAAGAGACGAGGCGGTTTCCTCGTAACAAGGCGCAGGGAGCGAGCAAGACTCTTAAGAATAATCAACGACAAAGTTCCACCATCCTGGGAGGTGGCCACAGAAATCTGGAAGAGGATAGACTGCATCGAGGCCCAGATGGAGGCATGGCAGAAATATAAGCAACAACAACAGCAGCAGCAACATTAATAACTAATACATTAATAGCAGCTAGTTTAAGCACGGAGTGCATGAATCTCATGCACCTGTAAGGAACGGAGGCGAGTTCGCCCGTGTTCACCTTAGGGACAATAAAGAAACGAACATCAATAGATAATATACATTTTCATTATTTTATTTTATTGAAAGAACGCAAAGCAAATTTACATTGAAATGGGGGGTCAGAATACAAAGATTAAAGACCCCAAGGCAAACGTAATCAATGAGGTTGAAATACAAGCACCTCAAGTTAACATTAAGAACATAGAATTAATGCTAGTTGTAATAACAATAGCAATATTAGCAAATATATGTATTAAGTTATATGTTATGCATAAGAAAAGCCTGAAAAAGAGATATTTGGGGTTGGCACCCGTGCAGAGAATTTAAATGAAAAACAATTTTTTTTTAAGAAAAAAAAATAAAAAACAAGTTTTGAGCGTAAATAAAGAAATATGAAAGGATATTTAATTGTGAGAATTTTTAGTTCTAGATGGAGACATGGGAATTGATTAGAACGATTTTTGTATCAGAACGGGAGAAATTCAGTAAAGCTTATAAGTGCATAAATAAGAACACATTTATAAGACCAGAAACGGTCAGGAAACATTTAGGCACATTGATAGTTACTTTTGAAGCAATTAGGAATTTGTTACATCAACACTCAGGACGTTTGACTAAAGAACATGAAGAAGAAGGTTTAGGGTTTTATTGGGAAACCAGAGATAAGCTAGTAAAAATATTTTCAAAATATCAGATAAATCAGGAGGTTCCTCATACAGTAAGTGAACCGGTTATAATAGACTTATATAGAGTTCTTACACCAGAATCATTCAAGAAACTATCACCCATAGGAGAAGACCAGTCGGATGCAGATACCGACTCAGATAAAGAAGTACAAGTACAAGATCGTAAGATGCCTTTAACAGCGATAGAATTTATAAACACAGCCTCGAGACTCATACCTGATTTCGATGGCAGGCCTGAAAACCTAAAAAGTTTTCTGGACGCGCTACAATTGGTGGGGACCATAAAAGAAACGCATGATGCTATTGCTGTTACTTTGGTAAAAACAAAGCTGCGAGGTACAGCAAGAAATATTATAGGCAATGAGGCAACGCTTGAACAAGTAATCAACAAATTGCAGACCTCTGTAAAAGGAGAATCAGTCGAGGTCCTGACGGCCAAGATTATGAATATACAGCAGAACAACAAGTCAGCCAATGAGTATACCAAGGAAATAGAAGATATGACAAGAGCATTAGAGAATGCATATATTGGTGATGGGCTGCCATTGGAGCTGGCCGGAAAGTACAGTACGCAAACTGCAGTTAAGGCGATGACCAAGAATTGTAAACTGAACGAAGTGAAGCTTGTTATGCGTGCGGGTCAATTCCACACGATGAATGAGGCAGTCTCGAAATTTGTTAATGCATGTACTGAGACAACAGGGTCAGAGAACACCATACTTCATTTTAAAAGACGGAGTAATAAGTATCGGAGTAATAACCAGGGACGATTCCAGCGAGGACGAGGAAGTTATAACCAAGGAGGTAATAACCGAAGTCAAAGAAACAGTGGTAGGAGTAACTATAATAATAACCAGAATGGTTATCAAAATAACCACAGTGGAGGAAACTACCGAGGCGGTAGAGGTGGTCGCGGTAACTATCGTGGAAACCACTACAACAATAGCGTCCGTGCGATGACAAATGATCAAACTGGTTCGGAAAACCAGAACCTGCCCCTAAGCCAATAGAGACAAGAATACATACGTTGAACCTCAGTTTTAGCATATTTGTAGAATTTAGTATAGGAGAAAATGGTCCAAAAGTCACACTATTAGTGGACACAGGTGCTGACATATCCCTTATCAAGGCGAATACCATAGGCACGATAACGGTGAATAAGGGCAGAATAACGACGATTAGCGGAATAGGGCAAGGAGAATTATGTAGCGGATGCTTTGTCTCGCATAACGATAGATGATTTGAAAGAGCTGAACCTGAACGTAGCTAAGATACACAGAATGACAACCAGATCAACCACCAAAACAGATAACAAGGAAGTCAGTAGCAAAGAGGGGAGTAAAATTGAAAGAAAGCCCAACGTATACGAAGTCATCAATAATACAGACGTCAAAAGAAAACCAAAATTAAAGATGACTATTGACCATTGCTATATTAAGCATGGCAAGAGAAAATTAATGAATATTAATATCAAGGATTTGTACACTAATGGGAAAATTGATTTAGGACAATTTTTCCCAAGACTTCAAAAGGAGGTCAGCATACAAAAAATTGATATATTACAAATGGCACCTACAGAGAAAATTTTCGAATTTGTCTCAATAAATGAATTTAAAGAAATGGGCAATAACAAATTAAAATGGGTAAAAGTAGCGCTACTACCAAAGGTGACAAAATTAAAAGAAAGCTCTGACATAAGAAGAACCTTGGAAAGATATCATGATGATCCAGTGGAAGGTGGACACTGCGGAATAACGAGAACGTTAAATAAAATAAAAAAGACATTTCTACTGGCCAAACATGACTAAGGACATATCGAAGTACGTCAAGTCATGTCAGAAATGTCAAAAAGCAAAAATAACAAGACATACGAAGGCACCAATGGTGATCACCCACACACCTAATAAAGCGTTTGACACCGTGTTGGTAGATACCGTTGGTCCACTACCAAGAACAGAAAGTGGAAATGAATATGCAGTCACTCTAATATGTGACTTAACAAAATACTTGGTAACAATACCAATACCGAATAAAAGTGCAAGAACAGTCGCAAAGGCGATATTCGACTCTTTTATACTCACCTACGGTCCAATGAAGACGTTCATTACGGACATGGGTACGGAGTATAAAAACTCGGTAATGACGGATCTTTGCAAGTATCTGAAAATTGATAACATAACATCAACAGCTCACCACCACCAAACTGTAGGCACTGTCGAACGAAGTCACCGTACGTTTAACGAGTATGTACGATCATACATATCGGTAGACCGGAATGATTGGGATGAATGGCTAAGATATTTTACATATTGTTTCAATACGTCACCGTCTGTGGTGCATGGCTATTGCCCTTACGAGCTTGTATTTGGACGAATCCCATACGGATTCACAGATTTCAATAGCATAGATACTGTAGACCCGATCTATAATATAGAAGATTATAGTAAGGAAGTTAAATTTAGATTAGAAAACGCTTATAAAAGAGCAAGGTTATTAATAGATAAGGAGAAAGAAAAACAAAAAGAACAATATGATAGAAATATTAAGGATATGAAAATTAATATAGGAGATCTAGTGTTAGTTAGAAATGAAATAGGTCATAAATTAGACAATAGATATTTAGGTCCATTTATGGTTAAGGAGATTCTTAAAAATAACAACATTGTATTAGAAGATAAGATAAAGAACAAAACATTAAAAATAAACAAAAATAGATTAAAACTATTTGTTAAGTAATAATTGTAAAATATAAGTATTACATTAATGAGATCCGGATTCTGATAATTATTTTATTATTTCTACACTTTAACAATTTAACTACTATACATTGTATTACTAATAATAGAATAATAAATTATTCTTTTTAAAAAGGGAGGTGTAGTGTGATTCGTATATCGCATATGCTAGAACGTATGCGATACCACTTAACACATATCTGCATTCATTCATATACTCTTTGGTTGTTGGCGTGTTCATTTACATTGTCACTATTCATATCGAGGTATAGGTCAGCAAAGTACATTGTACCAGTGAACGAGTAATTCGACTCCTTCTGTCTGACTGATTGAGCATTCACGATATATGAACCGTTTAACCACTAAGGAGAATCAATGAATATGTGTCACCATATAGAAACTAGATAGAACTAATAATGTATTCCAAATAGTATATAAGACCATTGTACGAATTCAGTCAAGTCAGTCTTTTACTACAATGCTCTTTAATTGATGCATTAAATAAACAAACATATCGCTACTCCATAAGCGATTAAAATAGCTTCGCATTTTTATTACAGTATAACAATATTAACCAATATTACAATACAGATAATAAATAAACGATTAATGAAGAACATAGGGCCTGGTATAATTGTTTACCAATATACCAGCACACACTACAATTCCGAGACAAGCATTTCTCAAGATATTACAATTCTTTTTAAACGATAACAACGATGTTGGCCTATAATTCATATATGACCTATAATACAGCAATGTACGGACTCAATGTAGGAGAAAAGGAGAACTAATGGAGACAGCGAGGGGGATTCGTTTCACCTAATTCACTCTTGCCGTGAAACTTTTAACGCTAACATCAATAAATTTTATAGACTTCTGGAGAAGGAAGAAAAATATGTGGACCAGTATTGACCTTGATATAAGGTAAGGTCAATACGGTCGGTGGTGCAATGGTTAGTGAGCGCGCCTCTTGTACATGAGATCCTGGGTTCGATCCCTGCTCTGACCACCTTAAAAAAAATTCTTTCGGAGGCGGTCACCTCGCATAGTGACGGCGACACTATCGAGTATTTAGCCACGAAAAAGCTTCTCAAAATACCGTTCGGAATCGGTGTAAAATTGTAGGTCCCAATCAGTGAGTGAAAACTGGAAAGCGCACAGCTCAGTGATTGTGAGAAGCTCTCTCCTGCCCCTTCATGGGATGTAATGGGAAACCATTTATTTTTTAATATTCAAGTGGTCAGTATTAGAACTTAACTTCTAGCTTATGTATGTAAATGTATACAATTTCAAACTGATAATTTTCGAATTCTAATTTAATAAAACTGATTTAAAGTAAATCACCGAGAAAATTGAACAATAATGATTGAGCGACCTCTCAACCGAAGAAACAAAATAATGTAATAATTGTGAGCAACGCATCGGATACAGCAACAAATCGAAATATGCAAGAGAATGTTTGTTTTCAATGTTTTCAACACACTGAAAAATTTTGTCTTTTTTGTTGTTTGGACGCAAATATAAAGTGTATTTGGGGCTTGTCGCAAATTTATTATACTTGTGTCCAAAAATATTGTGTTTGCTATTCAATATTACATGTTCGAGACACAATGATTAATATGTTAGAATATATATGTTTCGACCCACATATATTTATGTTTGTGATACAAATCAGCTATGTTTGTTGCACTGTCTCTCGAGAGCAAGAGAATAAAAGAGGGACAACGAGAGTGTCTATCTTGTAAGTGTGTATCCGTATTTTTGCATTATTCTCTAAGTGAGTGATTCATAAATATTCCTGAATGTGCTTGCAAATTGCAGATGAAGTCAGTGTTTCTTATTTTGACTGATGCATTGCGTTTTTGTTTCATGTATTCAGTCGTTAATGCTTCATCGGACAGAGGATATTAAAAGCGCTTGATCAGTTAAAGAAGAATAAACGAAGGCTCGGGCGCTTAAATGGTTTTTGACGTTACTTTGTTTTTTATGTGTGTTTCGTATATATGAATGTGTGCTACCAAAATGTGAGAAACGATTTTGAGGAAAGAAACTGGAAAGGGCATGTTCGCCAGTAAACATGATGCTGTTTACATTAAAAACGCAAGTGAGTTTGGGACTTGCAATTACATTAATGTTTGAAGTGTGTTCCAAACATATACATGGTTCCTGCAGAATATGTTTGGGAGAATATGTTAGACGCCGTTATTTTTCAGCGTGCAACCGCCGTAAACTGAGGCCTCTTGATACAGATGGTTCGATGGTGTTTTCTGTAAACTAAGCCTAAAAGAATCAAATAGATTTGTTATGCATATTATGAGTAAATATGGGTACTTCCATTAGGGTTCTAATGGCCAGTTTTTAAGTGGGTAGTTAACTATCGGATTACTTAATCTTAATTCTAAGTTAATTAGAGGTTAACTTTGCATTTTGTTTTTCAGTGGTGAGTTAATGCAGGTCGCTATATTGTTAACTAATATGGTAACTCTTGTATTCTTATTGAAAAAGACGTGTGTTTTGGGATAAATACCAAAACAACAAAGGGGAACAAACAAAATAGAATTAGGTAAAATAAGAAATAGATGCATAAAATCGAAGTCATTTTAACAAAAATGTGTAAAAAAACTATATAGGCGCAAAAATTTAACGATCTAGACTCAACGTATGTGTACAAATATGCAAATCTGAAACATGTATTTTATAGTTACAATCTTCATTTCTCACTTTGGCAGTCAGTAATTTGATTGTCAAAATAATATGGTTCAGACTATAAGTTAACCAACCAACATTGGGTGGTTAAATCATAGTTAAACAATGACTAAAAAACACAAATCGATGTTTAACCACAATTTAACTAAGAAACGAAGATCACCACTGACTGAAAAACTGGCCATAAATAGCTTTAAGATTTTCGTAGGTTAGGAATGTTTGGCGATAACAATTAAACTGATTTTAATCATAGGTAGAAATATAGCTATGGTGTAGACAATTACGCCGCCGCCGTTTTATGAGTTTTTATTTAATCTTTCATATAATCGATGAACGAATGACATTCTCCGGATTTACAACATGTTGCAACCACACCAAGCAACAAACTATAAACTACGCACAAACACAATCAGAATATTTCATAATAACAGTCTGCTTAACTTCCCAAGAATTAACAACAGCCAAATGAAATTTCACACGCTACAATACCAACAGACAGTCCCATTCTCTAATAGGATACAGCACACATTACAACTATAATAGCAGCAGATAAAATTTCCTACGAATTGAACTCTACACAACATCAGCCTGGTCAATTTCCTAATAATTAGGGCAGGCCGGCGTCGTTAGCCGCCGCCAGGTTATTCGATCAAGCCGCCGCCTCCGGGTTTCCCAGATCACTACGCCGCCACCGAATCAAAAACAATCGGTGTAAACCTCTAGTATGGTTGATTATACAAATTCTTAATTTGCATCAATGAACAGGCGACACAAATGGTCCTCCACGCTGCTAATATTGACGATGTCATTAGAATGCTCCATCAGCCGCTTCTATGGCTGTTATGAAATCTTAGATAATTTTGTTTCTTCACACAAATTTACTCTCTCAGAATTAAAGTTTAGTGCACTTGTTGTAACAATATTCGTAAGTGGGTTGGCCAAATTTACAAGACCCAGAAAACCCCGGCACCATTCCGACGATGGTGTTGCAATATATTATATTCTGTTGTAGAATTAATATATAATTTATTAATATTAATATATAATTTATTATTTATTATTTGAGATTATTTAACAGAAATACAATCGGTTCAAATGGACATACTGATTCGCATGAACACAGTGACATATGAATGTTCTATGAATTCTCATCTTACACACCGACAATATCAATCAAAACAATTAGAATGGAACAGACAGTGACTCACGGAGAAAGTGGTCAACTCTTGGTAGAAAAACAGCGTATGCAAATTTCATGGAAATGTATACAAATATTAGAAAGGAATGCTAATATTTTATAGTTTAGTTTAAATTCTATACAAAATACGAAATATTCCTCAAACATGTGCTACAAAAATAAATGACAAATGCCAAAAGTTCGCCTCACAGTGATGCATCACGGCAATTCCCGGAATTTTCGTTAATTTTCAATTTCCGGGGAATTTTAATATTCGTCATTAAAATATTCGTCAAATGGCCCCCACGGCTCTGATGACAAGGCCATTACTCTTTTTTCTTTTTCACATAGATGTGGCTGTATCTCACCGATGACGCGTTGGATCTTGGATTTGAGCTCAGGAATTCTTTTTGGTTTATTCGCATAAATCCGAGACTTCACAAAACCCCAAAGGAAGAAATCGCACGGATTTAATAGCATGATCTTGGTGGCCAGTTGACATTTCATTAGATAATTTGTTCTGGAACTCAATGCTGCAATAAATCGATTGGCAAGTGGTGCCGACTTGCTGAAACCACATGTGGTCCAGATCCATGCCGTCCAGTTGAGGCCACAAGAACTCCGTTATCACGTTCCTGTAACGAATGTCATTCACAGTCACTGCAAATTCGTCCTCATCTTCAAAAAAGTTAGGCCCAACTACTTCGCCTGACCAAAATCCGTTGCTCGTTGTGGGTGCATTTGTTCCTCTTGGATTGCACGAGAATTTTCTGAGCCTCAGAGTCGAAAATTTTGTGTATTCATGAAGCCATTCAGATGGAAATGCGCTTCATCGGAGAAGATAACCTTTTTTGAAAAATTGCCATTGACTTCACTTTGCTCCATTATCCATTGAACGAATTGCTCCTGAGTAAGCTGAATTTTGTACGCATGAAGGTGTCAAAATTCGCTGCGTAGTGCTTCGTGAAATTTAAAGCTGTTGAGAACGATGCCGAAGTGATGTTTTCGGGGTTTCGGCGACACTCTCGTTTACAGCAGCAATATTTTATATTTTCAAGAGACCGATCGGTACGTTGACATATAGGAGCATTACCGTCCAAACCCGACCCAGTTTCTTAAAATTTCTCAGCATAATTTTCCAAATTTTTGTAAAGCGTTCCCTTTAGAACAATCGGAATATACATATGTGACAGCTGCCAAATTTCGGAGTTGTCACTTGCACAAAAAAATTCCACTAAATTTAAAAAGTGCAATCTTCGTGAGACACCCGTTACATCAGTCATATATGGATCATAAAATTTCCAAACCAGTTTCTGACATCAATGAAACATATTAGTCGCTATTCATCACAGTAAAGAAACATATTTGATGTCGCGGAATATTTGGGATTAAAATAATTGATATTTTAAGCGAGCGAATTGAAAAAACGTGTTGATTTTTTAAGATCATATAAGTAGAGATTTATTTTATGAGCAAAAGAAAATGTCAATACTAATTTAACTTCAAGGGTATGTCATAGGGCAGAGTTGCCATATTGGCGTCAACATGCCGGCCGCCTTGAACGACCGTGTTAAGTTCAATATTAATGAATTATAATTAATATTGATTTGATTGTAAATTTACAATAATAAATTTTCATTAAAAATACTTATATTGATGAGTACGTTACAGGCTTTGTAGGTACAACATTAATTTGGTAACAGGGCGGAGCAACTGACCTTCCTTGGTGTTAAATGGAGAGTCAGGTCACTGACGATTGTGAGGATTTGATTGGAATCAATCTTTGTGGAATAGAGAAATTCCTTTCTTACTAGACCAAAATGAAATCAGAGAATTAATGTCTGAGATTTCGTTGCTCCACAATAATGGTGAAGCAGATAATCAGTATGTAAGAAAGAAGAGCAGTGTAGAAAATAAAACAAAGGAAGGAATTAGAAATGCTTTCGGATTTCTTTTATTTTCTCAGAATAGTTTTGCAAACAATCTTACCAGTATGAGCGCAACAGTAGAACAGACCACCGGTAAAACTGGATTTTGCGGAAATTGCATTTGCAACATGGCATATATATTTAACGAAAGAAGATTGACAGTCAAGTAAATAGGTTACTTGTTTATCTGTCAATTTTCATATCTGGGAAATTTCATGTTTATTTTTAGGAATTCAAGGATTTGAAATCTAAACAGTTTGAAACCGAAAACGTTTACCATTTGATGTAAACATTACCGCCCGCCTTGCTGTATTGCTGCAATATAACTTAGTTAAATAAAAATAAATGGTTTCCCATTACATCCCATGAAGGGACTGGGGAGAACTTCTCACAATCACTGAGCTGTGCGCTTTCCAGTTTTCACTCACTGATTGGAACCTACAGTTTTACACCGATTCCGAACGGTAATTTGAGAAGCTTTTTCATGGCTAGATACTCGATAGTGTCGCCGTCACTATGCGAGGTGGCCGCCGCCGCAAGAAATTTTAAGGTGGTCAGAGCCGGGTTCGAACCCAGGATGTCATGTACAAGAGCCGCGCACACTAACCATTGCACCACCGACGGCCACTTAGTTCCAGGCAATATAACTTAGTTCCAGGTTGCAAATACTTTTTGAATTGGAGTATATACATTAGGGCGGGTCGATTTATTTTTCGACAATTTCCCTATGATTTCCGTATTCTATGGGTTATTCCATGAAAATTTGTCAAAGGAACTATACCTCTATCGTTAAAATCGAGTCCCCTACTTTTTGTTGGTAGATTTTTTGCCAAATTGACGTTCGTATGAAATATTACCTACACGTTCACATCCATAACTCAAAAACTATCGATACATTGGCGTGTATACTTTTATTATATAGTTAGCCAGAATTTTTAAATTTTCATTTTTTGAGCCAAAAAAATTGCCATGAAAGTAATATTCTTGGACAAAATCATGAAAAAAATGGAAAAATGGTCCAAAATTTGGACAAAAATGCCCGTAACTTTTGACCTTTTTCCCAACAAAAAGTAGGGGACTCGATTTTAACGATAGAGGTATGGTTCCTTCGGCAAATTATCATGGAATAACCCATAGAATACGGAAATCATAGGGAAATTGGTGAATTTTTTCACTCCCTACAAATCGACCCGCCCTAATATACATAATCATAAAATTCATAATATATTTATTATTCAGTAGTTCAATATAGCTTATAAATATTCATTTATAGTTTTTATGAAATTACATAACGGGTTTCTCAATACGAGCGCTACAAAAGTTTTTTTAAATAAAACAAAACCGGTTTTATGCCTTGTTCACGCTGCCACGAAATTGACAATTTCGGATTGAAATTGTCGAACGAAATTGAAATCGTTCACACTGGCTTTTGAGCAATTTCGTTGAAAAATGACAACTGTTTGTTTACAAATATTGCCATTAGTAAAATTTTAGTGCCTGGGCATAATAACCAAAATTCTGTTAGGAACTGAATGAAAACAATTAAATAAATAAATGATACGTGAACTTTAACATGAATCACTGATTCACCACGGTTTATAGTTTATTTTCTCTACCCTATTTCGATGTAAACTTAAAATTTCAATCGGATGAATGAGGCGGCATACAATTGTTTTGGTTTTTTTTTTGCAATTTTAGTAACCACGTGTTCGGTGAACGAAGCCGATCCAAAATTATCGAAGGCGTTAGAGCAACAAAAAAAAATATATCGACGGCGGCAACTGAGTTTTTATTATTAAATGTAATTTTTCAGCAGACGTTACTTTTAGGTTCATCTCGTTAGTTGTATAAAAAATGTAGATCATTTTTTTTAGTAATTCGGGCCTTTAAATGCGGCTTAATTGATAATATCGGCTAACATTTTAAGTCGAAGCATGCTGTAACGGCGGCGGCGTGAACTTCAAAAAATTATCTACGACGGCGGCACATCAGAAAATTTACTGTCGGCTTCGTGTTCTTGCATATGTGCAAAAAAGAGTACTAAGTTAATTTTGCTGAGTAAAAACAGCGTTGTATACGACAATTTCAAGTCAATTTCAACGAAATTGTCGTAAATATCTCAATTTCGTAGTTGTCAAAATATATGCGAAATTGAGCAATTTCAACTCAATTTCGGCCCAAATTGCGAAAGACTTCAATTTCGCGGCAGCGTGAATAAGGCATTAGATACCAATGAAATTCTATATTCCTGTGAAAGTACGTTCGATGCCATTATGTATGGAACTCGATTTCTTTTGCATGGCTACCACGGGCACGCTTGCAGAAGTTCAGACGCTGAACCCAATTTTCGACGGTTTTCAAGCATAAATCGGCCGATACTGCTGCAATTTCACGTCCGATATTCGTACGAAGTTCATCAATCGTCGCTGGCTTGTTGGCATAGACCATAGACTTGACGTAGCCCCACAGGAAATAATCTAACGGCGTCAAATCGCACGACCGAGGCGGCCAATCGACTGGGCAATTTCGTGAGATAACACGTTCACCAAACTTGGTTCCATTCGCTGTGTGGCTTGTGGCGCCGTCCTGTTGGAACCACATGTCCTCCAAGTCCATATTATCTAATTGGGGCCAAAAATATTCGGTTATCATTGAACGGTAGCGATTCGCATTCACAGTAATGAGCCAGTCTTGATCATCACAGAAGAAGTACGGCCCAATCGATGATGCCGCCGGCCCATAAACCGCACCAAACCGTAATTTTTTCGGGATGCAATGATGACTCATGGGTTACGTGTGGATTGCTGTCTGACCAATATCGCATATTTTGCTTATTGACGAAGCCATTCAGCCAGAAATGAGCCTCATCGCTGATTGTTGGGGCCTCTTAAAGTTGGCCTCTTGAAGTTGAGGCCACTGACTCCAAATTTCGGTAGTAAATTTTAATAATTTCGACTCGTTGTTGGCTCGTATATCTTTCCATGATGAAATGGCAAACCTTAATGGAGAGAAATGTCAGAAGAGCGGGAAACAGCGTTTGCTGTCCCTATCGATTTACTTTTGTAGCGTCTCAGTTGAAAACCCCTTTATAACTGTTTTAATTTATTATAATGGAGTACAAAATTAAGTTTTATACAGATAGAATGCCAAATATGATTATTCCGAAGACGGTATTTAATGCTGTCGGAAGACCAGTTCTGATGAAACTGCCTTCTCTTATAATGCCAGAAAATATGTGGTTGCGTACAGCTGTCGACAGAGTTTTATTTGGGGTTGTCGTGCAAATGCGGTTGTTGACTCTTAATGTGACTTCTAATGTAAAACTGGAGTCAACATTCGAATGTAAGGACAGAGGACAAATGACTTCACCATCTAGTTCCAAGGTAGTTAAGTCATACCTTTCTACCAAACTTTTGGATATGCAGCTGATTTTCGAACCAGAGTCCAGGAGACATCTAACCCTATGTTTGACGTTTTTAGCTTCAATCTTAACCATGGCAGTCGGTAGTAAAGTTATTACATTCTGTTTGAGTATAGACGACAGCGAAGCAGGATATGATGCCTGTTGAGACATAATTATTGGACGACTTCGAACAAATACAATTTCAGAACCAGACACGGAAACCTACTCCCGATGGTAGCTTGAACGATATCTTGGGTGTGTGCTGTAAAGAAACCGGAAGCTATACGCTACAACTCTAAGAGCCTTGGGAAAGGAAGAGAATCGCTCAAGAATATCCTCATGGATTGTGAGAAGTTCTCCCCGGTCACTTCATGGGATGTAATGGGAAACCATTTATTTTATTTTTATATTCTAAATCTGTGTCTTCAAAATGGACGTTAGACTTATGTGGTGGATACAATAATGGCTCTGACAGCCATTGGGGTCCTTGCCACCAAAGGTTATTTTCGCCAGATCGGCCGGATTCATGCCAGCCATTTCGAAGGATCTACTATTTGGATAATTTTAGATATTCTGTTGGCTACAATGGTATTCCAAGTACATGGCGGTTTTGCTAGCCAAGAAATGACAATAGTAGAGTATGTCCAACAACGCACATTGTAAGTTTTGACATCCAACTCAGGAAGTACAGTGCCAATAATATCTGCAAGCAGAACAGCGCCACACAACCCTAGTCGGGGGATCGATAGAGTTTTAATAGGAGCCACCCTAGTTTTAGACAGCATCAAATGAGTACGTGTGGAGTTTCTATTGCTCACACGGATATAGAGCGCCGCAGCGTAAGCCGTCTCTGACGAGTCACAGAAGCCATGGAATTGAAAACCACTACCAGGTGCAAACCCAATCCACCTAGGAATTTTTATAAGATTTATCTGGCGGTAATTTGCCAAGAACGATTTCCACATGCAAAGGGTTTCCTCAATCAGGTGTTCGTCCCAATCAGTATCATCCATCCATATATTTTGCATTATGATTTTGGCTGAGACTACAATTGGGGCCAACCATCCTGCAGGATCGAAAAGCTTAGAAATTTGTGATATTACTATTCTTTTGGTATATTTAATTATATCATGAAATGGAGTCACAACAAAATAATAACAATCAGCACCCGCATTCCAGCGGATTCCTAATGTTTTAGCTGAAGTGCTGTCATCTAGTTGAAGAAAGTCTGCAAAAAGAAGATCTTCAACAGGAAGATCCGCTAGTATCTCCTTACAATTTGAAGTCCATTTCCTTATAGGAAAACCGGCTGAATTAAGAGCTCGTTTTTAGCCTGAATCGCAGATTGAATCGTATGAGCTCCCGCCAATGCGTCATCTACATACATAAAATTTCTTAAAATATGACTTGCCACGGGATATGTATCATAATCATCAGCTAACTGCAGAGAAGTGACGGTGTTGAGTTCGAATTCTCTAAGAGGATCCGATGGACTTGTTCGGTGAACTATTCTCTGGAAAGACCTATGGTCGGGATTGACCTGTATCTGCATATACATCTCCATTGAAAACGTAACGGAAAACCCGCCACTTTAGGATAAGGACTGTAAGATCATTCTGTAATACAGGACCCGTATGCAAAACATCATTTAAACTGGTCCCATTCGAAGTAGGTGCCGAAGCATTGAATACCACACGGACTTTTGTAGTGGTACTCTCGGGTTTAACTACAGCATGATGAGACAAATAGTAATGTGCTGGAAATTCAAAGGATTTTAGAGAAATCAGTGGATTCATATGACCTAGTGTCACATATTCTCGAAGAACATTGTCATATACCCGTTTTAAATCAGGATTTCTTACAAGGCGACTTTCGTTTCTATAAAATTGTGCCAATGCGCCATTTCTAGAATGTCCGAGGCTTAATCATTCTGGAAATCCTTCTTTAAAAGGGAGCGATACAATGTATCGTCCTTCTTCATTCCTTTTAGTACTTCTAGTGTACAAATCTTCACACATTTGGTCAGATGTTGACCAAAAATGTTTTCTCGGAAAGTCCTCCACCTCCCAGGAACGAGAAATTTCTTTTTCTAAACAGATTTCACATCACATCGATAAGGATACATCCAAAAACTGTCTCCTGGGCCATCAAAGACCCACAAATTCCTTTCTCGAAGCCTGGCAGCATAATGAATGGGAGAATATCGCCGCCTAATAGGATATCTATCTTTGCGCTTTCATTAAATTGTGGATCGGCTAGATTTAATTCAGGAAGATTTGAAAAAACATCAATGTCGATCGCACGCGGTTGTAGATTATCGGACAGTTGTGGCACAACTAGTGCCGTGGTTTGGATGTCCACATCATCATTTATGGTTGAGCCCAATGAATACGTGCATTGTTTTTGTACATCGGCTGAGGTGGAGTTATTTAACCCAGAAATTTTCGCCGATGTTCGTTTAAAAGGCAATTTTAAACGGTTAAAGAGCTTTTCAGATATGAACGTCCCCTCAGAGCCGGAGTCTATCAGGGCTCGAGCCGAGTAAGCCTAACCAGCATGACAATCCAAAACCCTCGCAGTGCCTAACAACATACCTCTAGAATTGGAAGAGTGATAAGTTTGGACTTCACTTGATGCTTTAGTGGACTGTAACGAATTTGATGATTGAGAAGCTACAAATGTTGGAGATGCGGAAGTTAAATTTGAATTTGGATTTTTGATAGAAGAAGGCGCATTATGATTAGCGGAACTGGATGGGCAGGGATCTTTATGTAGCAGCGTGTTGTGACGCGTACTGCACTTAAAATAAGAATGTTTACTTTTGCAGTTACGTACCGAATGCACACTAGAAAACAATTTATACACAAATTACCCTTTTTAATTTCGACAAGTCTTTTGGGATATTAAGGAATCGGGGGCATTTGCGAATAACGTGACCCTCTTTAGGACAGAGTCGACATTTCGTTCGATCGATTTCCGTTTGAAAGGCATTGACGCCCTTGGAATTGGCTTTAGTTCCTTGGACGGTCTTTGGCTTTGATTGCATTTCATTTTTCAGATCGGAGACTGATTCTAAGGTAGGATGTCGGTTTGTTAAAACCGCATCTAACTGTGACCATTTTGGAATGATCGTTTTTTCACTCAAAGTGTGTTCCCAAAGAGTCAAAGTGGAATCACGAAGACGTTTGGAACAAATGAACACAAAAAGTGGGTCCCAACTATTGATATCTATATCATACAGCCGCAGTGCCGATATGCAAGAGTTCAGATCCCTTTGAAGTTGTTTGATACAACTTGCGGATTCAACGGTTATCGATTTCAGATTTAATAGTGAAGATTAATCAACACTCTTTTGTTCTCCCATGCTGAACTAAAACCATCGTTTGTGCATTGACTTTTAGATACTATGTCATGGGCCTCGCCTTTTGTCTTTTGAGTCAAATGAAAGAGCCTCTGGATAGGACTGAGTCTAGAATTCTTCACACAGATGGCCGTGAACAAGTCGCGAAATGTGGGCCAAGAGGAATAATCATCTTGGAATATCGGAACTTCGCAAGGTAGAAGATTGAAATTGTGTTCTCGATTTACATTAGTAGTGAAAGGTTTCGGAATTAAGTTAAAAACACGCTCACTGAGCCTTGTTATACATCGACAATAGGTGACATAAGAGCTGGTATATTTCTCCTTTATTGTCTCGATATCGTTTGGCTCATCATTCTCCGCGACTTCTTCGCTATTTTGAAGGTCAATCAAACAAATTTCGTAAGCCACCTTCAATTTAGCCCAAATAGATTTTAATTCATCCTTATGGGTTTCAATAGAAAACACTGATGCTACTGGCAGTTTATTGTCGTTGAAGGCCGCCTCAAATTCAACCAAACTGTCCGCAGCGAGGATAAACCGATCAAGAGACATACATACCTACAGGGAATCTGAAGTGTATAATGTTCAAGAAATATTTGGATTAAAATATTATTAAGATCAAGACTAAACGCACGATTCTAGCAAGTGGATGCAGTTGCACGAATAGTGGATAATCTTATCAAAATTATCAATCGTTAATAGGGAAGTTTAATATATTCGCCCAACGAATCGGTATATATCACATATATCTCGATAAAGAGAAAAAAACTCAATTGCCAAAGGAAATATTGCCCGAATAACTTATAGGTATTGTAATGTAGCGTGACACTGCATACATACTACACACTACGTTCATAACACGTTCCATTGCTTTAAACAAAACTATAAACTTCAGATTGCACTTATCACTCTAAGTGTAAGCTCAATATCAAATAGCGCGGAATTCATTGAACTCCAAATTCCACAATAAATTATTAAAGTTATTGACCGCGTCAGATTTCGTTTATCGTAATAGTTTCGCTGTCCGTCATAAAATATTTAAACTCAAGTATCGATATCAAATTGCATCGACACTTGATTATTTGAGTTTGTCACGTCCACCCTTCCTCGTACGTATTCTTTTGAGTAGAGAATAAAATTTAATGGTGTAACGGTATTCAAATCGAGTGGTCGGTCGCGATTCTGACCGAATGAAATAAAGTTAATAACATACTAATAACCAACTCAAAGACTTTTATTTATTTTATCATAACAGTAAATTGCAACGGTTTATGACATTATTCGACGATGAGACACACATAAGTCGAAACGTTGTGATTTTGGGAAAAAATTTGATACTATTACGCAGAACAAAACTACGAAAATTTTGTCAGGGAATTTCACAATCAACAAACTGTCCAGTACTATTTAAGCATGCGTTATTTCAGGTGGATTAATCCTATCGACATTTTTGAATCTTAAATACGCTAATAAACTGAACGTATATTTACGAACAGTGATGTGGATTTGCATAGTATCTACAAATAGGCAGACTATCTAGAATGTAAGATTTGAAGTAGCAATACCACAAAAAATTTCGCAATCAGTCAGTACCAATGGAAGTCGAAACATATGTTTTACAAGTCCTTCATATTCAGGAAAAAAACTCAGCGGTCATTACCCCGAGAAAGATTGGAATAAGCTCCGTTGCCCTCCGATAGATTCTCCGATTCCCAGTAAAGAGAATACATGCCAGTATAAATGATGTAAATGTAGTAACGCACGTCAGACTACATATGTATATTAGAGACGGCAGTTTTGACCGATTGTACTAAATAATATAAAGAAACAACCGGTAGCAAACAGCGGTACTGGCTAACTGAATGCTACTGCCGCTAATTTAAGAAAATCGAAAGTGGGGTAGTTATACGGAACAAAGTATAATTTGGTACTTTCCATGTAATCTGATTAGTCTTGACTAATATAGAGAGGTTTACGTATCTTCACATACCTAGATATATCAATATGTATGCAAAGTATACATAAAAATAAAATATGTATGGACCCGATATTAAGGGAAAATTACGATTGAGACCTATCTAAACTCCCTGGGTGAATTTCGCTGTTGAATTCGAGTGTACACAAGCAGTACTAGAGTAGACCTTTTCTCAACCCTGACAATGAGAAGATAATACCAAACGAGTTTAACAGCTGTATCGTCGTCACACAATTGAGATGTGATGGAGGGAGTCACAATATTAGTTCCTTGATTCTCTTTATCATTAAGAGTCTACGAGACTGCAATCATAAGAGTGTGATATTTCAATCACGTTGTATCACATAAGAGAACTATAAAACCTGTGAGATGAGGATGTAGCGATAAAGAGCCAAATATACATACGTATGTATGTTGGAACAGATAAGATAATAAATTCGAGAGAACTTGTGAATTGTGTGTATTGTCTATGTTAAGTAGGCCATTTGTGAAATGTTAGCTCGAGCGAATTATCTTGAAATATGCTGTAAAAAAAAGATTTATATTCATGCATGCATACATACATACATATATACTCGTTAGCTTACATGGACTCTGTAAACGACAACAGAATGTGCATGATAATCACAGAGCCCACTGTTAAAGCCAATCGAACCGCACTGAACGAAATTACGTAACCACCACTCGATCGATTGCATATTACCAAGTCGACTCCTTGTAAGTGTGGTGCTAGTAAGTCCAAATTTGTCTGATCGCAGCTGCCGTAATAATCGCGCAAATGTTGAATTTTATAACAATTCGAAACGATAATAGCTGCACAATTTCCGCACAAAAACTCTGGGTAGTAGCACCAAATTTACCTCTGCTCGCTCTGGTGATCACTGTTGAGTGGACTACATGAACGAACAAATAATACCCTTTAAGCGAGACCTTGCTGTTATTCCTGGAATGTTCAGAGAGAGTTTCTTCTCAAAAGCTCTAATCCGGTTCGCGATGGACCAAATGTTAAATGGAGAGTCAGGTCACTGACGATTGTGAGGATTTGATTGCAAACAATCTCTGTGGAATAGAGAAATTCCTTTCTTACTAGACCAAAATGAAATCAGAGAATTAATGTCAGAGATTTCGTTGCTCCACAATAATGGTGAAGCAGATAATCAGTATGTAAGAAAGAAGAGCAGTGTAGAAAATAAAACAAAGGAAGGAATTAGAAATGCTTTCGGATTTCTTTCATTTTCTCAGAATAGTTTTGGAAACAATCTTACCAGTATGAGCGCAACAGTAGAACAGACCACCGATAAAACTGGATTTTGCGGAAATTGCATTTGCAACATGGCATATATATTTAACGAAAGAAGATTGACAGTCAAGTAAATAGGTTACTTGTTTATCTGTCAATTTTCATATCTGGGAAATTTCATGTTTATTTTTAGGAATTCAAGGATTTGAAATGTAAACAGTTTGAAACCGAAAACGCTTACGATTTGATGTAAACACTTGGTTTGAAGACGCACCACCCGTACTCGGCCATCTTCGCCTGGGTGACAGTCAATAACGCGTCCAAGCTTCCATTTTGTTGGTGGGCTTTGATGATCATGAGTTATAACGATGTCGTCTATTTCAAGATTGGGCGATGCACGGAACCATTTTGCGCTCTTCTGCAGACTAACGATATATTCAGCCTTCCACCGATGCCAGAAATGCTGTCTCATGGCGCTGATAGTTTGTCATCGCTGCGACAGTGAGTCCTGAAAATCGGTTGTATCAGGCCCAGGTAATGACTTTAATGGCTCGCCGACAATGAAGTGACCTGGTGTCAGTGTATCTCTTTCACCAGGTTGAGAAGAGAGCGCGATAAGTGAGCGAGAATTTACACATGCTTCCACTTCACTGAGGAGTGTGTTGAATTCCTCATATGTCAGAAGAACGTCTCCAAGTGCGCGTTTGAGATGATGCTTTACACGCTTTACTCCAGCCTCCCAATAACCGCCCATGTGAGGCGCGCTAGGGGGGTTAAAATGCCAAGAAATTCTGGAGTCCTCAAAATAGGCTCTGACTTCAGCATTGGACATGCATTTATTGAACGTCGATTGGATTTCCTTATTCGCGCCTAGGAAATTTGTTCCGTTGTCGGAATAAACATGTTGAATAAAACCTCTTCTGTTTATGATGCGCTTAAAGGCTGCTATGAAATCCGATGAGGACAAACTACCAACCAATTCAAGATGCATAGCGCCAGTGCTCATACAAATAAATGAAGCAATATAACACTTTGTAGCTTTTACACCCCTGCCATGGGTCAACTTTAGCATGTATAGGCCTGCGAAATCTACGGCGGCATGTAAAAAACATCGCACCGAAGTAAAACGACTAGTAGGAAGATCAGCCATAAGTTACTGTATAGGCCGATGAGTTAGGGTGGTACATTTTACACAGTTACGGTAATGTTTTCGGACTAAGTTGCGTGCGCCGATGACTCAGAACCGCCTTTCTAACGTAGCTTGCATAATACGTGGACCAGAATGTAATGTATACAAATGTATGTATATCGGCAACAACGGCCCTTGCGATTGTTGAACATTCAGGCAATACAATTTGGTGGCGGGCTTCGTAGGACAGATTTGAATTTCGTAGTCGGCCACCGACTCGAAGAAAGCCGGAAAAAGGCTTTGTTTTTGCTGCAAGCAAAAATTTCCTGTTGAAAATAGTAAGATTGTTCATACTTTACCAACAGTAATTCAGATTCGAGAAATTCGGCAATCATCAGTCGTCCGCAGCGTGGAGCACTATTCGTAATCTTAGCCTTGATGTTGAATGCGAAACGCCTTAAATGCGTATGAGTTTGTTGAAAGATTGGTGCTGAAGAAGAAAATCCTTGAGTAATTTGAGATGTAGCGGCCGCTATCTTACGAGCTTCAAGATTCGATGAATGCTCATTAAAAGTAGATCGATGCCATGTCGGTACACTAGTATGTAACCAATTTAGCCCATGCCACCAAAGATTGTTCTGTAGCAAATAGCTAGCAGTAACGCCTCGAGAAACACCATCCGCTGGATTGTGTTCTGAGCGTACATGATGCCATTTTCCCGGGGATAGAACTTCTTGAACATCTGCCATGCGGTTAGCAATATACGTCGACCATCGACTAGGATGGCCTTGCAACCACGCGAGTACCACAGCTGAATCTGTCCAAGCGCATATCCTAAACCCAATACCAATGCTGGCATCCACCTTTCGGATGAGCTTTGCAGCTAGTAAAGCTCCACAGAGTTCAAGGCGAGGTAGCGTTTTCGTTTTGAGGGGTGCTGATATTAACTGATATTTTTCCATTAGGATGTATTGTTCCAGCGTAGAGCGCAGCAGCGTAATCGTGGTATCTGAAGTACCAATCCATCGCTCTTTTAATGCGGATAATTTTTTCAAATCATCTCGATGATGGAGCCACTCGTTTAGTGTAAACTTGGGCACCTCTTCATCCCAATAGGTGTTGGATCTCCAAAGTTGTTGCATCCATATTTTGGACCGTATGGTGCACGGAGCAATTAATCCCAAGGGGTCAAATAGAGTGCCAGTGTCCGATAAAAATACGCGCTTAGTAATCGGTAGAGGCAACGTCCTTAGATTCACTGCTACTGACAGGCTGTCATCGCTGGTGTTCATATATTCACATTTACATATCAATTATTTTCTGTTATGCATTTGTTCATTCAGGAAAACGCTCGGCTACTATAAGCGCCTGGGGAGGTTGGATAGTGCAAGGGCGGATTTCGAGACAACTGACAACAAAATACGTTGTCTTGAGAAGCCAACAGTAGAGCACAAATATTTCATCAGCAATTACTATACTGACATAGCGGACCTCGTGGAAAAATACTGGCACGAGTTGGAGTTGGCAATGATGCAAGCGCCGATTGACCAGCCACAAGGTACAACCGCCACAGAAACGACACGATCGACCATTCAAGAAGCAGAAGATCAAGCCGCCGCTCAGTCAACTGTAACTCATCAACAGATACCACCAATTCAACAGCATACACTGTCTTCACTAAGGCCTACTCCAGTCGCAAGAGCGTCGCAAACTGCCTTATCTATTAGAAGACAAAACGTAATGATAGCGTCTTTAAGACGCGTCATCACAACGGACCCAACAGCAACAAATATGAAATTAAAAGAAAAGCTGTGGGAACAAATCCAGGATCTACATTTTTCAATTTGGGAAAACTGTGTCAACCCATTGGAGGAAGGATATGAAATGGGTTCTTACACGGATTTGGAAGCAATGGTGATAAAAAATTTCAAACATACAACGGTGCCTGCAGCACAGTACAGGGCAGAGTGTGCACAAATCAATGTATTGCCACTTCCCAAAATTACGATCCCGAAATTCAACGGGGACTACTTAAAATTGCCTGCGTTCGCTGACCTTTTTCACAGTTGGCAATCAATCAAAACATTCCCGCTGTGCAAAAGTTATGGTATCTCAAGGCCAACGTAACCGGTGAGGTCGAGAAAGTCGTCAGTCATCTTTCCGCCACAACCGAGAATTACGAGACAGCCTGGAAAGCATTACAAGATAGGTTTAACAACAAGCGGGTGCTGGTGTCAACACTGATTCAGCAACTAATGGATCAGACGTCATCTGGTACTTCAGCTGCCTCCATAAAACAGCTACATGACGGCACTCAAGAGTGCCTGCATTCCCTCAAGAATATAGGGGTAGTCACTTCTTCATGGAGTCCAATTCCGCTTCATCTTCTCATCAAGAAGTTAGACCGAGGTCTTCACGGCCAATATGAGAAAACAATAGAAAATCCAAAGGAATTGCAGCATGTGAGCCAATTCCTAGAATTTCTAGAGACACGCTTTCAGTCAATGGAAGCCATGGGTCAAAACGAAATTGTATCAGCCAAGTAATGCGCTTCAGCAGCTTCAACAAACCAAGGTAATGCTGCATGCACGCTATGCAACAATGGAACTCACAAACTATTTCAGTGCCAGATCTTTTTAAAAATGAAACCCTCCGAGCCGCTTAACTTCACACAAGGACAAAAACGTTGTGTGAACTGCTTACGTGACACAACACGCTGTTGCAACTGGATAATAAACAAGATTCCTCAAGCAAAAGAGACAATCAAAAGGTGTCCTCAGCAGCATCAACTAAACTAGTAGGGGGCGCAGGGTCTTCATCTCCATCATCTGTTCAGGCGACCAACGACATAGAAGCCACTTCACTGGCAGCAGCCAATGATCAACAAACAAGCTCGTACGTGCTACTTGCTCGACTCCGGATCACAAGTCAATTTTATCACGGAACGTCTGGTAAAACGGCTCGGCATTTCAAAGCAGATTTCAAATATAAGCATCAATGGAATCGGCTCAACAAACACGAAAACAAGGCACCGAGTAAATGTAGCACTCAAATCTCGGATTAACAATTATTCGACGCGACTTGAGGCCTTTGTTTTGCCACGTATATTATCAACACAACCATCACAGTTCATCAATACTGAAAACTGGCCACTACCCAAAAATGTGGCACTCGCTTATCCAGCTTTCAACCGCCCCGATAGAATCGATATCCTTCTGGGTGCAGAACACTATCACGACTTGCTAGCGATCGGGCAAATAAAACTGACAAAGCAGCTTCCAACAATACAGAACACTGTATTCAGATAGATAATTTCTGGGAAGGTACAGGAAGTACAATCCAACAATCTGACGTGCGGAATATGCACTGCTGATGAGTCGCTTGATGCCTCTATCTCCCGGCTTTGGGACCTAAAAGACATCAAAACATCTAGTAAACCAATGTCCATTGAAGACAAACAATGCGAAAGCCACTTCGCACAACACACCGTAAAGGATAATCAAAATCGATTTGTGGTTCGGATTCCTCTCCATCAAGGTCGTGAAGCTTTGGGCGACTCACACGGGATCGCAATCAATCGCTTCTTTTCTTTGGAACGACGATTGCAGAAAAACCCCGAACTAAAAGCTCAATATGCTAAATTCATGGAGGAATACGAAAAGCTAGGTCACATGACAAAGGTACCTTCAGAAGCTATTCGCTCTCCTAACTATTTTATCCCACATCATTGCGTGAAACGACCAGAAAGCTCAACTACAAAACTCCGGGTCGTGTT
Source organism: Phaonia tiefii (assembly GCA_963931995.1). Lineage (NCBI taxonomy): Eukaryota > Metazoa > Arthropoda > Insecta > Diptera > Muscidae > Phaonia > Phaonia tiefii. Next base: position 138,973,866 of record OZ008368.1, read on the forward strand.
TGATGCATCAGCCAAAACATCATCGGGACACTCACTAAATGATCTAATGTACACAGGTCCAATTGTTCAATGCGATTTGTTCTACATACTCCTGAGGTTCAGATTGCCCAAATATGTATTCACAACTGATGTCGAGAAGATGTACAGACAAATTCTCGTTTCACCTAAGGGTCGTCATCATCAATTAATCATTTGGAGATAGGACCCCTCGCAACCCATAACATATTATCAACTAAACACAGTGACGTATGGCACCCGAGCAGCACCATACTTAGCAACAAAATGCCTACAGCAAGTGGCCAAGGAAACCGCGATACGTTACCCGCTCGCGTTGCAGTTTCTTCAAGAGAACTTTTACGTCGATGGCGGGCTAGGTGGATCCGATAGCTTGGTGACAGCGCTAACACTACAAAACCAGCTCACACAAGTCATGACATAGAGTGGTTTGAATTTACGCAAGTGGTGTGCCAATACTCCGCAACTGCTACAGAATATTTCACAATCAGATCAAGGAATCAACTTAGACTTTGAAAGCTCAAAAGCGAACTCCGTCAAAACATTAGGACTCACCTGGCTCCCAAAAGATGACGTATTCGGCGTAAAGGTCAACATCGATGCTGTCAGGAGAATCACCAAACGCACAGTCACGTCAGACCTGGCTAGACTCTTCGATCCATTGGGGTTACTATCTCCAGTCACAGTAATGGCCAAAATATTTATTCAGGAATTGTGGGAATTGAAACTTGACTGGGATCAGTAGTTACCAGAATCATTACACCCTAAATGGACTACGTTCAGAAACGACCTGAATGCGTTAAAAACTCTTCGGCTGTCGCGGCACATTGGCAAGAGAAGGGTGCCCCAGTCGATGCAAGTACATATCTTCACCGATGCATCAGAAAAGGATTACGGTGCAGTTGCAAACGTTCGATCTACATTCAAGGATGGGACCATCATGACTCGAATTCTCTGCGCAAAATCTCGAGTCGCCCCTCTTAAGCGACAAACCATACCGAGGTTAGAACTCTGCACGGCGGTACTTGGAGCTCAGCTTGCATCAAGAATCAAAACTGAATTTCAGCTAACATGTCCTGTCTGGATCTGGACCGACTCAGAGATCGTTCTGGCTTGGATAAACTCATCTTCTGCAGCCTTCCATACATTTGTAGCAAACAGACTTACAGTCATTCACGACACGACCCAAGCAGAGCAATGGCGTCACGTCGGCTCAAAATATAACTCGGCCGATGTATTATCTCGAGGGATTTCGCCAGCAGCTCTAAAAGATTGTGCGCTTTTGTTCTGTGGCCCTCTGTTTTTGCACGGAAACGAGACGATGTGGCCTGCCAACTTCAACTTACAGCTGGCAGTTCCAACTAATCTAGAAATAAAACGTAAGGCACCTGAAGTGCTTGCCACGTCGGTAGCATCACCTGACCTTATGTACCTGATAAGACACATCAATTCATTTGCTCGCTTACAACGTATTGTAGCTTATATCCTGCGCTTCATTAATCGATGCAGGGGCAAATACATCAATCAACAGTCTCAGAGGGCACTCACTACAGTCGAACTAGAGACCGCCCTGATTTACATAGCCAGGCATATACAAGAGTCGGATTTCAAGGAAGAGATAGATCTGTTAAAAAGATATCGGGAATTGCGTGGAACAAATAATTTACGCAATTTATCACCATTCCTGGACAACTTCGGCTTGCTACGCGTCGGAGGTCTGAAGAATCATCGTTGACATTCGATTCAAAACATCAATTGCTAATTCCCTATAATGACCCAATATCAAAACTGATCTTTGAAATGGTCCATCAAGAGAATAAGCATTGTGGAGCACAAACTTTGCTGGGAATAGTACGACAGCGATTTTGGCCACTAAAAGGAAAAATTATGGTTCGAGCTACCGTCCACCGTTGCATAAGATGTAGTAGAGCTATGCCAGTATTATTCAACCAAATCATGGGAAACCTGCCTTCAACACGGGTAACACCAGCACGACCATTCATCAATACCGGAGTTGACTACTGTGGTCCTCTAACAGTCCACTACAAGCTGCGTGGAAAACGACCACATAAAGCCTACACTGCAGTCTTCTGCTGTTTTGCAACAAAGGCTGTTCACTTAGAATTAGTGAGCGACCTCACAACGGAGGCCTTCATAGGCGCTCTTAAAAGATTCATTGGACGACGCGGCCACTGTCAGAGGTTATATTGTGACAACGCAACTAATTTCGTTGGAGCAAAAATAAGCTACCAGAACTGTTGGACGTCATACACACCCCTACTGCGCAAGAAGTCATTACGAACGCCTGCACTAACAAGGGGATGAAGTTAAACTGGCTTCATCACGCCAAGAGCGCCACACTTTGGTGGCCTCTGGGAATCGGCCGTCAAATCAGCCAAGCATCTGCTGGTAAGAAGCGCAGCAAGTGCTTCCCTAACCTATGAGGAACTTGAGACATTAATCATAGAAATCGAGGCAATACTGAATTCTCCAATGTCTGACGATCCAAATGACATAGGGGCGCTCACCACAGGCCATTTCGTAATCGGTGAACCACTCACGGCCCAAGTTGACGCACAAGCCAAGCCGGCAACATCAAGTCTGGCTACCAGATGGAATCTGGTCTCTCGACTTAACCATCAGTTCTGGACCAGATGGTCCGAGACTATCTAAATGAGCTGCAGTATCGCAGCAAATGGCAAAAGCAGTCAAAGAATCTTGAACCAGGGTCTATTGTCATCATCAAAGAAGATAATGTTCCAGTCATGCAGTGGCCTCTAGGGCGAGTCATAAAAACCTACAGAGGAAATGACAACATAGTACGAGTTGCAGACGGAAAAACGTCCTCCGGGGTACTTAAAAGAGCCATTCAATACTTAGCACCACTGCCGAGACTCAAAGAAGACACCACTAGCGAGTAACAGCCATTCGACACGGCTGAGGAAGTGGAACAAACTTCGCCAGGTTCATCAGACGAGCGTCCAAGCAAAAAACGAAAGACAGTCACCTCCAGTATAATGATCTGGATCCGTTAATCTGCAATGCAAATCTGCAAATAAAATAGAAATAACCAAGTTTCAACCCAACATTGGCATACATTTTGAAGGCATCGGCACAACACGTATTTCACGATCAGAATGGAAAATCATAACATATTATGAATTACAACCATACTGGCAAGAAGTTCATACCTTTACAAGTGGGGCTGCATCTCTACAACATCTATGCACCCTCGTATCTCAGAAGACAACATGCATACATGTTCTCCAAAATCTCAACCTTGGCTTTTCGGACCTTAAAGATGGAAACGTTTTACTCAAAACCAAAAGAAATAAACGTGGTGCTGTAAATATCATGGGAAATATTGCCAACTCACTGTTTGAGGTATTGGATTTGCTGAACAAATGTCAAACACCATCGAACAGATAAAGGAAGACGAAAACTGCCTAAAGCAGCTGTTGAAAAACCAGACCTCATTTGTAGATTAAACCCTCAACATTTTTAAACAAGATGAATTCCAGATCAAGAACAATTTCGACAACCTCGACGACCAAGTAAACAAACTTGACTCCAGGTTACCCAACAACAAACACAAAAAAATCATCAACTTAAGTTGTTCCAAAGTTTTGTTCTACTATCTGCACAATTGTCGTTGATGCCAGCAAGACTGCATCGAATACAAACCGCAATAGGTACGGCACTATCTTACTCTCATCATGGCAAAATCAGCCCACTATTGCTGTCACCATCACAACTTCAAAAAGAGCTGATACAAGTGAGAAATCATATGCCATCAGCACTACAACTACCAGTCAACCAGGACAACCTGTTCCAGCTCTACAAAATCATGAACGTGAAGGGAGGAATTGCAAACAATCACGTAATTTTCCATATATCAATTCCTCTGTGTGATCCAGAGACTTTGGAGCCTTTTAAGCTGCACCCGATACCAACTCCTCTCCACAACACGGTGGTAGCTATCCAGCCATGCAGTCAAATCTTCGCCATAAATGCTCACCGAGATGAATATTACGCGTTGACTGAACAACAATGGGCAGCCTGCACACCATTAACAGAAGATGAAGTCTTATGCACAAGTATGCAATCTAAATTCAATTCAGATGCACCCAAGTGCCTATGTGAAATTTCGTTACTGAACAATGGCACTCGTACCAACTGCAACGTAACCCCGTTTTTAGAAAATACATCACTCATCCAATTGAACCACAACAATCAATGGATGTACACTATGCCGCACTCAACCCCAATAACCGCTGTGTGCAGCCAAGAACACATTCGACTCAACTTACAGGGCACTGGACTCATAAAAATAAGCCCAGACTGCACACTCAAATACAAATCTATGCTCATTCAGGGACACGAAATCTATTCAACATCCCTACACACATCATACACTGCTACTGCCAACATGAGTGAAATTAATTACCACACCGAAGAAGAAGTCAGCAGAATTCATCTCAAAAAATACATCGATCACATACAAAACATATCAGACATCCAACAAGAACTACACCAACAAGTACTCACTGATTTGCCTCAACAATTGACCAATTGATCAATAGTAGCTTACGCCGCCCTTCTTCTCGCAATCGGAGTCATCATTGCGACAACTTACCAGAAGCAACAATGCCGAAGAAGAAACTTAGGTCAACAAACTTCACCAGCAGCGACTTGCCAAAACGTAGGTTCCTCAGAATTTACAGTCTCAGTAACTTAAGGAACAAAGACAGAAAATTAAAATAAAATAAATAAATAAAAAAATATATATATATTGTTATTTTATTACACATTTAAGTACTTGTATCATCTGGTGACTAGGTCAGGAACACTCATGCCATTAAAGATATCAAATGTCAATACAGTATAATTTCTGGTTGAGCATTAATTCGGCATATTAAACTTATTCACTAAGACATTAGTTTGTACTTGTTAGACGTACAGTTTTTACTGCACGCATCTTGTCAAGTCAATCGATCAATAACAACTGAAGCTTTCAACACAATTACACAACCTAAATACATACATACATACATTCTAACGAAATTCCGAAAACAGAACGGTAATATAACCGACGATCCAAATTATTTACCATATTCATTCGTCAAATTCTATACTCGGCAAGTCGGATTGTGGGATTATTAGGGTACGGAAGGCGAATTTTGGGGTTATTTTGTATGGGAGCTATATATAAACCTGAACCGATTTTAAGAAATTTTGTTCGGCATCTTCCCCTATCTAAAATAACGGACTGAAGCAAATTTCATTGAAATCGGACAATATTTACTACCGAAACTTAGCTTAAATATTGGTTAAGGACGGAACTTCAAGCCGTTGTCGGAACCTCTAAATATCAACCAATCGGGATGATATTTTATATATGTCTTATTGATAACGAAATGCAACTTTTCCGCACTCGCCATTTTTGATTCGAGCGAAATCGATTTTTTCGCTCCACCTTATTGAGCATAGCTCAACGGCGGGGAGCATGTTCATATATTCTCATTTACATTTCAATTCTTTTCTGTTATGCATTTGTTCATTCATAAAATTTACATTACTTAGTTCATTTATATCGAAAACAATTAATAATACTACTTGGCACAGTGAATATGAAACCACAGCTAATAGTTTGCTTGACTTCAAGTAACCTATTAATATTGCAACATTGCTTCTTTGATATTTTGTAACTTGAACACGGAAGCAACACATAAGTTAGTGTGAGTGTATGCAACAAGAACACCGTAGGTTAAGAAATTCAATGTTCACCTTAATTATAATTTAGTATTTAAGACCAAGTTTATCAATAAAGAAAACAGAAGCTCATAAACCGTTTCTCCATTTTAACCAAGTTCAAGTGCTTGTGTTAAATCAAATCTTTATCTTGGTGATTCTGCCTCGATAAAATCATAAATTAAATTATATTGAAGGACAAACTAGTCCATTCAAGAAACAGTTGGTATTCCATATGTTGCCTAGAGTTCGAACCTCTTTATCCGCCGCAAGGAGATGAGTAGTTTTCGGTGATGTTTGTGGGATCCGTCTAATTAGTTTTGTTGAGTTAGTGGCCCATTTTCGTAATTCAAATCCACCAAGTGAAAGAACTTTGGAGACTTCTCTTTGTCGTGAGAGCAACTCTTGCCGAGACTCAAAGAAGAAGTCGCGAGTGATGATGCGCGCAACAGTTTCGTTTGCGTTCTTTGCGGTTTGTTGCATGCATTTTACCGCACAATAAGATGCAGAGGCTACGCTATATGTGACGCGCAGCAATCGGTAGTCCTGAATAGGCTCTTGAGGGGATCGACGCCAAACGATTCTTTGATAATCGGTATCTTTCCCATCTATGTAGGTACATTTCTCTGTACATTTTTTCAATGTCCGCCATCATGGCGGAGCCGTTCTGGCGGAATCGTAGTTGTGGGCCCACCATAAGTGTGTCATTGAGAGAGAGACCTGTGGACGTTTTCATCGACGATGTACAGATGTAGGACTTACAATGCATTAGTTTAGCGATCATTGCATGTACTTATTAGCGTTTAAAACTCAAAATTTCACAACTCTATTTAAATATGACAATTACGTTTTAGTTTTAGATAAAACAATTATGTCATATTCCAATTTGGAATGTGTGTACAATATAAAATTTAAAAGTTTTGTTCAAATTTACGTTAAACTGATTTAAATTTGAAAATCATATACAAATTTGAAAGAGATTTTCATATATGAAAATCTTATTAAGTTTAAAACATTTATTTGTAAAATAATTTTATTTTTAAATTTAAAAATAGGGTTAGGAAAGTTCAATTAATTCTTAAATAATTTGTAGTTATTTCTTATTGAAGTCATAGAATATTTTTGAAATTTAATTAAAAAAATTGATTGGAAATGTAATTTAAAAATTTTTGGAACATAACATAATATTTGAGAATAGAAATCGTGTTTCTTAATTCCAAAATTTAATTAAAATTCGAAAATCATATAATTTATTATTAATTTGGTTAAAGATATGAACACAAATTGTTCGGTTAAGAGCAAAAAGCCGGTTAACCGGGTTTTCGGTTACGGGTTTTGGACACTACTGCCAATAATGAATATCAATTTTGTCAACGCATTGCCCTAATTATACTGATCCTTCCAGCGGAGTCTTGGTGTTCCTATTTTTCGTCTTCCTTCGAGTTCGGTTTCGAAAACCTTTCGTGCTGGTTCGTCTTCATCCATTCTACTAATATGGCCTACCCAGCGCAATGGCGTTATTTTGATCCGCTTAACTATGTCAATGTCAGAATAAAGCTCATACAGCTCATGATTCATGCGTCGCCCATACTCGCCGTTGTGCACTATAGGGCCATAGATTTTTCGGAGTATTTTTCTCTCGAAGATTCCTACAGGTGTTTCGTCTACTTGCGATATGACCCAGGATTATGCGCCATAAAGCAAGGCAGGTTGTATTAGAGTCTGGTACAGCTGGACTTTTGTAACTCGAGAGATGTATCGTATCGGGGAGTCGAAGGCCGCTTTATAATCGACAAATAGGTGATAGGTGACGATTTGTTTTTCTTGGGTCTTCTCCAGGATTTGGTGCAGCGTGAAAATCTGGTCGATTGTCCATTTTCCAGGCCTAAACCCACACTGGTATGGTCCAATCAGGAAACAAATTTCAACATATTCTTCCAACTGGCTCTATCCTTCGCCTTTTCCCGCCAGTTGGTAACACCAAGGATATGGAGGGATTCTTCTGCCTGGAATTTCCACCGGAGTCTTGGTCGTCCTATTTTCTTGCTTCCATCGGGTACGTTATCAAAAACCTTTCGCGCTGGCTCATCTTCATCCATTCTGATAACATGGTGTAGCCAACGCAATTGGCCCACTTTGATTCGTCTAGCTATGTCCACGTCAGAATATATATTATATAGCCCTGCGTTCCAGCGACGTCTGTACTCGCCGTTTTCTCTAACAGAACCATATATTTTACGGATAATTTTTCTGTCGAAAACTCCCAGGTGTTTTTCATCCGCTTGCGATATGACCCAAGTTTCGGAGCCATATGTCAAAACAGGTAAAATGAGAGTCTGATATAGTTGGACTTTTCTCCGTCGAGAGATGGCTTTGTTCCTAAACTGCTTGCTGAGCCTAAAATAGCATCTACTTGCAAGCACAATTCTCCTATCTATCTCCAGGGTGACGTTGTTCACGGCGGATCCAAGGTAGACAAATTCATCTACCACTTCAAAATTAAATCGGTTGCCAACGTTCAAGTGGGGACCAAGTCGAGAGGTTTCTCTAGTCGTTGACACCATCAATTTTGTCTTGCCCTCATTAACAGCAAGACTCACCTTCGCTGATTCCTTTTCGATTCTTGAAAATACTGCAGTAACTTCTCGCAAATTTCGCCCAATGATGTCTATGTCGTCGGCATACGCCAGCAACATATGGCTTTTCGTGTTAATGGTCTTGTTCGTATTTACTGCAGCCTTTCTCATTATTATCTCCATTAAGATTTTGAAGAGATTGCACGATAGTGTGTCTCCTTGTCTAAGTCCTCGATTGGTACCGAATTGTTCAGTGAGGTCTTTCCCCACTTTCACAGCTGATTTGGTGTTGGTTCTACAGAGGGGAATCAGTTTTGCCGGAATACCAAGTGCAGCTATCGAAAGCAGCTTTGTAATCGACAAAAAGGTGGTATGTGGGTGATTGTTCGGAAATTGTTATTTTTCAGATAGCAATGTTTCCAAACCTCGATATGTCTGCAGTACCATTTTTTTAACGTTTCTGAATGTTATCATGGTCCAAAAGTATGATCTGAAGATCACTATACTACAACACCAAAGCAATCGAAGTTTGTCACGAATCTTGGTTTATTCAATTTGGTTTCAAAAAACAAAAGTAACGGAAAGAGCTCGAGAATGTTGAAAAACATTCCTGCAATGAGACACTGTTCACCAAAGATATTATACACACAACTGACACACTGGCAACTTTTCAATTTGGGCACGGCTATGGCTCGCGGGGCTTGGGTGTATGTTCGTTGCAGTTGTGTGAATAATGAAACCATGACAAGAAAAAAAAATTTGTACCAGTGCAGATGTACCTAAAGACAAGGAAACTTCTTTTATCTTCTCATAGTAGACTAGGTGTACTGTCTACTTTACCCACCCCTATACCATGGTAACCAGTTCAGATTAGGGTTACCCCTTTTATACACCACCAACCGATACCTACCTTTGTTACTCCCTACTCAGCCATTACTCAAATAAAAATTTCCTCATTCCAAAAATTTCTGAAATTCAACATAAATTATAATTTTATTGCCCAATTCGGGACTTCATATTATGATGTACATTTTTATAATAATATAGTAAGAGAGCAGAAAAATTCTTAATATATAAACCATATAAATACAAATGTATGTTGTTTTATTCTTAATTTCTAACTAGTATTAGGGTTAGTATGTGGTAATTTTATGTTCGTCTCTTAGGACTTATAATTTCAGAGATTTATTATAATTTCAGAATTTGACAACAATGGAAATCAAAGAGATGAACTCAGAAGTTTCCAACAAATGCAAACATTCTTAAACTACAAATTTCGTAAACTATTATTCTAATAAAAGACGTTACGTCTTACAAAAACATAGTCGATCAAGTGAAGCTTGATCCACAGAGCAGGATTTTTTTTTTTTGATTAGGAGTACCAGATCTCCTAGGCCATGGTGGATAAAGAAAACTTTAAACCACAGGACAGGAATTTTTTTTGTCAGGAGTACCAGATCTCCTGGCTCTTTCGAGACTTTTCTACCCCCGCAGGATATCGTGAAAAAAGAATTTTATTTGTTGTTTAGAAGTTTGTTTCTCCTAGCTCGGACGAGACTTTGATAAATACCAGAAAAAGAAATTTGTTTGATAGAGGAGTTTACTTCTCCTTTGTCGGACGACTAATTAAATATTTAAAGAAAGATTTATTAAATGTTGTCAAAAACTCGACAGTCTACGACTTCTACACCACTACTTTCACCCACTTACGACCTTGGCAATGCAGATTCATCGTGATGTCTTCTTTTGGAAATAAGCCTCTGGTGTTGATACGGCTGCAGTAGATGCTCCAGGTGATGTTAAAGTTGTTGTTGTGGAAGTTGCTGCTGTTTTTGGTTGTGTTGTTGTTGGTTATTGTTGGACGTGCTTCTATTTTCTTATAGTTGATCTTAGCTTGCTGTTGTAAATTTATGATTTGTTACAAGATTTTGTCGTTTTATTTGCGATCGTTGTTGATTATTGTTGTTTTTGTGAATGGTTTAGGCTATTGTCGTTGTATCAGTGTTATAACTTGTTATTATCAACTTATGATAGGTTTGAGCCATTGTTGTTGTTTCTGTAATTGTTTTTTTTGTGTTTATGTTATCACATTGTTAAAAATTTATAATTTGTTTTAGACTATTGTTGTTATTAATTGTTGTTGTATTTATGTTATTACATTGTTGTAATTATTTTATAATTCGTTTTAGACTATTGTTGTTGTTTTTACAATTGTTGTAGGCTGTAGTTATTGTTTCAATGTTGTCACCTTGTAATTATTTCATAATTCGTTTTAGACTATTGTTGTTATTAATTTCTAATTTGCTTTAGGCTATTGTTGTTGTTGTTGTACTTGTCGTTGTATTTGTACTTGTTGTTGTATTAATGTTATCACCTTTGGTTTTAGTCTGACATTGGCTTTCACAATGTTTTTGTTTCTCTCTTTCTTAATGTTTGCCAATGTTGCAGACTTTCTTCCTACAAACTATTGGACGTGTTTCAAAGATTTGGATTTTAGTTAAACTCTGAATTTAATTTGAAAAAAATTTAACTTTGTTGATTGTATGCAGTACATATATAGATGGTGTTGTGTTAATGATGTCGCTTTGCCTTTGACGTTTAGGTTGGTTGATGTTATTGTTGCTGTTGTAATTGGACGATGAAGTAAATAAAATTTCCCAACTTGTGTCACTTGCTGTTTGCGTTTTCTTTGGTTTTGTCACTTTTTATTTTATGTATTCTTTTTCTCAAGTTCGTTTTGTTTTGTGGAATGTGTTTACGGAAATTTGCAATTCTCTCGTTCTCTTTGTCTGTGTTACACCAGTTGTAATTAAGTTTTCAAATTTTTTTCGATTCACTGTGATTGTTTGTTTACTACGTTGAGAGCGAGAAAGAGGGGAATATTTTTGTGTAGTTGTTTTTGCGTTTTATTTCGAAATGCCTTTTCTTTTATACAAGTTGTATCCACTGTGTGTGTTTGTGTGTAAGAGTATTTTGTTGTTGTTATTATTAATGATGTGTGGGTTAGACCTCGTCATCGTGTAAGAAGAAACAGCTGTTTTGCGTTCGACCGGCTTTTTTTTTTTTTTTTTGACAGCTGCTAATAATGACTGAGCTCGCTACTACTGGCATGATGTTGTATACATGCATACATTTATTTGTATGTATTAATTCTTCATAACCATATAAGTATGTGTGTATGTTGGAAATTTCCCTTTTTGCTTCTCACATTGATTATGTACCAACTTATGTACAAAAAAAATGTTAATCGGGCATGAAGAATACATACACAAACAAACATAAACGAAACCGAACAAAATTTATATATGTATATAAAATAATAATGGCTACCACAACCCGAACACCGCCGACCGACGTCTTTCTCACGTAATAATTGTCATTCTGTATTCACTTTTACCTAATATTTGTACCCGGTTTTTACAAATTGCATTCATTTTAGCTTTATTGATATTAACATTCAAAACTTCATTTATCTATTGTTGTAATTGGTCCAATTATTGGTAAACTTTATTTGGATTTTTCTGCTGGAATCTTTTATTCCAATAAGAATTTTTGCCTCGGGTTTTATTATTCTTCGTGACAAAAGAATTTCAACTTTTTCACTCTCCACTCGCAAAGCTGTATTTATTTTATTTGATCTATTTAGTGTTGTTTATTTCTTATTTGTTTCGTTTTTTTTTCTTTTTATCATTTAGTGTATTGAATCTTCGCTTCTAAATAATTCTTGTTCAGAACTTTTGAGCCTCACAAGCAACTCATAAGAAAACTTTGACTTTGCGTGTCTCGATTTCCTTCACACGACCAGTCCATGCCACGATCACCATCCAAAGGAAGGAAACCGCCCTCGCGTCAGTTACAGCTTGCTTTCGACTTTTTGTCAATTCTTTGACCGCAACCTACTTCACATTTAGGGTGTTGCCACATCACAAGCCACAGGGTTGTATTTGATGTATACCAGTGATCAGTTTCGGCTGGTAGTAAAATCTGGCAAATCCTTAGGGTCCGTTCACTCAGAACGGTACACACCTCCTTACTTGGGTGGTTTGTTTTTATCATATCAGCAAACTTTATTTGCTGATATGATAAAGTTTAGTTAACAAAGTCGTATCCCGGCATTTGATTCATTATGAAGTCTCACACTTTTAAATCTTTCGCGTGGAACACGCCTTGCGACTTTCCTTGTAGATTCTCAACTTCATACAGGTTATGGCCCACAGCACGTAGTATGCGGCACTTGATAAATTTCTTGCATAATTTTGCCGAAACTTGCTTGGCAAAGTCAGATAGCTGAAAATTTCGTCGGGAAACCTCTTGTCCGACTTTGAACCTAGTCTCTCTGCATCTGACATTATATCTCTTCGCATTCGTTTCGTAACTCTTGTATAAGTTTTTCCGAACATTGTCCCGCACGAGTTCTAAAAATTCATGCCGATTTTCGATTCTATTTTCGGAGTCTTCCAGTACATCAAGTTGTCTAGCCAGTTTATATGCCGACGCATGCGTAATCATGTTATGCCCGAATAATACAAAGTAGGGTGTAGTTCCGATAGCAGAGTGAACCGCTGAACGTAACGCGCATTCGATTTCGCAGAGGTGTAAATCCCATTCTTGCTGATTCGTCTCCAGATATGACCGTATTGCTGCTAGTACCGATTGATTAACGCGTTCGGACGCATTTGCTTGTGGAGCATAGTTAGCGGTTCTTATATGCTCTATTCCAAAAGAATTCATTAGTTCAGCAAACTCTTTGCTAGCAAACTGTGCACCATTGTCAGATACTAGTGTCTCCGGACATCCAAATTTATAAAAAATTTCACGAATTAAAAAGTCAATAACATTTTTCGAAGTAGCTTTCGCCATCGGTTTCAGGAACACATATTTCGAGAAATAATCAAGTAGGATAAAAATGAAACAATTGCCTTTCTTCGACCGGGTGTATGGTCCTAAAAAGTCTATGTAGACACGCTGAAAAGGTCGAGCTACATCAGGTTCGCGTCCCATCGGTGGTTTGAAAATTGTATTGGCCGGTTTTGTCTCTTTGCAAGTCTCGCATCGATTTATATAGTCTCTTATCTGCACGTTCATGTGCGGCCAATAAAAATACTCGCGCACTCTATGTATAGTCTTGCCAATGCCACCATGTGAAACTTTGGGTGGCTCATGTGCATTCGCAATCAGTTTTTCCGTGAGCTCTGCTGGAACCCATAGCTTCCACGCGTGGTCTTCTTGTGCTGTGTCTCCGGTATACGGAACCGTTCGTTTATATATGAAATGATCAATAATTTTTATGTCAGGCAAAAGATTCTCTTCGTTCTTTATGATTGTTCGCGTGTTGCAATAATCTTCAGACTGAAAGGCTGGTGACGTTAAGTCAATCAACATGTGCGAATTATATTCAATCGCATCCATGGCATATCGCGACAGCGTGTCCGGCACAACATTTTGTGATCCCTTACGGTGACGTATCTCAAATGAAAAAGATTGAAGTTGCCGACTCCACCTGGCCAAGCGCCCGCTCAAGTCTCTCTGGGACATGAGCCACTTAAGGCTGGAGTGATCAGTAATTACGACAAAGTTCATTAGCTCTATGTATGGACGGAAACGTTTTATAGCTAACACGACAGCCAAGCATTCACGTTCAGTAACGGAATAATTTCGTTGTGCTGTTGTTAACTTCTTCGAAAAATATGCGATTGGGTGCTCGCCACCCTCGTCGTCTTCCTGAAATAGGACTGCGCCTACTCCAACATCTGAGGCATCGCATTGCACAAAAAATATTTTATTGAAGTCAGGATGAGAGAGAACTGGACTAGCAATTAGACATTCTTTCAAACGATCAAATGACAATTTCGCAGATTCGGGAAAAGAAAATTTCGTACCCTTCTTTAGAGTATCGCATATCGGAGCAGTGATGGTGGCGTAATCTAGAATGAAACGTCTATACCAACCAGTGGTACCAAGGAAGCTTCGAACTTGCTTCGCTGTAGACGGATAAACAAATTTCTCTATAGCTCGAATTTTCTCAGGATCAGGTTTGAGTAAACCCTCGCCCACAATGTAACCGAGATACTTTAATTCACTGCAACAAAATTTAGATTTTCCTACGTTAATAGTGAGGCCTGCTTTATCTAAGCATTGTGCGACTTCCGCTAGCAATTGAACGTGCTCCGAAAACTCTGCAGATACCACCAGCAGATCGTCCAAGTAGACAAACACTTTTTCCCTTAACCGTGCGGGAATAACTTTATCCATCAAACGACATAACCTCTGGGCAGCATTACACAGCCCAAACGGCATGACCGTGAAATGGTATAAAGGTCGTCCCGGCACAGTGAAGGCTGTCTTCTCACGGCTCGCTTCTGCCAGTGGTATCTGCCAGAATGCGTCCTTGAGGTCAATGCTTGAAATAAAGTGGGTATCACCCAAACGACTTAATAAACCTTCAATATGGGGGAGTGGATAGGCGTCTTTCACTGAAAGATCATTGAGCCGACGCGCATCCAAACAAATGCGTACTTTTTCCCCTTTCTGCACAAATGTGACACGATTATTCCACGGACTTTCGCTCGGCTCAATGACTCCCAGTGAAAGCATCCTATCCAGTTCCCCATACATCAGTTTTTGTACTGCAGGCGAAACTGGGTAATGTTTTTCCTTAATCGGGACAGCATTGCCGGTATCTATTGAATGGATTTCGAACGAAGTTTTACCCAAACCCTTCCGAGTGAAACATGGAAACAATTCTACTATATTCTCCAAAATTTGTTGTTGTTTGACATCTAATGAATGCATACGAGGATACGTATCCCCCAAATCTTCATCGGATGCTTCTCCGCGTGTTGACAAACCGCTTATATCGAACCGAATTAAATTGAAAATCTTCATAAAATCAAGACCAAGAAAAAGGTTTAACTTTAATGAGGGTACTAGAAAGAAATCGATTGGTTTCGTAACTTTATTAAACTGAATATCTGCTCTAACACGACCTATAATTGAATTTAACCGACCATCAGCTGTCCTAATGTGAGACCGAAAAGGGTATATGGTAAGTTTAGCCTTTTCTACAAAATCGAGACAATCTTTTCCGAGACATGTAACTGTAGCACCACTATCAAGTAGTCCTTGAATAGGATGACCGTTTATTTCTATTGTAGAATATATGCGAGAATCAGAGCCTTCATAAATGCTAGCTGACGAAATTTCATACCGCGTTTGTTTCCTTTTCTTAAATCGTTCTCTTGTTTTTATTATGTTTTCCGACGGTCCGAAAATTCTATCTTGCGCTTCCTGATATTCCTGCATACGAATATGAAATGGCTTTAATGGTCGATGTGGCTGTGTTGACTTTCCGCATTTAATATTTTCCAAAATCTGTATAGGTGTTGCTTGACTATTGCTATTTATCAAAACGTTTAAAGGTGTTGCTGTTTCCTTATCATCTACTTGACTAGATGATTTAAGACCAGCTGATATTATTTTACTTTGGTTTATTGTTGATTGGTTTGGTGATTCTGGGTAGCAAGATTTTTGGAACGAGCCTCCAACCCAATTCGAGGTCCGTTCACACTCCTGTTTCCCTGACATGTTGGGCATGTAGGTGTGACCACATTGTCTAAACCACATTTGTAACAAAATCTTCTCCATTTTTCTTCTTTACATTCCATAAATGTATGCCCTTCAACTTTGCAGTTCCAGCAAATGAGCGTTCTTTCTTTGCCCATGGCATCTACCGATACTGGCTCTTCGATCGAAAGATTCTCAAACCCAATTTCATTAACTTGACGAATTGGATATCTGGAATTAAACTGTCGCTGCGAGTTGAGTAGATTTTCGGCCCTCCGGCCTTCTCGCCTAAAGTGAGCTAAATCAGGAATGTCAACTGAGAACAGAAGTTGAGCCATAGATGTTTTTAAGTTGCCCTTCATAATTTTTACTAGATTCTGTTCGCTAATTGGTTCACGCTGTTGATTTCTAAGACTCAAAATAACGTTGCAAAAGTCGTCAAAAGTTTCGGTATTCAGCTGACGTCTATCCAAAATTTTCCTCTGGATGTCAAAGTCATCTTCATATTTGTGGAACTGCGACACCAATGCTTCTTCCAGTTCAGGCCATGTCGATAAGTTGTTCAATCTCCTTTGATTCCACAGCCATACCGATGCTGGTCCGCTTACTAAATCATGAAAAGATGCGATCACTTCATTCCAAGGACAACGATAAGATGCTTGTAAAGTTTTCACTTGGAACACGAAGTCTTCGACATTCGGAGTTTTATTAGTCCCGTCGAACTTTAATCCCCATTTATCAATTGGTTTGAATGAGCTACTCGACATTGCTGACAAACTTGGTGGTGGTTGGTTCATTGGAGGTGGAAAATTTGTAAAGCGTTGTGCGTTATTGAACACCTGTGTTTGAGTCGTCTGACGTTGACTTCGACGATGGTGTCCACTGTATTGTTCTCTATGGTGAAATGGTTGCCTTGCATTCGGTAACTGAAACTGCGGTGGATGATCTTGATCGACGTTATTGGGTGGTGTATAGTTCAAACCTGAATATGGCGAAAACGCACTTATACTTTCCTGCACTAAGCGAGGTATCAAGTTTGTTAATCTTTCGTCTACCCTGCGCATGATTTCTGCTTGCATAAGTCCTGCCGCTGCAATTTCACGCTGCTGATCGTTTTCAGTCGCGGTTTGCTGACCGTTTAACATTCGAAAGGCGTTACGCACTCCTTGTGCTGTGATACTACTAAATGGTGGTGAAACTATCGTGTTCTGACCAATGCTGTCATTACTAAGCGCCGACTCATCTGGGGCTGAAAAACTGTCCATACCAGTAGTTGTCATATTTGTTGGTGGTATTCTCGGTACTGCTCCAGTACTCGCAGATGTGGTAGTATTTGTCGTGGTTGTGATAGTAGTCGATGTCGAACTAGTAGTCGTAGCCACACAATTGGCATCGTCGCTTAACCGTTGGCTTTCACCTCGAGTTAGGACCATTTTAAAAATGTTATCAATTGATAGAAATTTGAAATCGAACAAGAAATTTTATTTACCAGAACCTTTCAGTAAATTTCAAGTAGTCAGAAATTATTTGAACCAATTGGCTCCAAGAATTTAAAATTTCCCAAAAACTTTTAAAACTTGTTGTACAAGTTCCCTTAATTAAGCTATAAGTATGAAAAATGAGGTACTTACGTTAGGCCAGATGATGATGTTGCCAAAAGGATTGACATAAATCAACTTGGATTAACAGACCTTAAATTTTCCCAGTGTAAAATCAAAAAGTTCTCAAAATTTCCAAATGTTTTCAGTTCCAAAGTAATTATATTGACTGAGTTAAGGAGGTATCGAGTTGGTGGTTTAATATAAAAAAAAGAAAATGATAAAAGATGTTATGCCCCTATGCGATTTTTCGTCGAATTGGTTTATCATCACGATTTGCACTGTTTATTATTGATTTGAAAAACTAAATGTCGCAACAGGAAATCTAAAAACAAGACGTTTTCCTGGACTTACATTTAGCGTCTTCAGAAATATCGATGCCTTCACATTCGAAGCTTTTTAAAGTGTCCGATCACTGGACCAATAAGTCTTAGGAATGTGTTGAAATCGACTGTTGCTGTTTTACCGCATCGTTGCTAACAGACCTAGTGAAATGTCACAGGCTGCGACTAAACAAATAGGGTTTACCCAAAAATTAAAATTTATCTAAACAGTCAGACCGCTATGACGAACTAATCATAGGAACAACAACGATAAAAACCAAACGAAATATTGGTTTTCGTCTGAACTAGACATTAGTTTTCGTCGTTGCCCCACGTTGGGCGCCATTTATTATCTGTCACGAATCTTGGTTTATTCAATTTGGTTTCAAAAAACAAAAGTAACGGAAAGAGCTCGAGAATGTTGAAAAACATTCCTGCAATGAGACACTGTTCACCAAAGATATTATACACACAACTGACACACTGGCAACTTTTCAATTTGGGCACGGCTATGGCTCGCGGGGCTTGGGTGTATGTTCGTTGCAGTTGTGTGAATAATGAAACCATGACAAGAAAAAAAAATTTGTACCAGTGCAGATGTACCTAAAGACCAGGAAACTTCTTTTATCTTCTCATAGTAGACTAGGTGTACTGTCTACTTTACCCACCCCTATACCATGGTAACCAGTTCAGATTAGGGTTACCCCTTTTATACACCACCAACCGATACCTACCTTTGTTACTCCCTACTCAGCCATTACTCAAATAAAAATTTCCTCATTCCAAAAATTTCTGAAATTCAACATAAATTATAATTTTATTGCCCAATTCGGGACTTCATATTATGATGTACATTTTTATAATAATATAGTAAGAGAGCAGAAAAATTCTTAATATATAAACCATATAAATACAAATGTATGTTGTTTTATTCTTAATTTCTAACTAGTATTAGGGTTAGTATGTGGTAATTTTATGTTCGTCTCTTAGGACTTATAATTTCAGAGATTTATTATAATTTCAGAATTTGACAACAATGGAAATCAAAGAGATGAACTCAGAAGTTTCCAACAAATGCAAACATTCTTAAACTACAAATTTCGTAAACTATTATTCTAATAAAAGACGTTACGTCTTACAAAAACATAGTCGATCAAGTGAAGCTTGATCCACAGAGCAGGATTTTTTTTTTTTGATTAGGAGTACCAGATCTCCTAGGCCATGGTGGATAAAGAAAACTTTAAACCACAGGACAGGAATTTTTTTTGTCAGGAGTACCAGATCTCCTGGCTCTTTCGAGACTTTTCTACCCCCGCAGGATATCGTGAAAAAAGAATTTTATTTGTTGTTTAGAAGTTTGTTTCTCCTAGCTCGGACGAGACTTTGATAAATACCAGAAAAAGAAATTTGTTTGATAGAGGAGTTTACTTCTCCTTTGTCGGACGACTAATTAAATATTTAAAGAAAGATTTATTAAATGTTGTCAAAAACTCGACAGTCTACGACTTCTACACCACTACTTTCACCCACTTACGACCTTGGCAATGCAGATTCATCGTGATGTCTTCTTTTGGAAATAAGCCTCTGGTGTTGATACGGCTGCAGTAGATGCTCCAGGTGATGTTAAAGTTGTTGTTGTGGAAGTTGCTGCTGTTTTTGGTTGTGTTGTTGTTGGTTATTGTTGGACGTGCTTCTATTTTCTTATAGTTGATCTTAGCTTGCTGTTGTAAATTTATGATTTGTTACAAGATTTTGTCGTTTTATTTGCGATCGTTGTTGATTATTGTTGTTTTTGTGAATGGTTTAGGCTATTGTCGTTGTATCAGTGTTATAACTTGTTATTATCAACTTATGATAGGTTTGAGCCATTGTTGTTGTTTCTGTAATTGTTTTTTTTGTGTTTATGTTATCACATTGTTAAAAATTTATAATTTGTTTTAGACTATTGTTGTTATTAATTGTTGTTGTATTTATGTTATTACATTGTTGTAATTATTTTATAATTCGTTTTAGACTATTGTTGTTGTTTTTACAATTGTTGTAGGCTGTAGTTATTGTTTCAATGTTGTCACCTTGTAATTATTTCATAATTCGTTTTAGACTATTGTTGTTATTAATTTCTAATTTGCTTTAGGCTATTGTTGTTGTTGTTGTACTTGTCGTTGTATTTGTACTTGTTGTTGTATTAATGTTATCACCTTTGGTTTTAGTCTGACATTGGCTTTCACAATGTTTTTGTTTCTCTCTTTCTTAATGTTTGCCAATGTTGCAGACTTTCTTCCTACAAACTATTGGACGTGTTTCAAAGATTTGGATTTTAGTTAAACTCTGAATTTAATTTGAAAAAAATTTAACTTTGTTGATTGTATGCAGTACATATATAGATGGTGTTGTGTTAATGATGTCGCTTTGCCTTTGACGTTTAGGTTGGTTGATGTTATTGTTGCTGTTGTAATTGGACGATGAAGTAAATAAAATTTCCCAACTTGTGTCACTTGCTGTTTGCGTTTTCTTTGGTTTTGTCACTTTTTATTTTATGTATTCTTTTTCTCAAGTTCGTTTTGTTTTGTGGAATGTGTTTACGGAAATTTGCAATTCTCTCGTTCTCTTTGTCTGTGTTACACCAGTTGTAATTAAGTTTTCAAATTTTTTTCGATTCACTGTGATTGTTTGTTTACTACGTTGAGAGCGAGAAAGAGGGGAATATTTTTGTGTAGTTGTTTTTGCGTTTTATTTCGAAATGCCTTTTCTTTTATACAAGTTGTATCCACTGTGTGTGTTTGTGTGTAAGAGTATTTTGTTGTTGTTATTATTAATGATGTGTGGGTTAGACCTCGTCATCGTGTAAGAAGAAACAGCTGTTTTGCGTTCGACCGGCTTTTTTTTTTTTTTTTTGACAGCTGCTAATAATGACTGAGCTCGCTACTACTGGCATGATGTTGTATACATGCATACATTTATTTGTATGTATTAATTCTTCATAACCATATAAGTATGTGTGTATGTTGGAAATTTCCCTTTTTGCTTCTCACATTGATTATGTACCAACTTATGTACAAAAAAAATGTTAATCGGGCATGAAGAATACATACACAAACAAACATAAACGAAACCGAACAAAATTTATATATGTATATAAAATAATAATGGCTACCACAACCCGAACACCGCCGACCGACGTCTTTCTCACGTAATAATTGTCATTCTGTATTCACTTTTACCTAATATTTGTACCCGGTTTTTACAAATTGCATTCATTTTAGCTTTATTGATATTAACATTCAAAACTTCATTTATCTATTGTTGTAATTGGTCCAATTATTGGTAAACTTTATTTGGATTTTTCTGCTGGAATCTTTTATTCCAATAAGAATTTTTGCCTCGGGTTTTATTATTCTTCGTGACAAAAGAATTTCAACTTTTTCACTCTCCACTCGCAAAGCTGTATTTATTTTATTTGATCTATTTAGTGTTGTTTATTTCTTATTTGTTTCGTTTTTTTTTCTTTTTATCATTTAGTGTATTGAATCTTCGCTTCTAAATAATTCTTGTTCAGAACTTTTGAGCCTCACAAGCAACTCATAAGAAAACTTTGACTTTGCGTGTCTCGATTTCCTTCACACGACCAGTCCATGCCACGATCACCATCCAAAGGAAGGAAACCGCCCTCGCGTCAGTTACAGCTTGCTTTCGACTTTTTGTCAATTCTTTGACCGCAACCTACTTCACATTTAGGGTGTTGCCACATCACAAGCCACAGGGTTGTATTTGATGTATACCAGTGATCAGTTTCGGCTGGTAGTAAAATCTGGCAAATCCTTAGGGTCCGTTCACTCAGAACGGTACAAGTTATGGAGCATTGATGGTATTCCGATGCCACGGTAGTGACTGCCGGAACGAAACTTAATTGTAATGACCGCTAATATATCTTTGACGTTTGGGAATAAGGTCTTAAGTCAGAAACTGTAGTTTTTCGTAATTTTAAATTGAAAATTATTTATATATGAAATTTTCTGACTTATTGCCTAAAGAGCAAATGATTACGATTGGATGGAGTTGTGCTAGATTTAAGTTATTAATACCAAACGAAAGAGAAAAAAAAATTGAGTTAAACCCAATCAAAAACCCAAAATGCATTTTTTTGACTTAAGACCTTATTCCCAAACGTCAAAGATATATCAATTGAATAAAACGCACTATTTTAATGTTTTAACTAATTTATTTAGTTAACTTCGCCAATAGACTAATACCTTTCACGACCTACACACGACTGACGATTGCCACAAGATATGTCAAATACTTCACTCTCGTTTTGCCAGGTCTTCGCAAAAGCCTACTGAGTTGCCAGGTCTTCGCAAAAGCCTACTGTGTTGTCAGGTCTTTGCAACAGCCTACTCCACATTAATCATTCAGTGTCAAGAAACCATTATTTATTAATTTTAGTCAGTATTGGAAACTATATGACACGGTTGTGACAGCCACGGTTGTGACTTTCAGTGTTTAACCTAACCGTGCTCCAGACCGGTTTGGAATTCGACAAGTTCCAAAGACAATGAAGTTCAGGCAATGAAATATTACTTTCATAACCGGGAATCAAGCCTAAATATCGTACGGCATATGTGAATCATAAGAGAACGGTTGTGACGTATTATTTTGTGACTTAGCTTTTCAATTTTTCGAATTGAATTCCCCTTCGTATACTTGTGCGTGTGTTGACTTCTGCCGGAGTAAATACTGCCACTACCCCCTCCACTCCAAAATGCTAGCAAGTGGGTCATATTGAAACCCCGGAGATGGCGCCACCACAGTCGAATTCAAATTGTACTAAATTCTGACAAAACTGTTGGACAGACTTCGTGGACCGTTCAATAACCATGGCGTACATATTCCTCCAATTTTTTGCGTAGAATTGTAAATCTAAACGTCCCTTAGAACATATATGCAGGTAACTTCTTTCAAGCCACGTCCTTGACGGATATTACTGCTGAAGTCCTGAATTCGATACGGAGGACAGGCCATGGTTGTGACATTTTGAACAGTTTTTTCTCCCTAAAACCGACTTACACGGTTCAGAATGGAATGTGTTTCTTGGAAATAATAGAGTACCATCGTACCTTGGGGAACATGTCGCAATTTAATCACCATTCGACCATTTTAGGGTGGGAAAATTCAAAGGACGAGAAAATGACAATTTCCGAACAATCACCCATGTATCGATTTGCTTTTCGTTGGTCTTTTCCAGGAGTTGGCGTAGCGTGAATATTTGGTCAGCTGAGGACTTGCCTGGTCTAAAACCACACTGATAAGGTCCAATCAGGTTTTCAATAATTGGCTTTAGCCTTTCACATAATACGCTCCACAAGACCTTATACGCGATGGATAAAAGACTGATACCACGATAGTTGGAACAAACAAACGGATCACCCTTTTTGAATACAGGATATAATACACTGAGACTCCAATCTTCGGGCAGCCATATACCGCATATAAGTTGATGCATGTGGGCTAGCAGACCTTTGCCACCTGCCTTAAAAAGATCAGCAGGTAGGCCATCCGCACCAGCGGCTTTATTATTCCGCCGTTCTAATCTCGTCTTGGTTGTGGGGGGTGGCGGTTTTTTACAATCTTCACTATCTTCCACTATCATTACGTCCTGAATCTGAGTGGAGTAGTGCTGATAAGTGGTCTCTCCAAATTTTAAGCACACACTGCTTCCCAGTCACCAGATTCCCATTCAGGCCCGTTATTCAATCTTCTTACCCTCTGGAAAAACTTTCGGGATTCACCATTCATCCTGCATATTTCGGTTCTTTCACTCTCTCTGCCACTGCCATTTTTTCCGCCTAAATAGTTGGTTTTCCTCCCTTCTTAGCTTCTTGTACCGCTCACTCGCACCACGCGTTGTAACTGCCTGTTTTGTTGCCATACGTGCAGTGTCTTTTTCATCAGTTGCAATGCGACATGCCATGACTTATCCTTCTGCGGTTTCTGATTTCCAAGTTCAGTCCTTGCAGCGGTTTCCAAAGAATGGGAAATGAGCTTCCACTGCGCGACTTGGTCTTCGGGAGGGGGAGTATTCAGCTATAGCAGGAAAGAGAGCTTCTGTCGTGAGGACATTGGTATCTCCGGTATTTGTAGCTTGTCAATATCCAGCTTTTCATGTGTTCGGTTTCGTACGTTTTTCGCCCTGCTCAATCTCGTGTGAACTTTCTCAGCCACCAGGTAATGATCCGAGTCGATATAGGCACCTCGAATCACACGTACATCCATTACACTAGAAGAGTGCCATCTATTACCAAGTGATCAATCTGGTTCTTCGTCCGCTGATCAGGAGATATCCAGGTCGCCTTATGAATGTCCTTATGCTGGAATCGTGTGCTACTAACTACCATGTTCTTTGCATCGGCGAAGTCAATCAGTCTTATTCCATTATAGGAGGTGGTGGTATCATGTAGACTGTGATTACCGATGTTGGTCGAACGACACTTTCCTTTCCTAATTTGGCATTAAAATCGCCTAGAATAATCTTAATGTCGTGGTCAGGGCAGCGTTTATATACTTCCTCCAGACGCTCAGAAAATGTTTTTTGACCTCATCATCTTTATCCTCTGTCGGTGCGTGCACACAAATTAACGAGATGTTGAAATATTTCGCTTTGATGCGAATTGTGGCTATGCGGTCACTCACTGGGTTGAACCTTGAAACTAGGTGTCGCAGTCTCTTGTCTACTATAAATCCGCACCCAAATTCGTGCTTACGCTCATGGCAGCTGTAGTAAAAATCGAAGTTTTTCTTTCTGGTGCAACCATTTCCTTTCCATCTCATTTCCTGGATCGCTGTGATGTCAGCTTCATATTTTCCGAGGACATCCGCCAGTTGGAAAGTGGCACCAGTCCTGTATAACGTTCGCACATTCCAGGTACATATCCTTAAATCATGGTCCTTATAACTTTTGCGGGGGTCGTCAACAGTTTGGGGGTTTCTTTGTTCATTAATTTTATACTGTATTTTCTTTGCCAATATAACGGTGACGGGAGGCAAACCCAGCCCACCGTGGTTTGCATTTTACCTACTGCCAGGATGATTATGTTTCAGCCGCCCATTATGGATCAGACGCTGACCAGAATGCAGTGTGTCGAAACTGGATTTTGGTTTCTTCAATTTTGATCCGCCGTTGGCCAGGGGTGTTGACTCATCCGCCTTCAAAGGACCGAAGAATATGTCCACTACTTCGAAGAGCTTCAGTGACAGGGTCACCTAATAATCCTGAGACGTATCAGTGATCGCATTACCACTCAGGTTGCTCATTTCGTTTCGCCTTCTGTAACGTACACGTTCAAATGTAGCAACCAAAAGAACCAAAGATGGATAGTGTCGCAGGCGCACATTTCCGAAGATATTGTTAATACAGTTTTCGAGGAAAAGGTAGACGAGTGGGAGCCTTTGTGCTGCTAGCTTACAGTCTATTGCGGGGGTACGTGTCTTCCTTTGTCCTCTATAGCCACCTGCAATTTGTACTTATACACATAATATTTTAGACTCCCGAGCCTCTGTTAAGTATGTAAGTAGTGAAATAAAATTAGTCACATCCATATTTAATATTTCCCCTAAATGGACTGATATTCATACGAAAAGAAAATAAAAAAAAATATACTAACGAACTGGTCATTATCAAGGCACCCATAGATGGGGTCAAATCCTCTTTACCCTCCCTTCCAATTGTTTCAGCGGTAGTTAGAATGCTAAAACCCATGACGTCCTTAACCCTTAATCATATCACATCACGTAAAAAAACAATAATTTTCCTAGTAATCCATATTTATTTCAATAATTTCATTCAAAATCGGGACTTAATTAATACTATAATACGAATAAGGTATGGAAACCTGAAATTTCTCCGATAATGGCTTCCGCAAGATACGTTGACATAATGTTGACTAACTATCTAGGAACAATTCTGTTAGGTATCTAAACAAATTTGGATGTTGTTCTATGACTCGAATGTCGCTTTTGGTGGCTTTTACATTATATTACCTTAAACTAGAAAATTTTATACAATTTTTTAAATAAAATTTTACTTTAAAAACTGATATTTATATATTTTTTTTTTCGTGTCCTAAATGGGAACCGTATTAATATGAACTTGGAATTGAATCGTTACTGCGTTATAGAACGATCACAGTTAGATACTTATGTATCCCGAACAATTTTGAGAATAAGGAATGGATACATTGAAAAGAAAAAAATTAATCAGAAACAAAAGAAACCAAAAACCAAAACAATTGTGTATCAACGCGAGCAAGAATTTGTAGCAGAAAGAATAAAGAATAATTATGAACGAACGATGAGAACAAACAGAAATGAAAGATATCATAAACCTTTGAAGAGAGCATAGAATCGAAAATCACTCCGAGAGCTATATTTCACTCGCAGAGATATATATCAGCAACAGCGTGCGTTTGGTGATAGAGAACTCAAAACGAGTAAAACACAGCACGAAAGAAAATAAGATCAAATACATGTAGCTAATTATGACGTCATGATTTTCGATTCTTTGCTGATTATTTTCCTTGTTTTATTTCTTTCCTAGTTTATACACTAGTTTACAAGAATAATTAAATAAAAATAATATTTGAAAACTCACCCAAACATATATTGACGACGTTGAGGCCTCAGCGGTTCAAAAGTTTGTCGATGATGTGTATGTTCTTGTAGCTATAAAGTAAAATCTGGGTAAAAAATTAGAGTTTAGTTATTTAGGTTATCTTTCATCTCTGTGGTATTTGTCGAACCTCTGATACTGTATAGAATTTATTAAGCTAATTATTTTTTTATTTTGGGTGTGCTATTTGTTATTATCGTTGAGGTTTGTCAAAAAGTTACTTTAAAACTTAACTTCCTTCTAGGTTTTAGTTTAGACACTTCAACTTAATACGAACGAATCTATCACAACTTAATACGATTTTGTTTTCACTTTCTAAGGTGATTTAACTTGTGTTTTTTCTTCTTTTTAATAGAATTTTAGTTTTAAATTTGTTA
Organism: Phaonia tiefii; assembly: GCA_963931995.1. Lineage (NCBI taxonomy): Eukaryota > Metazoa > Arthropoda > Insecta > Diptera > Muscidae > Phaonia > Phaonia tiefii. Next base: position 139,000,731 of record OZ008368.1, read on the forward strand.
ACACATGTGTCTTATTCTTGCGCACTTTACTGACTTCTTGAATTCCTCATTGAATCCGGGTTTAGTACATCACCCGACTGGTGTACCAATCAAGTTGTGATTCTTTCAATTTCTTATTAAGCTCGTTGTCTCAGCAGTAGTAGTGGATCATATAAATACTTTTCTGCCCGCAAGTATGTCTCAAGTTGCAGTTATCCAGGGGTTGCCGATTTGACATAAATATAAACAAATAATGTGCGGGCAGAAAGAAAAAATTCCAATTTTCAAGACCGCAGCCAATTTTCAAGCCAGCAGCAGCTGCAATGAAGTAGATCCCTTAACCAGATGACCGATCACGTAGATCCCACGAGCTAGGTTGTAATTTGGGATATCAGTTATTAAGCGAGGTTGCTTCTATGTTGGGGTTTATTGCCGTTGGTTTTATATACGCTGATTTTTATCACAGAATATTGAGCGTGACTCCAGACAATTTACAACTTGGGATTGGATTATTACTAATGAAGCCTAATGATTAAAATAATTTATTACTATTGTAGGCTATGGGGTGGACACAGTATTAAAATATACCTTTAGAAAAGTGTAAGTTACGCTCTCGGTTTTAGTTTCAGAGATATTTACATAAATACTCGGTTTGATGACAATATGTTTGCTGATTACTTTTTCACACTTTTGAATGTCAGAACCATTTGTCTCACTAGTTTCTCCATCCGATCCGATGCTGCGTCTCAACAAAAAGGAAGTTGAAATTCTCTTTCTCTCAAAAATCAACTCGGGCCATACTGTGGGAATCGATAATATTTCGATAGCGGTATGAAAACCGCAGGTTTCATACGCAACACAGCTGCTTCTCTTTTATGCCCCTTATTTTTCCCCTTTTTTTCAGCCTTCGGAATATTTGGACAAAATAGTACCGAATTTCAATATAGTCCAACATTGCCGTTATTTATCGAAATTGTACTATTTAACTAGAATGTATGCTGTCAAATTCACTACGGAATTAGAAACCAAATCGTTGTTATCTTTATTGCCAGAATTGTAGCTTACATACGTTGTCAACATTTATGTATGTATAATGTCGTGCAACATGCTGCGAATCATAATCTTTAATTTCTGAATTTCAACATCATCGTACGCAAGATGCACCGATGTAACTCAAGGCCAATAACATGTCCGTATACACCCAAAGAAAAATGTCAGTTTTACTGAACGGGTAATTGAAGGTGACAAAAGAAATTGTTGTTGAAAATTATTAACGTTGGTATTAGCATAAAACCTAAGTAAAGCATAACGATATTTTATTTGTGTATGAGAGAAAACATTTCAAAATCGACGTTACACTTCTCACTTTAGCTAGCTAACGGAGGTTTCCGATAAGCCATTGCCCAAGACATACTGCGTGGAAGTAGTGAGCTGCTTGGACTGCCCAATGAAGGAATCATTTTTGGCCACTCCCAAGTGAATGGCTATCAGAAACTTTCCACCTCCAAGAACAGTCCCATGTCCCACTCACATTGTATGGTGTGAGGAGAAAAGTGACTTTTGTCCACCTCCCAAAATGTACCTTGGTTTGTTTTATGATGATTCCCAAAATATTTCGTGTCTAGCTTTAAGATCCAGTGAGCTGGACCGTTTTTAAAAATGGTAGTTTTTTAGTTTTTCAAAGAAATTTATATTTCAGCTCAAAACAATGTAAACAATATTAGTATCATATGTTAGGCGTCTAACGGTATATAAAACATGGCAAAACATGTCCTGACACACCCTTTTTCAGGGATACTCTTCAAAAAAAAGCATTTTTAAGTTTTTAGTACGGAGGCTTTTCTGATTTAAATGTCAGATTGGAGTAATTCTAAATATTCTAAATTTGATCCAGATCACCTCGGAAAATGTATTATAAAATAAAAACAGTAAATCTATACAACAACGATGTCTTTGTCAAAAGAAACGATTTGATACCCATTTAGCCCTGCTCAGAACGGAATTTTCCCACCGCATTTAATTTTTGATTAAAGTGCGAATTTCAAAAAAGGTGAAACACGTGTTTACTTAAATCGACTAAAGCTAAATATATGCCAATCTGACATTTAGTTTAGAAAAATTTCCCTACTAAATACTTAAAAATTAGTTTTTTTAAAGAATATTCATGAAAAAATGACTTGTCGGGACATGTTTTTTGTTATTTTCATACCTTTAGATGCGCCTTTAAACCCGCTTCATATGATACTAATATTGCACATATTGTTTTTAGTTAAATTCCAAAAGTCTTTGAAAAACTCAAAAAAACCTTTCTTAAAAACGGCCAAGCTCACTGGATTTTAATAATAGGAACGTAATTTTTTGGGAAATGGTACATTTTGGGGGGTGGACCAAAGAAACTTTTTTTAGTGAGCCGGCCTATTGTTTATATTTCTGACCTAATAATAAAAAAATTAATGTGAGTCCGATCACAGGGGAGATGTGTAAACATCTAGTAATGAAAAATTTTTTTTAAGTTGAAAGTACTTATGCTTTTAGTATATTTTTTTAATTAATCAATTAAAAGTATCAAAACTTTCAATATTGTAAATACATAGAAATTTGCTGGTTTTTGTTTGTTTTATTTAACTTATTTGGTTAGTAAATGGGCACACTGCAGTATATATGTATGTACTGCATACTCGATTCTATTTAAAAATCTATGGAAAACTGCATCTATAGTAGTGGAATTGTTAGTTGTGGGGGTTTGTGGAGAATTGCTCATATGCAAGTGGAAACCGTCAAATAAAAATTTTGATAAAGCTTGCGACTGTGGGTTTGCAAAATTTGTATTAAAATCTCCCCCCATAATAATTGGCATGAGATGGAGATTGTTACCCAATTGTCGTGCACCAGCTTCAATGTAATGCATGTAGTTATTTTACTGCAATGGTTTTCGAAAATTAGTAGCTAATATTGCACACTAGATGGTGCTTATATGCAGCTGTTAAGTATGAATAACAATCTCAAAGACGAAGAAGACTTATAGTTTGACAAGTTTAGTTTTTAGTTTTCCTTATTTTGCTTTGTTTTAGTAAATTTTTTATTAAAAGTGCAAAAAACCTTTTTAAAAGTTATTAAAATTAAATGTTTTGTATTCATTTTATTTATTTGTTGTCATTTGCCTACGATAACATAATGTACGACAATTAGTGAAAATTAGTAGCTACTATTGCACACTAGATGGTGTTGAGTATATTGTATGCAGCGTATGATTACACTAATACACTCATACATAGCTCACACCGATTTGATAACGCTTTACGATTGGTTAATGATTACATCGCACATCTTACTCTAAATTTGTGATTGTATTGTGAAAAAGATTTTTACTCCCAGCGTATAGATGTTTACACATCAAAAAAAAATCTCCATGATCAAAATTGATTTTATTGGTCAATACACATGAAGATCAATACACGTTTGGATGCAATTGAACCAATTTTCGGGACACTTTTGCCACTCCGAATAATGTACCTCCAAAACATAAATTTTGAACGCATAAACCGCTCCTTCAGGCGTCATAAAACGTTGACCACGGATGAACAACAAATCAATGTGTTTGCTAATCAAATACGTGTTTGTTTGAAACCTAACATTGCCGTGATGGATAATGATTTTTCTTGGGGGTTAATTTCCTTAGTTCAAAAAAACCTCTGGCAAACAAATGAAACTGTTGAGCGATTGACGAATTATGCGGTATCCTCCGCGTGGAAATTTTTTTTAAGGCCAAATGTTGATGCAGTGTTGAATGTAAGGGAGTGACAGTAATGCCCGAGGTTGCGCAGATCGATGTTTCTGATACAATTTTGGGCGACGTACACGCCAAGCGTCCTGAACGAAACGTCTGCCTCAATTAAATTTTGACAGTATTTTAGGGTAGTGCATCATCGAACGAAAATCTTCACGAGTTAAGTTCAATTTTTAACTGATATGCAATTTTCGAGTCATCGAAAAAAACAAAACCATATTGCATCTTGCAACACTAAAAATTGCCTAGGCCGGAAATCTAAATGTATTTATTTATTTCCCGGTCTTTTGTATAATTTTCTGTAGTCAAGGACTTAAGTAATTGATTCAATTAAAATGAAATTGTATCGTATTTTTGTGTTCAAACAAGGTCTTAATTGATATTTTTGGCAATAATTTTTGCTGTGTATGTTAAGAGAAATCCATAAATCAATTATCAGTATTCTAATTCTAAGTACAATACGTTCAATGGAACATTATTAATGATGATTTGGCGTATTTGGGTAGGTTGAATAAACTCTATAAATCCGTCTGTATATTTAGCCTTAAATCTACCTTTAGCGAAGGTGTATTTTCAATTTCATGTTACGTTTAAAATAGACAAAGAAATCGTTCAAAAGCAAAGCACCTAGATTGTATATGATTATAAAGATTATATATGATTTTAAAAGAGAATAACTTTAACAATGAAATATTTATTTTTTTACTTCTTTATATATCATTGCACAGGTTTACCGGGAGAGATTATAAGAGTAATCTCTTGAGCTTTCGTCGCTTCGGTTAGCTGGCGTTGTTGTGGACTGTATTAAAGGGTTGTTTTAAGAAGAGGAGTATTGGGTTAGAGATATTCTCTGAGTTTCTCACCGGGTTCGCCTTGCCTTAAGTAAACGTCGTTGGATTTTCGAACAACCTCATATTACTTCAAGGTTTATTTTAAGTAAGATAATTTTAAGTAGATTTTAAGTGATGACTTAACGCTTTGGGTCTTGCGTGTCGAACAACGTTTACAGATGAAGTGAATGTTGGGTGATTTGTGCACTTCGGAAAAAAAACTAAAGTAGAACTCTGTTCTCGCCCATCAACAATAGCGAAACGGTTATACTTATAATTAGGTTTAAAAATACTTATACTAGCAAAAATAATTCAAAATAATGGATAACAATTAATAATAAGGGTTCTAAATAATAAGTATAAACTGGAAATATATACAATCATCGATTGCAAAATTCAAGAAGACTGAATTAAAAATATAAAATTTTTATAAATGGTATAGTTTTCTATTTCTCATAAAAACCGAAACCGGTAGTTCAAACCTTCACAAAGAAGTTCTTTCATATGTACATTAGGGTGTCCCAAAAAATATTTCTTTTTCGATTTTCATGGTTGCTCAAGCTTGATTGGAAAGCTTATAGGTTTGAGTATTCCGGATGTTTTTTGAATTTTGTTTAAAACTCGGTCAATAACCACGATTTTCTTACTTTGAAAGTCAACATTTTTATCAAAACGATCAAACTTTTATTGTATATGCATAAACCACAAGTTTTGGCAATGATGTTGCTCAATAAGGTACCACGTATTACATTTTTTCGTAAATTTTGGATAAATTTGGTTAGTAACGCTTTATAACTTTTAAAATTCCTATGCAAATTTAAAAAACTAATGATGCACTTTAAAATACGTATAAATTCCAAGCAATTTTGGAGAAAAAAGCAATCATATATATGGTTCCTGCAATATGTTGCCGGGTCCATTTTTTGCTACGTGTATTCTTTGTCGTTACTTAGCGCATGTAGATATTTTCAATAATACAATGTTCAAAGCAAATCCGATGAAAAAAGACAAACAGTTTATAATATTTTTAGGTTCATACAATGGGTAAAAAGTTTTAAAGTGGCATAACTCTGGAACAGTAACTGCAAATTCAAAATTTTTAAAAAATTGCCTGGAATTTACCCGTCTTTTAAAGTGCATCATCAGTATTTTAAATTTTCATAGAAATTTAAAGTAAATCCGACGCAAAAATAGCAAAGAGATTATAATATTATTAGTTTCATACAATGGGTAAAAGGCTTTAAAATGGTATAACTCTGGATCAGTAACCGCAAATTTTTTAGAATATTTTAGAAAATTGCTTGGAATTTATACGTCTTTTAAAGCGCATCACAAGTTTTTTACATTTTCATAGGAGTTTTAAAAGATACAGTGGCTCAAAATTAAAATGGGACACCTATTAATATTACTTATGTTCCCTATATTCTACTGAACTAACTAACTTAAGAAAACAAATTTATATTGAAAATGTAAACAGAAGTCATTTTCATTAGTACAAAAAGTAAGAAACAAAAAACAAAGTAAAGTAATTCATAGTATTAGGGTCAAAGTAATAATGGGACACGAATTAAAAAATAAGTAAAAAAGGTATCATATTCAAAACTTCAATGTTTTGTTGGGAGGCCCTTTTGTTGTATTACCGCTTTCAAACGTTGCGGCATCGATTCATCCAGCTTTCTGCAATAGTTAGGTGATAGTTTTTCCCATTCTTCCTTAAGAGCAAGTGTAAGTGTGTTTTTGTTGTTAATGTGGTGATTTTTTCATTTTTGTTCCAAATAACTCCACACGTGCTCAATCGGGTTTAAATCCGGCGATTGTGGTGGTGTTTCGAGTACATGTGGGCAATTATAGACCAACCAATTCCGAACATAATAAGCCTTATGCTTTGGATCATTGTCCTGGTAGAAATAGTACTCGTTGGAAAGGCTTAATTTTTCGGATGTTTCTGAAAGGTTACATCGCAAAATGTTTAGGTAGTACTTGTGGTCCATAATTCCTTCAATAATATGAAGATTCCCAGGACCAGCTGCCGAAATTGCACCCCATACCATTACTGACCCTGACCCGTGCTTCACAGGCGGTCTTAAATTTCTTTCGCGCAGCTCTTCGTTCGGCTTTCTCCGTACGTATGACTGCCCATCTGACCGGAAAATATTAAATTTACTTTCATCAGTAAAAATCACTTTGCTCCAAAACGAAAAATCTTTTCCTCTGTGCTCTTTTGCAAATGATAGATAGTCGTTTCAGCTTGTTGACTTTACTGATATGAGGCTTCTTCCTAGCTACTCGACCGTTGTATTGATGCTTTCATAAAATATTTATTATGGTTTCGGGATTAGCATTTTTCCCCAAAAATATTTCTGCTTCAGCCGCCAATTTAGGTGCGCTAAGATGTGGGCGTTGCTTTATTTGCTGTAAGAGCCAACGCTCGTCTAAATCCTAAATGTTTTCAAAATTTTCAGAGTTTTTATATCTTTTAATAATATTAAACACTGCAGATTTTGGTCGGTCTACTATTTCCGCGACATCTCGCACAGATTTTCCAGACTTTGAGTGGGTAATTATTAATCTCCTCAGCTCTGGCGATGTTTGGAAACGACGTGGCGCCATGATGGACATTTATAACACAACTGACTGAAATATTCAATATGGAGTTCTCTTAAAAGTGCCAGTCAAAAAAAAAAAACATTTGCTACTGTTATCTAAAGCTAAACTGAAAATGGTTGCCAGCTGTCCCATTATTACTTTGAGGGTCGTGATCTGTATTATTGTTAATGAATGCTTATAAATTTATTTCAATTGAATATAAGGCAGCAATTATTTCCTTAAATAAAAAACACTAACGTGGCAATATGAAGTCATAAAAATAAAGTCAAAACTCCGTTACCATATTTTAAAAATAATATATATTTTATTATGTGGGTTACTGTCCCATTATAATGTTGAGCCACTGTATAAAGCGTTATTTACAAAATTTACCCAAAATTTACGGAAAAAAATAAAATGTGGCACCTTATTGAGGAAAATCATTGCCAAAACTGGTGGTTTGTGCATATACAATAAAAGTTAGGACGTTTAGCTTCAAAATGTTGACATACAAACTAAGAAAATCGTGGTTATTAACCGAGTTTTAAGTAAAATTCAAAATACGCCCGGAATACCGGATTTTTGGAGGAAACTCGACTTGCGCGACCTCTATACCACTTCCGAAAAATCTGAAAAAATTCTCAAAAATACTTTAACCTATAAGCTTGAGCAAAAAAATTTTTATTGATGGGACACCCTAATGTACACGCATCTGTTCACACTCTTGTATAAAATACAAATCGACAGTTTTCAGTTGCTACAGTTTGAGTGTTATAGAAAAGAATATATAATTAATATAATTTTGCATTTTAATGTAAAGAATTTACATCCTCTGTAGTTCATTGCTCTTTTGACTATAGAAATAATTTATTTTTAATGTAACTTACCGAACGTGTTGCAAATATGATCGTGTGTGTAATCATTAAACAATAACAGGCAAACCAGCCTTAAGTCCTTATATTGGTGCATTCGCTTTGAAAAGGTATTCTAGAAGTTAGTGATTGGCAAAATAGCCTAAACATTAACATTTTGGTGACCCCGACGTGATCAGAAATTTTGAGTTCCCCCCACCAGCGGTAAGGAACTCCTAATACTCTAAAATCATCTTTGTACGCGCACCTCCAATTCATCAGACACCACATTAAAATTGGAGTTCATTGGATCTTGTAACTTCGAATAGGATCACATTCTAGAGCACCGCAACTCTACATTCCGACAAATTATATATTCTGTAACCAGGCTTGGAACTAGGAGACCTTAATTGGAACTAGAGGCCCTTATTGGATTAGCAATATCCGCTTTTTTGTCAAGTCGAGCTTCAGGCAATATCCTGATTTGAAACACAGGACAGCAGCTTTTTAATCTTCACGTACACAACAGTAACCCTGAAAATACAACCAAACAAGAAGATTCGGATATGGCTTTGGTCGCTGAATTCATAGTGTCTCAAAAAGGACTCAGGTTCTAGAACGACAGTCCAGTACTATGAGGAACGACTCAAGAGATTAGATAATTATGGTCTGATTTTGAAACCACCGACAACAAAATACGGTGTCTAGAATGTACACCAGCTGAGCACAAATACTTCAGCGAAATGTACTACGATAAAATATCGGAACATACATTGGAATACAAATCAACACGACAACTGTGAATAACAGCGACACAACAGCACCCCTCTCCTCGACCAATTCTACAATTAGACGACAAAATGTGATGATGGGATCACTGCATCGGTTACTCATCATGGATCCAACAGCGGCAAATATAAACCTTAAAGAAAAGCTGTGGGAGCAAATCCAAAATTTGCATTTTTCAATATGGGAAGGCAGTCATGATCCACTTGGAGAAGGGTATGACATGGATTCATACACTAATCTGGAGAAATTAATCATCGACAACTTTAAGCTATCATCAAACATTGCTCTAGAACAAAGAGCAAAATAACGTTCTACCGCTGCCAAAAGTAACTATCCCACAATTTAATGGGGATTATCTTAAATGGAGAACGTTTTTTTGGTATTTTTCTCAACTGGTCGACAAACAGCGAATCCCCATGGTACGCATGATGTGGTACCTTAAATCTATTGTCGTAGGAGAAGCAGGGCAACTGATAAGTCACCTTTCCGCTACAGCTGACAATTATGATAAGCATGGCAAATATTACAAGAGTGGTACGATAATAAGCGAGTTCTTGTCGCAACGATAATACAGCAACTGCTCGATCAACCATCAGGCGGGTCATCAGAAACAGCCATTAAGCAGCTGCATGACGTCACACATTAGAAAACATTGGGATCGACACAACCTCTTGGGATCCTATTTTGCTGCACTTACTAGTTAAAAAACTGGATCGTGGCATACGTGTTCTTTCTGAACGATCGATAACAAATCCAAAATAAATTCCTTAGGTCAATTATTGTTTGACTTTCCTGGAAACCCGCTTTTAATCAATGGAAGCAAAGGGTCAGAAGGAAAAATCATCTTCAAAGGTATGTGCTTCATCAAACCAAAATGGCTTCATCAAACCAAAATGAAAATGCATATACACTTTGCAAAAATGGTACTCATCCAATATTTCGGTGCCAAATGTTTCAACAACTAACACCGCCGGAGCGACTGAATTTCGCACAATTACATAAATTGTGCGTCAACTTTTTAAAATCGGCCCATTCGGTCAAAAATTGCACATCAAGGTCATGCACAAAATGCAATAGGAAACACAATTCAATGCTACACCTTGAATCAGCAAAAAATTCATCAAACCCAGCACCATCTACACGGTTAAAAATGTTGGTGTAAATTTGAGTAAAATTTGACTTACATATAGAGTTACACCGAAATTGTATTAAATTTGAATACCAGCCAAATATTCAAATGTGATTTGAATAAAAATGGATATTCAAATTGAATACTGAACCCATACTAGTTTCAAAGTCTACTTTGGATTCATTTTCAATCTTGTTTGTATTAATTTTTAATCTTGTTTGTATTAAATTTTATTTCTTTCGAATTAATTTTTAATAGATTTTCCGACTAATTTTAAATCTAGTTTGTATTCATTTTTATTCCATTCGCATTAATTTTTAGTAGATTTTTGGATTAAGTTTTAATTTTGTTTGTATTAAATTTTATTCCTTTCGAATTAATTTTTAATAGATTTTCCGACTAATTTTTGATCTAGTTTGTATTAAATTTTATTTAATTCGAATTAATTTTTAGTAGATTTTTGGATTAAGTTTTAATCTAGTTTGTATTCAATTTTAGTCGATGCGAATTCATTTTAATAGATTTTTGGATTAGTTTTTAACCTAGTTTGTATTAAATTGCATTCCATCAAAATTTAATACAGAAACTGTATTAATTTTTCTTTACCTGTTACCTTTCTGAATCAAATAAATAATCAAGAATTTCACAAATTATTGTATATATTTTTTATTTCCAATTCATTCGATAGATATAGTTATACATAAATATACCATAGACAGTTCTTGTGTATACAAAAAAGATAATTTAAACATATGGGCATTTCCACAGAAAGGTCAACGTTTTGTCACATCACGTCACCCTCGATAATTCCTTATATTTTAGGACCAGTTAGTTTGAGTGTCTTCTTTTCTTTTACTAAATATGCAGTTACTTACATTCTGTATTTACGGAAAGAATAGAAAATAATCGAACCACATGGTTCTAAAATATGAGCAATTAACGAGGGTAACGTGATGTGACATAGGGTGGCACTTTCTCTGGAAGTGCCCATATATATTGTTGGCTTAATTCCTAACTTTTTTCATTTTATTCTTTTAACTTAAAATTATTTTAGTTTTATTTAGCTTGAAGAAATCAAAATAAGCAAAATTTTTACATCTATCGTATACATTAGAGTGGACTTAAAAAATAAAATTTTTTGGTTATTGTTTTCTTTCTTATTATTTAATTATTATATTTCAGTTCTTTTCCCTCAAATTTTGATTGACGATGCAAAAAAATTATTTCCAAAATTTGAGACAGATTGGTCAACGGTCAGGGCTGCCACACTGGAACTCAAATACATCATTTGTTTTTTCCATTTTGAGTGGCCGTGTGGCACCTCTTAACGTTGACCAATCTGTCTCAAATTTTGGAAATAATTTTTTTGCATCGTCAATTTTTCCTCTGACTTTGGATAGTTGGAGCATTTAATTCTTAATAGCTTTGCAGCCTCATTTACGACTGTTCGTCTGGAACTATCGCACAATGAATTTTTTTGTTTGTATTCTTCAAGAATATACTGACATTGGTTTTTTTTTCAAATGTTCAATGAGATCCTATTAAGAAAGTACATAAATTAGGTTAGTTGAAATATATTTAATACCGCTAATTTATCGAAATTTTTTAGTTGGGATCTTATTAATAAAATTCGATCTAAGCACTGGACAAAGCATGTTTGGTGAATATAATAAAAGTCATAAATATTAAGAACATAAACCAAACCGATTAAGAATTATGAACAAATCAATTTGCGTTTTGATTATAAGCTTTCTCACCTCTTTAGTAAAAAGTTCTTCAAATTTTGGTTTTTTTTTATTACAGGCTGTTCGTCTAATTCAATTTCTAAGAGAAATGATGCTGACCAAATATATTGTTGAACGACTTTTACTAAATGTTCTTCCAAAATTTCAGCGCCAAGATAGTTTTTAATGTTTTTTAATGTTACCACGTTCAACATGAAACGCATGCAAAACTAAATAAAAAATTAAATAAAAAACAATAAGTAAAAAATAAAAAAGTACGACAAGCGTACACATAAACAAGCTACAGTATACAAACAAAGCATTAATAACAAAAATTCATAAAATTCAACAAGCGCATAAAAAATGTTTCAGTATGCAAGCAAAAACAAAAATCCAAAAAAAAAAGCGAAAAGAGAATTAACGAGAATGACTTAGTAGGCAAAATATTGATTGATTGATTTAACTCCCGGCAATATTATTTTTATTTGTTTATATTTAATTTTTTAAGTTTAATTTTCCTTTTTGCTATCATTCTGCTCACTACACTACTAAATCTATTATCCTTATTCCTTATTATTTTTATTTTTTATAATTCGCTCTTATAAAATTGTTATTTCTTTTCGTCTTCAGGAGTTTTCCTCCAATGACTTGAAAAAAAAATCGCACATATTTTACCAACACTAATTTGACAATTGAAAACTTTTACAAATTTTATTTATTTATTCACTTCCTTGGTGTCATAACACTTTCAATATTTGATACATTTTCAAAAAATATACATTTTGTTACCGACGCGCTTTTAACGTTTATAAAAAAATTCGCACTTATTGCGTCCATATTAACACTTTTCCCTTTCACGTACATAAAGCAACTGCGACAGATAAACAAACATCTATCATTCTTGCATCGACAGGGTTGTATTAGAATACAAACATTATTCAATTGTAATACACTAAGGCCTCAAAATTAATACAAAATGTACACCAAAAGTATTAAATTTACTCCACAAGTATAAAATGTGTTATTGAATACAAACATTATTCAAGTGTAATACAGTAAGGCCTCAAATTTAATACGAAATTTACACCAAAAGTATTAAATTTACTCCACAAGTATAAAATGTCATTTTAATATTAGAATTTATTAAAATTAAATACAGAATATATTCAAAAAATTTTTAATATATTGGGAAGTGTCAATTTTAATAAAAATTATATTAAAAATCGCTGTAATACATTGCTTGGATTAGAATTTACACCAAGATTTTTAACCGTGTAATGTAAACGACAACAGAAACAACTTCAAGAGGATATCATCAGCAAAAGATAAACCAGACACCACATCTTCGAGTACTTGTTCACCAAATGAACCAGAAGCTACCTCACTCGCTGCAGCCAATAAGCAATCATCAAATGCTTTTTTTCTACTCAGCACTGCACTGAAAAAGGTAAGTAACTGGTCGCTACCCAAAAATCTGGTGCTAGCTGATCCAACCTTTAACCGCCCCGACAAAATCGACATACTATTGGGTCCGGAACATTATCATCAACTGCTATCGATTGGACAAAGTAAGTTATCTAAACAACTTCCACTATTACAGACCACAGTATTCGGGTGTGTTGTTTCAGGTAAACTTCAAGCAGAACACAGCACAAATGTTGTATGCGGAGTCTGCACAGCCGATGAAAGTCTCGAGCTTTCCATAGCCCGGTTATGGCAATTAGATGCAATTAAAACCAATGAAAACCCGCTCTTCATGCCAGAAAGACAATGTGAAGATACTTCGCGCAGCAACACATCTTCAAGAACCACGAAAATCGATTCGTAGTAAAGATACAATTTCACCAACATCCTGATGCTCTAGGCGGTTCATATGGAGTTGCTCTGAAAAAATTTATTTCGCTTGAACGTCGATAAATCCTGCAATAAGAACCGAATACATCAAGTTTATGGATTGATATGTGACAATGGGGTACATGGCGAAAATATCATCAGATGCAATCCCCTCACCAAACTCATGTACACAGGGCCAACAGTCAATGCGAACTATTCTCCATACTGCTAAGATTTCGATTTCCAAGATTCATATTTACCACTGATGTCGAAAAAATTTATAGACAAGTCGTTCTTTCCCCCGAAGATCGCGAATTTCAGGTCATTATTTGGAGAAAAAACGCAAATAAGCCCATAATGTACTACCAGCTCAACACAGTTACATATGGAACAAGAGTTGCACCGTATTTGGCAACCAGATGTCTACAGCAACTGGCAAAAGAAAACACCGTTCGTTACCCACTGGCCTCGAAATTTCTTCACGAGAATTTCTGTCTGGGCGGAGCAGTTAGTTTAGTTACTGCAATGCAATTACAAGAACAGCTAACGCAGATCATGAACGAAAGTGGATTCAATTTACGAAAATGGTGTGCAAATCACCCGAAACTGCTCAGAAATATTCCAAAAGGAGATCTAGAAGTAAATTTAGATTTTGAAAACACAAAGGCTAGTTCAATAAAAACATTAGGACTCACATGACTCCCGAAGGGTGATAAGCTAAGCTAGGCTATGAGGCAATCAGAAGGATTACAAAACGCAGTGTCACATCAGATCTTGCCAACTTTTCGACCCATTAGGAATTCTTTCTCCCATTCTTATTTAGAATTTGTGGGAGTTAAAATTGGTGGCCGTCGGTGGTGCAATGGTTAGTGTGCGCGGCTCTTGTACATGAGATCCTGGGATCGAACCCTGCTCTGACCACCTTCAAAAAAACATTCTTTCGGGGGCGGTCACCTCGCATAGTGACGGCGACACTATCGAGTATATAGCCATGAAAAAGCTTCTCAAAATACCGTTCGGAATCGGTGTAAAACTGTAGGTCCAAATCAGTGAGTGAAAACTGGAACGCGCACAGCTCAGTGATTGTGAGAAGTTCTCCCTGGTCCCTTCATGGGATGTAATGGGAATCCATTTATTTATTTTTTTTAAATTGCACTGGGATCAATCTCTACCTGAAGAGCTGCACACAAAATCACTACTCAAAGACAAAAGATCTATAACTAATTCCAATTATCAAACAAATGCAAGCGTCAGAATTTAAAGAATGAATTACGAGGAGTATGCAGTTTAAGTAACCTGTAAAAATGGTATAATTCGTGTTGGCGGTCGACTGGATGCTTCATCATTGGCATATGACTCAAAACACCAGTTGCTCATGCCGTACAATCATCCTATTTCAAAATTAATATTTTAAATGGTTCATAAAGGCAATAAAGATTGTGGTGGACAAACATTATAAGAAAATTGTTCGACAACGGTATTGGTCAATAAAAGGAAAAATTATGGTTCGAGACACAATTCATCACTGCACCGTATGCAGCAGAGCCAAACCATTGCTATTCAACCAGGTAATGGGAAATTTGCCTTCTACACGAGTGACACCAACACGACCCTTTATATATGCTCGAGTCGACTATTGTGGTCCAATAACAGTGCACTACAAACTGCGTGGAAAAATGCCGCACAAAGCTTACATTGCAGTATTTTGTTGCTTCTCTATGAAGGCAGTACATTTGGATTTATTGGGTTTCTCAAAAGATTCATCGTCCGGCGAGGGCACTGCCAATGCAATTGTATTGTGACAATGCAACAAACTTTGTCGGAGTGAAAAATCAATTGCCTGAACTGTCAACGGTAATTCACTCTTCCGACGCTCAAGAAGAAATCACGAATTCGTGCAACAAAAATGGCATACAATTCAATTTCATACCACCAAGGGCACCACACTTTGGTGGACTATGGGAACCAGCTGTTAAATCCGCAATACATCTTCTGATGAGAAGCTTAGGAAATTCGCCTTTCACATATGAATAACTGGAAATACTGGTAATCGAAATTGAAGCAATACTAAATTCCAAAACAATTTCACCCATGTCAAACGATAAAACTGCACTTACTCCAGGACATTTCCTAATCGGATATTTCCTCGAATTGAAGTACAGGCCAAATCAACAAACACCAGCTTGGAATCCAGATGGAAGTTAGTTTCTCGTTTGAAACATGAATTTTGGAGCAGGTGGTCGCGGAACTACCTCAACGAAATACAATACAGGAATAAATGGCAAGAGCGGTCGAAAAACCGTAAGGAATGAGATATTATTATAGTCAAGGAAGATAACGTTCCTGTTATGAAATGGCATTTAGGACAAGTAATAAAAACGTATAGGGGAACCGACGAAATCGGAAGAGATGCAGAGTTGCATATCTGGCACCACTTCCTTGAGCTGATGATGAAATTGACGAATGTCAACAAAAACCGACAACGACATTATCCGACAATTGCAAATCACTGCCCTCTGTACCACCATCTGATGAAATTCCAATAAATAAAAAACGGTGACTATCAGCACTTCCCAGCATGCCTGTATTGCTTATAGCACTGCTCGCACTTTCTCTAATTTTCGCAGGAAAAGTGGAAATTGGAATTGGTGACACGCGGATATCACGGTCCGAATGGAATATTATAACCTACTACGAATTACAACCATATTGGCGAGAGATGGCTGCTTTCACCAATGGAACTATAACTCTGCAACATTTATGAAACCTCATAAATCAAAAGGCAATTTGAATAAATGCACTACTAACTCTTGAATTCAGCTTAACGGTAAACTTTGTCGACAACATCGCTAATTTACTTTTCGGTGTCTTAGCAAGCGAAAGCAAGCTTAAACAGTTCCTAAAGAATCAATTATTAATGCTACTCTGAACGTACTCAAACAAGATGAGGACAATGAAAGAAAGTTTGACAATCTTGATGCTCAATTAACGAAAATCGTATCAAGGCTACAAACGGATGAAAGGCAAAATCATCAAACAAAATTGTTTCAAATCTTCATTGTTTCCACATTACATCGAATCCAAACAACAATAGTTGCAGCATTATCCGACTCGCACCACGGAAAAATCGAACACGGAAAAATCGAACATAACCATTCCATTATGTGCTCCAGAAACTTTTGAACTCTTCAACCCACATCCAATTCCAAATCGAATAAACAACATAATGGTTGCGATCCAACCATGCAGTGATCTCATCGCTATTAATGCCCACAGGGATCAATATTTTGTATTAACCGAAAAACAGTGGATAGCATGCATAACAATAAAAGAAGATGAGTTAATATGTCCAAACATACAAGCCAAATTCAGCACAGACGTGGACAGATGTTTGTGTGAAATTTCTCGTCTCAATAACGACAGTCGCGCTAATTGTAACAGTTCACCGACCATGAATAAAACCTCATTTACAAAGTTGGAACACGATAACCACTGGCTGTACACAATGCAGTACCCGACCCGGATAAACGCAGTGTACGGTCAAGAACATTCTCAACTCACTTTAAAAGGTTCTGGTCTTCTGAAAATAAGTCCAGATTGTACACTCAATCACAAGTCGTTTGTTATCCAAGGTCATCAAACATATTCTTATCCAAATTCATTTCAGTCATCATACATAAGCAACATCAATTATCCAGTTGAAACGCAATCATTACTTGAAAACTTCCTCATCAACAACTATTCTGATCAACTTCAAAATATATCAAACATCCAGCGCAAGCTACACCAACAAGTATTGACGGATTTGCCATTACAAATCAGGTACATCAAATAACAATTGCCTATGCTGCTCTGATTCTCGCAATTGGAACCATCATAATGTTCACATTCAAATACACACAACGTCGAAAGATGAGACTAAAACGGTAACTAAACTGTCCAGCAGTTCGCCAACACGTGACAACGGCGGATTTTGTACGACTGTAACGAGATATCTTTACGATAACGCAGATTGACCTAGAAGCCAGAGAAGTGGATTACAATTTTTACATTTATAATCACATACTCACTATTATTTTGCAATCACCTATTAAGTTTTGTTTATATGTATAGATAAGCAAATACTTTGTATGAGTTGCTCTTTCAGCAAGCAATAATATCAAACTAAGTAAACTAAATGACTCAAAAATATAAAAGCCGTAGAATTTGTCTCAAAGAATGCTAATTCGGCATTTTGAACAATGACAAAATAATATGTAAGAGAAAAAGAATATATTCATATTTTGAAGACAAAATAATAACATTTATAAGAAATGGTAGCAAGTGATATCTGTCATGTCAGCATATGGTTTTTTGTTTGTGAGCGTAGCTCTCGCCGGGATGCATGTTCAAACCTTCACAGAGAAGATCTTTCATATGTACATTCGACCTATCCATATTTTGAATTTTTTTCTTTCCAATTTTAAATATCTTTGGAGCTAAAAAATAAGAACTGTGAAAAAAAATCGAAAATGTACCAAAACTTAGGGCATCGCCCTTGAAGTTACAACTGCAATGTTTTACGATATGACGAAAGAAACAGATACAAAATTACAGATTATTTTTGAACGTATTACTGTTTTTCAGAGGATTGCAGGCAATTATTTAAAGTTTCTATTATGTAATCTATTTCTGAAAACAAATTGGAACAAAGAGCAATTTTTTTTACAGCATCCGAAACATGGAATTTAAAATTTTCATTCTGAAGTTCTGTTTTTATAGCCCCCTATTTTCGAAATATCACTCCATTGCGTACTGTCTTAATACTTTCACGTAAAGTCACATAACTTATGAACAAAATGAGACATAAATCATGAAAATTGATGAACGCGTTTCGCTTTTATTCACAATTAAGTGAAGGTATCTCATTTTTTTCAATGAATTTGGATAATCGTACTGAATGAATTTCAAAAATTTGCTAGAATTTGCTTTTTATGATTCTAAGAATTGAAAAAATAAAGAAATAGCAAACTAATAGGCCCTCATAAATGTGCGTGCACGCTGAACTGCGGTGAAAAGAAAAAAAATAAAGATGCACTTTTTCATTGATGTGTGGGTGAATCAGGTATATAGCCAATCATAAGTACCTGTTAGTAAAATATTGAAAAATATAGTATAGTATACATATATACTATTGTTTTGGCAAGGTTTAAACCGCCATGGATCAAATAATTTCATCAAGCAGTGTCTAAGTGTGAGTGTGGTGCCCTCGTGTCTTGCCCGCAAACGTTCAAATAAATCAGGGTTCCGAATACACACTCACCATACACACAATGTATTGTAGAAAAGCAACACACACTACGTGAATTTTATCATCCCAACCAAGATGGATTCATAGATGGTGAACGCATAAGCACAGCTGATTTGCTTTGTTTACATTGCAAACCACTTCCGAACTGTCCAGTCCACACCCAGCTAGCATTTTCAATCGTGCACGACTCTTTCACGATCGGAGCCGACGATTAAAGTAATCGTGCGCGATGTCGTATTCCAATCGCGCACGTTCAGAGCAACTGAAGTAACTGTGTCAAGACGGCGACTCTTACTTTCCAATCGTCGACGATGAGCAAAATCCAATCGCCGACGATGAGCAAAATCGAATCGCAGGCGATTGCCAAGACGATGGTAAATTTATACAAAAATGCTTATTATTATTATTTGTTTCTTTCATAGAACAAAACACTTGTGCTGCACTACACTTCTGACGCTTCTTTGCTTCTTAAATACTCAAATGAAAAGAAGCAAAAAAGTTTTTTCTTTTTCTTTTTTTGCTGAGCAGATATTGGAAAACCCGTTAGAATTTCAGAGAGACATAATTAAATTCTCCTTGCAAAACGAGTTCGGTGGAGTATGCGGGAAGAAGTAGGACAACAATAAGAAAACTACATGTAAGACTGTGACACAAAGTAAACACAAAAACAAATCGTGAGCACAAAGTCTTAAAAGCAGAGAATAATATAATTCTGCTCCGACAATCGTGGTGACGATTGGAAATCCAGTCGCGAAACAATCGTGATCGTGAAACAAACATTCAAATGCTAGCTGGGCATGTATTTTGTTTTTGTATGTATTTGTTTACATTTATTGTTGGTATACGTATGTGCTGGATTTGAGACAACGTCAGTAAGAAGCAAAAACAAAATGTATGTTGTTGTTGGCATCAATTTGCCATCAGCTACAACAACACCTCCTGCGTCTATCGTGAGTATTTTTATCATGATCCCAACATACGCAAAGAACACGCGAGTTGGTGTGGCACAAGTACACTCATGTACCCAGTTAGCATTTTGTGAAATTTTTGATCATATATGAGTCTTTTATGACTCCCCTGCGCGATAACAACGAGCATAAATGCGCTCATTTTCTGATCATAAAAGACTGTTGAGTCGGGAGAAAATGGTACCCTACCCGCGACTCCTCTTGAAGACTCTTTTATGAGTCGCTATTCTGGTCAGTTTCGAGTCAACATGTAATCATTTATGAGTCGTTTTTGGGTCATTTGTTAGTCGCTTTTGTAATCATTTTCGAGTCATTTCTCAGTAGTTTTTGTACTCATATTATTTGGGTCATTTGTTAGTCGTTTTTATAATAATTTCCGAATCTTTTTCGAGTCATTTCTTAATCGTTTTTGTATTCCTCAGAATTTATTGGTTTTTTGTTTGGTCACATTAGCTTCATTTTTAAATACTATTATCATTTTTATTAACTGCAGCAGCACTTCACTACACAATTCGACTTATAATGATAACCAAATTATAATAGTAACCAAAATCGGGCGTCTCCTGTATTTCTTATTGCTGTATTTATTGTTATTGCGTTTTCAGGCGCGCAACTATTCAATCTCTTTTTGGTTTTTAACTATTGGACTCTTGCTTCAATAACAATGCAAGTTGTCCCGCTATAACATAACGAGCAGTTTACCATCAGCCTGATGCGCGAAATATCATTGCAAAACAACGCTCAAAAACAGGCATATTTGAAACACCCGCATGATTTATTTCTGATTGTTGTATATTTTGTTAGTGTACGTGCAATAAAACACTTAAAAAGCATAAACATGACTCATATTCGACTCCTTTTTCACTTGCGGAACTGATTAAGCAAAAAAATAATCAGTAAAAGTAGACGAAGAAGACTCAGTTGGCTGATTATGATCTTCCAAATGCTAACTGGGTATGGAAAAAATAAACACTCGTGTATTGCAAAAGCAAAGACTCGTGTATGGCTAAAAATTATACATTTACAATTTGCGATCTTTTAGCAAGTATGTACATAATTACAAAACATAAATTTGCAATTCCTCAACTCAGACCAAAGGTAGAATAATTTAAAAAAAACCAACGCGTAAAAACCATAGTTTTTGACTATAAATTCTTTATATATATGACACATGATTTTTAATTTTACACATTATGTTCGAAGATAAATAATGGATTTTTAATTTGTGATTTGTATGGGAGGTACCACGCCCCTTTGTCCAGTCTCGCCCATATTTTGATAGTTCATTTTGAACGAAATTAATGAATTATTTTCCTTTTTTTAAATAAATTTCGTGAATAAGATTTTTTATATTGTATATTGGTGGGACGCAAATGCAAGTTACTAAGGACTAATTCAATGGGAAGCGATAACAGAAATGTTGGTTCTTTTGGCCGATTTTGATGAAATTTTCCAAACATGTTCTTTCAGGTGCACAGAAGGGGAAATTGGTATTGAAAAAAAGATATGAAATATATTGAGTTGTTTTGCCGTATGAAAATTGTGATCACTTTTTTTTAAATTATTCTAACTTTGGTCTGAGTTGAGGTATTGAAAATTGTTTTTTTTTTGTAATTATGTATATACTTGCTAAAAGATGGCAAATTGTAAATCTATAATTTTTAGCCATACACGAGTGTTTGCTTTTGCCATAGACGAGTGTTTACTTTTTCCATACATGAGTGTTTACTTGTGCCACACACCAACTCGCGTATTTTAATTTTTTATGAAAAAGGTAGGCCTCACCCCTACCTTTTGAACCAAATGATCTCAGAAGTAAGCATGAAAAATTTAACGCCCCCACGACCCCGCCTTCCCATGCCGCCGTTCGATTGAAAAAAAATATTTATCACTCATACCCCTTGCTTTCTAATTTTGAAAATTATTTTGTTTTACAGTGCATAAACTGTGAAAATCAGTTCAAAGTTATTATACAATATGTAGTTATTAATAATTTTTACTCAAAACAGTTTTCGAACAATTTGTGTAAATTTTTCTGTGCTCCTGAACGCACTGCTGAATTTATTTTTTTTGATTCTCGTCTTTGGTGAGAAGGCCATGATAGTCTTCCATCAGCTCTCTCAGCAGTATCATTGACAACATGCAACGACTTTTCAATTTTTTCCCCATCAATATAAGCTTCATGGCTACTCCAATTTTCCGGGTCACAACTGAGAAAACTGTCATCGATTTTAAATCGACGAAACATTTCCGTACTTTTCTCATTTATAAATTCGTCAACCGTCTTATCTGTTAGCACGTTTTTAATTATTAGTTTAAAATTTAAAAGTTATTTAATCGCATTATTACCTTCCCAGTTCCTGATATCCTCAATATGTAAGGGAAGCCTTTTGTCCACTTGTTCTACACTAACCCTTGTCAAAGCTTGTAACATTTTCCTTTTAGTGTCGAGTTCCAAAGTTTCGTCAAATAACGCGAGAGCAGATATTTCGTGATGTAAATACCAATAATGACTCATAAGTTTCTTCAATGCTGGTCTTGCTGTCATTTGGTCAATATCTTGATATTTTACCATTTGGCAAATGAGGTCGATATCTGTTTGGCATGGTGTTGCTGCGTTTGAGCATTTGTACCAAGCCTTAATATAAAAACGGACAATGAAGCAGCAGACATCTCCTAAAGCGTTCAATTCTTCTTTGTGCAATGGGTAGTCCTCACGGAGAAGAAATATTTTCAAGTAGTAAATTGCTTTCGACATCCATCTCGCATTGCGCATTGCTCCTGGTAGCCGTATTTTGAAATCGTTTTCACTTTCTGCTTTAAGGAACAATAATGCCAGCTCCAAAAGTTCACGGTGATCCTCTCGCACTTGACGCTTTATTAACTCTTGTGAGACGAACTGGGAAATATTTTCCATAAAATCAAAAAGTTTTCCATGGCAGTTGCTATCCTTCATTTTTTAAAGTCGTTGAAAAGGGGAACGTATGGACTTGATGAGCGCATTGGCAACTTAGACTCAAAAACGGCTTTCAATACGAGTTCGTAAATGTGATGCCGGCATGGAAGATACAGCAAGTCTTTTGCCAATTTTTTCTCCAACAAAACACAAGCACCATTTTTCTTTCCAGTATTGGAACTTGTCGTATCACAACACAAAGCTTGCACTCTGTCGCAAAGCTGTCAATCTTGCAATGCCTTATATACCGCTGCTGCTTGTTCTTCTCCAGATGAACTATCCAGTCTTGGAGCATTTATTAACATCTCGCTTCCGAGTCCACTGACAACAATTGGTAAGCGTTCTACTTTCTGCTCGTGAATACCTATATAATTATAAAATCGACTATTAGTTTAAACTGATTACATATAATTATTACGTTTATACTTACTCAATGCGGGCAATAACTTTCCATCCTAATGAACCACCACAAATTGAGGTAATGATTTTAAAATATTGCTCTTTATTTCTGCAGCCCGTTGGGTTCGCAACTGAGAACGAAGTTTGTGAATTGAAGTTGGAGTAATGATCAGTTCATCCAAACTGTGGCCGAGTGCTTCTGCTGTTGCTTGCAGGATGAAAACAGCGTTGCGCACTGAAACTTGACATCTATCAAGCACCGCAACAAGTTTTGGCGTCATAAAATGTTTGCGAGCTCTCCTGACACCAGAAACTCCTTGGGACACTGTAACAATTTGGCCACATTCAGGCTCTTCTTCATCTTCAGAAAACATTTGAGGCAATGCATCGATTGAATTTTTTTCTATTTTGCTCGCAATGTGTTGTTCCAGCCGAGTATTTTCATCTCTCTTACGTTTCTCCCTTTTCTCCTCAGCAATCGCAGAAATCTTGTCGACAGCTCCGAGACAACCTACGCGACCAGGCTGCCTTTGTGCAAGAAGAAATTGTTTGTCCTCATCAATCCGCACTTTAGTCATTGCTTCTGCATGTGCGATATCAAAGAGGTTGTCTAGATCATTGACAAACAAATTCTCTCTTTTTTTAAAATTTATTTTGGCTATGTGCGCGTTCGTTTGCAAGTTTCGCCACTCCTCATGCAATTTCAAAAGTTTTGTAACACAATGATGTAATTCCCTAGTGGATATGCGCGCCTTTTCCCATAATATCATCACTTCACGAATCACCAAACTTGCACTTTCTTTAAGGTTTAATTTAAAGTTTCTAGTATTATTCTTGACTAATTTTCCAAGCTTAAGGTCACTTCTGATTTTATCAAACTGAAACTGCTTTTTACATTTTGTCAAGATGTATTATGTATTTATATGGTGATAGCAAGAGCTGTTGTTGTAGTTGTACGGCACTTCGGCTGTGTCAAGGGTAGCTGACACATACAAAGTTTTTTCAGTATTTTCTTTGCTGTGTCAAAAACAAAATGAAAACCAGGGTTTGAAAACTGGCAGCAGAAAAGCAACATCACTAAAAAATAAGCTGCCGCTGCACTACGACAGTCGGCATTTTACGTACACGGCTGTGACTATCAAGGTTCCACAGTTACAGCTTCGGTATTTTACTTACATCATAGTCGAAGCAAAGAAATTCGAAAAATTAAAGTAAATTCAAACCCTGATAAAAACAAAAGCAAATAAAAACGGAGCAAAGTAAACAAGGTTGACATTTTGGAAGTGCTAACAACACAGTCAGCTGTGCTAGCAGACATTAACTGTTATTATAGCTTAACGAGAAACACAAAATATTCCACTGCTTCTTAACATAAGACAGTAGCCTGAGTAATTATAACAACAATTATTAAAGTGTACAAGAAGAAATTGCTTTATAAAATGTTATTGTGATGTTCGCATGTGAATAATATAAATGAAACTTATATAATATTGCGTATGACAATATGATAGATGTTAAAAATAATACATTTTCCATATTGTATAATAACTTTGAACTGATTTTCACAGTTAATGCACTATAAAACAAAATAATTTTCAAAATGAGAAAGCAAGGGGTATGAGTAGTGCGAACAACTGGCCCGGAAAATCCAGGACATGGCCCGGTTTTGGAACCAATGTCCCGGTGACAGCCCCCGGATGGCCCGGATTTTTATTTTGAATTCAATTAAATAAAAATATCATTGAATTTATATTTTGTTTACCAGCAACATCTGCAAGTATAGAGCGTATATTTTCCTTGATCGCAAAATGATGGACAAAAGTAAAATCGCAAATCAAGCTAGATACTTTGAAACATATGCTATTTCTCAAATATAATTTAAAGTACGAATGCGTTGAATTTTACAAATTTTTGAAAGACTCCCCAACATTGCTGAAGCAAATTTCATCACAGGATAAATACGATTTTAAACAAAAAACGACAGAAAATTAGACTCAAATTACTTATAACATTATAATCGTCTAAATTTAAGTTGAATAATAAAGGTTTTTTCCCATAAAAAATGACCCGTTTTTAAGTTCGAATATTCCGGATTTTAGTAATTCTTTCGAAAAATGTCCCGGTTTCGCTCAAACTTGAGGTGGACCTACCTTTTTCGAATATAATAAAAATCCCATACAAATAGAGAACACCCTAATGTACATATGTGAACGCAAGGAAAAAAAATAAACGACACATATTCGCGAGAGTATTCTGCAACGAATAAAATGTACATACACACAAAATTGAATGAAAAGAAATATTTGTGTGTGTTTCTATGAGAAGTGTTTTTTACATTTATGTATGTGATTTCAGTTCAGTGTGTGTATTTTCTGTACCTTGAAATAAATACGTCAATCAGCAGTTTGTTTCATTGTGTTTGTTTACCATGTGGTCGTCGGATGTTGATTTACTTTTGTTAGCTTCTACAGCAATTTTATGAAAAAAGAAGGAAAAAAGCCTATAAAAATGGATGAATTACTGGTATAAACAACGGAATAGGTTTACTCATGAAAATCTTTTGAAGTCAACTACATTTTGTAATCCACGCACTAACTGAGCTTGTTTTTGTCAATCATAATACGAGACGATCAAATAATACGCCATCAAATTAGAAACTCAAAATTTTTTGATTTTCATCAAGCATTGCCGACAACATGTACGTGTAGCCGATGAAAGCCGATTGCACCCACACACTTAAAGCGTTCATGGAATTATTTGATCGTCTCCAGGGCGCTTAAAGGAAAATATTTAAAGTTTCTATTATTTAATCTATTTCTGAAAACCAATTGGAAAAGAACAGACAGATTTTTATTAGGCAATGGTCAGGTAAGCAAAAATTGCCAAGAAGTCAATTAAAACATATTCAAAGTTTAAGTTATTTATTACTGAACTAATTTTTACTTAACCTAACAAAATTGTATTCTTAGAAATTACAGGCAAGTTTTTTCTATGTTCGGCTACGACTTGCAGGAGGTACTGCTTCTGGTCTTCATTTCGGGTTGTTGATGAATTGAAATCTGTAATGAATGCAACCCCTTTTTCAGTAACATGTTGACAATTTGCATGTTTTTCACTATAGAAAGACCAGACAAATAATCCTCGTGTTGCATCCAATCAGCTACTTCTGCGTCCATGAATGAAGTTGGTAGTTTCAGTTTTTGAAAGATGTGTGTGTCCTTTCAAACATATTTTTCCAGTTTCAGAGATGCGGTGTTAATCGGCGATAATTCTCCCATCTTGCAATTGAGTTTTCCAGCCTTGTTCTTATAAGCAACTACCATGTCCTTTAAAGTTTGTGCGGTCAAGCTTTGGTCATAAAAGGATAGTCCCACCAACTCCGCCCCAAGGTACCAAAGATGATTTTTCAGCTTTTTCGAAGCAATTCCAGCAACATCGGTATCAATTATTTTATAACTGCAGTTAAAAAGAAGAAGAAGAAGAAGAAAAGAAAAAAATTTAAATTTATGAATCAAGCAAATATATTTGAAGTACATATCTTTCCAGAGCCTTCAGCAATAACAGGTCGTTGTTGGGTGCTGATAATGGCAGAGGGGCTAAGAACCAGAATTTTGCGTACACAACAACTACGAATAGGCAAATTTCGCGAACTAATTTTTCTTCCTGGGGTGTTCAACTAAACTGCTTCCTGAACATCAAAATTTGTAAACAATAAATTGCCTTAGACATCCATCTAGCTCGATGCATGGCACCAGGTTGTTTAAAAGTTATTTCTTTGTTTTCATCACTCCCAAGGAATATCGAAACAAGCTCGAGAAACTCTTTATATTACTTTCTTTAATTAATAATTGTGTTTATCTTTCCTTTAATTAATAATTGTGTTTATCTTCCCGACGATGCTACCCAAAGGGCAGCGAAATATCGAAGAATAAAAGTAAATAAAAATACGACCAAACGCTCGAAGAATTTAATTTTTGAATAAAACAATTTCATATTATTTAAATGCCCCTATAATAGAATAAGTTTAACGCATCTGTATTCGATGATGTTGTCGAAACACATGGCACTGATTTTATATACCAAATTCCACTCGCAAATTAGATGGTATATAGCTTCAGCCTTATTTTCCAGCTTCCCGAACTTAGAGACAGAACTTGTAGGAGCTTCGATATCCCTTCCGCTGACACAATTACTGGTAGCCTATCTACTCGTTCATGACCTGTTATGTCTGGTAAAAGCTTACCATCCCAATAAATTGAGAGCGGCAAACTTGGACACAACGATGTTTTTATATTTTGGGCAGCCTTCTTCCTGGACCTCATTCTGGTCCTCCTAATTGTTGGCCGGCTCAGCACAACCTCATTTGCTTTGTATCCCAGGTCCTTTGCCACAGTTCCAAGTATCAGCGTTGCTTTAGTATCTGATATACTAGCTCGATCCAAAGCCGAAGCAGTAGCAGCAGACATCAGATTTTTTCTGCGCTGGTGTATCATGGCTCTTCCATTCGTCCTTCCCAATTCCAGTATCTTGAGAAGTGGCCGAGCTTGCAGTTGATGCAAATCCTGTTTCAATATTTTTGTTAATCCAAGATCTGTGTTTCTTATTTAACTCAGTGCGTTCGATGTTGAAAATATCTTCAAGGCTCCGCACAAACTTGTTTTCCTTTTCAGCTAGGCACACAGACCTTAGACTTTTGCTCTTATTTAAGGCGCACTAAACTTGCACAATTCTGGCGAGTTTGGTCTTCGAATTTTTGTGGATAACTCAACACGAGGACACAACTTCAATCAAACACTGCTTTGCCACCTGGTTTTGTTTCAGATGCAGGTATAAATAGTACGCGAAGGCAACACGTTTGGTTGACAAACAATTGCTATCCATACTATTTACCTCCTCACCAACTAAATAAATTTTTTTAGACGATGCTCACGGTTAAAACTTTGCAATTGCAATGATATACACTTGTTCGTCGGCACTTGTTGACTGACAAAAATGGACCAATAAGCACCTATAAGTACTACGTATTTTTCAATATTTAACTTCTGAATGAATGAATGGGCGCATCTGTTAAGAAAGCATAAGTATGTACCAGATTCAGGGTTCAGACATTTTATTATTGTGCGTTAATTTAGCATCACTTATGACTTTGTTTCCGTTAAAGTAGGCAGGGAGAATGTGTTTCATCCAACTATTGGCAATTTGAGTCTACAATGGTATGAGACTGATTGACTTTGCCGCGGCAAAAACCATGGTCATTAGTGGTACAAGATTCCAGCATAAAGACATCCACAAGGCTACTTGGGTATCCTCTGATCAGAGAACGGGGGTAAAATTGTCACGTGGTGATTGATGGGGGCGCTCATCCGGTGTAATGGACGTATGAGTGATCAGGGGACCTGGTAGCAGCAAAGGTTCGCACAGGATTGGGTAGGGCGGGAATCGTACGAAACCAGACACAGAGTAAGCTGGACATCGAAAAGCTGCAATTATCAGAGGTAGCCACAGCCTACTCAAGGCAGCACTCGCAACTTTTGGCACAGGACCCACCCCCTCCCGGTGGCGATCCTGAAGCGCAGTGGAAGCGGATTTCCGACTCTATGAAAACTGCCGCGACAACCGTACTTGGTTTTGGAAAGCCGCTTCGCGACAAACCATGGTACGATGAAGAGTGTCGCACTGCAAATGATGAAAAGGTAAACCGTCTCATTAGGAGTGGGAAACGGCAGTGGAGAAAGCGCAAGAGTGAGAAAATTGAATAATACAGAAGGGAGAATGAAACCCGAAAATTCTACCAAAAAGTTAAAAACGGAACTAATGGACATGGTTCAGGGCCCCCTTCTGGGAATTTGGAGAGATCATTTCTCTGCGCTATTGGTACCTGAGATATCAAATGACGAGACAATCGATCTGAATTTGGACGAAGGCGTTGATTGAGCCCTTCCTAACCAAGACGATGTCAGAACAGCTATTGCCCGGCTTGAGAACGATAAAGCCGCAGGAGCCGATGGATTACCGGCGGAGCTATTTAAGGCTCGCGGCGATGAGCTGATAAGGTGCATGCATCAGCTCATTGGCAAAATTTGGTTAGATGAATGCCTGCCCGGCGTTTGTAGTCTCAGTGTACTATGTCCCATATTTGGAAAATGTGACCCGAGTCTCTGTGCCGACTACCGTGGGATAAGCCTTATATCCATAGCATGTACGGTTCTTTCGGGCATAATGTGCGAAGGACTGGGACCGATTATCGCTGACCTGATTGGACCATACCAGTGTGGCTTTAGGCCTGGAAAGTCGACAACCGACCAGATTTTCACGCTACGCCAAATCCTGGAGAAGACCCACGAAGAACAAATCGACACCTATCACATATTTGTCAATTATAAGGCGGCTTTTGATAACCCGATACGGGGGAAACTCTACGAAGCAATGTCTGAGCTTGGTATTTCTGCAAAACTCATACGCCTTTGCAGGATGACCCTGAAGAACATCAAATCCGCAGTGAAAGTTGGTAAGGATCTTACCGAACCTTTCGAAACTAAGCGAGGCCTTAGACAAGGCGACACCCTATCGTGCGATCTCTTTAACATCATAATAAAGATTATTCTGAGAAAAGCTGCAGTCAACATGAATAAAAACATCAGCAGCAAAAGTCACATGCAGCTCGCGTATGCTGATGATATAGATATCATTGGACGCACAGTTAGAGAAGTTACTGCGGTGTTTTCGAGAATTATGAAGGAGTCAGGAAAAGTGGGTCTGACGGTAAATGAGGACAGGACAAAATTAATGGTTTCAGCGAGCAGGGCCTCCACGCGATTAGGCCAAAGCGTGAACGTTGATAACCGTTATAATTTCGAGATGGTAGACGAATTTATATACCTCGAATCTGCCGTGAACAAGGACGACAGCGTCAGCCTTGGAGACAAGCGGAGAATTGAGCCTGCGAATAGATGTTGCTTTGGGCTAAGCAAGCACTGTGGGGATAAAGCCCTCTCTCGAGTAACAAAAGTCCAACTATCCCAGACTCTCATACAACCTGTCTTGCTTTATGGCGCAGAATCCTGGGTCTTATCGCAAGCAGACGAAACATCTGTAGGATTCGTCGAGAGAAAAATACTTCGGGAACTGTAAGGCCCTATAGTATAGCGAGTATCGGCTACGCATGGACCATGAGCTGTATGAGCTATATCCCGACATTGACATAGTTAAGCGGATCAGGATAACGCGATTGCGCTGGCTAGGCCTTGTCAGTAGAATGGATGAAGACGAACCAGCACGAAGGGTTTTCGAAACCTTCTCTCTCCTTCGAGGAGGACGAAAAATAGGAAGACCAAGACTCCGCTGGAAGGGTCAGGTTGGCGAATCCCTGCGTACAGTTGGTATTGTCAACTGGACAGATAAGGCACAAGATCGAACTGGTTGACGAAATATGTTATCTTCTTTTTGTAAGGTCCTTGACCCCTAGGGTTTTTCGTCACCGGGTAAGTAAGTAAGTAAGTACGACTTTGTTTACGAGCGAGTGCTTTTAAAATTTTTCGAAACTTTCCAAATAAAGAGCACGCATATATGTACATGAAATTTCCGTTACATCAAGTGCACCTTTCTTTTTTCCCTTTTCACCGCAGTTCAGCTTGCACGCACGCGTAAGAGGGCTTATTTGTTTGCTTTTTTTGCTATTGTTTGCAAATTTTTTCAATTCTTCGAATCATAAAAAAGTCATCAACGTTCTTTCCAAAGAATTTTGTACGATCACTACGATTATCCAAATTCATTGAAACAAAAAATCAATATTCTTGTCAAAATGAGATACATTCACTTAATTATAAATGAAAGCGAAACGAGTTCATCGATTTTCATGATTTATGTCTCATTTTGTTCATAGGTTATGTGACTTTACGTAAAAGTAAAAAGACAGTACGCGATGGAGTGATATTTCGAAAAAGGGAGGCTATAAAAGCGGAACTTCAGAATGAAAATTTTGAAATTCCATGTTTCGGATGCTGTAAAAAAGCTGTCTGTTTTTTCCAATTTGTTTTCAGAAATAAATTACATAATAGAAACTTTAAATAATTGCCTTTCAACCGTGGAAAAACAATAATACGTTCAAAAATAATCTGCAAATTTGTATGTAAGCACGTTTTGGTACATTTTCAATTTTTTTTTTACAATTCTTATTTTTTAGCTCCAAAGATATATAAAAGTGGACAGCGATGTTAAAAACAAATCATTTTAAAATGTGGACAGATCTAATGTACATGCGTCTGTTCACACTCCTGCATAAAATACAAATCGACAGCTTTCAGTTGCTACAGTTTGAGTGTTATATAAAAGAATATGTCACAATTTTGCGTTTTAATGTAAAGAATTTACTTCCTCTGTCGTTCATTGCTCTTTTGACTATAGAAACAATTTTTTTTCATGTAATTTACCGCACATGTTGCAAATATAATCATGTGTGCAATCAGCATATGTAACATTTAACCATAATTGTATTATTAACTAAATTTGTAAGTCATCACTAATTTAGTATTTAAGAAACTATGAAATCAATAAAAGTCCGAGAAATAATCAAGCAATCAGAGTGGAAATTTCTTAATTTTCGCCAACAAACCAAGTAACAAGTGCTTGTGTTACCCTAAACAATTATCTTGGTGTATCGCCTTGATAAAAAAAAATACATTAAACAATAACAGGCAAAACAGCCTTAAGTTCTTATCTTGGTGCATTCGCTTTGATAAGGCATTCTACAAGTTAGTGAATGGCAAAATAGCCTAAACATTAACACCGGTTATTAACCGGTTTGTACTCCTCGTTTTCACCGAAACCCGGTTTCGCCAAAATTGGAATATTCGAGGAAACCGAAAACCGACATTTTTGAAATACCGGTTTTTTGAATACACAAGCCGAGACACATTTCTCGACTTTCAATCAACTCAATCTACTTTCAATATATCGTCACCTTATTCTTAGTTTGGCGCATATGCCACAGAGTCGGTAACGAGAAAAACGACAAAGAAAGTTTAAGTTAGGTTTTCTCAAATTCTGCGTGATAAATATTTTTTTTTTTCTATTTATTTGTGGCATATATTTTCAATAAAAGTATAAGTTTTCGTAACTTTTAATATAATAAATCAAAAGTTATTACAAGTTTTAAAATTTTTTTGTTTGTTTAGTGCTGCATATCAATTAAACTTTTATGCCGCATATCATCTATACGTTTTACTGTTCAAGTTGAGTTTTGGTGAAACTCTCCGATCGGGTCCAAATTTTTACCATAGATAAAACTTCTTATTGGGATTCCAAAACAATTTTTATTTTTTCATTGGTTGGACCTATTTCGGGAGTTATTTCGGTTCAATGTATGAATATGGACTTGCCTATATCTCCGCCATTTATAATCCAATTTGGACAGTATGTATACCATTGGAATGTTAATTGAAATACAATGTATGTGCGCCAAACAAATTTTTTTCTTTTTACTGTTTTTGTTGCGATCTACGTTCGTTGTTATGATAATGTGGCAAACCAATAATAACCTATATTTTTTCACTTTTGTATTAAAGATTTGATGTATAAGCCAAACCGTGGCGTTGGCAGTAAAACAATATTAAATAAGTGATGATTTCCGACCTTTCGTATTGTATTCAAAAATTAAATTGTCCGAGCGTTTGGTCGTGTTTATTAATTAATTATATTTTTTTCGATATTTCGCTATCCTTTGGATAGCATCGTCAGGAAGATATGTATATTATTAATTAGAAATGAAAAACAATTGATAAACAAAATTTGTTCATGTCATTTGGAAAACCAACAATAACAAAAAATTAAACAATTGAAGAAATTTTCTTGTCATATGAAAAATGTTCTAAGTTACAGCCAGAAATATTTTTGTGTAGAAATAGTTTCTATAATTTACAGCCAGAAAAATAATTTGGTTGATAAAAATATGTACATAATGGTAAATGCAACAAGTTACATCCGGATATATTAAAAATGTTACCTAGTGACAAATTCAGTGATACATCAAACCATTTTCGGTGAAATATTCTACATTTTACTAATTAAATGTATATAATTCTGTGCTACATTATCCGTATCTGCTTTAAAGTTTATTCTCTTCGCTATTGGAGTCCTTATTATCTGTAACATTTCTAACATGAAACGACGTATATAATTATTTTCCCTATTCAAAACTGACGTATCTTGAAAATTTGGAAAATGATTTAAGTTTGCACAGTGTGATGATAATGCTGTTTTTTGTGTTGATATGTTTGTCTATATTTTTGATCTGATTTGTGTCCTGCAATTCTAGTCTTAAGTTTATTTTTAGTTGTACCTACATATACCATATTGCAACTTTCACTATTATTTCCTCCACAACGTATTTTGTATACTATATTAGATCTATAAAATGTATCTATACTATCTTTGGTTTTACTAAACAATCTACCTAGTGTGTGTGTTGTTTTATGGGCCATTTTGTAATTATTAGTATCAAATATTTTTGATTTTTCTAATCTCTCAGAAAATCCTGGCACATAAGGTAATGATTTGAACTTTGTCGGTTCCACCGTTGGGTTTTGGTTATCTTGCCCCTTATTCTCATATTGCCTTATCAATCTATTGACTAACCCTATTGGGAAATTGTTCTCCATTAATATAGTTGTAATCTTCTCCTTATTCTTTTTGTGAAAATTCTCGTCGCTTATCTTCAAAACTCTCTCTATTAGGTTTCTTGCCGTATTGACAACCATTAATTTCGGGTCTTTGGAGTGGTAGTTGATAACCCTTCCAGAAGCAGTTGGTTTTTGGTAACAATCCACTAATATATTCTCCCCATTTCTTATTACCATGGTATCCAAGTGAGGGAGGCTTGATCCACACTCTTCTTCAATTGTAAACCTAATATTAGGATGAAAATTATTAAATGTTGTCAAAATATTATCTATAGCACTATTTGTAACGATACAGAATAAATCGTCTACATATTTAGTAATGATTTTCGGTTTTATGGCCATCTCTTCTATGCAGGAATCAAGTAGATTCTCCATAACAATATCAGCCACAATCGGGGAAGCTGGAGGTCCCATTGGAAGTCCTTCTTGTTGAAAATATACCTTGTCATCATATCGGAAATACCTGTTGTCTTCTATACAAAACTTTAAACTATAGAGGAATAATGATTTATTAATATTTGTGTGATGTTCTATTCTGTCCCATTTTCCCTCGATAATACGAAGTGCTAAGTCTACTGGTATACTCGGAAATAAAGAAACTACATCAAATGAAACTAATTTTTCACAATTTTGTATTCTTAGTTTCTTTATTTTATCCTTAAACTGCAATGAGTCTTTTATATTGTATTTGGAGTCTTCTGTAATACTTTTCAGTATATTCGTAATGTACCTACACAACTCATAAGAAGGTGAATTAACAAAAGAACATTTTGGTCTCAACGGAAAATCTTCTTTATGTAGTTTTGGGACTCCATACAATCTCCTAGGTTGGTTGGTTTTCCAAAGGACTCCAATAGCGAAGAAAATAAACTTTAAAGCAGATACGGATACTGTAGCACAGAATTATAGACATTTAATTAGTAAAATGTAGAATATTTCACCGAAAATGGTTTGATGCATCATTGAATTTGTCACTAGGTAACATTTTTAATATATCCGGACTTGTTGAATTTACCATTATGTACATATTTTTATCAACCAAATTATTTTTCCGGCTGTAAATTAGAGAAACTATTTCTACACAAAAATTTTTCTGGCTGTAACTTTGAACATTTTTCATGTGACAAGAACATTTCTTCAATTGTTTAATTTTTTGTTATTGTTGGTTTTTCAAATGACATAATATAACCCCAAAATATAACCCCAACTGTTTTGTTTGTTGTTGGACCTATTTGAAAGTTGTAGACATGGAACAAAAAAATAAAGCCTCCGTAGTAGTAAATTGAACAGTTACGTTCTGTGATATTACCAATATTTTGTTAAATTTTTTAGTTAGTTATAAAATTATTTATTACATATACTACTCTTGAAGTTCAGTAATTATAACTGTGAAGTAATACTAATCCTAGGTCTAAACGCAATAACGCAATACTAGTTAACAAGAACTTAATATGAAGTAACGAATAGAGTTTTTTATAAACACCAATCCAAGTAAACAATTTTCCCCTGACGATCATGGAAAATAGCCAACGAATCGTCGAGGAAAAGACGAAGTACATTCAC
The DNA here is from genome assembly GCA_963931995.1 of Phaonia tiefii. NCBI lineage: Eukaryota > Metazoa > Arthropoda > Insecta > Diptera > Muscidae > Phaonia > Phaonia tiefii. Next base: position 139,036,091 of record OZ008368.1, read on the forward strand.
TACTTACTCCAACATTAAATTCCAATTTTTTGTTTTCAGATATCAACCAACAACAATAAAATTTACATTAATGCATATGATGGCATATCTGCTGCAAAAGGATTCCATCACTACATCAAATACTACATGAATAGAAGCATATATTGGTATAACGATCGTATCCCTTTTTCAAATATTGTAATACCTTCAAATCTCACAATTACATCAAAATCGGAAAGCCCTTTCATTTATTATCAAAATGTGTGTACATGGGGATATAGTTTTGTTTGGTGGAATTGGTCACTGTGGAGTAAGCACATCGATTGGATGGCAATGATGGGTATAAGCCTGACGATTGCTCCAATACAAGAGTATATATGGTATGAAACATATTTGGAGATTGGTCTTACAGATGATGAGATTAACAGTCATATCTCTGGCCCAGCATTTTTACCTTGGTAAGTGTTGGATATACATGTGTAAGCCTATTTATGTATATTCGTAGAATGTAATGATATATGTATGTGTATCTGTTTCAAAGAGCGTCTTGCATTGATTTAATTGTTTAGTTATTGTTTTAGTAACTTCGACTTAAGCATTCATTAGATTTCGTCATTGAGATTAATTGTATGTATTGTTGGATGTATTATGTGTAGAGATATGATTTGTGACAGTAGATCTTATGATGAATATATTACAAAGTTTGCTATGTTAATAGAACGACATTCTTAAAAAATCGATTACAACTTCTAGTACCGAATTGGAATTGTGAAAATTTATATTACTACATATAATATAAATAAATCCACGCTTTAATATAAATCTTTTCATTTGTATTTTTAACTTGTATTTATTTTAAACATAGCCAGTTTTGCTTCTCAACATATCATATTTTTGTTTATGTTTAACATATACATATATATAAAATTAACATAACCAATTTGAACCCAACAAAACCAACAATTTTTCAATTCGAAAAATGTTCCTGACTTGTAAGCTTGAGGTATGAAATACTCATACATTAACCAAAAACTAACAAAATCGGTCAACAAAATTCAAATTCGGATAAATGTAACTGACCGTAGCACGGTCCACAAAAATGATATACCACGGAAAAATACAACTCTGTGATGTTGATTATAAACTCACCTCAAGGCACTGCAACACTCCGAGAGTGCATGAGGAAAAAGAAAAACATGGTGGAAAAATTCTGTCTGTTCTTGTTGTTGGAATTATAGGCCTTTCAGTGATGTTGATACTTAGGGATCTTCGATCGATACTAATTCGCACATGTGAATTGCAGAATTGAGTTTGTATATATACGATTGATGATCAATCATGGTAGAAATATAATGGTAGATGCAGTACGACAACAAATACAACAAACCAAAAATAACAGACATTTTGTTTTTGCTCAGTGTCTGTGTTGTGTCAAGTCAGCTGATAGAAAAATTAATAATAATAATCTAATATTAAATCTAAGTTTTGCATTAAGTCTGGTGCCGTGGACACAATCGAATACATATTCGTTGAAGTTTCATCCGTTAATGGTAAGATGTTGACTGGCTGTGTGTATAGGCCGAATCGTAACGTAAAATTTTACGGTTTTGTTAATATGATGGAAAACATAACAGTATCTTTTAATGATGCTTTAATTTCCGGTGATTTCAACTCGAACATTTTGAATGATTTGTCTTTAACTGATGTTACCGCAACTGTTCCAATAAAGACAAGGATTGTTTCTGCTCAGACCAGACCTTGGCTTACTGAAGCTATTAAACTTGCTATAAAAAGGAGGGATATGACTAGTGTATTCAAAACCGAAACTGGTTAACCGAATTCCGATCGGTCAACACAATGTCGGTTTTCTAAAAATTGATATTTCCGAAGAACCGGTTTCACCGATTATTTCAAGTTGATTAACAAGTTTCTTCGGTTTTTACACAACTGATATAACACCGCAGAATTACACACCTAAAGCCTTTTTCATAGCTCACTATGATTACTGGCCCCATCAGACAGACACAAAAGACTTTGCGGAATTGGTTGTACAATGGCATTAGGAGTCATATCTGCCAACTCCGATTTAGATCTCAGTTCTCGATCTAATGACAACACAGGTGGTATGTTAGTTGAAATGCATAAAAAACAGTATTCACATTCAAAAAAGAAGTACCAAACGTCCAAAGGAATATTTGCACAACGATGATTTTGCCTAATTGGGTAAATCAAATGTGTATGAGAAGGGGTGGGACATGTACAATTTGGAACTTGAACCTCCCGATATTTCGAAGCAGATGACCCATATCAAATCCATGAAGTGACAGATTATTTGTTAAAGGCTAGACATTTTCAAAATGGGTCGCTTTACGATCTAAAAGATATTGGGAAATATTAAAAACCTTCTTCCAATGTTCTGAGTCTTCAACTCAAACTGCCAGAAATCTACGAAATAAATTCGACTGTAATAGAGTGCCGTCAACACATCAACAAAACTACTCGTGTACGTGCTCGCCCTGTGTGTTCAGTGGAAATTATTGCCGCTTTAGCTGAAAGTGTGTTTGAACAGCCGTCAACATCAATTCGCCACCGTTCGCAGAACTGAACATTTCTCGCACTTCTTTTCGCAACATTTTGAGCGTTTTACGGAAAAATCATGTTTCCCAATGAAGCCAAATTATCGCATTTGGGGCTCGGAATATCCACACGTCGTCGAGGAGAATCCGATGCATCCACGGTTTTTGGCCAGGCGGCATCATAGGCCAAATTTTGGTCGAAAATGAGCAAGGAGCCGCCATAACCGTCAATGACGAGCGTTATCGTGCCATGCTCAACGATTTTTTGTTCCCAAAAGTTGAAAACTGGGCGACTGTGTACGCACTGTGTTCGCAAACCGCATAATCAGCCGAAACCTGGAGGTCCATTGGCGATTTTAACCCGTTAGACTATTATATCTCGAACGCCGTAAAATATAAGTGTCACGCAAACAATCCCGAGTCCTCTGAGGCATTAAAACGCGAAACAAATTGAATAGATAACCAATAAAATCATAATATTGAATAAAAATGACTGTTAGTATTTTTTTAGTTTCCATGACATCCCATGATGGAATAGGCTCACACACTTTGATTGGGACCTGTTGTTTTACACCGGTTCTGAGCGGTATCTTGTCAAGCAATTTCATGGCTATGTACTCGATAGTCGATATCAAAATTCAAAGAGACGAATTAAAAATAAACGATGTCTATAAAACCCGGTAGAATACGTCTTACCTTACGGTATAGGGAGTCATGTCAGATTGTTATTGTTGTAATTTTTATTTCATTGATTATGCGGAAACGGCGAGATAACTTTTTTTAAAAATTTTTTTGTAGGTAAATGAAGATGTTATCTTTCGTTTGATATACATTTCATATTGGTTGATATCTTCCTAATATTTAAATTTCTCAAATGAAAATTGTTTAAACACATACACTCAAACATATGTGTGGTGTTTGGTTGAGTGTTTGAGTTTGTAGCGTGAACACAAACTATGCTGCTGTTTCAGTGTGGACACAAACCTTCGGCTGTTGTTTTGATTGATGAAATATTGAAATTTCGTATATTTACTTATGTATTTAAGTGAAACAAAATGTTAAATGTGAATTTGAATTTAACATGGATATATTATTATAAAAAATATATGAAAAAATTAATTCATACATTTTTATGTTAAATGAAAGTGCTGCCAAGTAAGCAAAATAACAATGCTGCTTGATGCTGTTTGACAGCAGCTGACAGTTGACGTTTAGTAAATTAAAATAAAAACTACTAATCAAAATGCTTATGTATACCATAAGCTTATGTATATTATCAAAAGTAACTATCAAATAAATAAATTCATTTGCTTATGTTATTTATCATTTATTGTTATATATGTTTTCTGTCTTATCGGATGGCGTATTCTACGTTAAACTTAATGGCCGTGTCTCTGACACAGCCTGCAGGTACAACTGTCTGCTGTATTTTTTTTGCTAAAAAATTATGATTATTGGCTGATTTTTTGAATACACTAGATGTGACATATACATAGCAGGTGGAAAAGATTTAAAATCACTGTATTCTATGCAGAATATCCGTCAGAAAGAAGGGACGTAAATGTCAAGATTCGCATTGCCAAAACGGAATATTTTATACAGCGGTTTTGTTCTGCCCTGGGATCACACCAAAAATGGAAAACTGTTCGTGACATTGGCATTTGAAAGTCGCCCGCGGTAGTCAACTTTGATGACGACTTAGATGAAATAAATAGAAAATTCGTAAATGTACCAAAGGTTAATATTGCGACCAATTTCTACAACTTTGAAGATAACAAAGCACTCACTCACTGGCATGACTAGTTTCGAACTCCGTGACAAGTTCATCATCAGATGCCTAACTACTGTGCCTGAATTGATACCATGGTACAAAGAAATGGTAGAAGCACTAGCCCAGCTGATTTGAACATTTTTCTGGACAGAGTGTGAGTACGTTTTTCTCTTATGTCAAAGTTTGTTTACATTTGTGTATCTGCAACCCCCGTTCGCCAGCAACTGCTGTTTTTGAAATATTTTTCTGCAAAAATTACATAGAAACGTTTTAATTTTCACACTTCAACACTTTCAATATATCAAATAACACTCAATCCTTTTCTAAATGGCACTTTTTGTAAATTTGTTTACATTTTCATCATTTTTCTATCAGCTGACTTGACACAACACAGACACTGAGCAAAAACAAAATGCCTGTTATTTTTGGTTTGTTGTATTTGTTGTCGTAATGCATCTACCATTATATTTCTACCATGATTGATCATCAATCGTATATATACAAACTCAATTCTGCAATTCACATGTGCGAATTAGTATCGATCGAAGATCCCTAAGTATCAACATCACTGAAAGGCCTATAATTCCAACAACAAGAACAGACAGAATTTTTCCACCCTGTTCTTCTTTTTCCTCATGCATTCTCGCATTGGTGCAGTGCTTTGAGGTGAAAAATGTTCATGACTTGTAAGCTTGTAGTATGAATTTCTCAATACAGTAACCAAAAACTAACAAAATCGGTCAACAAAATTCAAATTCAAATAAATCGGTACTTACTACACATAAATGTTAAACATTTGTTTCTTCTTCATCATCCATTTAAGTTTCTTCGGTATCGGTTGCTTCTTCTAATGCAGCATCATCTTGACCTTCTTGGAGAAATCTATAATATTTTAGACTAATTACACAGTACGACAAAATCAAACTTTTTTGAGTACACATGAGAACTGTTAACAGAACATAAAAATAGGCTTAAAATAAAGAAATTCGTGTCTCGGCGTTTTGCTGTAAGCTTCGAAGGACCGTGGCGATTCACTTGTAATGTAATACTATTTTACAAAGTTCTATAAAAACAGAATGGGTGAACCGATTTTAATGCTTGAGCCAGTTTTGAAAAGGGAATTAAATTTGGATTTTTTTTTATTAAAAAAAACAATTTTTTCTCCGCTAGATGGCGCTTTAATTTTCATTTAATGTTAAAAAATAACCAAAAATGTAATGTAAATGTAATGTAAAAATACAAAAATGAATATGAAATCTTAACTATTATTTTGTGTTAAAATTGTTGGTCGTTTATTTTTTCGTGTGTAAGCTTCAGGATTTGTATCACGGCATAAATTCAACAATATTCAGCAAGCATGTGAGTCATGTCTTTTACTCTGAAACGATTTTCTATTGTAACAATATCTTTATGGAAACGTTCTCCATGCTCATCACTTAAATCACCCAAATTTGACGGAAAAAAGTCTAAATGGTTGTGCAAAAAATGAATTTTTAAAGACATGTTACGCTGAAACCATTTCTTTAACAATATCTTTGTAGTTATCCGCTTTCTTATTTCCCAACAAATTTTTTACGACATCAATGACACCATCCCATGCACGTTTTTCAACAGGATTCAATAAACTCCTAAACACATCATTTTGAATTAGTGTTTTTGTCTGTGGACCATCGAATACACCTGCAAGAAAATAGAAAAATAGAATCAATGAAAGTTAGTTCAATCAATGAAAGTTAGACCAATATAACATCTACAATTGCTCTTCCTTTGCCTCATAGCCAGTTCACCGGAGGTTTGATTACATAAAAGCTGTGCCTGAGAAAAGGTCATACCGTATCGAGATGTAATGCTCAAAAGTGCAGAGTTTGCCGTGGATCTCCCAAAAAACTTTTGAATCGCTACAGATCTGAGTTTCTAGAGGCACGCACTACTAACAGTTCAAATGCGAACGGGTCATTAGAACCATCGAGTTCACACGCTTCAGTCAACCACTCATATTCGGATAACAACGTTATTCTTGCCACTGCCGTAGTAAAGTGAAAACTGGCTCCGGCGAGTATATACTAGCTAGCGCTCTTTTAGATGCCGGTTCTCAACCGAATTTAATAACCGAAGATCTTGCACAAAGACTCAAGATAAAACGCTAAGGAGGAAGATTAAATTTAAGTGGAATTGGCGAAACAAGTTCTTCTGCTAAATCTAGTATAGAGACATCAATCATGTCAAGGATTAATTGTACCCAATTCTCTTCGGAATGTTTGGTGTTAAGTTCGATTACAAACTTCCAGCCTGAAAGTAAGATTTGTACGAGTGATTGGAACACTCGTAAGAATATTGAATTAGCATATCCTTGCTTTCATAAACATCAGAAGTGGATTTATTAATCGGTGGGGAACTCTTCTTTGGATTTTGTGCGTTGGGCAAATAAAGTCCAGTCCGAACCTTCGGGTTCTTCAAAAAACTTGTCTTGGGTGGATTGTAGCCGGTAAACATATGCAACCAAAAATTTCATCGTCGAATATGTGCCACGTTGGTAATATTATAGGAAACGAGGAGACTGTTGCTTCAACTGTTCGAAAATTCTGGGAATTAGAGGAAATTTCAAAAGAATCACCAGTAATCAATAATGAGGAGCAACAAAAATGTGAGGAAAAGTGTAAAGGTTCGGTACGACGTTTACCGTCAGGGAGTTTTGAAGTATAGCTTCTTTTCAACTCCGATCCCAAAAATTTAAGGTCATCGTTTGATACTGCTAAAAGGCGGTTTCTTTCGCTTGAGCGCGGACTTTCAAAAGATAAAGCTATGAGGGAAAGGTCACATGTCGATAACGGGCAATGAAATACCGAACTATCTGCACTATTTTATTCCGCATCAGTGCACGCAAAGAAAAAAAACGTTTATTGCTCGGTTGCCACAACAATACTTTGATTGATTTGTATTAATTTATTAATCGCAACCGTTTATGTAGTTCTCCCAAATAAACTCATATATCGCAAATGTGTATCATGTTGTTGCAAACGAGATCTCGTTTGCATTAAACGAGTACAAAATTACATTTGTCGCAAGTTAAAAACCGTTTGCGATAACTGAAATTAGCCATTTTTCTAATGAGAGCACATATTATGAAGAACGTAAACTTCTCTCATTCTGTCGACTGTATACACAGTCCACTCGTTTGACATACACACTCACGCATACAAAAAGGCTTTTGCCTTGTCAATATATCTTCGATGGACAACTGAAGCGTTGTAGTTTGCTGCGCTTTTAGTGGTTATTTGAATGCAAGGCGAGACGGACGTGTTAGTAGACACTGAAAAGATAGACAAAAATTCCAACTTTTTTTAAAACAAACTATGGGTAAAACCAAAATCATAAAAGTTGGAAATTTACACAAAAAAGAGCTTATGGAAACCATAAATATAAATTTTAATGTACAACTAATGTTGTACTGTGTAGAGTAACTACAACTCGGTTGCTGTAACTACAACTCGGTTGCTGTAACCGAAAGAACTGTTGGTGGAACCGTTTTTCGTTTATCACAAACGTTTTTTCAGCTTTAATTGTTCATAACTCGTTTACTGCAAACTTTTTTCAGTTCTCGCAAACGTTTTTTTAGTAAGGATCAACTACAACTCGGTTGCTGTAACCGAGGGAACAGTTGGCGGAACCGTTTTTCGTTTCTCGCAAACGTTTTTTTCAGCTTATTTTTTTCATAACTCGTTTGCTGCAAACATTTTTCGGTTCTCCCAAACGAAATGACATGTATGGCTTAACAGAAGTTCGCTTCTCCCAACTACAGTCCCCAAACGAACTTCAGTTATCTGAGATTTCGTTTCGGAGGAACGAGTTTTTTCTTTGCGTGTGTGTTTTGCGTCCGCAAAGTATGACAACTAAGCTTCGTTTTGTGCTTGATGCTTCGAGTCAAACTTCTTCAAGTACTTCGCTTAATGATTTGTTAATGGTTGGGCCAACTGTCCAAGAAGAATTATATTCGACTCTAATTCGTTTCCGTTTTCATAAATTTGTCACTACTGCTGATAATGGAAAAATGTATCGCCAGCTTTTGGTCGGCGACTGTGATAGAAATTTTCAATTAATTCTTGGGAGAAACAACCCATCTGATCCACTTCAAGTGTTTCGATTAAACACTGTGACCTACGGTACATCTTTCGCACCGTTCTTGACAATTAGATGTCTCATTCATTTGAGCGATGTGTACAAGGACACGTTCGCAATGATTTTTATGTTGACGACTTGTTGACTGGTGCTAATAGTTTCCAGGAAATTGTATCTATTCGAGATCAGGCGACTCAAATATTGAGTTCAGCTGGATTTAATTTAACCAAATGGTTTTCCAATCAACCTGATTTTCATTCGTCTAATTGTAAAGCAAAATTGTTACACAATAATTCCGAGTCAGCAAAGGTTTTGGGGATACACAGGGTTCCGAAGACCGATACATTTAAGTTAAATTTGGAGGATAACTTTAAGGAATTTAAGGCAACAAAACGAAACATTTTGTCTGTTTCTTCCAGACTGTTTGACCCACTTGGCCTTTTATGCCCAAAGCAACAAAATGGGAAATGTTGCTTCAAGAACTTTGGATTAGAGTTGTGTAGTTCACGAACGAACTAGTTCAATTGAACGATTCACTCTTGTGAACTAGATGATATAGTTCACACTGTTCCGCTCTTTTGTTTCAGTAGTTCAATTGTTTCAGTAGTTTTTATATTTCAATTGTGAAGTTATCTCCGCCATTTTCTAGTTCATGCTCTCCTTGTCTCACTCAATTTGCACAAAGGTAAAGGTTGCAATCTTCGTGGAATGGACATATTGCCGGCTTCTACACAATAACTATAGCGCTAATCACCACCTATATTCCAAAGTATTTCAGAAACAAAATAACCCAATCGTTAAGTCGATATTCAACGGGGCGGGGCGATTTGGTATAAACAAATATCACAGTACCCAAAACGCTTAAAAAATATGCAAAAATCAGATAATTTTCAAGATTATTCACTCCGATTGAACTAAAACTACAAGTTAAACTGTAATGAGCTCTTAAGTTCACAGTTCATATGAACTGTTAAGCTGAAATGGTACAATGAACTAGTGAACTAAATGAATGAACTAGTTCATTCTGTTGAGCTAAACTAAAAAGAGCGCTCACTCGAATGAACTAAAATTCCCAACTCTACTTTGGATTCAAAAACTTGACTGAGATTAATCGATTCCCATGCGATTGAATACTGCAAGGGAGCAGTGTTGCCAGTTTAGCATAATTAATGCTTTTTTAGCATAATTTATTCGCGTCAGCATAATTTTTTGAAACATGATGCAAAATGCTTTTTAGCATATTTTTACGAAATTTTTCCACAATTTTATGTTTTTCATGAAATTTTTAGCATAATTGTTTAGATATTGCACAATTTTCCACAAGATTTTTTTTCTGAATAAACATAGAATCTTTAGGCTATTTAGGCTGAAAATACACCCCACGTTTATATTTTGATTCATAGAACACTACATTCTTTCTCATGAGCCAAGTACACACCAAAGAATGAGAAACGAAACATCTGTTCAATATATTTTCTTGTCTCATGGGTCAAACACGATTTGGCTGATTCCATGTGTTCAGCCTTAGAGCCGGATTTCTCCCGCACCATAAATAAAACTTTAAGACTAAGAAACAATTATTTCCATTCTACTTATTTCACACTTTTAAATTACATTTTGTGCAAAATTGGTGTAGTGGTAATAATATAATTATTTGAAAAAAAATAAAGGTATTAATGTATTCCAATTTTGCAAAGATGACGTTTTTTATTTTTTATAATATGTTGTAAATACAACAATATATTCCGCGAATTTAAAAATACTATGAAAACCAGTGTAAATACTTTCCAAAAACATGTTCCCTTGATTTTTCTGGTTTATGGAAACAATGTAAAGTGTACATGTGGGCATTTCGAATTTAATATGGACTGGAATGCAATACTTTTGAAAGAAAAGAAAATTGACGCGTTTTTTTCAGAATAATCAAAGAAAACTATAGCTTAAGGTACCTTATCAAAAAATGACATTTAGCTTTTCATTAATGCCAAAAACTTGAATATACAGAAAATATAAAATATTTCAAAAATCCTTATCATAGAGTAATTTTTTTCAAACATTTAATATGAAAATCACAAACCCGTAGTTACGTTTGCATTGTTTCTAAAAAAAATATGGACACCAGATTAAAATACCCGGACTTCCTACTAATAAGTGTAGCTACAAATAAAAACCGAAAATGGAAATGGTCTTAAAATTACACCCAAGAAACTTCTGATAAATCATTGGAGCTTTTCTTTTTAAATAAAAAACTAAATTTGTTAAACAAACCTTATTTTTTATTTTAATGTTTTTATTGATTTTTTCTATCTAAAGTACATATCTGATTTCAAAAATCTTGCTTAAAAACGCTATAGTAGGTACTAAATAATACACACAGAGGTAAATATATAAAAATTTAGCTTTTTTAATTTTAGCATAATGTTTTTGCATTTTGCACAATCTGGTGTTTTTAGCATAATTTCTTTCCATTTTGCACAATTTTTTTTGGTCATTTAGCATAATTTTTTGACGGCTTCTGGCAACACTGCATGGGAGAGCTTTAAGACTAATTTGTTGAACATCGACTCAATACAAACCCAAGATTTAGCCACACAACTTCTTCAGCCTAGATTCAAATTTATGGTTTTGCTGATGCCTCAATTCGAGCTTATGGGTGCTGCATCTACATAAGGAGTAGTAACTGGAATGGTGTCTTGCCGGCTTCTTACTGGTAAATCGGAAGTTGATCCACTCAAGACTAAATCTCTTCCCAGACTTGAGTTGTGTGCAGCGCACCTATTGTGTAAATTGTGGAATCGAATTAAGAATATGATAAGCTTTGAAATCGAGAGTGTTAACTTCTATACAGATTCAGAAATCACGTTGCACTAGATCAGAACACACCCATCTACTCTTGCAACCTTTGTTTCAAATAGAGTTGCTGAGATACTGGATTGGACTGACCGTGTTTCTTGGCGCCATGTGCCTACTAAACAAAATCCAGCAGATATTATGTCAAGAGGATGTGACGTACATGCTGTAAAAGACTCAATTTGATTTGAAGGTTCCTCATTTCTTCTCCACGATAGCTCAGAGTGGCCTATTAACCACCATTTTGTGTTAACAGAGAATATCCTTTAGAAATAAGAATATCCGATGTTTTTAATACAGTGGTAAATAGTCCAAAATTGAAAGATAATCCTGTGAGAAACTCTTCGAGTGTTAATTCACCGCAAGATATTCCAACTAATATATTCCTTAAGTTAATCAGCGATCATTCTTCGTATAAAAAAATTATGAGAATAATGTGCTTCGTGCTTAGATTTGTTGATTCTCTTAAAGTATGTACAATTCCAAAGTCTACTAGGCCGACGGCTAAAGAATTGGGAATTTTATAGGCTTGTGGAAATAGCCCAGAGAGACGAACTCTCTGAGGAGATTGGTAAATTGAAGAAATCTCTAGAGTTAGCTCTAAATATTCAAAGACTAACGCCATTTATCCACAATTTTACGGAAAGTATACATAACTTTTCATTAGTCAGGGTAGGTGGAAGGTTGCTAAATGCACCATTACCCTATAATACGAAGCTCCCTCTTTTAATACCTAGGAAAACACAGTTTGCTGAACGATATTTGCGGACTTGCACTTGGATAATTGTCATGCAGGTATAAAAGCGTTGATTTCCCTTTCACGGGAAAATATTTGGCTTATAAATGCTAAAATTGCACCAATGCATTTACTATTACCGATATAAACCAAAGTTAATGACCCAAATAAAGGAAAATTTGCCCGCCATAGAGTGAGAGCTTTACGACCGATTTTAATAGTTGGCGTAGACTTTTGTGGTCCCGTAAATATTTCATTGAAGATTCGTGGTAGACCACTATTGCAGTATTCGTCTCTTTTACATCCAAAGCTGTTCACCTAGAATTAGTATCCAATCTATGCTTTGACGGTTTGGTGCCAGGAGAGGACTTCCCAGGAAGGTCTATTGCGACAATGTTACCAACTTCGTGGGAGCCAGCTAGGGTTGCCAGGCGGCCTTGATTTCGCTTGATCTACAAGATTTTTTAATGCTCGTCAAGAATCAAGAAAAACTATGTTTTTCAAGAATTTTTATAGTTCACCAAATTTTGTAAAAATGATATGAACATTTCATTAAAATATTATGATGACGCGATTTCCTTTATTGTAAAATAAAAACGTAAAACATTTTTTGCTGCAAATAGTGAGTTAATTTGTTTATATGTTTTACTTGGCTTTAACGATTGCGGTTTTTATTAAAAGTATATTTAAAGGCGTTTTGTTCGTGAGAATATAGATATGGGAGATAGTGAGGAAAGCAAAATATACAGTTTACTTGGAAAGGTGGAATGAGATATCGGATTACTCCAACTGGATTTAAAAAAAGGACGAACATACTGCATGGTGTAAATTGTGTCTCACTGAAGTTTTAATCAAATATGAAGGAAGTGCCGCATTGAATAAACACACGAAAACAAAAAAACACATCACAATGACTTTTATCACCTTTACATGATGCCATTTGTTAACCATGCAATTTGGGTTTGTTTATGAGGGGTGTAGAGAAGGCAGAATAGAGGAGAAAATTGCACGAAGCGCCACCGCACTGGGTTTCATGCCCTTTTTGATTCCATTCTCTTTATGCTCTTTCTGTATTTCTTATGATTTTGACATTTGATGTTATTGTTTCTTCATATTGGTTTTTCGTGTGTTGTGTTATGTACATTGTTTAAAGTTAAATAGAGTCAAACAATTTAACAGAAGTTAAAAAAAATTAAACAAATAAAGTTGAAATAATTAATGAAAAATAATAAAGAAAATGTGGACCAGGTCAACAATAGAGCTCATGTTGGTGCAGTATGAGCAGCATGAAAACCTGTACAATGTTCGGCACCCAGATTACAAAGACCGCGTAAAGCGGTCTAAATCGCTGTATGCTTTACAGGAACGGCTGAAGGAAGTGGACGCGAGTTTGACCATTGAAGGGATCAAAACAAAAATCCACGGATTACGTTCGCAATTCCTCAAAGAAATTAGCATGGTGAAGGCAAGCAAAAGAAGTGGTGTTGGCAGGGACGACGTATATGTTCCAAAGCTGTGGTGCTTTTCGCTATTGGAGTTTTTAAGCCCTTTTGTGAGTTAACGGCCATCGTCATCAAGCATTTGTGATGTAAGTACATAACACTGTGTTACATCAAAAAATCATTTAGATAGAAATAAAATAATTTGCAGACCAATAAAGAAAATGAAAGCGTGAACTTTGACGAAGAAGAGGACTCCTTGCTCAACGATTCCCTGCCTGGTACTTCACAGTCGTCTACTTTGGTAGCATCCACGCCTTCACCACTTACTTCTAGACCGTGTTCGTCGTCCAATAAAAGGGTAATTGAATTTTTAATTTCGTAAGCTTTTAAATTTTTTAAACATTTATCTATTTACAGAAACTGGCATTCAGCGAACAGATAGAGGGAGTTAAGCGCTTAGTGACAAAGCGCTTAACAGAAGATAATGACTATGAATGGATTACTAAGCAAGTGGACTTTGACTTCCGACGCATTACCAACGAGGAGGTTAAAAGTGAAATGGCTTCAAAATCCAGACAGTTTTAAGAGAAGGACGGATGAAAGCAGCTGAATTGTCAAGTGGGACGACAGATGTGCCCGCAAGGAATATGCAGCAGCACAGCAACAATTCGTTCTGCTATGATCATCCAACAATAACTTCAACGACGGTAACGACGTCGCCGATTATTAGACCAATACCGGTTGAAGCAGCAAACCAGCCGTTATCAAATATTCTGGAACAATCGCTTGTAGGAATCGATTTCGATGACGACGATTTTTAAATGTATAACAGGGTGTGAAAGTGAATATATAGTTGTACACTTACAAAGTGGAAGTTTTAGGCCTGGTAAAAAAATGTTTTAATTTTTACAATTTTTAGCCCGCTGAAAATCGAGATATCGCCAAAAAACAGTTTTCACCACTCCAAGGCCTAACATATTTATATAAGCTTTCCAAATACCATGTGAAGTGCTGTAAAACTGTTTTTTTTTTGGCGAAAACTCGATTTTCAGCGGGTTTAAAATTGTCAAAATTAAAACCTTTTTTTACCAGACCTAAAACTTCCTCTTTGTAAGTGTACAACTATATATTCACTGTCACACCTGTTATTAATATAAATTTCTACACTTAACATTTTTTATATTTACGCTCATCTACTGATTCATTGCGAACGTCATTCTTTTGTACACTTAAGGTCACATTGACAAATATTTGAAAAAAACAGCGTTCAAATATTTTTCCGCAGCCTTTCTACAAAAGATTTTTGAGTGGCATACAACAAATTATCCCCAAAGTCAGCTAATTTGTTGTTTGATAATCAAAAATGTTTTGTGGTTTGACATTAACAAGGCATGTTTTTAAGTTATTTGTTAAATATTTGCGCAATATGACCTTAGCTTTAATTTGATGAAATTTAAATCAGTTAAAATGAATTGTCTAATTAAATTAAATTAGATTAATTGGAAAACTTACATTTTCCTAAAATATGTAAATTTTTTTCAAATAAAGTAAATTTTCTTAGAAAAATGAGCTATTCTTACCAAATGTACCTTTTCTTATATAAGTATATTTTCGAACAAAAAGAAAATCATTTTACAAATAGTACCTTTTCTCCAAAAAAATATATTTTGCCTTTAATTTTTGTTAATAACTTTAAGATCTCAAATAAACATTTCAATATGATCTCAATAAAAGTTTTTTATTAAAAAACATTATCGTTTACAATCTATTATATACACATATAAGTACAGGCTACGTATTTATTATAATCGCCTGTCTTGCCAGCCGACCTTTCCTTCGTTATTAAAATAATCTTGAAATCCTTGCCTAACGTCTTCTGCAGCACCTTTTCTATTGTGGTCGATTGTACCTGAAACTGTTTCTGTATGTTCTAACATACTTTCCGCAGATGACAGCAAATACCATGGGCTTTTTTTGGAAAGCAAATTATGTGGAACACAACACGTTTTAGTCACCAGCTCAACGGTTTCAACCTTCAAATTAATTCGTTGTTGAAATATTCGGAATCTGTTAGAAAGGATGCCGAAAGCATGTTCAACGACATGTCTTGCCCGTGAAATGCGAAGGTTGAAAATTTGTCTTTCCTTTGACATACTCTTGTAGGAGTACGGTTTCATAATATGCTTGCGCAGTGGGAAAGCATCGTCTATACTACTATAACATAGGGCAGTTTTCGTCCGTTGCCAATAATTTTGTCTGCAGGGAAATGGTTTTCTGCATTGTCTAACACATTTTTCAAATCACTTTGAAGCAAAACCCCAGCATCGTGACAACGTCCATTGCATCCAACATCAATGTAAATGAAGCGGCACTCTGCGTCTACTAGTGCCATCAACACAATGCTATTTGTCCCTTTGTAGTTGTAGTAGAATGAACCATCTTTACGCTTTGGTTGGAACTCTATATGTTTCAAATCCAATGCCCCTAAGCAAAGTGGAAACTGCCACTTTATTGAAAATTGCTCAGCAATTAACTCCCACTCATATTTTGTTGTTGGAAACTAAAACAAAGATAAAACACAATAATTTACACCGTATAATACTAAAAATTACAATAAATACATTGTGTTATACGATTACCTTTAAATATTCGCCTTTACATTTATTCCAAATTGCGGCACAGACTTGCGGGACTGCAATCGATAGAAATGAGTCTGACAGTCTGGTTTGATAATTGGTACTGGCATACGTTTCACCAGTAGCAAGGAAACGCAATGTAGCGGCTACTTTCTCATCGGCTGGAATAGATTGTCTCATGATTGTGTTCTGCTTTGTTATATCGCTTTCAATTCTGTTTAAAATGTGTTTTGATCCATACGAATGTATGAAAAAAATGACGACACATCGGAAGATAGTTCCCTCATTAACATCGAAAACGATCCTCTGCTCTCACGCTTCTGCCTCCATGGCTTTATCCACTCCTTTCTTTTTTTTTGTTAGGCATATTGGCCACAGTTTCACAGCATTCTAACAAACCCAAAACTATACCGACATCAAGCACATTCCTTAAATCTGAGCTTTCCACTGCAATGTTTACTACGTCGATAATTGCTTCCATCATTTCTTCCTTCGATTCACACATTTTATACAAAAAACTATTACAAATATACATATGTATATGACAAAATTTGACCGCTTACAAAAATTAAAGAACACTCACTAAAGAGAAATGTCAGAAAAAATGGCAAGCTCTAATATCATGATATGGCAACGTGCAAAGCATAGAGTAAATTTATAGTAGATCCGCCATTTGTCTCATCTGACGTTTCCTTTCACACTCTTCGTGATGCGGTCGGTGTGATAGAGAGATGTTTGACGAAAAGTGATATACACCAGGTGGAATTACAATAACTTCTTGCTTTAATTTTTCATGCCATTTTGGTGAAAAACTGTGAAATTTAAATGTGTTTTAAACTTTTTTATTGACTGTTATTGTTAGCATACATTTGTGTTGTATTTAATACATTAATTTTAACACACAAAACGAAATGCCGTTGTTGTTATTTTGTTCGTTGTTTTGAACCATTGCCTCTATCTGGTATTAGTAAAGCAATTCTTTTCAACATCAAACGTATACATCACACGAGGACAAATGTCAGAAATTTGGTGAGTGAAAGATTTTCTCTACCCATATTTACTCTATGGTGCAAAGCCACTAAGATTTACGCTGCAATTTCGAAAGAGAATTGATAAAAATGGCAGCTAAAAATGGTATCGTATAAAGATGGTATTTGTCGCAAAAGATGTCATCACAAGAAATGTATTGGGCCCATATTCGGAAGAAAAAGTAGCGAAAGCATTACAGAAATGCTGGTATTTTTCTGTAAGTAATGATGCATCAAATATTGGTAACGTCAAAACCTTTCCCTATGCTGTTTAATACTTTGACACAGCAACTGGGATACAAAAATAAATTTTAGATTTTTATGAAGATGCAGATAAAGCTTCAAAAGATATATTTGATAATTAATCAGAATAACACATGAAACTCAATTAAATTTTAAAAGCTAGTTGCAATTGCCATGTTATTAACCCATTTCCTACCGAAATTTTCAATCCATGTTTTTTTAAGTGTTCACTATGAAATAAGTAAAAAAAAAGTGTCCCTGGTGAATTTAATGCAGATCGGTCTACGTCTTCACTCACAATTGCCTTTTTTAGATCGATGCGTTAACGAATCAATGGCAAAATACTGGGGTAGTAGCATGTTACATACAAGCAAATACTTTTTGTATTGATGTATGTATGCAGATATCTCACCAAGAAGTAATGTTATGGTGTTTTAAGAAAAATTTCATTGTTTTATTTTACTATTCAATTGGGCAATTGCTATGCGGAAACAGGGTCGCCAGTTTTTTTTAAGGCGAAATCCCGGAATCGTTATTTTTAATCCCCGAAAATCCCCAAAAAAAATTTAAAATCCCCGGAAAAATCCCCATAGTTTTAAAGGAAGTTCGGGAAAGTTTTAAGTTTTAAAATAAAAATTTATTTAGAATTCAGTTTAACAAAACGAAAACTTAAATATTGAAAAATGTAAACATAATAAATTATTATATTCTTATTAAATTATAAATATTATAGTATTATTATTTTAATAATAATTAGTTATAACAAAAAGATTATGACAAATGAGATCTGGATTTTGATCTGGACATTGGTTAAAAGGTTAAAAGTCATCAAATACCTAATTCTCATAATCTTCAGATTCATCTACTTCATTATTTGTTTTGTACATAGTTGTAGTATTTCTCGTTATTTCTTCTCCACTGCTTCTATTCCATTCAGCAACGCCAAATATCAAAAATGTTTGTTACTGGTTTTATTCTTGTCATCACGTACAGTCTTGCCAGTAAAACATTTTGATATTTTCTGGGACTGACAAGTGCATAGAGTAAATCGTACTATAGATTATATTTGACTCATCTGAAGTTTCCTTTCACACTCTTCGTGATGCGGTCGGTGTGATAGAGAGATGTTTGACGAAAAGTGACATACATACATCAGGTGGAATTACAATAACTTCTGGCTTTAATTTTTCATGTCGTTTTGGTGCAAAACTGTGAAATTTAAATGTGTTTTAAACTTGCCTCTATCTGGTATTGGTAAAGCAATTCTTTTCAACATTCAACGTAAATATAACACCAGGCCAAATGTCATGAATTTGCTGAGAGAACTGTTAAATCTAGTATGTATAGTAATTAGTCTATGGACAAGTGTATGCAATTCTTTTTGCTGACAACATTTAGCAATAATGATTTGCAAGTGTTTACTGGCAACGCAAAAAAAAACAGTATAGACTTGCCACAGTAACTTTCTTCTCTTTGTTTTTGCAATCACACATACGCAAAACCAAATATTATTTGTGTGTGTATGCTTGCTTTGATTTAGTTAGTGCCATATCAAAACTTTAAAACAATGATACAAAAGAAGCGATTTTAATAAATACATCTTAAATTTTCATCCCCAACAAATCCCCGGATCCCCATACCAGCAAAATAATCTCCTGTTTTGAAAACAAATCCCCAATTTGGGGATAAATCCACTAAACTGGCAACACTGTGCGGAAATCCAACTGAGGAACAACTTTTTTCTTGGTCACACTTACGGACAAAACATTGCAGTTTCCACGCGCTGACTATTGCTGAATCTACGCCGGAAATAAAGACGGGCCAATCCATTAATTTGACAGAATATGGATTCTATAATTTTGATCACCATTGTCGTGTAGGTCAACCCCACCCCTCCCCTGGTTGTAGTTATATAGAACTTGAGGTTGTTGAAAAGTGACTTCTTTCCCTTTTTCAACAACAATGTTGTCGGCATTTACCTTTTTCCGCTGCCAACGTTTTGCAGGTTTTGTTGGCCGTATTTGGTCATAGTTTGTGGCGACCGTGACTTCTTGATTATCTCGCCAGCGGCAAACGAGTATATTATGCTTACGGTGAAATATCGAAAAGTTTCCGACAATTGATACCTTTTTGAAGATTTTTGCCTGTTTTTAACTCCTTATGCGCGTCATCTATGCGATTATTGCGTACGGTTCCTTGTAGCGCAGAAACGTCTTTCACTCAGCAATGTCAAAAGTTGGTACGAAGTGAAGAAATTATCAAAAAACACTTGATATTGTTGAGGGGTTTTCACATTCTCCAATAACTTGAGCACAACGCCAGCTCCTATAGCGATATTTTTATCATAAGCATCTGATGATCCTGAGAACGGCAATGCGCAAAACAGGTATCCATATGATGAGCACAAAAACCACATCTTGTAAAAAAATCTTATTGGTTTGCCACGAATAAACATTTTGAAGGAATGGTGGCCAAAGTATGGCACCATTTGCTCGTCGATACTTAAGGCTGGGTGTCGCATACAGCTGAAACTGAATTTTTTTCACTTTCGGTTCATGCTTTTTCAGTTCTGAAACAGCAACTGAATTTTGCTTGGGTTGCAACATACAGCTGAAACCGAATCAAAGGCAAATGTCATATTCGGCGTTGTTTACGTTTTTTTTTTCAATTAATTCACACGCGCAATTTAAATTTCTCGAAAAATGCAAAGTAAATATTCATTAAATGCGTTTAATTATGCCAATGCGATGTTCGAACACGATGTTTGCATTGCCGTGCTTCTTTTGAAATTGAAAACTAAAAGAAAAAGTCCACATAGAATTTACAAACGACGTGATTCAGAAGTCGCAATGAACATTTTGGTGGACAGGTATCTGATGGACGACGATACCAAGTTCAAAGCATATTTTCGTGTGAGTCCGTTGCTTTTTGCCGAAATTGTGTAAGTACTGAAACAAGATCTGGATGGGACTGTCACGACTTGGAATCGGAACCCAATGAATGCACATCAAAAACTATGCATCATGTTGCGCTACTTGGCCACCGGTGAAACATTTCGATCTCTAGCTTTTCAATATCGTGTGCATCGATCAACCATTGGACGGATTGTGGACAAATGTTTTGATGTAATTATTAAAAATTTCTTGGAGAAAGCAATTCCGACTCCAACGACTGCATCATTGCAACAAAATATCAAGAATTTTTTTGCAAAATGGAATTTCCCGAATTGTGTTGGTGCTATAGATGGGAAGCACATTAGAATCAAATGCCCACCGAGAGCCGGCTCATCGTTCTTTAATTATAAAGACTTTCACTCCATCGTTCTCTTGGCGATCGTCGATGCCAATTATAAATTTGTGGCAGTGGATGTTGGTTCATATGGGAGAGAAGGTGACGCTGGTGCGTTTTGATTGAATGTACTTTGAAAATGGAATTCGATTAGAAATTTACCGTTTGAATAAATTTTTTTAGGAATATTCTTGAAAAGTGTAATGGGGACGCTCATCAATAGCGGCAATTTCAACATACCACCACCTGCTGCACTGCCCAACACCGATGTCGTTTTGCCGAATGTTGTTTTGGGTGATGAAGCTTTTGCATTGACAACTTCTATGATGAAATCATTTCCTAGACAACAGGCACTTTACGATAAAACCAAAACGATATACAACTATCGGCATAGTAGAGCAAGACGAACAACTGAGAATGTGTTTGGCATACTTTCATCTTATTTTCGGATTTTTCACACACCAATTTCAACGAATCCAGAGAAAATTGACAAAATCATTCTTACTTCTTGCATTCTACACAATATGATGCGTTTTGAAAAAATTCCTAGTCCATCTGAAGCAACTTTCGACAATACCGATGACATTGTTTTACCAACGGAGAATTTGTTTCCAATGGCGAATTCAATTGGAAGACCAATGTCTGAAGGTGCGAACATTCGAGATAAATTCAAAGACTATTTTAACGGTGTTGGAGCTGTAGAATGGCAAGGCACAATGACTCGATAGGTTTTTTAAGTTGTATTCCTGAGTTTATTTCGAAATAAATAAAAAATTAAAAATACAAAAATTGAAGAAATGGAATCATTCGAATATTTTTTCTTGGCTTTTCTTGGCATCCACATCTGACGATGACGAAGAAGAGGTACTCGTGATTGGGATGTGATCAGCTCACAAATAGACATGTTGGGAATTTTGTTGTTGTTGTTTCCTCTCTTGCTCTTCAGCCCATTTGACTTCTTCTTCAAGTACAATCTGTGCAATCTGTAAAAGAAATTCATTGATTGAAAAAAACATACAAAATATCATTGTATCACAACAAATACCTTCATTTTGGTTCGAGCAATTGCGACATCACTGAACTTTTCAACTGTTTCTGCCATCGAATCGAAGAATGTTGATACTTTAGTTTTTTTTTCGGCGGTGGGGGGTAGAAATCACTTGCTGTTGGACGAGATGCAATCAATTCTCGCAAGATATCGTTCGTTGTTTCTTGTGTTGGATTTGGCTTGCGTTTTTTCGGAACTGGTGTGCTCGACATCGGCGTAGAAACAGGCGAATTGTCAACATAATAGCACTCCGTAAAGGAAGGAAGAGATTGACTATCACTCAAGATGCATTGCAATTCATGGTCTTCAAATTCGGTAATTGGTGTGACTGGAGTATGTGGAACTTCTTCGGTATCAATGTTCGAAATCGTTCTGAAATCATAAAAATAATTTTTATTAATTTTAAAAACCATTAGGACAAAAATAATAAGAAAACCACTCACGCTCTTTTCAAAATTGATGTGTCGTCAAGAAAAGAAAGTGCCTCATCCCTTTTCGATGATGTTGCTGCCGAACCAGTGGTTTTCTTTCCCTTTGAATTGACATAATAGTCGCGCATCGATTTCCATTTTTTTTTTTAATTGTGGGCACTGTATAAAAGTCGATTTGATTGAATGAAATCGGCAAAAAACTGTAAAATTAATGAAAACTCACTATCAACATACAGTTCATTCGCCAACTCAAGCCACAGCCGGTTCTTCAATTCTGCATCACGAAATGCTTTGTGTCGCACATTGAACAAAACTTCGTTGTTTTTCACGAAGTCTGCGATTTTTTCTTCTTCTTCGAGCGTAAATTTTAATTTTTTTCCCATGTCGTTGCGATAAAATTAATTTTTCACAATTAAAATAGAATCAACGCCTGTGACAGTATCGACAGCTATCGAATTTGACATGTCAAAAATCACATTTCAGTCGGACACCGACTGAAATTAAGTCAAAAGTACTTTTTTCCAGTTCCGTTGCTAATGTACTGAATTCGGTTCCAGTCACCAGCGACTGAAAAATCGGATTCAGGTGCTGAATTCAGTTGCTATTCTGTTTCAGTCACAAATGTATGGAATTCAGTTTCAGTTTCAGCTGTATGCGACACCCAGCCTTTAGTTTTTCTTCCCAAATTCCAAATTGCATATAACACTCATTGAGCATCTCCAAGTAATGACGCATCTTCAGTAGTAAAAAATTGCTGAAAATATGTAAACAAATTTGAATCTAAACATATTACCTTTGCCATTTTATCATTCTTGTCTAATTTTGTATTGTCTGCGAAATGTAAATATCGTTTTATTTCCCAAAATCGATTACGTGACATAGCATTCTGCACAACTTTTACACCCAATAAAGGATTTTGAGACCAATAGTTAGAAATTTGTGGAACTGCGTGAAAACCAGATATTATAAGTATGCCCAGAAAGCGCTTTAGAGTCCAGCGATCCAATTGAAATGTCATGTTATTGTCTTGCCTTGCGTACACGATATGATGATATAATCGAGTACGTCATTGGTGAAGAACTTGTTCAACAAATAAATAGGTGAGTAGTCCTTGATTTCGTTGTGCAAATGCTATTTTGCTTTTATCAGAGGGCCAGGTATGGCTCCAAATCATAAGTAGTGTGGCCTCTTGGCACCCATTGTCCTTTAGGCTTCTGGTTTTTAATTTTTTTCGTTTTACAATTTTTAAAATTCAAATTAATAGTTGTTCTTCTTCGTGAAATTTATACCCTGCTTTTTGCCATTGATTCGTTAACGCATCCCCTAACTTGCGCGCCATCTACCGTAAATGGAAAAAATTTATAAAAAGTTTTTTTTTTCTAAACTAAAAGTTTGGTATATTTCCAACACTTTTATAACGGTTTTGTTAATATTTTATTAATTTTAAAATTTTTAATAAAATTTAAGAAATATGTCTAAAAATAAGGCTTCTTCTAACGTCCACTTAGCTATAAGAGGAGGCGTCGCACAACAACAAAGAATTACTAAAAGTCAATTTATAAATCAAGCTATAACATGAAAAATAATCTTCAACCATGGCCGTCGGTGGTGCAATGGTTAGTGTGCGCGGCTCTTGTACATGAGATCCTGGGTTCGAACCCGGCTCTGACCACCTTCAAATTTTCTTTCGGCGGCGGTCACCTCGCATAGTGACGGCGACACTATCGAGTATCTAGCCATGAAAAAGCTTCTCAAATTACCGTTCGGAATCGGTGAAAAACTGTAGGTCCCAATCAGTGAGTGAAAACTGGAAAGCGCACAGCTCAGTGATTGTGAGAAGTTCTCCCCAGTCCCTTCATGGGATGTAATGGGAAACCATTTATTTTTTATGTAAAAATCATAGCAAACATTGTTAATTTTCGTGATTCGTTAACGAATCAACGGTAGGAAACGGGTTAATAACCGCATAAAAAATGCTCTAAACGCTTTATCTGTTGATGTGGAAAATATTGTAATTAAAATATATAATGAATTTATTAGTTCGGCTGGAACAACAAAAGAATTAAAAGAATGTTTTGAGTTTGCTAACATAGAACACGCGCCAAATAGATGGTTTTCACTCTTGCCTGCTATTGACCGTCTCTTATATTCTTGATCAGAAGTAAAAATATATTTTTCGCGAAAAGGTGAAAAAAATTGCCGAAAAGTTCTTTGGGAATTTGTAGCCAATAGAACGTCTAATTTAGAGTTAGATAATGAAGATGATGAATGCAAAATTGCAGGTTTGTCGGAGGCATATTTATATTTTATTCAAAACGTTATGCATGAGTTTCACACTGCTACATTAACTTTGGAAAGTGACACGTGTTCAATTGTAGAACTACATATCGTCATGACCAATTTAATGAACAGCATTCCAAGCCGCTTGAATGATAGTTTTTTTGGAAGCAACGTAGCTGCAATAATGGAAACTCTTTCTCCTGACGAATTAAGCACCTTTCTATTTGAAGATAACGATTTTTTTAAACGAGCAATAAGTTATTTAGCCCAACGATATGATTTTGGAGAAGACTCAGTCGTTAAATAAGTTTGAAGTTTCAACATTAAAAAAAAAAATTACTTGGAGTACGCTGTCAGGGCTTCCCAAAGCATTAGGAATTTCAAATGATATTAATAATGATAATTTATACAGCGATTACTGCGTACTTCGAGAAGTTTCTGACATGCTCCCAAAAAATATACGAACCTACGAAGTTTAAAAAAACTGATCTCATTTGTATTTTCAATACCAATAAGCAATGCTTTTTGTGAAAAAGCTTTTAGTATTTTAAATGATTTATACTCCAACGATAGGAATAGAATGTCATTTGACCTTATAAAAGTCGAGCTATTAATAAGAATAAATTTTGAAGAAGATTGCAAGAGTTTTAAAAACTTTTAAACAAGACCTGTAGCTAAAAAAACATTAAATATATGTGGCAAAAAACTTAGTTTATTTACTTATATATAAAAGACTGAAACTATTGAATTGTAAGTGTTCCGTTTTGTTTGTTATGTTTTTTAATTATTTTTACTGAATTGTTTTTGTTTTTTTTTTTTATAAAATATTTTATACATACTTTTTATAAAAAAATATATTTTTGTAATAAAAATAAATGAAACTGAATTACAACTACTAACGTATGAGTGTTTTTAATTGTAAAGATTTTTTTTTCAAAATCAAGAATTATTTTGGTGAATATCAAGAGTTTTACAAATTTGGATCTGGTAACCCTAGAGCCAGCCGAACACTCAAAGAGCTGTACGACGCATTCGAGAGAGGGAAGGAGTACGTCGTGTCGTACAAGGTAGAATTCATCTTCATACCTCTCAGAGTTCCTCACTTCTGAGGACTGAGGGAAGCAGGCGAACCACCTACTACTGCGAGCCAGGCAACGCGTCGCTAACATAGGAAGAAATGGAGACACTGCTTGTAGAAGGAGAGACGGAACTCAACAGTCGTCCAATCGCACCGCTGTCTCCAGACTCGAACGACGGGGATTAGCTCACTCTCGCGCATCTAATAATAGGAGAGGGTCTGCGTTCGCTGCCGCCAGAATTCGTCGGGTCTGAGATATTTGAAGTGATGGCGTGTACTTTTCACTCTCAAGCAGAGGTTCTGGCGGGATTGGTCCAATGATTACGTCCTGGGGTTGCAGGAAAAGGCCAACTGGTACAAAGTCCCCAATCTCAAAGTCGGTCAGTTCGTGGTGGTTCACGAAGACTACCTCCCGCCTCAAGAGTGGTTGACCGGTAGGGTCGTGTGCGCAGGACGGCAAAATCAGAGGAGCGGAGGTGAAAACAAAAACAGGCGTATATAAGCGTCCAATTCGAAAGCTATCACCATTACCAGAAGTTTGAAGACCTTCGGTCGTTCAATGGGGCCGGAATGTTGGATCGCCATATAATAAAATTGGTACGCATCTGCCTTTAACCATTTGAATTATGCTTCTACATTTTTGTACCAGAGCTCCATACATATTTGTGTAAATATGACTGTATGAATTTCATTATATTAAATCTCTTATACCTAATCATAAAAGAGTTGTCTCAACCTGAATTTAAAAGACACCAATATTGCCAACATTGTTATCCGTATTTTGCTAACAATGTTAAGTTCAACTGTTTTTATTGAAAAGAATAAGAAGTACTTAAACATGAGATGGAATCTTCATTTTGTCTTCTAATAAAACAACACAGTTAGCTTGAAATTTTGGAACAACAATTCGTGTATTATTATTCGCCATATTATTGAATCAACCCAACAGATTCTATATAGATAAATAACCTTAAAAATTATTAGTGTTTTTCAATGAGTTTAGTGGCGTTTGTAAGCAAATGCATTGGCAGTGTGAACATTGTGAGACAACACACGCAAAAATGTTTGTCGAATTTGTTCCGTTTGCTCTTGTACAAGAAATGTTTGAACAAAGGCAAACAAATCTTCCTGTTTTGCTATTAAGGTGTTAAATCCACAAATCGGTTCTAAACACAGGTTTGGACAACCAGTTCCAAAAACGGTTAATGAGATACCTGTTTCAAACAAACAGATGTGTTTTATAAAACCGGCTATTGTAACACAAACTGCTTCTGAAAAATTCGGTTTGAACTTGAACTTACGGTTACAAGAACTGATTTTGAAACCCTAACTTAAAATCTAGATCCAAAAACTGTTACAAATAACCCATATAATATAATAAATATAAATGGTTTCCAACCCAGTTTATTAAACCCATTTCCCAGTTCAGATTTTTGAAATCTGTTTAAAACCCGTGTTACGGGTTCTGTAGAACCTGTTTTGACAACTGAGTACAATAACACCTTTCAAAACCCAATTCGGAAACCCAGTTTTGGAAACCGGAATTTAAAAGCGGCTCCAAAAAACTAGTTTAAAATTCAGAAGATATGTCAAACAATTATCTATTGTTCTCCAGATGAAAGGTTTTAACAATGGTAACGCAACTCCGATTGACCAATTCAACCAATTCCAATTGCACAAATTTGTGTATATGTATGTACATACAGTTACAATAGTACTGCTATTTACTACATATTAGCTGTAGTACTTTTTTTATTTGCGAAAGGAACTTCGTTCCAACCAGGTGTCCCCTGACACCCCAGGTAATTTTTATTGGAATTAAAATTAAGCAAATAATAGGAGCAAGTCAAATTTACCGACAACCCGAAATATTTTGAAGATTTTCCCTCTCACGAGATTTAATTTTATGAAAAAAGGTTATTGAGCCCACGTTTCACGAGATATGTCCCTCCAAAGCTGAAACATATAGCCGGGTGTATCAGTAGCCCTATCAGGCCAATATATATATCGATGGGAATGCCCTTCAAACGGCTTAAAATATACTACATTTTATTAAACCATTGATAGTGAATTTAAAATTTTTGATATTTTGATATTAAGGTATCTAAAAATGTATATATGTATGTAATCTTTTGGTCTTACACCCTTAATTTAAGATATATGCTCCATTAATCCTTCAAAGACCAGAGATATTACATTTTTAAGTTTCACTATAAGTTTCACTGACGATTTTATCAATTTTTTGGAGATATTTGCGATCTGCTAGTTTAGCTGCTGTGGCCTCATGTATATTTTGGCTAAAACTTAATTTTTCCTATCGTCCTCCTCGATTTCGGTGCCTGCATCTTCATCTTGAGATACCTTATGACTCCACCAACAAACTTCTGCAACCAATGCATCCAGCTTTTTTCCTTTGTATAGTTTTCCATTGGCATGGCGACGTGATGGAATCGCTGTCCTTGTTCTTCCGATTCGGTGGGCAATTGGTGAAAAAACTCATCAAAGTGGTGATGCAGAAAATGTAATTTCAATGTCATATATGCATTGATGTTATGAAAGTAATTGAGCATTGTTTTCTCAAATTTCTTTGCTTCGTCCGGCTGTAAAAGATTCTTTCCTAAAACGCCCTCGATTACAGCTTTTAGTGCATCCGGTGGTTTATGACAAATTTATGACATTTGGCCTGGTGTGATATTTACGTTTGAGGTTGAAAAGAATTGCTTTACTAATACCAGATAGAGACAATGGTTCAAAACAACGAACAAAGTAACAACAACGGCATTTCGTTTTGTGTGTTAAAATTATTGTGTTAAATACAACACAAATGTATGCTAACAATAACAGTCAATAAAAAAGTTTAAAACACATTTAAATTTCACAGTTTTTCACCAAAATTGCATGAAAAATTAAAGCAATAAGTTATTGTAATTCCACCTGGTGTATATCACTTTTCGTCAAACATCTCTCTATCACACCGACCGCCTCACGAATAGTGTGAAAGGAAACGTCAGATGAGCCAAATATTCTCTCTAGTCTGAGATTACTCTATGGTATGTACGAACATAACAATGTATGTAGGTATATACATGTGTCTGTTGCTTAGCATTCTCTTTGTTTTTTGTGGGAATAAAACCAACAGTATTAATCAAGAAAATAATGGCACTTGTCTTTAAATATTTTTAAGTGTTGTTAAGTATTAATATTATTTAAATGAAACGTCATCATATGATTGAACGCCTTTTTAAATTCTTTATATTCACTTCACCTGTCTGTATGCATGTATGCCGAAAAAATGTTGGATTGATTTTTAAACCTTTTCCCGTGATCCAATCGAGCTGAAACTTCGCAGGCAAACTAATTGCGACGACAAAAATAAACTATCAAAATACAAATACAAATCACAAATTACAAATCCATTACTTCTGCTCCTGTTAACGGTATTTGAACAAAATTGGGTATGTTGGTTAGGTTTACATGTTCTAAGATCTGCTGCAAATATGGGCGGGATTGGACAAAGGGGCATGGTCATATATAAAGAATGTATAGTCAAAAACTATGTTTTTTACGGGTTGGTTTTTTATTATTATGAAAGGTAAGTCAAATAAAATGTGGGTGCGGAGCACTTTCAGAGCAAAGAGAATAATGACGTATTATACGTATATAAAAATGAGATAGCAAGAGAGCAACGACAATTTTGTGAACTTGTGTAGCGTATGTACGAATATAACAATGTCTGTATGTATATACAAGTGTCTGCTGCTTTGCATTCTTTGATTTTTGTGGGAATAAAACAAAAAGTATTGAGCAAGAAAATAATGTGCTTGCACTGGTCTTTAAATAATTGTAAGTATTAATATTATTTAAATGTAACGTCATCATATGATTGAACGCTGTTTTTTATTTTCCAATGTAACATTTACTAATGTGTTCACAGAAATCGAACACGTACCGTGTAGCAAAAAGATGTTAACACATCGCCCGTGAGTTCGAACACTCATTGGATTTTTTTTTAATTTTGTCATTGCTGAGTTTTGGAGAGATGTTTTCAAACAGTCAAAAACTGCATCATTATCTTTGACGGTCATTTCGATGAATTTCGTAGAAACTCCCAATTTTATATGAAGTGGCGGCAGCAATATATCATCGATATATTTTATTAAAGGTTCATTAACCAATTTTAACCGTTTTTTGTATTCGAGTGTTATTTTTCTCCAGTCGTTAGTTACACTGATAGTGATCGACTTTGCTTCGCGAATCCCAATCACAACAGCAACAAGAGAATTTCGGAAGACCGCCTTTTGAAATAACACCTTACAATATGTTTACAACTTTCAGGTCACAGAAAATCTTCCATTTATGTCCATTACATTTGATTTTCGTCAATATATTGTCCAATATTTCATAAGATGCCTTCATATTTATGACCAATGCTAATGGAATTGACGGCTTTTTGTCTGTTTTGTCCAACGGCATAACCTTCAAACATGAAACTGACACGTCAAATAATAACCACCAGTCGCCAGCGCTATACTCCTTTCCCAAACTAGTCAGTAAACCGTTGATGCCATTGAAGTAAGTGAACGTATTTTTATCGTCAGCGGTAAATAAATTCTGGATTTTATTTTTTTTTTATATTTATATTTATTCCATAATAATATTTTTACAATTTGACAATGTTATGCATCAGCGCCTTGATAGCCTTATAGGGAGACAAGAGACAAGAGAACTTTCTGTTTATATAATCCTCGTATAGGAAGAATATTTTTTGCATGGATTTTAAATAGATCTAATGTGGAATATCTTACTGAAAGCCTTATTTTGTGCTGACTGTAATGATTTTAAAGTGTTGTTGAACTTACAGCCATAAATAGAAATACCATAAGTCAAATGAGAATGAACAAGTGACTGATATATGTATTAGCAATTTGGAATCAGGGTTTAGTTTATTCTTGAATTTGCGTAGGATTCCAATTCCTGATGCAGTTTTTGTTTTGATCATGTTAATGTGCTCATCCCAGAGCAAATTGTGATTTAATGCAACACCTAAATACTTAACCATATCCGATTCAGTAACTACAGTTCCATCTACATGAACGCTCATCTTTTCTTCGCTTCTAGAAATGTAAGGTTTAAATCTTATAAATTGTGTTTCTCCAGGATTAATAAAAAGCTTATTACACCGCGAAAACTCAGCTAAAATGGCTGCATCGTACTCAATCTGTGTTTTTAATACTTGACTGTGGTTATATTTATAAAACAAGCATACATCGTCTGCATACATAAATAGTTTCCCTTTGAAATTTATGTTTTTCGTATCATTAATAAAGATTTTGAACAAAAAAGGTCCAAGGACACTTCCCTGTGGAACTCCACAGTTCACTGGCACCATTGCACTCTTAGACTCTCCAACCTGAACAAACTGCATTCTGCTTGATAAATAACTACGAATCATATTTAAAGTATTTTCTGACAATCCTGTTATTCTAAGTTTCCTTATTAGAATATCATGATTAACCAAATCAAAAGCTTTCGAATAATCGAAGAACACTTAAGCCACACCACTATACCCTGCATCAAGCTCTCCACATACAAAATCTATAACAATAACAATTGCGTCCTCAGTCCCAGAGCCTTTTTTGAAACCAAACTGTCTTTCAAACAAAATATTATTACTATCAAGATAATTAGAGAGTTGCTCAAAGATTAGTTTTTCAAATATCTTATCTACAACTGATACTAACGAAATAGGTCGAAAATTTGCAATATTATTTGAACCACGAGTCTTAGGTATAGGGATTATTTTATGTATTTTCAAACAATCTGGATAACTACCATCTTCGATCATTTTATTAAATATATAAGTTAATTTATCAGCTACAGGATCTTTCTTAATCAAAAGCATTTTAGGTGTTA
The DNA here is from genome assembly GCA_963931995.1 of Phaonia tiefii. Classification (NCBI taxonomy): domain Eukaryota; kingdom Metazoa; phylum Arthropoda; class Insecta; order Diptera; family Muscidae; genus Phaonia; species Phaonia tiefii. Next base: position 139,067,506 of record OZ008368.1, read on the forward strand.
TATTGTCATAACCAGGACTCTTATTATTCTTCAATTTATCTAAAATATTTTCAATCTGTATTTTGTCAACTTTTTGAATGGTAAAAATTGTCCTTTCCGGTATTAAAGTATGGAATATATTTATATTGTCACTGGGATCGAAAGCATTATTTGTTTTCACGTGATTAGTAACATTAATGAAAAAATCATTTAAAGCTGTGGCTTTTTCTTCATCCTGCATTAACACTTCCCCGTTTTCTAATTCTATCTGTCTTATACCATGATTATTTCGTCCAAATTCCTTATTCAAAAATAGCCAAGTTTCCTAGGATCACCATTACATACTTTTTAATTATTGTCATAATAACCATTCATTAAACTCTCATCGCCAACCTTAATCACCTTACTAATTCTCCTAAGTCTCTCTGACAGTATTTTGTTATCACGATTTTTTCTTCGGGATTTCAATAATTTGTCTTTTGTAGCATATTAAGGAGAGAAGATTATCCGATATCCAGATTATCCGATATTTCTTTCGAGTGCATGAACTCTTATTTATTGTTGTTGTGCTTTGCATGGAAGCTGCTTTGAACATATCAATAAGTTGCTCACATACTTCAGAAGAATTTTCAGAAACTCCCAAGTTCTGTAAATTATACTCTAAATAACGACCTAACTTTTCGTAATTGATTTTGGGAAATTTTTCAAGAACAATATCCTGACCGAACAACTCTGACTCAAAACTACAATTTATCATATTATGGTCGCTCAGTTCATTCTCAATAGAGTTCACAAATACTCTTCGATCAATGTTTGTAAAAACGCAGTCAATTGATGTATTACTTTGCGGTCTTGTAATTAAGTTACGACATGAATGCATATTAAACTCTGAAAATAGATTTAAAAATTGACGTTGAGTTCTGTCATCAGACAGGACATCGATATTACACTCACCTACAAAGAAACAAGGTGCACCGTTAAATAAATCAAGCATATGTTCAATTCTCATTAAAAAATTCTCTAGTACACATTTTTGTGATCTATAAATGGATGTTAGCACTAACGGCTTATTATTTATTTTAATATCAGTTAAAACTATCGACACTACATCCAGATAGTCTTCACTTATTTGTATTTTAACGATATAATTTATAGAAGATTTAATATAAACAGAATTTCCTCCCTACCCATCCTTTCGACAACAATGAACAAAATGTATGTACCAGTTTCTCGTTGAACCATGTTTCCTGGACAGCAATTATATCAGGAAGCCTCGCCATTTTGCTCAGCTCATATTTAAATTTATTGAATTTACAAATTGAAGAAACTCTTCTTATGTTCACTGATAATATATTTAAACATTTTTTGTTAAATTTATTAATATATGAATTAAATGAAATTAAATCTTTAAAATATTTAGTATTCATGATTCAAAATAAAAGGAAAATAAAACAATTTGTGAGTTGAATAACGAAATTATATTTTAGTTTGGTTTTAGTTTGGCGATCGGAAACAATTATTCTCATCTTCATCAGACGCAACTCTTCGAACAGCAGCACGATTACTTCTTGTCCGAACACCAGAAGCACTCAGCAACATTTTATCGATGATGTTGAATTTATTTTATTATATCTGGTCTTTTCATCTTTCCTTGCAAATATATTTCCATCTTTAGCATACACAAACTTATACCCAACAGTTTCAAGGTTTTTGCATGATTGAAAACTTCCAGAGATTCTTTGCTGAGAAAATCGTTTATATATACTGTCTTCAGTTCATCAATTTGTTTCAATTTTGCTTTTCCACTCATAAAGACTTTTTTACTTTTTTTGTTGACAAATTTTACCACAAGGGATTTTTTTGCAGATTTATTATTATTAGCATTCAAAAAGTACGTATCATATATTTCATTCTCACATATATCAGCGCCAGTTTTTTTAGCTAAATCTAAGACAGTTTGCATCGGTCCGATAGTTTCATTTTCAATTGTAACTCCATTAATGATACAATTGTTCTGCACTCTTACATCATTCAAAAGTTTAACAGTTGATTTTAATTCTTTAATCTCACCACGCAGTGTGTTATTTTCCTTCTGAAGATTATCAATTTTCTTCTTATTACACGCAACACCTTTTAAAATTTCGTGATATCATCATATTTCATCAAACTTTATGGTCTCCCTAATATCATCCAGCTGATTAAGCTTTGTTTTTATTTCTGCTAGATCACTCACTACAGAAGTGTTCTCATTTGGTTTACAGAAATGACACTTGTACTCAAGAGAGGCATTATTAAGCAATTTTACTATTTCTCTTTTATCCATTTTCGTGTAAACCGATTGAAGAGTTTTATCGCAAGCATCGCACTGCATTGAATCTTCTTCTTCCAATACTTGTGTCATGCATTGTAAACAGATTATTTTGTTTTTAATGTGTATGCTTTGGCGTCTGTTTCCTGGCATTGCTTTTTTATTTTCACCGAAAATTTTTAAACTTATCACTCGTTTTTAAAAACGGCTGATTCCTATAAATATTGTTTATTTTTTATACACGATTCTTCCGCTCAGATTTTATATGTTTCTTTCAGACAAGGGTTGCCAACTGATTCGGCTTGGCGTGTCGGGTATGCAGTGGCGCTAACGTTTTGCTGTGTGAGTTTTCTGCGCTTCAAAAATTATGTCAAAAATTCTGAATTCCGTTGCGCTAATCCCAACTTAGCCAAACTTTAATCCATTTCGTTATGTGTTACTGGTTGTCGTTCATCATGTTCTACATTGTGCGCATAATCGGGATTTTGAAAATTGGATGGCAAGGAGGAAAGCTGCAACGTATGCTTCTGTCTTCAACCTCCTCTTTTTTGTTCCAACAGCATAATTAATGCATGCGTAGCACCTGGCTTAATCATGACCGTTTAGGTCTTTTACCCATATTACCGCACTGAGAGATCTTCATAATACCTCTGAATTTCTTCATAGATTCTATGAAATGTTTATTTGGCTGATTCCATGGTTTCATTGATTCCATGAAGTTAAGGTTAAGAAACTTTTTATTAAAACTTCGTAAAATGTATGAAATTGCTACATAAATTCTATGAAAATATTTCAAGGATATATGAAGCTAAATCTTCCTAAAATCTATGAAAATCTGCCATAGTACTATGAATAAGTTGCATAGGACCTATGAAAATCGTTCATGGAATTTATGAATACGTTTCATGGTTTTTATGAGTCATTTTCATAGAGAGAGGGGGTGAGTATCATGGGGAATAATAACGATTGTATATCGTTTTTGTAACGATTATTAGTTTATATTGCGCAAAGAGAAATACGAAAATATGTGTTGTTGCCGTTTATGTCATGCAAAAACAGCAAAGAGTAAGGAAGACCAAAAACATAGCAAAACACCACGCCAGAAATATAATAACTTCTATAAGTATCTTGCCGGATCCAACTGTGTTGTAACACTAAACTAATAATCTTCCTTATTCGTTGTTTAATCCTTTTGATTTAGTTTGCACGCTGTACAGCGATTTTTGTGCCAAATCCTTGGCTGAAACAGTAGAGGTTGACGAATTAGAACAGCTGACTTTGCTTTCTTTTGACCCCAACTGTCAAATTCAGTGTATTTTGTTATTGTACTTTGTTCGTGTGGATTTGTGTTGACTTTGACAGTTAGAGTCGTGAACCAAACACAAAATACCTGTTGTTGTTATATATAAATCCTACTGCGTCAACCTGCCACATCAGTTACAAAGAGAGAGGGGGTGAGGTTTGTTCATTTGCACTCTCGGTTTTCTAACGATTATTATTGTAACAGCAAATTGTTGTTGGCATGCAAAAAAACAAAGAATAAGGTAGTTAGTGATCTACCTTTAACCACAAAACCGTACATATAACAATTTCAATAGTAAATTTTCTTACGATACATTTTGCTTTACACTTTGGATATTATGTATGCCATAAAAACACCGATTTCAGTGAATCTTTTTCCCTTCTAATCATTAAACAAAACGAGAGGAAGGAGTACGATATAAAAACAACATAAACCCCCTCTGAGAAAAAGATTTTTGTTTGTTATTGTAGCAAACGCATCTTAGCAATTGTTGAAGTTTTTGCTGAATAGTGGTTTTGTGAATAGTAAAAGAATTAACATAACGTTTTTGTATGTTTGTTTATGTTTGAGAATGAATGTTGTTCCTTACATTATATACAAGTAGATCCAATGCTTCCAAATATCAGTGTATAAGAAGGGATTACGGAATGACTTTTAAGATTTATAGGTACATATTTCGATTTCACAACCCAGCAGAAATAAATTTTGGCATCTCAAAATATATGCCAAAAATTATAAATAATTATTATTAGGGGGTTGTACGTTAACAAAAAATTAAGTTCGTACATTTTTTTAAAATATTTTCTCATGAAATGTATCAAAAATTCTAACAAATTTATAAAACTATTGTTATAAAATTGTTAATGAAGAATTTTCATAACGATAATGAAATGTTTTCATACAATTAATGAAGAATTTTTTAACTTTTCATAACATTTTATTCATAGGATCTATGAAATCTAGGTTTCATTAATATTATGAAGAAAATTAGCAAAAGGCTTGCAAATGCAAAATGCAAATGTCCTCTTCGTCGATGAAACCAATTCAAAACTGTACACTGTATTCGGTGTGCCACTTGTATCCACTTCACCGAAATATTGCGTATATTCAGACTTAAATTCCGGGGTTAACAAATTTGTTCGTTCGTTCTTTCCAACTTTGGGCACAATATGACCATAAACGTAATAAAATTTATTTATTTTTGGGCAGACCCTATTTTCCATTCTGATTAAATTGTGTATGAAATTTTACTTTTAGAATTGGAAAAAATTGAATTCATAACGAAAATATGGACCGATAATGGCGGAAAATGATAGGAAAAATGAAAATTTTACGGAAGTTTTGCAATTTAGAGACACATTTTTGCAATTTAGAGACAGGTGCAGTTTTTTTGGTGTTAGTTTATTTTACACTTTTTTCTCCTAGCCGAAGACAGGAAAATAAATATCCAATTGGTTTCCAAGGTATAGCCGTGAGAAAAATTGCATGTTCTTCGGAAAAATTAAATTTTAGCCAAAATATACATCAGGCCATAAAATCATAAAAAACTAGCAAAACCCAAATAGGATTCTGTTAATTGCGATAAGTGCTTCGAGCAATTTCACACGAGACGAGTTCGCATTTTACGTTTTGAACTGTGTTATCACCAGGGACAACAAAAGTATGCAATGCATATTTGCATATGCAAATGCATATTACAGTCTTCCCGGCATGTTTTGTGGCTTCAAGCATATAAAAGCATATATTGGGGGTTTTTACATATATTTTCAACTATTTTTACTTTGCATAGACATTTTGTGCAGTGTAGACAACATCTGTTTATTTTCTTATGATGACAATAGCTCTGTTCGAGTACTCGAAAATTTGTGCAAATTTGTAAAAATTTTTACTGAACTCTGTTCGTTTACTCCAAAAGTCCAGTAAATGAAAGCCCGAGAGCGAAAATTTTAACAGTTCGATGTTAGAGATTTTGCAAATTTTGGTTGGAGAAATTTTAGCCAACATAAAATTGCAAGATAGAACAGCTGTTTGATATCAGCTGTTTTATGTAAAGAAACAAAACACAAAAATAAATTAACAACGACAGAGGTAAGTACAAATTATTTTGTTTAATATTTTATTCAATATATTTGTGAAATTTAGAAACAAAATGGAAAACAATAATGTGCAGTGGCATTCAGGAAATTCTGGTGAACCGGCGACGTCATTATTGGACAACTGTGGCAGTAGCAAAGGTATGGAAATACACGCCAGAATGTATGTATGTGGCAAAGGATAAAATTTCTTTCAATTCTATTAGAACTTGTGGTAACTTCCAAAAATTTATTTGTTGGAAGAATTTGTAAGTACAATACATTTTGTAGTGAGGTTAGCATGCGCAAACATATTTCCGCCGTGTTCCGTGACGTACTTTTTTGTAAGTCCGGCGGCAAAATTGCAGAACATAGAGCGGAGGTTACAAACTTTGTCAAAAATTATACATTCAAGCTTTGGAGGCGTATATTTCACAAAATATGGAGCAGCGCGGAAAATTTTACTTTTTTTTCATTTAATACCCTATTTGTTCCTTGCACACATAAACATCAGCTGTTTCATTGCAAATTATTACTGGAAGTCGTTCGCGTACTTTATTTGCAAATTTTCATAAAGAGAGTAAAATTGTTGTTTCGCTCTCAAAAGTAGATTCTTGCAAATTTTTACTGGGAAAGTACTCGAACAGAGCTAATATAATCTTCATAAATTTTCGCTTCTGGCAACGCCTATCTTTTGCTGATTTATAGTGTAAATAAAATGTTAAACGCGTCGTCATGCCCAAAGAAAAAGAATGCCTTACAGAACTTTTGTCTCGCGTGTCTAAAATATTTCCGGGAGTATTTCGTACAGATAACTCTGTTTTGTTCTGCAAAATATGCAATTGTGCGATATCAGCATCGAAAATATTTTCCGTGAAGCAGCACCTGGAAACGGCAAAACATAAGGCATTTGTGCAAAAAAAATCATTATTTTCGCAAACCCTCTTGACTGAACACCAGCAAGAAAACAACGCATTTCCAATGGACTTATGCAAAATGTTCATGTCGGCCAATATACCTCTCCACAAAATAAACCACCCATGCGTCAAAGGTTTCTTTGAGAAATATCTAATTGAGAGTGTTCCATCTGTGTCAAATCTTCGCCTTCGATACGTACCACAGATATACCAAAATGCAGTTAACGATATGAGAGCTAAAGCGAACAAAAGACGTATTTGGATTTCCATAGATGAAATGACCGACGTGGAGCAGAGGCGTGTAGTCAATTTTGTTTTCGGTGTATTAAGTAATACAGAAGATGCCAGCGAACGTGAAAGATGCTACCTTTTTAACACAGATTACAAGACTGTGTTCGACATTTATAATGTTTTGTTTAATCGTGTCGTTGCAAAGGAGGAGTACACTAAATTACTTTCGATAATCGTAGAAAATTCACATTTGAGAATTTAAAGCAACACTTAGTAATATATTGCAATTATCAATCAATGGACTGAATCTTTTTAATGTTATATAATTCATATAATATAAAAAATAATTTAATTTAATTTACGACACTCTGTGATGAGTTTTTATTACAAATAAAATCTAGTCGGTGAATAAAATTTACTACATACTAAACTTATTGTGCATTTTTTATCAGTTTTTAAGGCATTTTTTAATGTTTTTCGTGCTTATCTAATGCGCATATTTTAAGGTTTTTCGTGCATATTTCTGTTGTCCCTGGTTATCACTATGCGGTGGTGGTACACAAACTATATACTTGTATGCAAAATTTCACCATTGGTCGGCCGCTCCGATTTTTTCCATAAAGGCTGGGGCAGACGAAAGGCTTTACGTTGTTGCACTTTTCAGGTTCTTCCTCAAAATCATTTCTCACTTTGGTAGCAAACATATGTATATTCGAAAGCTATATACAAAAACCAAAGCAACATCACAAACCATTTAACCGTCCGATCATTTGTTTATTCTTTTTTCACTGATCACAAATAACAGTTTCTACTAATATAACTTTTTCGCGGCATACTTACTTACTTAGTAATTATTGTGTCCCCAACATGTAATATTGAATAGCAAACACAATATGTTTGGACTATATTCGCGAAAATCCAAACACACGTTATATTTGCATTTTGAATTTGTATTTATTTATTGTGTTTATCCTGTACAAGAATATATAAATCTTATAATTATAGTACAGGAATTATTGTTGGAAATACAGGTCATTTATCGAAATAATTTACATTAAAAAAAAAGTGAGATTCCTTAAGACATATTAAACATTACATAAAACAAACTATTAAAAAGAAATACAAAAACCATCCACCATAATAATTTCACATATTTATTTTTAATATTTATTACTTTCTAATAGATATTGATCTTGAACCGAACAATTATTAAAGAACATAAGAACTGAAAGATCAAGTAATATAAACTTAAAAGGAAATAATTCGAAGACGGTACACTCTAACGCCAATCTCATGGCAATCGTTGTTTCTTTTTTGAAACAACAACATCTATACATTGGCTTTCGATGAGAGCATGCATAGGAAAGAAATGTTGTGAACATTGATGGTTATGGTAAAGTATTTGTTGTGGATATTTTCGCACAAATAGGAAGGAGTGTTGAGACAATTCTCGCTAAGTTGAGTTTTATGTGTGATGATCTACCTAAATACTTGTGGAGAAAGGAGCTGATGATATGCCTTGGTGGGTATTGAAATAGCTAAATTTCCAACTATCCACCATAATAATCAATTTCACATATTTATTTTTAATATTTTCTATTAAAATTAAAAGTACTTTTTAATAGAAATTGATCGTGAACCGAACAATTATTAAAGAAGATAAAAAAAAATATAATATGAAAACAGGTATGGATTAAAAAACATAAAATTAGTCTAAAAATTTTAATAGAATATAAAGCAATATAATCACCCTTATTCTGATTGTCGTCGTCAACGTCGTCATCAATTTAATATCAATATCACTTCGTTTCAATATAATGCCACTTCTACGGATTTTTGGTATTCCGTATCATTAGATATTGTCTTGACGTTGACTGTTTATCGATATCATAAATAAAAAAGTCACATAACTAACATTTTTGAAACAGATTTTTTATCTATTCATCCAATTGTTGAAAAATGTTTTTTGTTTCTGATTCAAACTCTGATTCAAGCGATGAAGAATATAAACAGAAACTTGTTTTACAAAGAAAGAATTAAGATATTGGTCTGGTGTCATGAAACTATCGGAAACCAAGTAAGTTTAAGGTTGAATGAATTTATATTGGCAATCAGAGTTTTCGTTCTTTCAAGATTTCAGAAATACTTTCGTTTAAACAAAAATGCGTTTAATTATGTATTGGATGAAATTGCTCCTGAGATGAAAATTGGAGCCAGGTTAATGGAGCCAGGATATATGTTAGTTACCTTCTGCTAGCCATCACCATCTCTACTCGGTGGGCCAGAGGCATTCAAAATACTCCCAATGTTATCCCATTGCTGGTTAAAATTTGTTGGCACTGTTCCTTTGTTGAAACCTTTTGCTAAGGATGGATTCTTCTCCAACTCTTCAACAAGTTTTTGGAAGTGTTTATTATTCGTAATTTTCATATTTCCACTTTTACTTTAACTTTTATTTTTACTTTTACTTTTCCTTTTTTTTAATTTTCCTTTTTCTTAACAGCTTACTTCTTCGAGTCGTTTCCAAAAAATGCGACGACAAAAACAGAGTCGCATCAATTCAATATCAACGTCAATATCATTTAGAGAATACCGACTTCTTTCAATAGCTGTCAATAGTTATCGAAAAACGACTACGCGAATACGAAGTATCAACAGTCGTCGCAAGATATCGTTGTTTTGTCTTGACGACGACAATCAGAATAAGGGTGAATATTTACTTTATTCGTTTCAAAATTTATTTATTTTAAACGACATAAAAGAAGCTTACAAAAATTTTGGGAATAATAAATTATTATTTGGAAATTTTACAACATAAAATGCACTAATTCGTTTCCAAAAGACTTTTCTTAAACGAGATTCCATTACTGTCGAGCTGAATATTGTGAGGTAGTGTGTGCCAATAAATAATTTTACGAAGAAATGCGAGAGTTCTGATATTCAAAATACTGTCTAACACACGCCATAAAGCAGATACGAAAATTGCGATACATGATCATATCTTTTGAGACCGTAAACATATCGAATGACATTATTAAAAATTACATTAAGTTTCCGCTTACTCGCCGCATCACAACTTGCCAAAAAATTTCACAGTCATAGAGTAATCCTAGCAAAATATATACTTTAGCTAGGAGGATCTTTATACAACGTGGGGTAAAATGCTGGGTTTGCCAAAGTGACATGAATTTTGAATGCGTTTGGCGTACGACAGTGTTTATGTGATGTGACCAGGTAGAGTATCATACATACATACATGGTTTCCCATTATATCCCATGAAGGAATTTGGGAGAGCTTCTCACAAACAGCGAGCTGTGCGCTTTCTGGTTTTATACTCACTGATTGCAACCTACAGTTTTACACCGATTCCGAACGGTAGTCTGAGACGCTTTTTCATGGCTAAATACTCGATAGTGTCGCCGTCACTATGTGAGGTGACCGCCGCCGAAAGAAATTTATCGTGGTAAGAGCAAGGATCCGACCCAGGATCTCATGTACAAGAGGCGCGCACACTAACAATTGCACCACCGACGGCCAGTATCATTATCAGGCTGAAAAATAGGAAGACGACGAAAAATAGGAAGACCAAGACTTCGCTTGAGGGATCAAGTTGACGAATCCCTGCGTACACATGGTTTTGCTAACTGGAGAGATAAAGCAAAATATCGAACTGGTTGGCGAAAAATTGTATCTTCGTTTTGTAAGGTTCCTGACCCCTCGGGGTTGTTCGAGACCGAATAAGTAAGTAATATCATCATTGATCAAAAGATAAGCCATATTATGATCTTCTAAAGCCTTTCAATTATACGAAGAAATCGTTGTATCGTTAACTCTAAGGTATTCCACCTAGTCTTAGAATCTAATAAGAGGGCTAGCTCCTTTTGCTCTGCGGCTTTAACGTGATTTTGCAATACACTATTTGTCACCGGTGATTTCCTGAAAAGTTCAACCACTTTCCGAATCTTTTGAATTGTGTCGTTTATGTCTACATTATTTTCATTACCCAAAAAATCATATTCTTGTTCATCTTCTTTTGCGTCAGAATTGGAATTTCCGTCATCGCTGGTCAAATTATTGGTTGTTTTAGTTGAATATAAAGCCGAAATATTCGCCAAATGGATAGCGTGATTGTAGCACGTTTGTAGATGAACAGGTGATAATTTCCCATACTTTACTATATCGCTCGCACCATCTGATGCATGAAATCTGAAATCTTTACTTTTTTAAATTTGATATATTTTTTTTACTAAATAAAGTTTTGTTAATTGTGTTTCTAAATATCTATGTGCGGCCAAAAAAAAATAAAAATTTTAATTGGCCCGTTGAATAAAAAGGTTTACCCCGTTTAGGGTTTAGAAGGAGTGAAAAAATTGAAAAACTTAGTGAGCTTAGAGCATAGAATAACCGTGCTCAACAGAGTCGAAAGCCTTTGAGTGATCCAAAAGGACAAGAAACGAAACTTTATTATCATCTAAATCTTTTCGAATAGTTACACAACTGTGAATGGGTCGGAAGCCAGATTGTTAATCCGTCATAAGTGTAAACCTGTTTATTAGTACATACTCTGTTATTTGCCTATGCAATATCTTCTCAAGCGCTTTAGAAAAGCAGAGTATGGAAATTGGTCGGCATTCTGACTTGGTCTTTGGTATAGGAATTACTTTGGCCTGTTTCCAAGATGTAGGGAACAGAGAATAGCAATAAGTACTCGTTGCAAAAGTATACCCAAGTACGTACACAGAATTTTCATACTTGTGTGTACCCAAATTTTTAACACGCAGAATACATACCACCACATATTTGCTTTGTACAATTTATGTGTGTACTCTATACTTATAAGGAACATTTTCTCTACACATCCACTCCTATTCGCTCTCTTCGCCAGAATACATCTAAAGAAGATTGTACACACATGTACTGAAGTATTTTTTCATAATTTGTATACAGAGTCGTGTTATAAGTATGGGTACACACAAGTACTTATAAGTATACAGCAAGTGCTGTGGAAACAGAAAAATGTAGTTGATTTAGTGAGAAACTGAGAAATGTTGAATGGCTTGAATGGTCCTTAATACCAAACCCATCGAAAATAATAATTTTTTAATTCAATTTTATTTTGTTTGAGGACCAGAATGAGATTAATTTTTGTTGTCGATTTTTTAACAAGGCCACTAAACTACGTCAAAACAATGCATTGCCAGGTCTTGTTGCATAAGCCCCAATATTCAAATGTTAATTAAAAACCAGTGCGCTAATTTTCAATATTTTCTAGTTCTATTATTCACTTTTCCACACTTTGTAAATGTATATACATACATACATATTTCCACATAATTTCACCGTACAACAGCGTTCCTTTACACAGCAACCAATTTTTTACTCATACCCAGTGGGTATTAAGTACCTAACAGACACAAGTGTTTTTGTATACTTCTGTATAACCTAACACACACAAGTGTTTTCGTTTACTTTCGTTTAACAAGCGCCCAACAACAACCCTAACTCGCAATTGTACTTATGTACTACCCATCGAATGTTAGCACTTGTAGCTACTTAAGTTATCGTTGGCATAAATATGTAGAGTATTGTATGCGTTTCGTCTATTACTTGTATGTATTTGTATTTGTTTTGCGAATAATACTTGTAAGTGTATTCTAAATGGTACTTATCGACATTCTCTGGTAGGGAAGACACTTGTTGTAATAATCGAATTAAAAAGATGAGTGATTTAGGGTAAAAGTCGCGGCAGAAGTATTCTGACGAATCGTTATATATTCCTATAGCATTGGAATTTACAAGTGAAAAGGCTTTTAATCAGTGGTCGGCAAAATTGAAAATGAGCTTGTGGTAGTGAGAGTAAAATGATGTGCACTCGGAAAAATCTATGCTAGAGTTGATAAATCAGATAAAACTCAATTTTCAGTGTAGAGATGATTTTTCTATAAATTTAGCAGTATTGATTAATCTATTGCAGTTTCTTATTAAAAGTATGCTTGCCAAATTCGATTTGTTTAACCAATTGCGTTGTTTTGAACATATATATTTTAAAGTTTATAAGAAACTTCTTTAAGATGTGGGAAAAAAATTTCATCAATGTTTCTCCAGAATTCAATTATATTTGTTTTATCCACAAGGTCTTCTTCGCTGCGAAGTATTATTAGTTCAGATTGAATTGGAAATTCATAGTTGGTAATATCACATTTTAAAGGGTTTTCGAATGGATCCATCAATGGATCCATTCTTCAAGTCCTTGAACCTATTATTAAAATTGTTTAAGAGTGTTTCTAATATGTAAATAGTATGTTCATTTTGGTGTACTCTATTAATGTTATCAAAATGAGAAAAAGTTTTTGGAAAGTTTATATAATTATTTGCTTGAATGTCGGTCAAAAGTAAAAATAATTTTGTTTTAAAATTAAAAACGCTCATGTTTAAATTGGAAATAGTTTTGTATTTTCCTTGAAGCTCTAAGTTTAGTTCATTAACAAAATTAGTTACATCCGTAAGAAAAGCTAAATCCAAATTAAAGTTACTATCTTCAAGAGGCGTTATTAAATGTCCACAATTTTTTAGGTTTTCAACTTTTAAAAATTGTACTATATTTTCTCTTAAATTATAAAGCCTGGTGAGACCTAACCTCTGTAAATATTTTAAGATCATAGTAATCAGCGTTGGTATTTTTCAAAAATGTAACTAATTTCCTGTGGGTGAGCGAAAGGTGGCCGCCTCTAATGGTGTTTATTATTTTCTCTGCAGTTTTCGTGACAGGAAGATTGCTCAAAAATTTCGAAGCTAGTGCAACCTGATGGGTGATGCAATGAAAAGAACGAATTTCGATCCCGTGCTTTTTTAATTAACCAACAAATCCATAATTTGTACCTAGCATAACGTTAGCACCATCCGTACACACCCCAATAAACGTTGTCATGTTTAATTTCGTGAAAACCTTTTCATTGACAACATCGAACAATATTTTACCCGTCACATTTTCATTCAAAGTTCCAATAGTTCTCTATTCAAAAACTTTGTAGTCATAACTAACGCTTCGGATGCAAATAACCAATTGACACAGATCATTTATGTCGGTGCTTTCATCTAATTTTTTTTTTTTTTTTAAACTCCAATTTATTTTGCAATCTATCTATAGATATAGATATTTAGCATTTTCTTTCAGTAAAGGTACACAAGTAATTAGAATTAAAATTAAAATTAAAATTAAAATTAAAATTAAAACTAATTAGGCTAATTACAAAAGGCATGGAGAGGAAGCAACCATTGTTGCTCCTCCATGTAGGTGTCTTATCATTAAGATTATCTTGTAACAATCAGCTGTGTAAGCGGAAATGTTCTAAGTCTTCTTTGTGTGGAAGATATCTGCAACAGATCTGCAGCTAGGGCATTTGGATGCTGTGATAGGCGGTGTGAGTATCTTTCGTTACTTTTGTTGATTTCTTCCTGTACTGTTGGAACAAAGAAGTTGTTATGTAGTGTGTTATTTGTGACGAAGTATGGCGCGTTTGATATTGTGCGTAATGCTTTAGACTGAAAACGTTGTAAAATGTTGATGTTTGTTTTTGCGGCAGACCCCCAAATTTGTATACCATATGTCCACATCATATGGGCTTTCATCTAATGATGTGGAAAAATATTTGCAGTCCTCACAGACCAATTTCCTCTATCCGCCGAGCTATAGTTCTAGGGGACAAGGGAATGGATTCAATGACATCAGTTTCATAATTCATTTCTTTAAAAACATCTGTGCAAATATTTTTAATAACTTTTCCATCTGAAAAAGCTTTGCCATGTTTTGCAATGTGAAATTAAATTATGGTAGACAACGTCGCTTTCATTTGCTATTTATATTTCTGTAATTCATTTTCATCCTCCATTTTACTAACCCATGATTTTATTTCCCTCAATACAAAACTTTTTTTTCGTTAAAAACCCGTTCCTTTTCAATTTCCTCCAATTTTGCAAAATCATTATGAGAAGAACAAAAATGAATTCTCATAACGGTTTCCTTTTTTACAACAAACGACTTGTAACACAAAAGGCATAACATTCTACCAAACGCATTTGGGATCATAAAACAGCGTTTGCCATCCATTTCTTCATAAATTTTTCTCTGTGTTTTTGCAAATAATCAAGCGCATCCGTACTCGATGTTACTTCGTCGCTGTCTGGTGGGCGACTAAATCATAGAGCGTAAGCGTACGTGTGGGAGAGCGGGAAATATTTTTCCTGTACGTGCCGACCACTGCTTTAAATACATATGTTCTTCTAAATCATTTATGCAAGAAAATTCAAAACTATCAACAACATTTCTAAAATGTGCTTTGTTTTTGATATCTTTTATTTGAATTTGAATTTTATTGACCGATTTTCGTTAGTTTTTGGTTAATGTATGTATGAGAAATTCATACTACAAGCTAACAAGTCATGAACATTTTTCCAATTGAAAAATGGTTAGTTTTTGTTGGAAATAATAGACAATTCAGTTCAACACACACTCACTGGCATGACTAGTTTCGAACTCCGCGACAAGTTCATCATCAGATGCAAGTTCATCATACTGTGCCTGAATTTATACCATCGGTTGAATTTTATAATAGACAATTCAGTTCAACACACACTCACTGGCATGACTAGTTTCGAACTCCGTGACAAGTTCATCCATCAGATGCAAGTTCATCATACTGTGCCTGAATTGATACCATCGGTTGATCATCAATCGTATATATACAAACTCAATTCTGCAATTCACATGTGCGAATTAGTATCGATCGAAGATCCCCAAGTATCAACATCACTGAAAGGCCTATAATACCAACAACAAGAACGTATCGTATATATACAAACTCAATTCTGCAATTCACATGTGCGAATTAGTATCGATCGAAGATCCCTAAGTATCAACATCACTGAAAGGCCTATAATTCCAACAACAAGAACAGACAGAATTTTTCCACCATGTTCTTCTTTTCCTCATGCATTCTCGCATTGCTGCAGTGCTTTGAGGTGAGTTTTAATCTATATCACAGAGTTGTATTTTTCCGTCGAATATCATTTTTTTTTTGAAGACCGTGCTAGCGTCGGTTACATTTATTTGAATTTGAATTTTATTGACCTATTTTCGTTAGTTTGTGGTTAATGTATGAGAAATTCATACTACAAGCTTACAAGTCATGAACATTTTTCACCTCAAAGCACTGCACCAATGGGAGAATGCATGAGGAAAAAGAAGAACAGGGTGGAAAAATTCTGTCTGTTCTTGTTGTTGGAATTATAGGCCTTTCAGTGATGTTGATACTTAGGGATCTTCGATCGATACTAATTCGCACATGTGAATTGCAGAATTGAGTTTGTATATATACGATTGATGATCAATCATGGTAGAAATATAATGGTAGATGCAGTACGACAACAAATACAACAAACCAAAAATAACAGGCATTTTGTTTTTGCTCAGTGTCTGTGTTGTGTCAAGTCAGCTGATAGAAAAATGATGAAAATGTAAACAAATTTACAAAAAGTGCCATTTAGAAAAGGATTGAGTGTTATTTGATATATTGAAAGTGTTGAAGTGTGAAAATTAAAACGTTTCTATGTAATTTTTGCAGAGAAATATTTCAAAAACAGCAGTTGCTGGCGAACGGGGGTTGCAGATACACAAATGTAACCAAACTTTGACATAAGAGAAAAACGTACTCACACTCTGTCCAGAAAAATGTTCAAATAAGCTGGGCTAGTGCTTCTACCATTTCTTTGTACCATGGTATCAATTCAGGCACAGTAGTTAGGCATCTGATGATGAACTTGTCACGGAGTTCGAAACTAGTCATGCCAGTGAGTGAGTGCTTTGTTATCTTCAGAGTTGTAGAAATTGGTCGCAATATTAACCTTTGGTACATTTACGAATTTTCTATTTATTTCATCTAAGTCGTCATCAAAGTTGACTACCGCGGGCGACTTTCAAATGCCAATGTCACGAACAGTTTTCCATTTTCGGTGTGATCCCAGGGCAGAACAAAACCGCTGTGTAAAATATTCCGTTTTGGCAATGCGAATCTTGACATTTACGTCCCTTCTTTCTGACGGATATTCTGCATAGAATACAGTGATTTTAAATCTTTTCCACCTGCTATGTATATGTCACATCTAGTGTATTCAAAAAATCAGCCAATAATCATAATTTTTTAGCAAAAAAATACAGCAGACAGTTGTCCGAGGCCTTCGGCCACGGACTGTACCTGCAGGCTGTGTCAGAGACACGGCCATTAAGTTTAACGTAGAATACGCCATCCGATAAGACAGAAAACATATATAACAATAAATGATAAATAACATAAGCAAATGAATTTATTTATTTGATAGTTACTTTTGATAATATACATAAGCTTATGGTATACATAAGCATTTTGATTAGTAGTTTTTATTTTAATTTACTAAACGTCAACTGTCAGCTGCTGTCAAACAGCATCAAGCAGCATTGTTATTTTGCTTACTTGGCAGCACTTTCATTTAACATAAAAATGTATGAATTAATTTTTTCATATATTTTTTATAATAATATATCCATGTTAAATTCAAATTCACATTTAACATTTTGTTTCACTTAAATACATAAGTAAATATACGAAATTTCAATATTTCATCAATCAAAACAACAGCCGAAGGTTTGTGTCCACACTGAAACAGCAGCATAGTTTGTGTTCACGCTACAAACTCAAACACTCAACCAAACACCACACATATGTTTGAGTGTATGTGTTTAAACAATTTTCATTTGAGAAATTTAAATATTAGGAAGATATCAACCAATATGAAATGTATATCAAACGAAAGATAACATCTTCATTTACCCACAAAAAAATTTTTAAAAAAAGTTATCTCGCCGTTTCCGCATTATCAATGAAATAAAAATTACAACAATAACAATCTGACATGACTCCCTATACCGTAAGGTAAGACGTATTCTACCGGGTTTTATAGACATCGTTTATTTTTAATTCGTCTCTTTGAATTTTGATATCGACTATCGAGTACATAGCCATGAAATTGCTTGACAAGATACCGCTCAGAACCGGTGTAAAACAACAGGTCCCAATCAAAGTGTGTGAGCCTATTCCTTCATGGGATGTCATGGGAAACTAAAAAAATACTAACAGTCATTTTTATTCAATATTATGATTTTATTGGTTATCTATTCAATTTGTTTCGTGTTTTAATGCCTCAGAGGACTCGGGATTGTTTGCGTGACACTTATATTTTACGGCGTTCGATATATAATAGTCTAACGGGTTAAAATCGCCAATGGACCTCCAGGTTTCGGCTGATTATGCGGTTTGCGAACACAGTGCGTACACAGTCGCCCAGTTTTCAACTTTTGGGAACAAAAAATCGTTGAGCATGGCACGATAACGCTCGTCATTGACGGTTATGGCGGCTCCTTGCTCATTTTCGACCAAAATTTGGCCTATGATGCCGCCTGGCCAAAAACCGTGGATGCATCGGATTCTCCTCGACGACGTGTGGATATTCCGAGCCCCAAATGCGATAATTTGGCTTCATTGGGAAACATGATTTTTCCGTAAAACGCTCAAAATGTTGCGAAAAGAAGTGCGAGAAATGTTCAGTTCTGCGAACGGTGGCGAATTGATGTTGACGGCTGTTCAAACACACTTTCAGCTAAAGCGGCAATAATTTCCACTGAACACACAGGGCGAGCACGTACACGAGTAGTTTTGTTGATGTGTTGACGGCACTCTATTAAAGTCGAATTTATTTCGTAGATTTCTGGCAGTTTGAGTTGAAGACTCAGAACATTGGAAGAAGGTTTTTAATATTTCCCAATATCTTTTAGATCGTAAAGCGACCCATTTTGAAAATGTCTAGCCTTTAACAAATAATCTGTCACTTCATGGATTTGATATGGGTCATCTGCTTCGAAATATCGGGAGGTTCAAGTTCCAAATTGTACATGTCCCACCCCTTCTCATACACATTTGATTTACCCAATTAGGCAAAATCATCGTTGTGCAAATATTCCTTTGGACGTTTGGTACTTCTTTTTTGAATGTGAATACTGTTTTTTATGCATTTCAACTAACATACCCACCTGTGTTGTCATTAGATCGAGAACTGAGATCTAAATCGGAGTTGGCAGAATTTACTCCTAATGCCATTGTACAACCAATTCAGCAAAGTCTTTTGTGTCTGTCTGATGGGGCCAGTAATCATAGTGAGCTATGAAAAAGGCTTTAGGTGTGTAATTCTGCGGTGTTATATCAGTTGTGTAAAAACCGAAGAAACTTGTTAATCAACTTGAAATAATCGGTGAAACCGGTTCTTCGGAAATATCAATTTTTAGAAAACCGACATTGTGTTGACCGATCGGAATTCGGTTAACCAGTTTCGGTTTTGAATACACTAGTCATATCCCTCCTTTTTATAGCAAGTTTAATAGCTTCAGTAAGCCAAGGTCTGGTCTGAGCAGAAACAATCCTTGTCTTTATTGGAACAGTTGCGGTAACATCAGTTAAAGACAAATCATTCAAAATGTTCGAGTTGAAATCACCGGAAATTAAAGCATCATTAAAAGATACTGTTATGTTTTCCATCATATTAACAAAACCGTAAAATTTTACGTTACGATTCGGCCTATACACACAGCCAGTCAACATCTTACCATTAACGGATGAAACTTCAACGAATATGTATTCGATTGTGTCCACGGCACCAGACTTAATGCAAAACTTAGATTTAATATTAG
This sequence comes from Phaonia tiefii, assembly GCA_963931995.1. Lineage (NCBI taxonomy): Eukaryota > Metazoa > Arthropoda > Insecta > Diptera > Muscidae > Phaonia > Phaonia tiefii. The sequence goes on from OZ008368.1 coordinate 139,087,089, forward strand.
ACTTGATAATATATCACAACCTGTCTGCCCTGTATCCCTGAAGTTCAACCAATCCGTTTTGTGTAGACGCGCTAAGCCAAGTTTCCGACACGCAGATGACGTCAATATTGCTGTGCTCAAATATGTATATAAACTCGTCAATTTTATTATTGAGACTCCTCGCGTTAATATGACAAATTTTAAAGCCCTTTGGTTGTTCCGTAAGGATTCTAATCATGTTGAAAGTTGCGCCTTTGGCAGACACTTGAGAACTAGGATCCATTGGTGATGAGTAGTAGTGTGGTAGATATAATCAGTGCTTCTAAAATTGATTTTAAAAAGATACCTTTAAATTATAAAAGGATTTATTAAAAAAAATTTTTAAAATTTTTTAAAAAAAAATTTCCGAAAATAATATAAAATATAAGATATTTATAGCATGAGGATAAATCAAGTTCTAAAGAAGTGTAAACTTGAAACTCCCTGATGCCGAGACCCATCTAAGGAATCAAAGTCAACAATACAAGCAGGTTTCTCAGAAGCGCAACGTTTCACATAAACAAGGCCCTAAAAGTGTAGCCAGACTGAATAAGTTTTTGATTTTTCAATAGAAGGGATTCTCTAAATAATTTGTAATTACTATTACATAAATTTTGAGTTTGAGTCAAAGTTTAGATCCCTTAATCACAAAAAATTACTATTCCTCTTATTTTTAATGAAAAAACATTTCAAAAAGAAATTCTTGTCATATGAACTTAAGAAATTGATTATAATTACTGCAACTGGAGAATAAGCGGTATATAGATTTCAAATGTGGGGTTGATATAGTTATTTAGAATCGAGCATAAGGAATTGAATAAGGCAGGAAGGTTTTCATCATTAAAAAATGGAATAAACTTCGATCGGAGTTCACTTGCAACCAATGAATTTTCTTGTTTAAGGGCTTGCATTCTTAGCTCATTTATTTCAGATTTCAGTTTTAATACATCGCCAGATGCCGGAAATTAATTTATTTTGCGCCTTTATTTGAGTTTGATAATTCTTCATTGAGTTTGATAATTCTTCTATTTGAGTTTGATAATTCTTCTTTCCAGCTGTTGCACTCTTTCGCCTAATTCTCTAAAGTCATTGGTTAAAGTGTCAATTCACTTATTAAACTCTGCTAAGAGGAAATTTTCAGTGGAATTTTTCATTGCGCAGCCCGGGATCTTCATCAGCGATTGTTTGGAATGATGCTATTGAAACATTCATTAAACTAAAAATAAATAAATGGTTTCCCATTACATTCCATGAAGGAATTAGGGAGAGCTTCTCACAACCAGTGAGATGTGCGCTTTATAGTTTTATACTCACTGATTGGGACCTACAGTTTTACACCGGTTCCGAATGGTATTTTGAGAAGCTTTTTCATGGCTAAGTACTCGATAGTGTCGCCGTCACTAAGCGAGACGACCGTCGTCGAAAGAAATTTAAAGGTGGTCGGAGTAGGAATCGAACCCAGGATCTCCAATTAAATACAACCGAAATCTCATCTTTTTGTATATATTTTTAGTCTTACAATGAGGAATAAACAGTAAAAGCTGTCTTAAGCGGACACAGACGGTCGCACCATTTTTGTCCGCCTAAGGGAGATGTCCGCCCAATAGAGCGTTTTAAGGAAATTAAAGAAAATTAAAGAGAACACTGCCTCCACTAAGGAAATAAATATGTTAATACATTACAAACCAATTTGTTATACATTTTTATTATTTAAATGAGTACTAATGTTCCCGTTCTATAATAACATTTTAATAATTATATGGCCTTAACATTCAAGTACAATATTCACGTAGAAAAAATGCAAATTCGTAAATCTTAAATTTAAATCAAACATACTGAAAAAAAACTTAAAAATTATTTTTGTTGCTGAAAAAATTGACGGATGATGCAACATTCACACGTTTCAAGGGATCCTTTTGAACTTATGCTTATCAAAATATAACAGCAAAAAACACATTTCTAAAGGTAGAGGTTAATCACAGTAGCTGCGCAATTTTTTTTTGCCTATGACCAAAAAAGGGGAATCACAGCTCAAGGCAGATAGTTACGTACTTGTCTGATGTCTGATGCATGAACGCGATGTTAGTTGTTTTATCGTTCATACTTTCTTTTATTTCGACAATAAAAAGTGTTAGAAATCATGTTTACACAATTTCGTTGTCCGCTCATGGGAGATGTTTGACACCAAAAACGTGTCCGCGTCCGTCCAAGGGAGCGTCCATTTAAGGGAGCATGATTTCTTCCTGAAACAAGGCGAACATTTTGCTGTCCGTGAAGAGAGCTTTACTGTACTCATTTTAAGGTAAACACTCATTTGGGTTTAACTATGCCGGAAATGGGCAGCATACATATACTCGTCCATACTTATACTATTGAAGGCTTACAGCGCCACTTGAATGAGTAGTTGTGCTCTTTCAACCAGGGGAAAATATATTTCCAGATATATATTAAAAAATTTATACGGTGGTGCAAGGACCAAAATAAAAGTCCATGTTTGTAATTTATATAATATTTTTAAAGGGAAATTATATTACCCCAATGGCACTGAGGGGCAAATGTGCTGCGAATCGGTTAACTTAGGAATTATATTCTTCAAACTTTGAATGTAAATGCCATTTAAACTGTATATAGGAGAATTACGAAATCCATTTACGAATCTATTTATGCAGCAAAATAAGATTTTTTTTTATTTTTCTTAATAAAATTGCTTTTCATATTTAAATGCAATAAATGAATGGTTTTTAATGCATCAATAGAATAAGGAATTATTTTAATATGATTGATTCTAGATTGTTATGTATGAACATTATCAAAACAATAACAATTTCAATCAACATGGAACGCGCAAAAGTTGTTAACACATCCGAAAAGGAACCAATTTTACGCTCGAAATCCAAAGGCCTAAATGTGCATGAAATATTGGGAAAATATATAAGAGAGGAAAACAGTTGTATACAACTAAAAATATTGATAAAAGATGAAAAGGGAGACTAAAATGGCAACAACGTTCGAGAAAGGCAAACAATTTGCAGACTTGCATTCTTCCATGCCGGCCGCAAAAATGCGTAACGAAAGTCGAGTTAACGCGAGTGTTTGTACGTCGTATTTTAAAGCCATATCATTTCATTTGCAAAAAAAAACCGCCACTTAATGTGAAAGGTAAAGCTCAATGCCCAATTTTCCAAGGATTCAATGACATGGTCAGACAAGTGGTCGAAACTGAAAAAACCAGATGAATACAACTCTATTTCCACAATTAGAAGTCGCTTTTCCTTAAATTAACAATTTTCTGGGACACATAGTATGGACTTACAAACAAGATGATAAATAATCCAATTCATACTACCAGAGCTGTAAAACATTGGATTCATGAACAAAATGTGGAACTTTTGCATTAGGCCCCTTATTCACCCGATTTACATATAATGGAAAGACGGAAAGCAATATGAAACAAAACAGTCATTAAAATTCGCGATGAAAGATGCATGGGACTCAATTTCTTTAAATTATATAGAATCTCTGTATCAATTAATGCGACCGTATTTGTGAACTTATTCCAATATGGGTGGTAGCACCCATTACTAAATCTATATGTTTTATTATTATTAGTCGTAGATTTGACAAAAAAATATTTATTATTTGATCTTATTTTTAATTTTTCCTTATCCATTTTTACAAATTCTCAGATATGCCTGCACTTTTTTTTAACCTTTTCAGCATAACTTCAAGGGACTCCAAATTTGACTTGATACAGGCATTTCATCGGTCCCGATCAACTTAGTAGACTTTCCTCTAACCGATACGATTTACTAGAACATTGATACAAAAATTTCATGCCAATAACTACAACAGTGTTATAGACTTTATTCGTAATGAATTGCGTAATTCTCCTATTTCCAGTCTAAATGATATTTATGTTCAAAGTTTGGAAGTGAGTTATTTGCAGTGAACGTATTTAAGTGATTCGCAATGTGATGTGGATGATGTAGATCCACTGATGTCAACAGTTTGTGTATGAGAAAATAGTTGTAGTATTAGTTGTTCGTAATTTTTCGTGCATAATTGTAGTTAATTGTGTTTTTTTTTTCAAATTCTGTATTCACAAAGTTCATGAGATCACCTCATAATGGAAACCACATTAGATCTCGAAATTACATATTTAAATGGACAATGAAATGAAAAATTTAAGTTTTAACTTGAATATCTCTGGTCTTTAAAGGGTTATTGGTACATAGTATGTCTTGATTTACAAGGTATTGACTACACATTGATTCTTACCTTAATGTAGGTCATATATTTTTCACATATAAAGCGTGGTCAAAAATCTAAACTTTGAAATTGGTCCTCAATGGGTTAATAATAATTTACAGTTTATATATTAACACAATTGGGTCATTCAAGGCACATATATACACGGCTATATGTTGGAGCTTTGGAGGCCTATTAGTCGGGAACCGTGGACCGGAGAGGGGATAGAACATATTGTTCGACTCAGCGCAAGTATCTTTGACAGTTCATGAGGTATTAGTACCGATCAGAGAGTTGTAGGTAAAATAAACAAGACATATCCTGAAATCTTCACTAAATCTGTAAGCTTTTAACAGCTGAAGCATTTTTAGAGCTTATTTAGTGTTTTTTTTTTATAAATAAGGTCGTTAAAATATATCAGTGAAATATTCCTAATAAATATAACATCTTTAACCAATTTCTTTTACAGGTTTCGTATGGGTAACATTAGAGGTTTTGGCGGACCAACACCGCCAGCTATGCGAGGCATCCAAATGATATTGCAGAAGAGAATAATCGACAGACAAAGAATGTTTGGTATGACAGTTGCAGTTCCTGCATTTTCTGGGTACCTGCCACTAGCTATGAAACGAGTCTTCCCAAATACCACGTTCATCGTAGTTGATTCCTGGAACAATTTCCCTGACAAGTATTGTTGTAGTCTATTCCTGAACTCATTTGAGCCGTTATACAAAAGAATTGCTAATCGATTTTTACGGAAAATAATCTACCATTATGGCACGGACCACATTTACTTCACAGATCCATTTAATGAAATGCAGCCTCAATCTTCAGATCGCACGTACATACATAAGACAGCACTCCATATATTCCGCTCTATGCTTAATGTCGACGAAAATGCTATTTGGCTTCTTCAGGGCTGGATGTTTATCAAGAGTGTGTTTTGGACTCAAGATCTAACGAAAACATTTTTAACAGCTGTACCAAAAGGTCGTTTACTAATATTGGATTTGCAAAGTGAACAATTTCCTTTGTATGAGCAGACAAATTCGTTTTACGGGCAGCCCTTTATATGGTGTATGCTTCACAACTTTGGGGGAACGCTTGGAATGCATGGCTCTTCCGATATAGTTAATAGAAACATTCGCCTTGCGCGATCGATGCCGAACAGTTCCATGGTAGGTGTTGGCATAACGCCAGAGGGTATCAATCAAAATTACGTTATGTATGCCCTGGTCATGGAACGTGCTTGGCTCAAAGATGATATACAATTAAGGGAGTGGTTCGATACGTATTCTGATGTACGCTACGGCGTTGTTAATAATAAGCTCCGTGACTCCTGGTGGTTATTAAAGAATTCTGTATACTCATATCATGGTGTTAAAAAATTGCGCGGAAAATATGTCCTTGCCCGTCGTCCGTCAACACGTCTCCAAGTTTGGACATGGTATAATTCCTCCGATGTTTTTGATGCGTGGTCTAAATTGCTTGAATGCAATAATATAATACCAAAAAGTTGTTATGATGAATATAGATACGATCTGGTGGATATAACCAGACAATATTTGCAGATCAAGTCAGAAAATTTGTACCGAAAACTCATGAATGCGTTCAAAAACAAACGAATTGAACAATTTGGACATCTCGCGAATCAAATGTTACAAGTATTTTCAAACTTAGAAGATATTTTGGCTACACATGAGAAGTTTCTACTTGGTACCTGGCTGGAGAATGCAAAAATGTGGTCAACAAATGTCGAAGAAGAGTTACTTTTTGAATATAACGCTCGCAACCAAATAACATTGTGGGGTCCGACTGGAGAAATAGTCGATTATGCTACTAAGCAATGGTCCGGCGTAGTAAAAGATTTCTTTCAACCCAGGTGGAAACTATTCTTGGAATCTTTATATATCAGCTTGAGAACAGATAAGCCATTTAACAGCACTCTCTTCAAGACAACTGTGTTTCAAAAAATAGAAAATCCATTTATTTATCAGCGAACAATTTACCCAACTCAACCAAAGGGCAGTACGTATAATGTGTCACTGAAAATTTTCTTAAAATGTATATCTTCCATTTCATCAACGACGACTGTTAGAGTCGATTAAACATGAAAATTAAATTGTTTCATAAAAATAAAAATAAAACTATCATAAAACTGTTCGAGTTTTCCAAATCTTACTTCCCATATTATTTATATAGCACGAGTCGATAACAAAGACAATGTCATGTAATGTTCCCCACCGGAATCGTTGGTTATCACTCTATAAAAAGATATTCGATAAAGGACTGCATAGATCGGAAGTTGTGAGTGTTGGCGCTTTCTTTAAAGTATTAGAAAGACAGATCTCATTAAGTTGATTTTGGTTGACTCTAATAGGTGCGATAATATATCCAAATAATTGTACAGAGATGAGCCGATGATACACTTTGGTGGTCACCGAAATAGCTTTATTCCCAACCACCGACCAAATAATAAATTTATCAAGTGTTTGAAGCACTTGTTCTATTATTTTTAAATCAAGCGAACCCATCGCCGCCACTCTTACCCGCCCCTACCGACCGAGAGGGCCAAGTCCTCATAACGTGAGGACAGCGTACAGACCGGGACAGATAGACCGGTCTATACCGGGAGAGCAAGGATCATAAGTTCACACGTTGCATCAAATCACAGAAATTCTTCACTAGTTGGTATTACACTAACATAAATAAAGTAAGTATAAAAGTATACCACGAGATATTAATATGACAAAAACCAAGTTATAAATCAGACCAGATAGTAAGGAGAAAATAAATTTACATATGCAAAGGAATATGTAGTACCAATGCAATCTGTTAAAATGAAAAATTATCCTAGACTTTGTAGTTTCCCAACTACCAGTGAAATCAATAAACTGATATATCTCATTAACGTCACAGCACATTCTCCTAACTGGATCAAAGGACGCATAATTCTAACGCTGCAACTCGATGTGAATAAGTTTATAGTGCCTCGTGGGTCTCAATGGGACATTTATGAAAATCTTAGATAACAGAAATTCAGAACATATACATCCATCAATTATCTTGAAAACTGTAATAGAGTTCATCATGGTACGTCTACTACTAATAGTCGACAATCTGATCAATGCTAGTCTACTGCTATACGAAGATTGTGGCTGGGGTTCCATTGAACGTTTCTGAGACAAAAAATTAGAAACTGTTCCCGGACCGATAACACCAAGATCAACAAATGAATCCCCCGATTCAAGAACAAATGAATCCACCGATTCAAGAACAAATGAATCCACCGATAAAACGTATTCTGCCAAAAAGAATGATGACCAAGAGAACAGCATATGCTTACATTTCGCAAAATTAAGCTCCACAAAATTGGCCTCGCACCACGTCCGGAAAGTAGAAAAATCCTCCTGAAGTAAACTATATTGCAAGTTTCCTGGGAAGAAAAATTGATCCTCACGTCATCAGCGTATATCAACAATTTAGAGTGTATTATGGAGGCGGGTAAGTCGTTAATGAATAACAAGAATAGAACCGGGACAAAATGACTGCCCTGGGGCACTTCAGATGACACAAAAATTGATCTTGAGAATGATCGGCCAAATGATACCATTTGTTCTCAGTTCATTACGTAAGAACTAATAATATAATTCAGCATGTTATAATTTAATTAAACCCCATTGCCCCGAGTTTATATATTACAAATTGTGGTTAACTTTATCAAAGGCCCTAATAAAATCGGTAAAAATCACATCAGTTTAATCTCCATAAATAAAGCCGTCAATAATAGAAGAGAAAAACTGAAGCACATTAGTCACGGTGGATCGACCCTTCCGAAAGCCATGGTGACATAGATCTAAAATAGAGGAAACATGATGAGAAATTACCTCTGTGACTAACTTCTCAAAAAGTTTAGGAATGGCACTCAATTTTGCAATTCCCCTATAATTTGCAACATTTACTAAACTACCAGATTTGTGGAGAGGGATTATATAAGAGCTCTTCCACTGTGCAGGAAAATGGCCGAACTTCAACGAAGCGTTAAATAAGAGAGTCAACGGTAAGCTGAGAGAATTCGAGCAGTATTTCAACATAGAGTCCGGGATACCATCAGGACCAGCTTTATTCGAGGCTTTCAATCTGATCAAGTTATCTAGCAACCACGAAGAATTTACGACAGGTGCATCAAACGGAATGGTAGAGCGGACAGTGTACGGGTATGATTTGGAAACATCATAGGCTCGGGTGGAATAAATAGATGCGAAAAAATCGGCGAAGCAATTAGAAATAGACTCGTCATCTGAATAATCAATACCATTCATTTTACTCCTACAAGGTGTGGAAGACGAATTACGTTTCTAGTCAACAAATCTAAAGAATGACTTGGGGTTCTGTTTAAAATTAGCCTTCGACTTATCCAAATATAATCTGTAACTCTCACGAGATTTAGAGTTGTATTTACTCCTAGCAACAATATACCTAGCATAGTCTGTTAGCAGTCCAGATTTTGTACACTTTTTCGAACATCTATTTCTTACATTCTTGAGACTGTTTAGATCCCTTGAGGACCATAGGAGACCAGTATTACCCATTATAGACCTCTTGGGCACATACTTAGAAATATAGCCATTAATAATACGAGTATTATAGAATTCATCCCGGGCGATTTCAAATTCAAAAGCATTATCACACTGACATATGTAGATATACTATGCCCGTCGGTATCAAAGATAAGATTATTCAAAAGAATAAAGTTCGCACGCGAAAAGCGTAAGCCAACATACGACCAAGAGCGATTGCAACCAACCTGCATGGTATCATATGTATAATTAATTCCCAGCGTTGGATGGTAATTAACCTCCAGAGAAATTAACGAATCAATTCAAAGTTGTTAGAATCATCCACCAAATGTAGATCAATTGAATCAAGCCAAGTTCGGATATATGCATAACAAACTCAGATGACCAATCAACTTATTATTCCATAAAAATAGCGACAAAAACCAAAAGCGGGGATTTGTTTGTGATGAAAAATGTATTCAAAAGCCGTTTGAATTGAAATTCTTTTCTTGAGATATTCACTTTTTTCGATTTTTGCGCAAGAAGAATTTTCATTTAGAACATGAAGTAAGATTTCAGCCGATTTTACAGGTTTACAAGGTGCACCGTTTGGAGGTATCTTATATTGCACCTCTTTTTTAAAGTTTTTTTTAAACTTTTTTATTTTTTAATTTTTTTTTTAACTTTTTATCTGTTTTTTTATTTATTTATTTTTTTTAATTGTTTCTTAATTAGTTTTTTAATTAATTGTTTAATATAGAACAGAAAACAAATTAAAATGTGAAATTTAAGTTTTATATGTGTAAAATAAACTACTGTTTTTTTATTTATTTTATGTTTTTTATCAAAACTTAACAAATTTTCTATGAATCGATTCCCAGCTTGGTCAGATCGTTATTTATGAGCATTATGTCTTGATTCAAATGATCTAAAATCACATGGATTTTAATGGTTTGAGTGACATCTGGTACTCTTTAAAGCATTGCGGAGCTCGCTGATATTTTTATCAAAATCACTTCAATCTACTTTTTTTTTGTAGAGATGCAAGATTCTACAATTTTATTCATTACTTTTAATGAAGCGATATAAGGCAGCAATCGAAATGGTCCAAAATTCTCATAAATAATAGGTTCTTGTAGGGCATCCGCTTCTTATAAAAGTTTACGAGGGCACGGGTATGTGACACTTGCTGTCTGCTGTCCATTGAATATTAAAGTAAGTTTGAAATCAGACGCAAACTTAAAAGGTATTTCATTTAATTTTGTTAAATGAACTACAGTTTTAAAATTGTCATAACGTCAGCTGAGTACTATAAAGCTCCATACGCTATTTTCACTTTTTTAAACTACGATTAGAAACAGAGGTTTGAAATGTTGCTCTTTCGAACGCTGTCTTCTAAATTTCGCTATCTCACTCCGTTGCTAATATACTGTTTTATTAATTTAATTTATTATATATTTATATATTATTATATATTATATATATTATACATAATTATATTTATTATATATTTAATTTATTATTATGTATTATATATTTAAACTCTTAAGACAAACAGCTATTCCGATTTAAAATTTTATAACATTCTATCACGTAGTTTTTTCACCTCTAAACTTAAATGCTGTTTTTCTCGAAACGAAGTTGATGGCGTATGGCTTTATAGTACTCAGCTGACGATAAGTCTCTTTAATTTCTGATACTATGCATTGTATAATTAATCGATTGACATTATTTAATTTGGGTTAATTTCCAATATTTCCCCCAGAAGGATAAAAGGATACGTTTTTACTTTCACAATCGTTTGAATCATTTTCTTCTTCTTCAGATAAAGTAGATAATGAAATTTTGAAAAAATTTTGGTCTATAACTGCTAATAACTTTATTTTACTTTCCTGTATTTGTTCCACGTCCCGTTGTTCAAAAACAAAGTCCAAAAGTCTGTGTGTAATTCCTTCTTTAGCCTCGAAATAAGAAAAATTTTATTGGTAAATAGTTTCCATTGACTTTTGTTTTTCTTGCATAGGGTGGTTATAATTCGAAGGAACAGATTTCTTTCCACCTTTTCTACGAACGAAGTTGACTAATTTTTGCATATAATTTGAAGAGATTTGAAGATGAAATGATATAATCTTTCAGGAGAAAAGATTGTAGCATTTGCAGATTTTTTATTAAGGGATATTCGAGTTCTTTTACTTGTTACATTATTTCAAAAGTACCTCATCATCAGTACTGGTTGTACTTTTTTTCCTTAAAAGACTTGTAGCATGCAACGGATAATAAACTCAATGAATTATATATGTTCGTGTGTGTTATAATGGCGGCAGCACGCTATGGTCTATGCGGCCTACTGGCTCGTCAGTGGGGTAGGATCTTGCCATCAAAACCACTAATACCGCTACAATAAAATTGTATTTAATAAGAGAAAAGAAAGATAGATAGAGATAATAGATTTCCTTTTCTGAATTTGTAAAGGCATTCACCCAAGATGTTGTTGGCACATGCGAATAGCCCACCCTTCCTCTTTATCTCCATTTCCTTCGTGAAATATTGTGCAAATAAACCCAACTACAACCCGGAAATACATCCGCTTCCGATCAAAAATCAAACTCACCGAACTGCTTAGCACATATTGTTACAATTCGTTTTATTAAAATTAAAATTCAATATACCCATATTTCACGTATTTATATTCTTTATCAATAATAACAAAAGAATAAGCCAAAACAAACCATGTATCAAAATCTAACAATCGTACGGATGTGTGTTGATACAGAAACTGAACGCATTTTCTTATTTAATTCGTGTTCGTGTGTTTATGTGTTCCAATAAAAATTAATGAAACAGCTGATCGGGTCAATGTACACATAGATTCGATTTAGCAAGGACAGTAATCCCCAAACAGAATAACAAATTGCTTAAACCAATTTTTCCCAAAAATAAAAAAAAATGCTAATTTAATCAATCTTGTAACGTTAACGCAAAGACTCAAGAATTGCTCTTAACTACCAAATAATATTTTAACAATTTGGTGAAATATCACGAAAATGAGGACGCAACCAATAAATAAATTTATATATTTCCATATAAAAAGGCAGGCTTGACTGTATCCAAACACTTAATGCCAAAAGCTCTGCATTGTATATGTCTTTATTTGACTTTATTTTTTCATTGTTCCTCTTTCGTTTCCGATCACTGAGCGCAAATAAATACTCTTGGTCTTTGTTTTAAACAGGAAATCACACGAAAACTCATCACAGTGAAAAAAGGACTTAGTATGTTGAAATCATCAACTTCATAATTCTAAACGCGAATTTTAAACATTTTTTATTAAATTATGCATAAAAAATGACCTAGACAGATATAACGGAAAGCTCTCTCTCTCTCTCAGAGTAAAATAAATACACACAAAAAAGATGTAACACAAAACTTTCAATCACTTACTTTGTTGTTTGGTCCCACGATGAAAGGCCTTTCATGATGAGATGTAGCAGGGGTGTCGAAAAGGTTAAAGATGTCAGTGGTAATGACGATGATGATTCCGATGTTAATTACATTTCCGGTAAAGATGGGTATTTCCGGTAAAGATTTGGTACCTTTTTCGTATTTTGTTCTAGAGTTTGTCAATTTTGCTGTTGTTGGCAGACATTAATGATTTTGCACAAAGGATAATTTATTCGCAATTTTAAATCGATCATTAACGAACATTAACACACGAATTAAAAAAAAACACTTCAATTTCACACACTCCACATAAAATAACACTAAATAACCTAGCTTACCCACCGTAATTACGGTAAACGGAACTTACGAACTTAAAGAATAATAATAAAAGAAATTATTTCTTATTTCTCGAACTTTTAAATTTTTTCCTGTCCTTAAACCTTTTTTCCTCAAAAAAGAAACCGATACCGACGGAAATTTCAGTTTGACGCGTTCCAAACAAAAAAAAAACCAATACGTTTAGCGATTAATTTTGTACTGAAACCTTAACGTCTGAGGGCAATATGTGGGGCACTGTTGATCGTAGACCAGTAGCTAATGGCTGAAGTCGGCGTATTCTCAATAGACATCACTTGGTGCCAGCACTGCAGAGAGAGATTATTTATGGTTTTTATTACCTTCGTAAACCGGCACCAAAAGACTGAATAAAACGCACAGCTACACTGCAGGAAAAATTCTTCAGAAAATAACAGCGGCAAACCAGGAACGAGAAATCACACCAAAATCCCAAACAGGAAATGTTCCGAGATGTACCAAAATATGCAGGTTCTAACACAAGACATAAAATTGCTTTATCTTTAATTTAAATTAATTGGAAATGTAAACTATTGAATTAATTTCGAAAACTAAAGAAAACAAATTTTTACAAAAATAACCGCCAAATACTCACCTAATTTAACATCTTCAAAAAAAATTACTTTAGACTTGTGTTAGAGATTTCTGACAATTTCGGCTTTCAAAATTTACTTCAACTGCACTGCACTTTATGAACACTTTTGAGGAATGACCAAATGCTGTCCCTTTTCATGCTTTTATTACGTCTTAGATTTTCCAATCACTAAAGCGCTATAACATAACTTTTCCTTCACATAAGCATAATTCCAAAAGCATTATGCCTTCGTCAGGAAAATTCCACAAAAAAACCCGCCAAATGCGAATATAACAAAGATACTGTAGCATATAACGAATTGACAATTTGGAACATCTTATTTGGAAGCATTTCTGAAGCGGGGGGGGGGGGTTTCGTTGCTTCGAAGCTACCAACAACATTTCGCTAATTATAAAAGTATTTGTTTCTACGTGTATATAAACAATGTAACTAACATAAAAAGAGAGAAATAGGCAAGAAAAAGAGTAAATAAAATTGGAGATAAAAGAAAAGTTCACAGAAAGATACCAGAAAAATGAAGGGAAGATACAAAGTAGCGTGTGAAAAGATGCGAAATAGATGCAAAATAACAGATGTGAGAAAGAATATGACCAACTTCTTAGCAACATGATGTAAAGTTGCTTAAAGACCCCGCCCAACCATGGTCACCAAAACTAATAAGAGTATATTTTGTGACCCCAACGATGATTAACAAGCCCTAACAGAAGTGATTGGAATCAAACAGAAATCCTAAAGATTCTATTCACAATTTATTTTCGATTTATTTAACAAATTTAACTTAATCATAATATCACTAAACCTAATTGCAGTTATTCCACAGAAAAATTCATTCACGTTTGTATTTAATTTGAATTAATCTCGTATGTGGAAGACGAAAATAATTACTTTTAGAAAAATGTTTCGTGTTAAACTCAATTGCAATTATAGTAGATTATTTTAGTATTAAATACTCGCCGACTGACAAAAAAAACTTAAATAGATTCTCGATAATACTCGATATTTCCGTATGATATTGCAACAAATAAAATCTACAAAAACATAACTTAAATAATAAATCTCAGATGGGAAGAAACAAACACTAACCGGAAGCAAATGAATCGTTTAATAAAAATCGGAAACGTTACTTCATTTTCTTCCGGTCACTTTGCGATTTACATGAATTCAATGACCCAACAAACAAGAAAAAACCAAATGAATTCATTGACTTACTTTGATAGCTGTCTCCCTCGTTAAAAGTACTTTCGTAGAGTTCGCTGTATCATGCGGTTGATGTAGTTGTGATTGATCCCTGTAAATTGCAATTCTGTGAGAGATGTTCCCGGCACAAGTGTTGCTAGAATTATGTCCATAAATAAATAAATGGTTTCCCATTACATCCCATGAAGGGACAGGGGAGAACTTCTCACAATCACTGAGCTGTGCGCTTTCCAGTTTTCACTCACTGATTGGGGCCTACAGTTTTACACCGATTCCGAACGGTATCTTGAGAAGCCTTTTCATGGCTATATACTCGATAGTGTCGCCGTCACTATGCGAGGTGACCGCCGCCGAAAGAAATTTTAAGGTTGTCAAAGCAGGGCTCGAACCCAGGAAGCACGGCTAATCGGCACCTCCAGAACTGCAGGGTCGTTAGGTGTATTCTTAATTAGAGTTCTGTTTTCGCTTCATTCTCAATAGACAGAAATATAAAACATTCATGCAGCTCTTTAGTATACATTATGTTCGTGATATGTACGAAGGTATTTATATTAAAACCGATACAAACTTATCCGCAACATTTAGCAAGAGACACAACCTAATTCACCAACGATATATGTTTAGACACAAATTGAAAAGTTGCAATTATTGCACTCAAAGAAACGTTGGCATGGTTGTACAATTGGTTGTATATTAGGTTGTGTCGTTTGCAAAAAAACGGGATTACTTAAATAAACAAAAAAACAAAACTTGAATTCTCTTAGAGGTTTGTAGTACATACTTTGTACATACATATATGCATATTAGAATCAAAAAACAAATATGTTACACTCGAGAAAAAAAAACATGTAAATAATAGTCGTGTTTTGGTCACAAGCAAGCGATTATCGCTTGCTAAGTTGCAACGAAAACGGATATTTAGCGAAAAGTCATATTATTCAAGGGTTGAATATGGTAAAAGATGGCAAAAAAATAAAAATTTTAAACTTAGCGAAAATGATTCATGTCGCTAAGTCTCCGCTAAGTGCTTCATACAAAACAAGCGATTATATAAGCAAGCGGTGTACCAAAACACGCATAATGTAAGCTTGAAATTTCTCAATCAAAGAAGCTACTGAATTTTATTTTTTTTATACTCGGGTATGACACAATATTTGAGGATTCGCGGTTTAAGATCAAAAATTAAATTAATAAATTAATTTCACACGTTGGTGGAGAGATATTTTCCATACATTCCTTCCCCAAATTAAGGAATATGGATTTATTACAAAAGTTAATATTTACTCGCTACAAATATATATCAAATATATATATTCCCTCCTTTAGGAATTTTTTCTTCTTCACGACCTTCTGCTTTGAAACAGAAAAAAATAATTTGCACTTGGATGTTGCTAGTAAACTTTTTCACTGTTGAGGATGTTGTTGGTACGACCGAAGCTAGGAATGTCGGGTTACGTGAGGGTTTTTGGGGATATCACATTGAAATAAACACTTCCACACAGGACCAAACACTATTACTTCCACTAATATATATCACGGAGATTTTTTCCCACTACAGCTTAACAAGTCATCGGTGAACTACTAGGACGGTCTACACGATGCAGTCGAGGACACGACGATGGTGAGACTAATTCCGACAATAAAGATGACAAATCACACAGCCCGAATAATGTGTGAGAACATACAAATCTGGAGCAAACTGAGTTTCTGTCGATTCCCTTTTGTCTCGTGTCCTAACTGATGACTTTCAATTATTAGGGCATTATTCAAAAAAAAAATATAGACAACAACGAAATTACCTTTAGTGGAGAGGCCAACATACGCGGAGAAACAAATGAAGAACAAAGTTTCTATTAAACTTATCTGGACCATAGGTGTTTGCCAGCAGAGACAAAAAAAATAATATAAATCCAATATTAACCAAACCAAGTATAGCTCGTATCACACAGACACTGCACTTAATAAAATTCTCTTTCAGCATTAACTTATCAATGTTGGCGCTGTTAAAATTAACTTTACCGTGTGGATTCTAAGAATTTAAATGGCCGAAAGTATCCACTCTTGCCCAAAAGAAACCTCGGTGACGCCAACACCTAACGTTTTCATTCCATATATTACAATTCTGGTAAAAACAAATAAGGGTAGAACGTCAACAGCATAATAATCGAGCCATTCACAATAAATTGTCACTCACACTTAGGCGGCGTTCAACAAAGAAATTTACTGTGGTGAGAAACAGAGAAATCCATTGAAACCAAAAAGTAATCCAAACTGCAATCCAAGCGCCATTACAACACGCATGCCCCTCTATATACTAAACAAACAAAAATGCAACCGACAGTACCTTAAAATCCAAATAAACAAAAGGAAACGCATGAAAAAATCGAAAAGCAAAAAAAAAATAAAAAAATCAAGATACAATTTCACCCAGTAGGATTCGAACCTGGGCTGACGGAATTCCAGTTCTAGTTCACTTCCTCTGATCTACTTCGCTGAACGAGTCGGCCTAAAAGCATAAAGGAAACGGACGTTAGGATCCGTATGCGTGAAATGTGCAACAACGACAAAACACAACTTAATAACACACATACACACACCCAAAGTGTATTCAAGTTTTTCATCCGCATAAATATCTGTCCGTAGAAGTATCTACCAGCGCCACTACAGACTATTTAAGACTTGATCTTGTTGTTGAGAGGGTAATTTTTCTACCAAGTTAAATATATGTCCACGCGCATTTGAGGAAGTTGCGCCTTTACAAGAATGTGAAATACCTTTTCGGATTTCTTGAAAACAATTTCTACAGAAGTTCTCTCTTTACTTATCTTTGAACAAGATTTATCTAGGGTACTTTCGGGAAGTTTATTAACATCAATATTCGGAAATTGTTTTATTTTACCTCGACCTTGTTTTACTTCGGAATGGCTAGTATACCGGGCAGTGGACCAAATGTAACAGTCGCAAACCGTTATCTGTCTCGTTTGCTTTTATATGTGTTGATTTTATTCAAAAATAGGAAAAAATATAATACACAAATTTCTTTACCAAACACGTCTGATTGCATTGATAGTTCACAAAATAATAACACATTTTATTGTTTCAAAGAGAAACAAGTAGTATGTACATACTTAAATAAATTTGGTTGTATTCACAAAAAGGGAATTCCCCTAAATTTGTGCTATTTACAATTGCTCTGACCAGTAAATTTGCTTGTTTGTATACTCAGAAAAAAACGAAAGAGAAACAAGTATCTACATACGTACTTGTATGATTTTCTAAAAAATACAGCTGCGAAAAATGATTAAGAAATTGTGGTTTTGGCCTTTTGAATATTTAGAAAATTATTCCTGCATAAAAATCGAAAAAAGTGAATATCTCAATAAAAGGAGCCACTAGGATTTCAATTCAAACGGCTTTTGAATACATTTTTCATCACAAAAAAGTCCCCGCTTTTGGTTTTTGTCGCCATTTTAATGGAATAATAAGTTGTTTCCTGCCCACCGTGCACATTGTGTCAATGGAGTTAGAGAATTGGTATCGGGTAACGACACCCATATCACAGACGGTAAGTTTTGCAATAGCATCAATATGCTCTTGATATACCTCAATATCTCTATTAACTTTTTTTCAATTAAAAATAATTATTCATATTGAATAGAAAATATGATCTCGAACCATATTATGAAATCTAAATTCTTGATTTAATTTTAATACGCTAAAACAAACCTATTTTTGTGGATAAAACAACATTACCGTCTTCGCAGATTGGTCAAAGAAATCACTAACAATCCATAAAAATAGAAGTAAAATGGATAGCTAAGGTAGGTTAGGCAGCAGTGGCTGTCACTTTTGAAGGTAAGTAATGAAATAATAATATAATAACACTGTCTAAAAATGTACCAACGTTCTAATAACTTATATCGGTTAGGGCAAGTCTACTGAGTTGATCGGTACGCATGAAATGCCTGCAGAATGTCAAATATTTTTAGATTTTTACAAATTCCCAGATTTTCCTGCATATTTTTTGGAAACAAAAAGATTTTTTTTCACTTTCTTCATCATAACTTCAAGGGACTCGAAATTGTTCACTCACAATATTTGGCAAGATTGTAGCCATGGCAAAGCTGAACAACTTTTGTGAAAATGGTCATTTGTATATATGGTCATAATGGTCATATGTATATGTCATCATTACCCGAGTCCGATTTTGTCGGAATATATTTAGAAAGATTTATAATTATAATACCTTTAATCTTCTCCTATTCTATTTCTCAATGTACATATAAAAAAAATGGTGAAAAAATATTCCTTGCTTAAAAAATTTTAATTTTTTATTATTAAAAAACAAGAAACGGCAAAAGTGTAAAGTTTTATTAGTTTAGTCCTAAAGTCACATGACCTATGAACAAAATGAATCATGCCTCATAAAAATTGATGGCCGCGTTTCGCTCTTATTCCGAATTTAGTGAAGGTATCTCATCTTGTCAAGAATTGTAGTTATTACTCATCATATGTAACCAAAACAAAAAAAAAATCACAATTCTTGACAAAATAAGATACCGTAATAAGAAAAAAATATGATTTTTTTCACAATTTTTTTTTAACTGCGAAACTGTTGTGAATGAGAAATAGTATAGGAACTGATTAAAGGTATTGTAATTCTAATTTTTTCTAAATTTATTCGTACAAAATCGGACACATCGTTCTCGAGTAATGATGACATAACGTCTGTCAGCGTTCAGATCATTTGTAACAATTACTACCAAGTGTTACTGGATATTGGCTGTTTACACCAAAAACCCAGTAACGAGAGAGCAAGAGACAGATTATTTTGACTTTGAACTTACAAGTTTTTACTGGAGAAATTTTTTCCAGTAAAAATTTACACAAATAACATATATTTTGAAACGTATGTTTTATGTAAACAATGAAAATTAGGAAATATGAAAACCATAAAATAACAAATAGTCAATGGAACTTTATGCTTTTAGACAAAAAATTATGTTTACTGCTCTGTAATGAACTTTTAACTATTTATTTAAATAGACGAAGACAGTTTTGGTGATTTGTCAGGATTTGTTCAAACTGGGGTTATTAGTCATGTAGGTATTTACATTGCAAAGCAGCTGTTACATACAAAAGTTCTTATTTCTTGCAAGTTTTTTCTGGATGTCGTCTGTGTACGTTTGTGATATTTTTACTGGGAGAGTAAAGTCTATCTCATTCTACTTTATGCTGGTCTATTGTTTTCAGAAAGCACGGCGCCAAGGCATAGTTGCTGGCGTCTGTATTTACAGCAGTGATGGCCACAAAGAGAAATGATGTTACAAAAAAAGGCGATGTATTGGTACTATGCACTGAACAAAATCACTTGATATGAAAAATGAAATGAAAAAATTCTCTTTTTTTAAATCAGTTGAAGAAAATAATTAAATTATCTTCACAAATAATTATTTTCTTCAAACATTTTTCAAATATACATATTTAAATTGCAATACATATATATATATTTAAATTACATATTTAAAATATAAAAATTACAAAAACAAAAACGTTTTTCCCACTCTACTTTCCACAATAAGCGAAAAATATTCCAAGTGTACTGAAAATATTTTGTTTTCTCATTAAAGCTTGAGAGCTGGCATACAAAATTAATGTTTGTTTTGTTTTGTTTTTGAAAAACATCGAGTACTTTTTACATCGATGGTTTATATCGATGTTTGCATCGATGTTTTTCTGTGTGACGATTGTGACAAATTGCCTTAATATAAGGAAATGTAAACCATAAAATATTAACATAAACTCGAATTGTTTATATATGCCCATTTATTCGCCTCCAGACGCCAACCACCACCATTATGCGTAGCTGGTTATACATGGGATGTAATGGGAAACTATTTATTTTAATCAAGTTTTGTAGTTTTTCGCCTTTATATCGTGGAAACGGGTGATTTATATGTTGATAACACATATCTAAAAGAGAATTGCAGCAAAAACAAAACATCGGCAAAAGCATTGATGATCGAAGAAACATGGATGTTTCTGCCTGACTCAGATTGTGACAGTGGTGTAAATTACCTCTTCTGTTTCAATTTTGGTACCTCGATTTCTAAAAAAAGTCACCAAAAATTAAACATCCCCAAAACATCGCTGTTTTGAGGTCGATGTTTTATCGACATCGATGTCTCTTATTTGAAACATCGATGTTGTAAAACATCGATGTTATGAGGTCGATGTCGCAGCACTATATCATACAACTGAATGCAAATTATAGTTGTTACGCTCTTTGCACAGAGTTTCGTCAACAGTCGTGTTGTGTACGTGTAAAAAGGCGATCGCGTTCGGCCCCTGGGGCAATAGCATGATCACCACTGATTTAGAGTGAATATCGTCGTAAAATCAGAATATACCAATATAGGATCATTTGTGAGGATTCTCTTTAGATTATCAAAACTTTACTTGTACGAAAGATCATCGATGTTAATTTTTGCATTCTTTTTCAAACATCTTGTCATGGGTTTTGCCAAATGTGAATGGTCCTTAATAAATTTTCTATAGTATCCTGTTAATCCAAAAAATTGTCTTATTTGTTTCTGCGCTTTAGGAATTGGAAAATTAACGACACAATCGAAGTTTGAAGGATTGGCTTTCACACCATCCTGAGTCACTACGTGGCCTAAAAATTCTGTTTCTCTTTTACAGAACTCTGATTTGTCCAGCTGGACTTTTAAATTCGCTTCTTCTAAGCACTGAAACATCAATTTAAGCGATTGGACATGCTCTTGGAGGGACGTCGAAAATATAATTATGTCATCTAGATACACTGAGCAAATTTTACCTATATGGTCCTTCAATACGTTGTTCATCAAGCGTTGGAAGGTCGCTGGCGCGGTTTTTAATCCAAATGGCATCCTTAAGAACTCGTAACGATCTTCTTCGACCGAGAAAGCAGTTGTGTGAATATCTTCTTCATCGACTTCGATTTGGTAGTGTCCTTTCGCCAGGTCCAATGTTGTGAAATACAAACTCTTTCCCAGTTTGTCCAGGATTTCGTCTATGTTCGGTATCGGATATCTATCGTCGATTCGTTCAGTTTTCGATAATCCACAACAAATCTCCATTTTCTCTTTCCGCCAGCATCTTCCTTTTTTGGGACGATCCATATTGGTGCGGAATATGGTGAATTGCTAGGGCGGATTATTCCACTTTCGAGCATTTCTTGAATCTGTTTTTGTACCTCCTCCTTATGTATATATGAATACTGGTAAGATTTTGTGTAAATGGGAATATTGTTGTGTGTGTTTATCTTATATTTTATCGCGTTAGTAAATGTTAACTTAGAATCTGAGTGGTATAACGTATTTTGGTGCTTCTTAATTAGTTTTAATATCTTATGCTCATATGAGAAGTGCGAATTTTTTGAAGAATCGGTTCTGTTTGTTGGTATTCTTCATTGAAAATGCAAAAGTTTTTGGCATTTGCCAAAGTTGTGTCGAAGTCATTAACATGTGTTATATCATAGCTAGCTGCTGTAGTTTGTATTTGCAGTTTGAAGTTTTGAACATTATAGATACCTTCGTGAAGGAGAAGTTCTCCATTTCCATTCCGATTATCCCATAATAGTAGTCATGGAATTCGCACTCATCTCCTAATTCCGAAAATAATGGTACTTTATATACTGTTGTAGTCTTGACTTGGGTTTTGTAGAGTTCTCAGGGTCAGAGGATCTATTTTAATCTTCCATTTTGGATTACATAGTCCTGGGTTCACTATAGAATGGGTGGCCCCAGTATCTATTATAAATTTGAGCTTATTTTTTACAATTATATGGGGTAATTCTCCTCTAAGGCCTGTAAATGAAAATTCTGAGATGTTGTATCAGTAATTCGGATATGAGTCTCCGTTGTATTCTGTTTTAGATATTGTTGGATTGGCTAGTAAGTATTTGAGGTTGCTTGATAATCAAAATGTTGATGATTATTTACATATGTCTGATGATCTTCACATTCATATTGTGCTTGTAAGCCAGATTGGTGATCGTTTTCGACCATATTTATATCCATTGGTTCCACTGGTGGTTGTCTATTTCCCTGATGGTTATAAGGTCGTTGTGTGCTTTGTTGTGTCCGAAATTATGTTCGCCAAAATTGCTCAGTAAAATGGTTTTCAGGTCTGTCCAGGATTGGGTTTGACAATTTATTTATATTATCTCTATAGCTTTTCCTTTCAATTTGTTTTTTATAATGTCTGAAAATAGGTATTGTGAGGGCTCATCGTAAGCCCTTAAAATTGGATGAACTCTATCGATCAAGCTGATGAAAGTCTAAAGGGCTCTATAGTCGCCTTTAACCCATTTCCGGTCGTGAAACATAGAAGTCGTCCGATTTGAATGAAATTCGAGTTCTTAGCTAATTTTAGGCTCGTGAAACGGAATCCGTTGCTAAAATTCACCTAGCTCTTCTGGGATTGTCGGAAAATGGTGCTTGCAAGCGCGAACGTTGGCCGCTATTCAACATTATTATTTATTGCTATAAAAACTTTGAAATTATTTTTTTTTTGGAAAAAATTAATTTTAACATAAATGTTTTATGATTAAAGTAAATATATTTATTTCAGAATATGAAGAAATTACAGTTTTTATAAATATTGAGAAAATTAATTTTGATGGTACGCCTCAAAACACTTATAATGCAAATGAACGTTACACTTTTTGCACATCCATTTTATTGGCTTGCCACAAGATTTTAATCTGTTTATTCTAATGTTTATTCTATAATTTTGTACTGCGTTGTCATGCAAATCAACACCACCCATGCCTTGGTTATAATTGTAAAACATATTTGGCTGCTGATAAGTTCCGAATTTTTTTTCCATCTTTTGACAGAGTGCATTGGCTGAATTTGGTCAAAATTAGTACAAATTGTCACTTCCTTATTATCAGCCCAACGACAAACCAATATATTCTTCGTTTGATCATATTGAAAATCAGAGTCACCACGGTTTAATTGATTTCCTGTTTGTAATGGTGCTTTACCAATTCTATTGGTGCGAACTTTTCCAGATGCACAAAATTTTTTTTCACTCAGCAAACACATTAGTTGATAAGACGTGAAAAAATTATCAAAGTAAAATCTATGCCAATTGGGGTTTTCGACATTTTCTAATAGTCTTAGTACAACATCTGCGCCCAGACCGATTTGTCGATCATAATTATCACTGGCTCCCGCATACGGTATGCAGCTATACAAATACCCAATTGCAAAGACACCACAATTTGTAACCAAACCGTATTGGTTTGTTTCTTATGTACATTTTACATGAGTGTCGTCCAAAATATGGAACCATTTATTCATCAATTAACAAATCGGTACTCCATATGCCAAACTGCATGTACTTTTTGTTTGTCATCTCAACCAATGGTCTAACCTGAGAAATAAACACATCACATATTATCAGTCAATCATAATGTTATATTAATATAAATTTCATAGTTATTTTATTATTTTTACCTTGGTGAGCTTATCATTTATATCCAAATTATTGTTGTTATTAAAATGGATAGTTCGTTTTATATCTTTGAACATTTTACGTGGCATACTCTGCTTTACTATTGAATTGCCTAGACAAGGATCATTCGACCAATAGTCTTCAATTGAGGGCAATGTGTTGAATCCTGATAATATCAGAATACCTAAGAAACGTCTCAAAAATTTGATTCATTTATGATGAAATCTAGCATTTACAATCCTTCCGGTTAATAATGGAAAATAATTTCATTCAAATGGTTGCCTCGGCTGGCCATGCAGTAGCCTACACGATCGGTCCAATTTGTAAGCACATTATTAAGCACTGTATTTCACCAATGACTTCACGAATATTGTCCTTTAAAGCGTCAATTGTCTCTGGCTTGTCGGCGTAACACTTATCTTTGAGGGCACCCCACAAATAATAGTCCAACGGTGTTAAATCGCAGCTCCGAGGTGGCCAAACGACATCAGCTCTGCGGCTGATAATGCGATCTTCTTCAAAAACAGGGCGCAAAACATCGAGTGTAGCTTCGACTGTATTGCACGTAGCGCCGTCCTGTTGAAACCAAATGTTGCCAATATCCTCCTCTTCAATTTTTGTGTACAAAAATTCGTTCAACATGGCCCGATAACGATCGCCATTAACTGTAACGGCCACTCCTTGCTCATTTTCGAAACAAAATGGCCCAATTATTTCTCTTATGACTCGTTTTGGGTACATCGTCTTTTCAATGTATGCGTGCGGGTTTTCTGTGCCCCAAATGCGACAATTTTGCTTGTTTACATACCCGCCAAGATAACGAACATACGGAGCTGACGGTGCTTCTCTTCTTTCGTACGCAATTTTCGCACACATTCTGCAACATTACCATGATTTTCAAAGTAATGTAATATTTCCCAGCGTTGTTCAAGCGTATACACAACCATATTCGTTCAGCGGAAGGATAAAACTAATTATCTGTCAAATCAGACATGAGCTAAGTGTTACCATTCACGAAATAAGCACTAGTTGAAAAAAAACGTTAGATGGCGGACACTTTATATAAATTCTTCTATTTTTTCTAAAATTTTTGTTTGTTTTATAGTTCACTTTTAAAATTTTTCTTGAACGTTTACAAAATTAGTTCACTACTTTAATTAAACCTTTCCCAAAGAAAAGGTTAAGATTCATTCCGCGTTAATCGTTGAAACGAATAAAAGACAATGATGAGCTAATAAAATAAAAACGACTGTCCGTTTTTGATGTGAGTTTAATACTGATTTTATTCAATTCATTTTCTGATTTTGTTACTTCTTATTCTTTACCATATTCTTAGTTGCAATAGTTGAAATACTTTGTGCTTAATTATCAGTGTAAGTGTGTTTCGTTACCGGTAACACCATATGTTGGGAACGAAACAGACTTGATAAAATTCATATCAAAATTATTAGGAAAAAGTGCATTTCGCAATTTTTATACATTTAGTGTAGCAGTTAAAATTATTTGCAATTTTTGTGTTGCGCGTGTAAGAATTAAAATTATTTGTAAATTAAATTGCGCGCATGTAAAAATTTAAATTATTTGGAAATTTAAAGTTGTGCTTGCCAAAGTTAAAATTATCTGGAAATTTAATGGTGCGCTTGTAAAAGTTAAAATTATTTGGAAGTACGAATGTGACCCAAATGATTGTAATCATTATTTTTTTTCTATTTCTTTTATTTTCAGATAACTTCAATTTTTGATGTTATAATAATTTAACACAGGTCATAAACCAACATATTTATGTTCCAAAATAGCAGATCTTCACATTCATATTGTAATCCAGTTATTGAGCAAAAAAGGTGAAAAATGCGGAAAAATCTTAAAAAATGTTGCGATTTTTAAGACACTGGGTGCACTTTTTTCAGGTAGGTTTGTTCCGGTTTTTTTCCTATTCTACGACTTTGCTTCAGACACAAAAGAGATATTCCGTACGGTATACCAAGATATATCCGTGTTAAAATACAGAAGTGCTAAAAATCCACCTTGAGAAAAAAAATTCATATGGCCATTAAATTATTAATGCACCCAACTTGACAAAACGAATGATGCGTGCATCATGATCACCTGCAATTCTTAGAATTGAGTCCCGAATGAATGGCCGGAAAAATGTTGTACTGTGTTATTTAGTGTAAATTGATGCTTTGCCACACATGGTACTATATTTAGCTTCCATCCAGTGTTGCCACCAGTGTAGGCCATGATGACACAAGAGGTGTTCAAAAATTACACTGTGTGTGTAATTTTTTAAGTCATGGAAATATAACCATATACGGAAACTACTACGTGATAGCAGACCAAAAAAAAGACCCGTGTCTCCCAGTTTTACCCAAAGTCATGCACTTATTTTATGGGCCCCCAAGGATTTGGGGCCTCGGTGTCATTTTTGCAAAAAAGTGATAATTTTGTCAGGCTCATATCTTGCAAACCGTTCGGAATTTTGATTTACTCTCTGAGGGAAAGTTGTAGTTCATAAAGAACCAAAATTGTGAACATATAAAATCAAAAAAACTTCATCTTCAAGGTCAAAATCACAAAAAACTTTCAAAAATCCGATTTTTTTACATTTTTCCCCCTGTTCAGAACCATAGGTAGCAAACCGTACAAAATTCAAGGAAACAATCAACTATCGCTTAGGTAGCCGCAAAAGTGAAAAATTTCCCAACATTTTTTAATTTCATTTGTTTTTTCTTTACTTTAACATTGAGATACTATGCTATCTATTACAAAAATAATAAAAAAATATTCGTCTTATGTTTTTAATGTTGATGGCCCTGGACTTGCAAATCGCACTCTCTTAAGTTGTGCGTGATAATTAAGTCTTAATTATTCAAAAACAATTATTTTCTTTCAGCGAAGAACACTTTTTTCGTAACCTAAATATATATGTTAACATCAACTGTTATAAAAGAAAACATATGTTAACATCAACTGTTATGAAAGAAAGCATAGACGTTGAGTATATTCAACTTGGCGTCATCCAATAATTTGTAGTTGTCAATTTGTTTATTTAAAAGTCAAAAAACAAACAAAATGCTAAAGAACACAGTGAAATCTATGAGGTGGTTATTCTGTATTCACATTGTAGCAGGATTTTCTCATTTGGAGAATTAAAGTAAAATTGCAGCGAATTATTGAATTGAAAATCAGATGTCTGGTTACACGAATTCCCCAAATACGAGATTTCAATAACAATGGTTCAGGAACTTAATGTAATACTGGGGTAAAACTCTTTTTAAAAGTAAATAGCCACGAGATGTAGAAACAAAGCCAACATATACGACTCGAGAGCACGGGAAAAAAAAAATCCAATGAGTGTTCGAACTCACGGGCGATGTGTTAACACCTTTTTGCTACACGGTACCTGTTCGATTTCTATGAACACATTCGTAAATGTTACATGGGAAAATAAAAAACAGCGTTCAATCATATGATGACGTTACAGTTAAATAATATTAATACTTAAAATTATTTAAAGACCCAGTGCAAGCACATGTGTCATTATTTTCTTGCTCAATACTTTTTGTTTTATTCCCACAAAAGTCAAAGAATGCAAAGCAACAGACACGTGTACATACATACATACATTGTTATATTCGTACGATATAACCGAAGATCAACATAAAATACTTTTTTAATATTACTCCAAATTAATACTCCAAATTAAAACACTTCAATCTCGGCTCGCCGATATCGGATCGCCTCAATTTTTGGCCTAAACTCTTCGTCGAAACCCGCACTAGCTTTTTAATCCAAAAATTAATAAAATCGGCTATGAATTTCCGGAGAAAATCGCGTGGGAAAATTATATGAAAATCGACCAATAATCACTTTCAATACCGACTGCCAAACAACGAACAAACAAACGATGATTTACTCTTACAAACCTAACACTTGCGTATGTATTAGTTTGATAGTTTACTGCCCTAGAGGCGCGCGTATAGATGTTAACACATCAATAAAACAAAAAACGCAGGCGCCCTCGAGCAGCAGTGTGCGTTTGTTTATAAACATTTTCACACGATCTACGAGTATTAGGTCTCAAACTAGTAAAACGACGATCACGAGGATTTCGGGAGTGAGACGTAAACCGCTATTGCGTAGAGAGGCAATAGAAAATGACTTGAAGTAATGAATGTGTTCTACATATTCACAAAGTACACAAAATGTACCAAAACCTCCATACAAAATGTATATGTACCCAAAGCTGAATAAAATTCCACCGGGAGGTACATGGTAAAGTAAGTAAGGTAAACGCACTAGGAATTGTTACAACAAACACAGGCATTTTATTTTTGTTTGGTGTCCATAATCTGTCAAATTTTCTTCATGTGTGTATCTACTGTAAAAGTAAACAAAAAAGTACACAAACAAAATGCATGTGAATTTGACATAAGAGACACCTAAGCAAGAAATATGTTGAAATCAGCTGTTCTAACGAGTTTACCTTACTCATTTTACCATGGGGAGGTACATACATAAATTTAGCCAGAAACTTACAAAGTGTATACAATATGTACCAAAACTGCATAACAAGTACCAACAAATTACATCAAAGTATATAGTGGTACTAAAATGTGTTCCAAAAAGAACATTAAGTGTATAATGTGCATAATGTCCAGCAAGCAGACAGTGTCGTAGGTGTTCTAGCGAATCTTGTCGAGTCGGCTTATGTGTGTTGTTTTGAATCGAGCTATTCCTCATCTTCCTTCTTCACCTTACTTCCGTGTGCTTTTGCTATAGTTGTTGTTTGTCCACAGTATTGCCTTAAGTGGAGTTCAGATTATCAGACGGATTTGACGATCTGTCAAATCTGAAGAAAAATTGTCTATGTGAACAGCTATTGTCAGATAAATCTTTTGGTCTTCAAAACAGTTTGAAAACCAAACGATTTATTTGAGGTTATCGATAAGACAGAGAGCGAGATAAAATGGCAGAGAGAATAAGCGAAGAGAAAAGCGGAAAACTACAAATTACATAGAATTTTAGGAATTTAATGTGAAATGAAAAAAATACAAATCTTCAGTGTAATTTAATTTGGTCAAATGAATTAATTAATGAAAAACATAAATGCTTGATAAAATAAAGAAATAGAAATAGGATGTGTGGGCTTAGTTTTTTTCCTAAAAATTAGTTTGTATAATTAGATATATATTTACATATGTGTGTATAGGGATGTGTGTACGTGTGCATAAGAAATGTTCGCAGCAGTGTCTCCTCTTCCCTTTCGCTTGCTGCGGGCAATCAAGTAATTGTTGCGTGATAATAGCAAGCGCAAACCGTTGATGTTAACACTATGGTGTGTTGCTTCAAATGAAGTCTGTCAGATAAATATTTCTGTGTGGACGAAAAATCGATATTTTATCGATAACTCCGTCAGATATGTCTGTCAGATCTATCTGATAATTTGAACTCCACTTTAGAATTCTTCCTCTTGAAGGAAAAAAAACAATATTATTTTCTATAACTTTTTAAATATTCTGTTAAAAAAATTAACTACCCCTTATATTTACATCATAATTTTCGATACGTCGTGGAAATATAAGTAATGAAATGGCATACATTTTATCCAGCCCTCAGACATACCAACAGTTGGTCCAACTTGTCAAAAGTTGGATTAAGTTGGTCGTAAGTTGGATGAAAAATCAAAATTTTTTGAAAATTTCATGCAACTTTTGACAAGTTGAACCAACTGTTGGTATGTGTGAGGGTTAGTTGTCCAACTTCATAGTTGTTTTCATATTTTTCGTGACGTCTAGTAAGCAACACATAAGCACGTGTTTAAAAAAAATTAGTGATTACGATTATTGTGAAGACGAACCAATGCGCGATTTTATAGAAAAATATAAAAGCATGCCGGAGTTATGGAACTCGAAGTGTGATAAATATAAAAACGTAAAAAAGAAATGTTATGATGAATTAAAGAGAAAAATAATGAATATGAAGACATGCTATCGGCGAGAACTAAAGAAATATACACATAGCCAACGATCAGGTGCTGGTGCAGAAGATGTTTGGTTTGGAAGAAGGTTTGGTCTGACATTCGCACAAAGTTTTTGTAATCTTCTGCCTCACTATTTTTTAATGTTTTCAAAAGTTTTTTGTCTGAAAATTTGTTTCTATCAATGAACCACTTCTTTGACCACATTTTTTTCTTATGGGTTTTGTTTTTTTCCAATTGCATTTATTCTTCTTCCTCCATAATTAAATCAAATCCAACTATCGCGACACTATCCGAATTCATGTTGATGCTTTAAAAATAAATTGCGAATGAAGTTGGATGAGAAGTTGGTTGAAAAGTTGGTAAGTGCGAGGAGAACGACCAATTGTTGGTACGTCTGAGGGTCGCATTATATTTTTCATACAAAAACCCTAACTTCGTATCACTTTTATCGGGGTTATTGAAAAGTTGGTAAGTGCGAGGAGAACGACCAACTGTTTCATTCAACTCAAAAGTGACAAGTTGGACCAATTGTTGGTACGTCTGAGGGTCGCATTATATTTTTCATACAAAAACCCTAACTTCGTATCACTTTTATCGGGGTTATTCTCAACTTCTAAAATTATACATGTTAACCATGATACAAATACAAGGTAGTAGCATTAGCATTGTTGTAATTTCCATACCCATTTATTGTCAAAATCAGCTGACAAAAATGTACACGTACATGTGAAATTGTGAACATACATAGATAGATGAAATCGCACTCACACAAACAACTTTGACATTTACTGGGTATGATGAAATGTAAACAAAGGAAACCATATGGGCTGACGCTACTACTTTGTATTTCGTGAGTACAACGCAAAACCATCTATATCGCATATAGTTGTTATGGAGATGTATGAATTTGAATGTTTGACCAGTTCTGAAAAATCAATTTTTGCAGTTGGAATAGTGTATTCGTGAATATTGTCGCATCATATGATCATGGTCATCGTGGAGAGTTCACACAACGCTATGATTAATAAATTTCTGTCAAAATCATAAAATGATGCAGACGGTTTTGCTAAAAGTGCAAAATAATTGGTGATGCACGAAAGACAGATATTACACTTGATGATGCCAATAATAAAACGAGTCATTTACTTCAAAATTTATTCAGTCAGCAAAAACAGTAGCGAAAAAACTAATCTTCGTCGCTCAAATCCATAACACTCGAGTCGTCCAATAGCTGTTGATCATTTTCGTCTGCCAGCGATCTAAAGAAGAGATAAGTATATGGGACGGTAATTGTAATTAATAGTTGAATACCCACTCGAACCATAGATGATACTCGGGCGGAATCAGTCGACCCTTGCAAAGTGATATCAAATCAGTTTTTTTGGCCTTCGATATAGCCAATGGTGCAGCAAATAACTGTTTGAAATTGAAGTTTTCCGGGCGTCCACGTTTTTTACGAGGCTCTGCCAGTAAGCTCTGAAATATGAAATGATAGGGTGAAATCGTTTAAAAATTAAATAAGTTGGGCAACAAAACACCTTCCAATCATTGTCATCATGCGAACATTTGAATTTGATCGTGCCAACTGTATTTTTCTCAAAGCGAATACGTTTGATTTTGAGCCATCTAATTTTTTCATTGTCAGTGCACGTCGTTGATCGATTCATCAAATGCGAATATGCGTCCTTCAAATCGATGAAATCGTTGTGTTGCATACGAATGACTTTGTACGGTGTCGTCTTCGTTTTTTTGTTCTCGGCTCGAGCTTTTTTGACAACGTTACACCATTCATTTGGGGGGTAGATTGATATGTTTTGCGGCCCTTTCAATCGCCGAATGCATGGAGTCGACATTAATTTGAGTGTGACCAGTTTCTAAATAGTTGTGTTCGATCGAATCAAAAGGCAACGACTTGATCAGCTCCATGTGCATTGCCAGAAGGTAATTATTGCGATTCTGCCCTCCACAATTATCCGACCAAATTTTCACGTTTTTTCGACCATGCTGCACTTAATCTGAAAATTAGCAATTAATTACATTATGTATAGCAAACTTTTCATAAAGTGTGTGTATTCACCATCTAAAAACTTCTTGAGACACGAGCCTATTTCGGAGCTGCCACGTCCACCGTCTACCTCGCTGCAAACAAAACTATATCCAGTTTTGTCGTTTTCGACGTAAAAAGTCAAGTTGTAGAAACACAGTTTCCTTTTGTAGTAAAGTTGACTTTCGTCGCCATAGGGTATTTGGAGAACAGATTGCAAATCCATTGTAGCAACTAGTAGCGTTGAATCCGATATGGCTGCTTCTACGTCACGATGCATGGCCGCACGACAAAGATCTTTTCGGCGAATGTGGCTTTCATGTTCTTCTTTAACCTTTTCATATTCAGGATCTGTCGAAGGCGTATTCGCGAATTTGCAACAATTTGAACACTTGTCTTTTTTTGGCACATGGAACGAAATATTGTAATTCTGACATAAAATTTTCTGATACAATGGCAAGGACGCTTTCACGTTTGGGTTTGCTTTCATAAATAGACGATACATTTTTGAAATACTGAGCTTCGGGTCTTCTAGGTATTCACGCTTGCTGTCTTTCCGACAATAATGAGACGGGGCTTTTGGGAAAGACTCAATATGGTTGCGTATTGCTGTCAAAACTTCTGGTTTCGTTTTATTGGCCGGATTTGGCTTCCTCCGCGTGTTCGTGCGCATGTATGACTCTTTCAAAATTGATGTCCAGTGTTTTTAGGAAAAAATCCTTACACACTTTGACTTTTTGTCCATTGATGGGCATGAAGTAAAAATAGCTGTACTGCTTTCGAGACGACGATTCTGTCGATTGATGTACTTTTCTGGGTCTTTTAGCTTTGACTTTGTACGTGAATCGTAAAAGGAACTGTCTTTTAGCTTTATAGTTCTCGCCATGGCTCCAAAAACTGTCGAAGAACTTTTGATGACTATCGCCGTTGAATTTGCGACACAAATATCCACTTTTCTCGTTTCGGTGCGGATTTACTATGGGCTTAACTTGCTTGGCGGCATAACTTTTTCCGGTATGACTGGTGTAAGGCTTTCCTGAATTCCGAGCCATTTTGATTGTTTTACGTTTGTGTTTCATGGATTTGTTTGCCGCCAACGGGTATTGCTGCTGGTTCCAGGTTTTTCGTTTACCTGAATAAAATTGAGATTTCAGCTAATAATACCTATATATCAAAAAACGCTACTCACTGCCGTATCATTAGCATCTTCGTTTCTAGTCGTATCGACCGCTGATTCGACGTCTGTCGATTCGGCATCAGTTGATAGTTCGGCATCAGATGATAATTCCTCCGTTTCTGAGAAGTTAGACTCCGCAATACGTTCTTCGGCAGATTTTTTAGACATAGTTTATATTGGAATAAATTAAATTCTGAAAATAATTAGTAAAAACGATAAATAAGTAGTCAGTAATAGCAGTGATTTTGTGATATAGATGTTTTTGCCACACCGTTTATTTAATACACACAGATTATAAATATTCGAGCAAAACCATCCAAAAAAAAAACGGTGATATAGACGGTTCTGCTTAAACGACGAATTGGTATCAGGTATTTAGACGCTATATAAATACGGCATAACTCAATGAATACATATGCGTGGATATTGACGCCATCTTATAGAAGAAGTCGAAAAGTCCAAAAATTCAAAAATGTTATATAGACGGTTTTGCTGTAGTAAGTTACGAAAAAAGCGGCCCTGATATAATTCAAATTAATTTAATTAAGTCCATTGCTCGGGCCTGTCTATGTTACCATCGATTGCACCTTTCTTGCTGCGTCCAACATAA
Source organism: Phaonia tiefii (assembly GCA_963931995.1). Classification (NCBI taxonomy): domain Eukaryota; kingdom Metazoa; phylum Arthropoda; class Insecta; order Diptera; family Muscidae; genus Phaonia; species Phaonia tiefii. The sequence goes on from OZ008368.1 coordinate 139,120,822, forward strand.
TATCACCAGGCTGTTAAATGTTGACGAACCACAATAAAGGCTTGACTATAATCTGATTCGTGCCAAGATTTTTTCCGTTTCCCAAATTTTAAAGTTATAGTACCGTTTTTGAAAAAGTCACTTCCCAAATTAAAAATTACTAATTTTTTTCACAATGGAATAACGAAAATCCAAAGTTTTAATAATATTTTCACAAGCTTTCCAACTGAAGATGTTCAAATCTGACGGTATACAGCGAAGATATGGCAGATTATGTATCCCAACTTTCGAGGCCAATAGACTGGTACAAGGAGCTCTTACGTTAATAATCAAATAAACAGTTTTTAAGTGGGTAGTTAACTATCGGATTACTTAATCTTAATTCTAAGTTAATTAGAGGTTAACTTTGCATTTTGTTGTTCGGTGGTGAGATAATGTAAGTCGTCATATTGTCAATTAATATGGCAACCCTTGTATTCTTATTGGAAAAAACGTGTGGTTTGGGATAAAAACCAAAACAACAAAGGGGAACAAACAAAATGGAATTATGTAAAATAAAAAATAGACGCATAACATCGAAGTCATTCTAACAAAAATGTGCAAAAAAAAACTATATAGGCACAACAATTTAACGATCTAGACTCAACGTATGTGTACAAATATGCAAATCTGAAACATGTGTTTTATACAATCTTCATTTCTCACTTTGACAGTCAGTAATTTGATTGTCAAAATAATATGGTTCTGACTATAAGTTAACCCACCAACATTGGGTGGTTAAATCATAGTTAAACAATGACTAAAAAACACAATTCGATGTTTAACCACAATTTAACTAAGAAACGAAGATCACCACTGACTGAAAAACTGGCCATAAGTTGTTTACATCAAATACCATCACCATGCATCCGAACATTATTTTAAATATAGTTGTCAAAATTTGCATGTTCCTGGTCAAATATTTTCTGTGGATCATTGTTTCCCTGTAAGCGGAAATATTCTGACGGGAATCTCAAAACCGTTATGGAAATGCAAATTTAATGTTCGAACACATGACATATTCTGACAAGTGAAATTACACAAAAATATCATTACCCAAAGAGTTTGCAATTGTCCCATTTTTTGCACAATTGTCCAGAAAGTGGTAACACTGCTTCCATCACTTGTTTCATTTGTGTGCTTGTGCTGTTCACATGTCGGATCCAATGGAGTTTTCCCTATTCGGATGTCAATTCTTGTATTGTTCTACTAAAATTTTTTTCGCTATACACTACGTTTTGTGTCCCTTAAATTAGTGGGCAGTAAGTTTAAAATAATATAATTTGTTGTTGCAAAGAAATAAAAAATTGATGTCAATAAGAGCAAAATATTTGATATTTGCTTTGATTGAGGATCACCAAGATGTATTTATGGTAAACTTTCACTTTTGAAACTACTTTCGAAATGTAAAATTCATGTTTTTTGCATGTTTTTGAACATGTTTGTTTACTTTTATTGTTGGTATACATGTCTATGTACTGAGATTGAGACAACAAAAGTATGAAGTAGAAACAAAATGATTCTTGTTGTCGTCAAATTACAACAACACCCCCCCGCCCATTGTAAACGATTATGGCAACCCTTGTATTCTTATTGGGGAAAACATCTGTTTTGGGCTAAATACCAAAACAACGAAGATGAACAAATAAATAGAATTATTGAAAATGAGAAACAAATTCATAAAATCCAAGTCATTTTAACAAAAATGTGTAAAGAACTATGTTGGCGCAACAATTTGACGATCTAGTCTCAAAGTAAGTGTACAAATGCTCAAATCAGAAACATGTATTTTATATAATTTTACATTTGTCATATTGACAATCTGTAATGTGATTGTCAAAATCATATGATTCACTACAAGTTAACCAATCAACTTTGGGTGGTTAAATCATAGTTAACCATTGACTGGAAAACAAAAATCGATGTTTAACCAAGAAACACAGATCATCACTGACTGCAAAATTGGCCATTACTGGACCAAAAGGAGTTGGGGACTTTATATAATCTAAAGGAGGTAAAAAAGTCCTCATCCACTACAAATATCATCCCTGGCCCCGACTATCCATATTTGGAGAGCCCGAGCTAAACAATTGCTCCTGTCTTTATCAGAGGAGGAGCATTTCATACAGGCCTCCACGCGACGAGAGAGAACGCAAAGCAGTTCATTTAAATTGCGCTTTAAGTACCGAGTCAAATAATGAGCACGATTTGTTGATGAGATAAAAAACATAGAAAGCATTTAGTGCACTAATTACACTGTGATACAAAATTAGATTATTTTCAAAATGATGGGGTTCTGTCTGTCAACGGATTCTGGTAGAAAGGTGTAAAATAAAATATACATACGTGTATCGGCGTTTTGCCAGATCTGATCAGAATTTTTTTTATTGCCACCAATTTTGGCATATTAGCGACTTAGGAGTGCTACATCTTATTTGCATTACAATAATATAAATATGTATATACGTTTTGTATATAAATAAACCAATAAAGGCAGCGTACAATGGGTAAAGAAATACAAAATCGAATTCACATACAGTTATTTTCGAAGTATTTTTTATTTATGTAATTCTATTATAATGCATAGACTTTTCTGTATAGCGATAACCCCTTACTACATTCTAGACAAATTCAGTTACTGCGTTTATGCCTTTTCCCCATTCAGTTGGTCCGTTTTTAATTAGATTTAAGCCGTTCGTTTTTATCCCACATGAATTACAATTTTTAAACTATGGATATGGTAACAATGTTTAAACAACAAATCGTCTCTCACACTCTATTGAAAACCAATTTTCCTCAGTAGGTGGGATATGTGTGGATTGGTTCGGCGCTGCTCGTTTAAAGTGCACAATCAAGGCCTTTCTTAACGAGCGCCTCCGACTGCTCCTCCTCTTAATTTTAAAAGAGGAAGACGCTGACAAACGAGCAATTTTGAACACTGCGTCTACCACGAGTAATTTTATCATGATGATCACCTTTTTACAGTGTTTTATTTAACTTGCTTTGTTGTCTGACTGTATTGTTCAAATCTAGTAACTCATTTTTAACACAGTTGCAGTTGACCAATCGAACTAAAATTTTGCACACAATACATGAATATGAAAAAAAAAATAATTAAAAAAATTAAGTTACAGTGTTTTATTTATAAATGCACTAAAAACTAGAAAATAATTTTTCTCTTAGCCTCAATAAGTACATTCTTCTTCATGATGGGGTTGTACAATGGTCCGCCTACTTAGCACTTCAACAACAATGGTCTAGATACTTTCAATAAAGAGCGTAATTAAAATAAATTAGTTAATTAATTTTCTAGGGATCTCTCAAATAAAACGCTTGCATTTAAATTAAAAATGGTGACAAAATTAAATGTCAAATTAAGTGTCAAAATTAAATGTCACCATTTTTAATTTAAATGCAAGCGTTTTATTTGAGAGATCGCTAGAAAATTAATTAACTAATAGAATATAATTTTCATAACAAAGTTCTACAGATGGAAATCAAACAAGCACACATCACACTCAACAAGATAAAAAAGGAAATACCGCAGGAAGAACGTAACTTACTAAGGACAATGAATAGCGAAGAGGCTAAAGAATTCATCTCTAGACAAACACATCAGAAGGACAAACTCGTAACACAAATACAGACTGACAACAAAAGAAGAATTGACAAACAGAAACTTCAATTTTTGGATAAGTTTGAGATAACATATAACGAGGACTGGCTGATAAATAAGACAGACATACACCTTCCCATTGAATGCAAATGGCTACTCTCACTGGGAGAAAAATTCGCTTTACCGACGACAAACAAAAACCTTTCATCTATTCATATCATCGCCGACATCGAACAGTGCATCCAGGAGATTCCAGATAATGACAAGACTAACCTGTCCAGAAAAATCTTCAACTTTAAAAGGAATAGGAGAATCAACGGATTGGACAAATTCATCCTTCAAACGTATAACACGACAAAGGACATTTTGGAAGAACATAAGGACAACTTAATCGTAACAACCGCAGACAAAGGTAACAAAACCGTAATAATGTACAAGGAGGAATACAACAGGAAAATGTACCAACTCCTAGATGACAAAAACACATACAGACAAATTAGAATAGACCCTACCTCTAAAGTGCAAAAAATTAACAACGATATAGTCAACGAACTTTTTAAGAATGAACACATAGACAAAAAGCTAAAATTGCAGCTGTATGGTTCTTCGGCAATTGTACCACGACTGTATGGTTTGCCAAAAATTCACAAGGAGGGCACACCACTCAGACCAATAGCGTCATCGACTAATGTCCCGTGCTACAACCTGGCTAAACATATCGGGCAAATCCTGAAAACTCTCATTTCTGACGACTTGAATACAAAGAATTGTATTGACACTATGGGAAAACTCGGGAACATGATTATCGAACCTGACGACATATTGGTATCCTTCGATGCCATTTCATTATTCACCAATATTCCTACGCAATATGCAATGAGGACGATTATGACACAATGGGCACAACTCGAAAGTAGGACGAAAATTCCAAGATCAACATTTTTAAGAATATTAGAATTTTGTCTTAAAGACAATAATTATTTCAAATATGACAAAAATCTTTACTCCCAAACATTTGGAATGCCCATGGGAAATCCGCTGTCCACAACAATAGCTGATATTGTCTTGGACGACCTTCTAACCCGTGCTATGACGAACCTAAGGGTAGAGGGAATAAATATTAAATTTATAGTCAAGTACGTGGACGACATCTTCGCAATTGTCAATGGAAATGATGTGGAAAAAATCCTAGCTGAACTTAACAAACAACACGATAAGCTACAATTCACTGTGGAAATGGAAAAGGACAACAAACTCCCCTTCTTGGATATATGCATACACAGACCAAATAATACCATCTTCTTTGATTGGTATAAAAAAACCAATGTCATCAGGCAGAATCATTAACTACTTTTCTGCACAACCAAAACAATCGAAGATAAACACAGCTTTTGGCCTCATAAGCAAAGTCTTAGATACAACTGACGCACAATTTAGGAACAAAAACATACATAAACTCACTAAAAATTTACAACAAAACGGCTACCCACTAAGACTAATCAAGTCCTTAATTAACAAAAAAATCAACCAGAAAAACTTGTACAACGCAAAAACTGCCACTAATAACAATGAAGAAAAACGATATTTTAGTACAACTTTCATTAAACATCAACTGACAACAAATCACACAACATTGAAAGCAATATTCACGAACATCAAAGACAAAATCGACAAAAAACAACAATGCAACGTAGTATACGAAATACCATGTAAAGGAGTGGGAAATAGCAAATGCGACAAAGTCTACATTGGTACTACAAAACGAACACTTGGAGTACGACTGGCAGAACACGAAATGGACATCAAAAAGAAAAAAGCGATGACATGAATATCACAACACGCACTAGACACTGAACACACGCCTGACTTTGATAACACAAAAATATTAGATATAGAAAACAAACACAGAAAACGAATGACACTACAAAGTTTACGAATAAGACAAAACAATAAACAGCAAAGAGGACATAGACAAAATTAGCGCCAATTATAATTTGATCATAGACAGTGTAGGTTGACTGTGGCTAAAAGTAAGTGTAAAATGTAAAAGTTTAAAATAAACAAAACATTGTAAAACATAATTTTGTAGATCAAAATCAACATCTCCCTGAAGAAGCCGGGAAAATCCGGAGAAACGTTGGAGAAAATGGAAATTAACATTGTTTAATTTTCATTGAAAATTGTTGACCAGTACAGCCAAGTTAAAAATATCGAGAATTATTTATAATCTCTGGTCTAAAATAAAAACCAATAATTTAAGACCTTTATATAATTTTTTTTGTAACTATCTACTATCTCATCTTATTCTCCTAATCATTATTTTACAAAAAAAAATATTTTTCGCTTAAAATGTCTTTTCAACAATATATCTTAAAAGTTAAAATATATAATAAATAATCAATATTCTTCGAGCTTGAGGTCAGATTTGCTGTTGTTGTATTTATTTTCCTCGATATTTCGCTACTCATTTGTGTAGCATCATCAGGAGATAAAACAATATTTAGCAATTAAAACAAAATAACAATAGTGAAAGAATTATGTCAATTTAAAAATGTTCTAACAAATTTTCCCGCCTTTTTTCAAAAGAAATGTGCCTGTATTTCTGATCTGATTTGTTACTACATATGAGCCGAAAATTTACAAGTCAATAACGTACATACCTGGAATAACAGATAAGTTGGCGAAGTCAAAAATATTTGACGACAAGAATTATAGGATAGCACACAAAACATATAAAACAAAACAAGAATATTTAGTAATACAAAGGATAGTTTGGACAAATTTGATATGTGTAATATAGTATATAAAATACCATATAAAGGAAATGACAACGAGGTTTGTAACAAAGTATATGTAGGGACTACAAAAAATAAACTGAAGACACTAATTGCAGGACACAAATCAGATCAGAAATACAGGCACATTTCTACACAGAAAACAGCATTAACATCCCATTGTGCTGGTTTAAATGATTACCCAAACTTTCAGGATACAGCGGTTTAAAATGAAGAAAACAATTATAAACGTCGTTATATGTTAGAAATGCTACAAATAATTACTACACCAACATTGAAAATAATTAACTATAAAACAGATACAGATAATGTAGCCCACATTTACAGACATTTAATTAGTAAAAAGTGGAACCATTTAAGCACAAATTGTTTATCAACCTAGTATTTTTCTTTGGGTTAATTTATATGAACTTTTTACGAACATTATTTTTGATTGTGTAACTTCAGAAAATTTTAAAAAAAGGCGGGAAAATTTGTTTGAGCATTTTTAAATTGACATAATTTTTTCACAATTGTTATTTTGTTTTAATTGTTAAATATTGTTTATATCTCCTAATGATGCTACACAAAGGAGTAGCGAAATATCGAGGAAAATATATACAACAACAGCAAATCTCACCTCAAGCTCGAAGAATATTGATTATATATTGATAAAGAAAAGGTCGAACAACAGAATAAAGATGTTAAAACATATATTTAATAGCTAAAATACATGTTTTATTTGCGTTAAGTAATTTTTTAATAACAATTTTAACTAAAAATTTTCCGGTGGAAATTTAAGTAACGTAATGTCCTGTAATGTCACGTCAGATACTAAGGTAAATAAATAGAAAACTTAGAAAACATTTTTAAATTTTATAACTTGGAAAAGAAACATATATTGTTTTAAATGCTACTAAAAAAAGTTTCATAAAGAAGGTCTTGCCAAATTCGCAGAATTTTGTAATTTTGTAATCCAAGTCAAACACCCACTTCTGTTTTTTGTAACGTCACGCCAGCTCATATTTTTGCTTAGTGATTAAAGTGTTACTTAATTACTACGCAAATATAAAAAAAGCTTTTTAAAAATATTACTTTTTCATATTTTTTTAAAATAATTTTTTCGTACAAATGTTACGTAACATCAAAATGGAAATGCCCATATGGCTTTAGAGTTCTCAAATTTAAGCAAATCGTAATTAACGTCTGCTTTCTAATGCCTTGTTTCCACTACAGAATTATTCGTAATTGTGTTTCGCATTCGTAATTCAATCTCCAATAACAAACCGAATTACGTAATTCACCATACAAATTTTTTAGAGCGAATTACCTTGTCTGTAAGTAATTCAGTTTGAATTATCTTAAGAATTACGAACAAATCATTGGCTTGTCTAATTTTTATCGAAATTTTATGGTAACAGGTATCACAAACAAATCAAAATCAAACAAAAATAATCGTATACCATTTAACAATACACAATGGATGCAAAAAGGAGATTATTAAAAGTAAATTGATGTCCAGAAGGCTATTGGCCATTGCGAAGGCAATGGGGGAGACAAAATTAAACATAGAAAGGTTGTTGGATATCCAAAAAAAATTTGTTATAATAAAGGCTTTTCCAATTTGAGTGATCTGACTTCTAAGTGACGTTTCGGCCATTTGTAGTATGTCTAGAACAACGTTTACAAATTATTAACATTTTTATCAAAATAATCGTTCTCCAGTTACAACTTTTCGCGTGCGGATTTCTAATATCCCCCACCTTTGTGAAAAATTAAATTTATTTAAATTAATTATTATTTTTTACAAACATACGCACGTTTAATGTCGAAACTGGAAAAGTGGTGATATATCTGGATAGTAAGGTTCCCGAGATAAAAAATATATCTCCCTCATTCACCCAACCCCGCAATTTTCGGGATATGATAACTTAGTTTTTACTTTTTTTAAAAAAAGGCACTATTTGGACTAAATATATCACCAGTCCAAAATCGATATGGTTTTAGATATGTCCACTCATGCTCTCCAAAATTTTCCATATGAAAACTGAATTTTTTCACTACAGATACGGCCACTCTGAAATCGAATCTGAAAAAAGTGGGGACAGCGTTGGATACCGGAGCTCCCAGACTACTTATGGTATCCCCATGATTGATGCCACCCTCGCCGAATTTCCGATATGCGCACTCATCAGCTCCAGAATTTTCCATATGAAAACTGAATTTTTTCACTACAGATACGCCCACTCTGAAATCGAATCTGAAAAAAGTGGGGACAGGGTTGAATACCGGGGCTCCCAAACGGCTTATGATATCCCCGTGATCGATGGCACCCCCGCCGTTTTTGCGATATGTCCACTCATCCGCTCCAGAATTTTCCATATGAAAACTGAATTTTTCACTACAGATACGCCCACTCTGAAATCGAATCCAAAAAAAGTGGGGACAGGATTGGATACTGGGGCTCCCAGACTACTTATGATATCCCCATGATTGATGCCACCCCTATGGTTTTTCAGATATGTCCACACATCCTCTCCAGAATTTGACAATGATAACAATATTTTCCCGTACGGCTGCGCCAACTCTGAATTCGAATCTGAAAAAAGTGGTGACAGGGTTGGATACCGGAGCTCCCAGACTACTTATGGTATCCCCATGATCGATGCCACCCCTATGGTTTTTCAAATATGTCCACTCATCCTCTCCAGAATTTGACAATGATAACAATATTTTCCCGTACGGCTACGCCAACTCTGAAATCGAATCTGAAAAAAGTGGGGACAGGGTTGGATACCGGAGCTCCCATACTACTTATGATATCCCCATGATTGATGCCACCCCCGCCGTTTTTGCGATATGTCCACTCATCCGCTCCAGAATTTTCCATATGAAAACTGAATTTTTTCACTACAGATACGCCCACTCTGAAATCGAATCTGAAAAAAGTGGAGACAGGGTTGGATACCGGGGCTCCCAGACTACTTATGGTATCCCCATGATTGATGCCACCCTCGCCGAATTTCCGATATGCCCACTCATCCGCTCCAGAATTTTCCATATGAAAACTGAATTTTTTCACTACAGATACGCCCACTCTGAAATCGAATCTGAAAAAATTGGGGACAGGGTTGAATACCGGGGCTCCCAAACGACTTATGATATCCCCGTGATCGATGCCACCCCCGCCGTTTTTGCGATATGTCCACTCATCCGCTCCAGAATTTTCCATATGAAAACTTAATTTTTTCACTACAGATACGCCCACTCTGAAATCGAATCTAAAAAAAGTGGGGACAGTGTTGGATACCGGGGCTCCCAGACTACGTATGGTATCCCCATGATTGATGCCACCCTCTCCGAATTTCCGATATGCCCACTCGTACTCTCCAGAATTTTCCATATGAAATCAGAATTTTCTCCCTACGGATACCCCCACTCTGAAATCGAATTTGTAAAAAGTGGGGACAGTGTTGGATACCGGGGCTCCCAGATGACTTATGACATCCCCATGATCGATGCCACCCCCGCCGTTTTTTCGATATGTCCACTCATCCGCTCCAGAATTTTCCATATGAAAACTGAATTTTTCACTACAGATACGCCCACTCTGAAATCGAATCCAAAAAAAGTGGGGACAGGATTGGATACTGGGGCTCCCAGACTACTTATGATATCTCCATGATTGATGCCACCCCCGCCATTTTTCCGATATGCCCACTCCTCCTCTCCAGAATTTTCCATATGAAATCTGAATTTTCTCCCTACGGATACGCCGACTCTGAAATCGAATCTGAAAAAAGTGGGGACAGGGTTGAATACCGGGGCTCCCAAACGACTTATGATATCCCCGTGATCGATGCCACCCCCGCCGTTTTTGCGATATGTCCACTCATCCGCTCCAGAATTTTCCATATGAAAACTTAATTTTTTCACTACAGATACGCCCACTCTGAAATCGAATCTAAAAAAAGTGGGGACAGTGTTGGATACCGGGGCTCCCAGACTACTTATGGTATCTCCATGATTGATGCCACCCTCTCCGAATTTCCGATATGCCCACTCGTCCTCTCCAGAATTTTCCATATGAAATCTGAATTTTCTCCCTACGGATACGCCCACTCTGAAATCGAATCTGAAAAAAGTGGGGACTGGGTTGGATACCGGGGCTCCCAGACTACTTATGGTATACCCATGATTGATGCCACCCCCGCCGTTTTCCGGATATGCCCACCACTCAAATATTCACAGCCTTGTGACAATGTCCTAGAATAAAGAATCGTCTGGGTTGCACCATTCCTGGATATATCAGGGGTTTTTCCATGTCATGTGCAAATTTTGTTGTGGTTGCTTCAATATTTTCCGGGAAAAGCTAAATTTTCGCAGCAGGTTACAAATTAATTTCATCCTAACCATTCACAATAAGCAAAATGGTTTGTGTCTTTGCTAGTTATAAACGTTTATAACTTCACTCACTTAGAGTTTGTTAAAATTGCCCAAAAAAGTGTTAAAAAGCATTCAGCCTGTTTTTTCAAAAAAAAAGTGCAGAAGGCAATAAAACAGAGCTAGAATTGCTGAGCTTTTTCATGACCTTCATAAAGTGGAGTTTAATCAAAGTAGTTACGTTCATGATTCGCACACAGTAATCATTGTGCAGAAAATTTTTTCCAAACATTTAATATTTTACCTTCTGGGCACCTAAGACCTTCGCTGAAAAAAGAAAATATTACCAAAATTTTTCGAATATAAAAAAAATAAAATTTGAATAAAGAACGGTTAGGCCCTGAAGCATTAAAATTAAAATTATTTTCAAAATCGTTAAAAAAATTTGAAAATAATTTTTTGTATTCTTTACATTTTATTTTAAAAGACAAAAGTGGATAATGTTGCAGCCATTATATTTTAATAATGTAAATGTCTCACCTCTCCATTCTTTTAAAAATGACTCTTGGTAAGTCTACTCTGATTTAGTTCGTTTTTAGTTGCGCTCCGTGAATTTAACTTTATTTTGGTATTTTAAAAGTTTTAATAGTACTTGTTGTGTTAATAGGTAAGGATAAGTAAAATTTCATTGCTTGAGATAATTGTGTGTTCAGTGCAGTGCTTGTTTATACTTTTTTTGTTTTATTGTGTGCAATTGGAAATTCTATTGATCGTGTAAAACCCAAACAATAACAATAATAGCGGCATTCATGCAAACGTGAAAGCCGAGAACTTTTGCTCAGCGCAAGTTTCCCTCGCACCGTTGCATGAGGAACCAGGTAAAGTTGCTCAGCGTAGTTGTGCTCAAAACCATATCAGCTGACCAAGATGGATACATAAGGTGGTAGCAGTAGCAATTGCATGTATTATGTATGTGTACTTTTTCTACTGTTCTAGTGCTATCACCTTATTTATCCATCCTAGTCAGATGACAACGAAATGTCAAAAGTTTACAAGTTTCTCCAACCCACGTTTGCGCAGCAAATTTGCCTCGAAAACTTTCCACTTTTGAGCAAGTCGCTTTGTATGGGAAATTTGTTTGTTTTGACGTTTGCTGTGCAAGTTTACGATGTTTTCGAGTTTACGAGGTTCTCATGAAGACCACTAATATTTCTTTGTCATTGTAGAGAACGTCTAACTTTGTAGTTGTTTGATTTTTGTTTTATCTCATTCTCTTTGTTTCGTTATTTGTGTGTCAGAGTTGCCAACTGGTTTTGGGACTTAATATCAAAGAGATAATAAGTTCATACGATTTTGGTAATTTTGTCGATTTTGGAATTCTGTTTTTAGTACTTGTTTCTTATTTATTGATTTAATTATGATGACTTGCATGAACAAGACTGTACGGTTAGATCGGATACTGATACTATGATTTCATGCTGGTTGTGTGATGGCTTGGTACATGTTAAATGTGTTGGCCTTTATGCAAGAGTGGCAGACAATCTTAGTGATGATAAGGGTCTTCGTTGTGGTTGACTGGATTGTAGAAAATTAGATATGGAGGTTTAAAAATTTTTCAGGAGCATGAAGTCCGAGTTTTCTGATATGGAAAAAGAGCTTTCGGCTTTATCTGATCGATTTTCTAAGTTTATTGGGATGTTCAATAAATATCCGAGATTGGAAAAGAGAGCAGGTTCACCAAAAGCCTCCTCGCCGAAAAGGAATTCCTTCCTCGCCGAATTTAATGGACGTTAATTCTCCATTTCCAAGTTCAAGTGCAGTGAAATCTTCTGCCCCTTCTACTTTTGCTGAAGTCGTTTCTGTAGTTGCTATAGCTTCCGTGGACATCGATAAGTCATCTCCTTCGGGTGGTTATCCTGCCCGGGTGGCAGGACCGGGACCGAAAACGTTGACTTTTGTACCTGCAAGGAAGACAGTATTTGTGTCTAGACTTTCCCCCGACACGACCGAAGAGGATATCCGATTTTACATATCGTCTAAATTAGTCGGGAAGAATTCTAATGATTCCATACAGTGCTTCGAGCTGAAATGACAATTTTCAGAACGTAGGTCGTCTTTCAAAATTATTTCACCGGATGACCTTTTTGCCAAACTGGTGGATTCGGAATTTTGGCCTCACAGAACGTTCGTAGGGAAATTTGAGTATCGGGATAATGGTAGGCGTGATAATTTTGCTAGATTACCGTTTGGAAATAGGGGAGCTCCAAAAAACTAATTGGGAGTTTGAATATGGCGTATCAGAATGTTCGCGGTTTGAATACTAAATTGTCTAGATTATTTGTTAATAGCTTTGGTTTCGAGTTTGATGTCATTGCATTTTCTGAGACATGGCTTAAACCTAATGTTTTTATTTCTGAGTTATTCTGCAATAACTATGTACGTAGTTTATAGAAAAGATCGTGTTGGTAAAATTGGTGGTGGTGTGTTAACCTCAATTGAAAATTCTTTACCTTCTGAGCTAGTTACATTGATGATATTGGCGATCTTGAATTTATTGTAGTGTCCATTAATTTAGGCAGTTTGAAACTGTTTGTCAAGTGTTCTTATATACCGTCATCTTCCTGCTTTAAGGTATATCAAGAGCATATTGACGCTATTGCAAAAGTTATTGCGTTAGCCAGTAGCCATCTCTGACATGGGTGTCTTTACCCGATACCAACTCTCTGACACCATTGACACCATGTGATTGGTCATCTGATTTTGTTACGCATATATCCCAACTTGGCTTGATTCAATTGAACGGCATTCCCAATTCTATGAATCGAGTCCTTGATCTAGTTTTAGTGGATGATTCAAACAACTTTTATATTTCTCGAATTGATCCGTGAATTTCTCCTGAGGATAGTTACCATCCAACGCTGGGAATTAATTATACATATGATACCATGCAGGTTGGTTGCAATCGCTCTTCGTCCTATGTTGGCCTGTGCTTTTCGCGTGCGAACTTTATTCTTTTCAATAATACTATTTTTGATACCGACGGGCATAGTTTACATATGTCAGTGTGATAATGCTTTTGAATTTGAAATCGCCCTGGATGAATTTTATAATATTATTAATTGCTATATTTCTAAGTCTGTACCCAAGAGGCCTATAATGGGTAATACTGGTCCCCCATGGTCGTCAAGAGCTCTAAACAGGCTCAAGAATGTAAGGAATAGATGTTCGAAAAAGTATAAAAAATCTGGACTGCTAGCAGACTATGCTAGGTATATTGTTGCTAGGAGTAAATACAACTCTAAATCTCGTGAGAGTTACAGATTATATTTGGATAAGTCGAAGGCTAATTTTAAACGGAACTCCAAATCATTCTTACGATTTGTTAACTTGAAGCGTAATTCGTCTTCCACACCATGTAGGATTGCTAATTATTTCGCTCTACCGCTCTACCATTCCGTTTGATGCACCTGTCGTAAATTCTTCGTGGTTGCTAGATAACTTGATCAGATGGAAAACCTCATATAAAGCTGGTCCTGGTGGTATCCCGGACTCTATGTTGAAATACACATCGAATTCTCTCAGCTTACCGTTGACTCTCTTATTTACCGCTTCGTTGGAGTTCGGTCATTTTCCTGCACAGTGGAAGAGCTCTTATATAATCCCTCTCCACAAGTCTGGTAGTTTAGTAAATGTTGCAAATTATAAGGGAATTGCAAAATTGAGTGTCATTCCTAAACTTCTTGGGAAGTCAGTCACAGAGGTAATTTCTCATCATGTTTCCCCCATTTTAGATCCATGTCAACATGGCTTTCGGAAGGGTCGTTCCACCGTGACTAATCTGCTTCAATTTTTCTCTTCTAGTATTGACGGCTTTATTAAATTAGATCAAACTGATGGGATTTTTACCGATTTTAGTAAGGCCTTTGATAAAGTTAACCACAATTTGTTATTATATAAACTCGGGGCAATGGGTTTTAGTTGTAACATGCTGAATTGGATTAGTTCTTACTTAATTAACCGAGAACAGATGGTATCATTTGGCCGATCATTCTCAAGATCTATTTTTGTGTCATCTGGGGTGCCTCAGAGCAGTCATCTTGGCCCGGTTCTATTCTTGGTATTCATTAACGGCTTACCCGTCTCCATAATGCACTCTAAATTGTTAATGTACGCTGACGACGTGAAGATCTATTTATCTTCCCAGTATCCTTGTCAATGTACTTTACTTCAGACGGATTTGTCTACTTTCCAGACGTGATGCGAAGCCAATTTGATGAAGCTTACTTTTGCGTAATGTAAGCATATGCTGTTCTCTAGGTCATTATTCCTTTCGGCAAAATACATTTTAGGTGGCAATGTTGTTGAATCATTTGTTGATCTTGGTGTTATCTTGTTATCCCTACGTTACGAAAAATCTTTTTACTTCACTAGTCCGCCCTACTCTCTATTATTTGGGACCCTCAGTACAATTTGTATGTTAATATGATTGAATCGGTCCAGAAACAGTTTCTCATTTTTTGTCTGATTTTTTGTTCTTCGTATAGCAGTAGACTAGCATTGATCAGATTGCCGACTCTTAGTAGTAGACGTACCATGATAAACTCTATTACAGTTTTGAAGATAATTGATTGATGTATATGTTCTGAATTTCTGTTACCTAAGATTTTCATAAATGTCCCATTGTGACCCACCATGTACTATAAACTC
This sequence comes from Phaonia tiefii, assembly GCA_963931995.1. Lineage (NCBI taxonomy): Eukaryota > Metazoa > Arthropoda > Insecta > Diptera > Muscidae > Phaonia > Phaonia tiefii. The sequence goes on from OZ008368.1 coordinate 139,136,320, forward strand.
ATTCACATCGAGTTTCAGCGTTCGAATTATGCGTCCTTTGATCCAGTTAGGAAAATGTGTCGTGACTTTAATGAGATATATCAGGTTATTGATTTCACTGGTAGTTGGTAAACTATAAAGTTCCTTTACATATGTTCGAGTAAATTTACTTTCTCCTTACTATCTGGCCTGATTTATAATTTGGTTTTGTTCGTAATTATTACATATTATATTAATATCTCGTGATGTACTTTTGTACTTATTTATGTTAGTGTAATACCAACTGGTGAAGAATTTCTGTAGTTGGATGCAACGTGTGAACTTATGATCCTTGCTCTCCCGTTATAGACCGGTCTATAATGTGTACGCTGTCCTCACGTTATGGGGTCGTGGCCCTCTCGGTCGGTAGGGGCGGGTAAGAGTTGCGGCGATGGGGTTGCTCGATTGAAAAAAAATACTTCAATTATAGAATTATCTTTAAATAAAATTTTAATTTTCTTTAAATATGATACAAGATCACAAAATTAAAAACTGTGTATTCAGTTTAACGATAAGTGACGTCTAGTGTCCTGTGCATACCGAAAGTACTGTTGGGCTGTGTAATATTTGAAATGTATGATCCTTAAATTTAACGTTGACAACATCTGGTTAGTGCGATATGCATTCCATACATGTACATGAGTAGCAATTGAATTTGTGTTGCTAATTAAATGAACGCGAAAGGGATACGAGTTGACACTTAAGAAAATTAAATAAAAAATAAGGATTAGTTAACAAATGCATTCATCAGTTTCACTTTAAATTTTTGTTTAGTTTGAAGGCTTTGTAGGCATTTAACCCAACAGAAGTATCGTACTGTTTTTTCTTTATTTGATCATTTATTTGTACACAGTTTTAAATATGTATAGTTTGTCTTTAGGGGCAACCTGATGAAATTTGGAATTGATGAAATTTGGAATTTTTCAGAAGTAACTTAGTTTGACTTTCTAAATATAACTCGTTTGTAAAAAATTCAGCATATTTAATAATATACATAAATTTTGAATAGTATAAAAAGCATTAAAAGTCAGAAGCGTTTCAATCAGGTTATATACATACATATTGCTTACACGATGATCTAATGTACCAATTTGATGGACTGATTTCAGACTTTATATTATTATAAGTACCCGATCTACATCATCTGTTCGTTTCTTGGTCTTTTCTGCATAATGGTATTCTGAAATTTGCTCTATTTCGAATATTGAAATAAGATTGATTTTGCAAAAACGATATAGTATGCTAACCAATGTTGTGACTATATTTAACACAACAATTAAAACCTGATAGTTATATAAACCTGATATTGATAAGATATATGGACAAAGATCTTTAAAGAATGAAATAGTTGAGTAACTCTCAGAAATTGTATACAATTTTTAAGGCTTAGGTTAGGTTAGGTAGAAGTGGCTGTCACAATTGACACATTTTATCCAATGAGGACCGTTGAGATACTACGGGACGTCATGTTCCCATCCTTGAACTACACCTGGTATGGTTAAGGGGCATTCAAGCCATATGATCGATATTTCAGGATGTGGCTGAAAAAAGACGTGCATAGGTGCCTGGCGAATCGATTAATACTCTTCAGAGAGGTCCTTTTATCATTCAGATTAACTTACGGATTGCATGAAGTAAGATCCGACATATTTTCTCCTACTCATACAGTAGCATATGAGATGTTTCACACTCTCGTCTTCCTCTTCATCCCACAGGTTATAGTTTAGAGATATCTTTTTTAGGAATGTATAACAGGTTTAACGTAATATTTAGGTCATAACGTCGAGATTTGCAACCCATATCTGTGAGCTTTGGTTTTAAGCATGACCTTTCAGGCAGAAAAATACATTTCCTCATGTTCAATATCCAGTGGACCAATATAAACCAATATAAATATAAAGTGAATATGAGATATGAAAAAAAAACTTTTTTTTTTCTTTTATTTGTATGTATGTATTTATATGTATATGTACATATTTTATTATTTTTAACTTATAACAATTATATGATTGAATAAATTATATTTTGAAGTAAGAGTTGTAATATATAAAGTTATTGGCATCGTGTGGGATGCTGGGATATAGAGCTATCGGCCGATAGTTATTTCGTAAAAAAAAATAAATAAATTATATATAGGTATATTTATTTATATTTTAATATCTATTATTTCTTATGCTAGTTTTAGTCTATTTTTGTGCACAACAATTGATTTAGATTTTGTGTCAATTTTGCAATTTCCAAAATGGTCAGTCTCAATCACCTTGTATGGACCTTTAAAAATGCTATCTAATTTGTGATTGGTTTCATCTTTTAGGTATACCATATCGTTTGGCCGAATATTTTGTGGTCTTACACTCTTGTCATAAATGTGTTTTGTCTTTATTTTAGCCTTTTCTAACATTTCTGCTGCTCTTTTCTGAGCTACTTGCAGTTTGAGTAGGAGTTCGTTTTTGTAGTCGTCAAAGTTGTATACCGGATTTATTTTTCCATTTAGCATAAACTCGTATGGAACTGGCGATTTACCGAATACTAATTCGAAAGGTGTGTAACCATGAGTTGTTGATGGTGTCGTGTTGTAACAATACGTGAAATATTTGAGCCAATGGTCCCAGTCTAATTTGTTAGTTGAAATGTATGATCTTATGTACTCGTTAAATGTTTTATGGGATCGTTCCACTGTACCTAAGGTTTGATGGTGATAAGGGGTTGATGTTTTTCTTTCTATTTGTAAAAGCTTACATATTTGGTCAAATATTTGGTTTTTATATTCGGTACCCATGTCTGTTAATATTTGTTTTATGGGTCCGTAGATTAAAATAAGGTTTTCCACTATTGCTTTTGCAACTATATTAGGGGATTTAGCTGAGATGGGTATTGTAATGAGAAATTTAGTTAAATCACATATTATTGTGAGCGCGTATTCGTTTGAATTAAATGACTTTGGTAATGGGCCTACAGTGTCTATTTGTACACATTCAAATGTTCTTGCCGGTGTTGGTGTTTTTATTAACGGTTCTAGGTGATTAATACTGGCTTTGTTTTGTTTACATTTTTGGCAGTTTTTGACATAAGACTTCATGTCTGAAGCAATGTTTTTCCAAACATAATGTCGTTTTAGTTTTGATAAGAATCGTGTGACTCCTGGATGGCCTCCAAAAACAGGGTCATCATGATATTTTTGTAGTATCTCAAGTTTTTGCGTGGGTGAAGTGATTGCAATAAGCTTTGGTGTTATAGCTATTGTTATTTCTTTCAATTGTTTATTGCCTTTCTTTTTAAATTCCTCTATGTCGACATATTCGAATAAATTATCATTGATTGCAATCTTTATACTCTTAAAGTTTGTTTTGCCAACTATATTTTCAAGTTTGGGAAATAATTGCGCTAGTTCAATTTTCCCATAAGCAATAAAATCTTTAGAGTTTAATTTAAATATTTTCTTTATTCCATGGAACAAAACTAAATGTTAGGAATTTTCTAATGTTTTACTGTGCACATTTATGGTTAATTTTAGGCATGGTAATTTGTTCACTTCTTGTAACGTAATCGTGTTATATACTTGTTGCCTTAAGGTTTCTTTGGCTTCTATAATGTTCTTATTAGTTTGGGAATGAGTATGGTTGGATTTTGATCTGGTAATCATCTGTATGATAGCAAAGTTTTCTTCCCTAAGCTGCTTGATTTGCCCAAAATCAATGCGCGATAAAGCATCTGCACCGCATCTTCTTGTTCTATGACCGATTTATTACTCTCCCCTTTTGTAAAGGTTCGAGAGGCGAACGCTATTGGCAATTGTTTACCATTGTGGTTCTGACTGAGAACTGCGCCACATGCAATTTTGCTTGCATCTGTAGTAATGCAAAGAGGTTTTTGGAAATCAGGGTATTGCAATATTTTTGGAGATAGCAGGCAATTTTTAAAATATTGAAATGCCTTTTCGCATTCAGGTGTCCATTCGAACTGGGAGGGATTTTTTCCTTGTTAATTTTGTTATGTGTACTGCATGATTTGAGAAATTTGGTATGAATCTTCTATAATAGTTCACAAATGCTACGAACCGCTTGCATTCATCGGCGTTTGTCGGTTTTGGGTATGACAAAATCTTGTCGTATTTAGATTCGTCTGGAAGAATACCTTGGTCTGTGCATTTATGTCCTAGGAAGGTGGCTTGTGAATCATAGAATTTACACTTGTCCGGATGCAACTTAATATTTGTTTCCTGCAGATCTCAAAAACTGATTTTAAATTTTACAAGTCTCCATTTTTTTTCCGAGGAATTTGGTAAGGATTTCTTCGGGACTAAAAGTATAGGGCTATAATACTCTGAGACTGACGGTTCAATGATATCATCTCTAAGCAGTTTTTTTTATTTGTTTATTTATTTCGATTTTATGATTATGAGGAGTCCTATAGTTTTTTATGTAAACCGGAGTATTTTCGATTAAGTGCAATTTCTGTTTATAAAAATTGTTGTATGTACACGCATCGCTTTCTAAAGCAAATACGTCTGTGTAGTTTGAAGCGAGTTGAACTAGTTTTTCTCTATGAAATATTGGGCAGTTGTTTGCTAATTTATTCAAAATTATGGTTTGTCGTTGATTGTTATTTTGTTTATCTATTTTAACAATGTAATAGTCATCAAGGTTTTCTGTTCTTATTGTGTTTTGCTGCAAAAAAAGGTTGTTTTCCGTTGTATCAATAATTCGAACATATGGGTTTTTTGTATTAACGATTGTATTTGCTATGAAAACACCATCGTCAAGTTCCTGATTGGGTATTAAGAGGTCATTTTCCGTACTTGTTATTTTTCTAATGACCTCCGCTCTTGCTGGGAGTGAGAGTATTTTCCCCTGATGTGAATCCAATATTTCGATTTCTAATTGAATATTTAACCATTTTGGCCTAATAATGAGCCAACTTGGACCAGAATTTTGGTAGTCTAATAAAAAAAAAAAAAAAAAAAAAAAAAAAAAAATGGTTTCCCATTACATCCCATGAAGGAACAGGGGAGAACTTCTCACAATCACTGAGCTGTGCGCCTACAGTTTTACACCGATTCCGAACGGTATTTTGAGAAGCTCTTTCATGGCTATATACTTGATAGTGTCGCCGTCACTATGCGAGGTGACCGCCGCCGAAAGCAATTTTAAGGTGGTCAGAGAGCAGGGTTCGAACCCAGGGTCTCATGTACAAGAGCCGCGCACACTAACCATTGAACCACCGACGGCCGGTAGTCTAATACACAATTATAATTTTTTATGAAATCATAGCCTATTATACCATCACAAGGTAGCGGGAAGGAATCATCCACTATATGGAAATTATGAGATATTGTTAAATTATTTATGTATAGACTTGCTTGTGTGACACCGAGTGTTTTTATTGTACCACTACCTATACCTCTTAGGTTGAATATTTGATTTATATTTATTGTAGCATTGTCTATATGATTTGTTTTGAAGAGACTTATATCTGATCATGTATCTAAAAGAAATGTAGAGGTGGACTGACTTAAGGATGATTTTATTCTGATGTAATTGTTTAAACAGAGGTTTACATTTAAAATTCTGTGCTCATTTAATTCGATACATTCCCCAGATGGGCGGACTGAGGAATGTCCCCGTTTTCCGACGCCTCTGTATACCTAACGTTTCCATTATTATGTCTGCGTCCTCTATGATTATTGTTGTGTCCATAATTTCTATTTCTATTATTGTTGTCTCTGTTATCAGAGTGAGAGTCGTTACGTCGTGTATTATAATTCCGGTTCGAAGAGCCTCTTTGTCCACGATGTGATCTGTTTCCACGACCCCTATATCTTACGTTGGAATTTCGAAATTTGTTGATGTAATTTACTTGTAAAGTTCCTGAACTTTCCGAACCTAACTCAAGAAATTTTGTAATAGCGTCTCCTACTGTTGGGAACTGACCTGCCCTCATTAGCAATTTTACTTCTTACATGTTGAGTGGAGTAGCTTTTTGCTAGTGCAGGCGTCAAACCGTCGGCTATAAATGCTTGCTCCAATTGCAATGATAATGCTTCAATTTCCTTTGCAAAATCACTGTCGCTTTTGTTATGCTGCTTTACGGTATTAAGTCTGGCTGAAATACTCTGTGGAGATTCGTATTTCACGTTTGCAAGTAATTTGCTTTTGATTGCCTGAATAGTACTCTCGTCAGTTATCAATGTACTTGCTGAGTGAGTTAATTTAGTTTTTATTAAAGAAATTGCTATGTTCTCATGGGTTTCCTTTATGGTTTCAAATAAATCAATAGCGTTTATGAATTTACTTAAATTTTCAATTTTTCCATCAAACTCTGGAAGCAATTTCGTTGCAGTGTTAATGAACTCGATAGGTGTCATATTGCTGAGTATCTGTGTCAGAGCTTTCGCTGCAAAGTAATGAATGAATAGTCAGGTCAAGTAATTTTGATATACTTGTTGGTACTTCTTGTGGAACTTGTAATTTATTAAAAAATACTTTCAGTCTATTTTTAATGGAAGTGAAATAATTTTCGAATTCTAGCTTATGGTCTGTGCTAAGTACCGGGTAAATTGTTCTGCCCAAATTGGCAATTGTATTATGCTGACATGCTATAATACCAATATGTTTTAGTTGTGTAATTTTGGATGGTAGGGGTGTTCTATTTAAACATTTGTATGATTTGTCAAAAGTGATCTTTATTTCATGCAATGTTCTCAAAACTTCGTCCCATGTGATTGGTGAGGACATAATAAATGGACCATACGTAATTAGGAAATTGGATCATTGATAGATTTACATGTTTTAATAAAAAGCTTAATTTTGTCTATTTATTTATATAATTTTCTTGTCATTTGTGTGTTGTTGCTTGCACGATGTTTTTAATTTGAATACTTAGTTTAACTATTAGTTTTATATTGTGAAATTGAATTTAATAATATTGATTATCTTATATAATGATGTTTTTTGTTGTCCTTTACGAAGCTGCAATTCTTCTCCAGATAGTTTCCAGATAGTTTAGATCCTGACCACTGGTGTTTCCACACGTTGTATCCTTCTTTTTAAATAGTTTTTGAGTGCCGAATATATTGCCATTATTAGCACAAAGGCTCCGATTAAACTCACAATTTCCCAAGGTATTGTTTTGATGTTTTGATTGTCACTTTTCTCTTGATATCTGTCTATGTATTTTACAACTTCTGTATTCTTCTGTTGCACTTCTATTCCCACTTCATAGCCGGAAATTGCTATCATCACTATACTTATTGCTTTTTTCCACCAACTCATGGTGCAGATTGAGGTTGAAGTTTTTTTTTTTTATGGATATTTTATATTTTTTGTAAATTTTCCACTTTTGTTGTTTTTTTATGCTTAGCAGTTCATTTCCAGCAATTGCCTATTGTAAGCAAATATTCACTGAAGTTACACTTTTTGTTATTAATGTTTCGCTTTTGTTTAATGTTTTATTTAACAAACTTTTTTTTTGGGTTTGGGTATTTATTTTTAGTGTCGGTCCTGTCACGGTCGCCATGTAAAGACTGTTATTTATTGACTGTTTTGTTTACAATGTTGGACTTATATTTATACTTAAAATAGTTGAGTCGTCGATGACTCAAGAGGTATCGATGGATAAGTGTCAGTTATTTGAGATGTATGTGTGCTGTTTCACATTTCGCGGTTGTTGACCGTCGTCTTTAAATGTTGGTGTCTCATATCGGTACCACTTTGGAATGTTGCACACTTTGCAATTGTTGATAGATTTTAGGTCGTTAGATTCATATGTCTTAGGATTCATATGTAAATATTAGTTCTATGACCGTTATCCATGACACCTTCTATAATCTGGTATGCGTCTTTCCCAGTCCGGTATATCAGGGATTTGAGTGGAGAAGTTTCTCTCAAACACTGAAGTGTGTGTCATGTATTCGACTTTTACTGTGGATAGCCGCAGATCTTTTAAAATCGACCCATGACCATATAGGCTGGTGGTTCGTCGCGAAGAATTGCCGACTTTGCAGCCATTTGCCTTTCCTATGAGTTGAAAGGTGTGTGATAAACTACAAACACTCGGGTTATTACACACTATTGTCATTCTCTGGGCTTTTGTCACCAGATTTAGGTAAGTGGATTTTCCCAGTACTGGTCACCAAACTACAATGCTGTAAAGCAATAACGGGCGGACAAAAGCTGTATATATCCTCTGACGACTCTTTACACGAATATAGGGCCACTGTAGCTCTACTGATCCTATCCATAATGTTTAATTTGAAATTAATCCTTCTGTCGAGAGTGAAACAGAAATATCTAGCACGATCTTTGAAGCAAATTTCTCTACCACATTGAGACAAGCGAAGAACATGTGGTGTAACCTGCTTCATGGTAAAGAGAACAAACTCCGTTTTCTCTGGATTTACTCCCAGTTCATTCTTCTCTTAGATAAGTTCTTGAGCACATCTCCGCACCCAGAGGGTATTTTTCCTGCACTGCAATTACCAGGTTGTCAGCATATGCTACTACTGTACAACCTGATCCCTCCAACTCTAGTAGAACACTTTTCAGTGCTAAATTGAAGAGAAGTGACGACAAAATTCCTCATTGGGGTGTTCCTCTATTCGCATTTCGTGTGTCGTGTGTGTGTCCCAGGGACGCAGTTATTCGCCTATCGTCAGTAAATCATAGAAAAAATTATTGACCCCTACCGAAAGAGCCGATTCAATCAATCATGGTAAGACGTTATTAAACGCACCGTCTATATCGGCAAATGCGACACGAGTGTATTTCTTTATGTAAATATATTTCTCTGCGGCATGAGAACGTGGGTTCGACCCCTTCTCTGACCACCGAAAATTTCTTTCGACGGCAGTCACGGCGAAACTATTGAGTATTTAGCCGTGAAAAAACTTTTCAAAATACCATTCGGAACCGGTGTAAAACTGTAGGTCCAAATCAGTGAGTGTAAAACTAGAACACGCACAACACACTGGTTGGATGAAGGTCTCCCTAATACCTTCATGGGATTTAACGGGAAACCAAATAAATTTGTTTATGAAATTCACTAATGCGTGCAGACCGTTTTCAATAGATTTACCCTTGGTGTAAGCCTGCTGGTCAATCATCGAAGAAAATATAAGGAACTAATTGGTCTAAAGATCTTTGGATTAATATGCGATGATTTCCCCGTTTTCGGAATTAATACCACCTTGGATTCTCTCCATCTAACCGGAATATAGGATAGCTCGATGCAGCTCGTAGAAATTTTGTAACTTCACTGGTGCTATGCCATCCGGGCCAGGTATATGTAGGGCTTAAAACATTATACTGCCCAGTGTAGCGTTTCTTCTGTCACGATATTTCCCGCAACGTGCGACATGACTTGGTTGTTCGGTGAGTCCGTCGTTATTTTTAAGGCTTTGTTTTACATACGTTGTAGTGATTTCAATTAATTGCTTTTCTGTTATATGGCTAAACTATTGAATTATAATAACAAGTTGGCAACCCTGTGAGAAGAACGTATATTTTAGCTGCGCTACGATCGAGATGCGAGAGAGACTACCAAGTTCAATGCTCTGGTTTATCTAAACGAGAGTTTGAGAGACTTCTGGAAATTGATAATGTGATGTACAATTGTAAAGAATGTAAAGAAGGAGGGGGAAAAGTAAGACAAGAACTAAAACGAATGAACGTTGAAGTCAAAAAACTGGAAAATTTAGATAAACTTGATCAGCTGATGGATTCGATAAAGTTTATGTCAGCGAAGTTTGATGAAATGATAAAAGATGTTGAAACAAATAAAAAGAGAATATACATATAAAGTAGAAAAGAAAATAAAAAATGAAATCAAAACACTAAAAACTTCTGTAAAATACTTGAATGATTTTCGGGTTTAAAATGATTGTATTCGGGTTTAAAATGATTGTATTCGGGTTTAAAATGATTGTATTATCAGCGGAAAACAACGAAAAACCAATTGATGCAGTTATTAAGTTGTCGAATGAAGTTGGGGTTGTTTTTGAATCCAATTCGTTTGAAGATGTTTACATCAATTTGCATCGAAAGTATACAAAGAAACTTTAATGGATGCGAAGAAGAAATTAAAAGACAAAGACAACACTAAAATGATTTATATTAATGATTTCCACAGCAAAGAAACTCTCAATTGCAAAATCATTAAAAACGGTTGGATATGCTGCGAATGGGAAACTGTTTTGTTAAAAAAAAACCCGTATCAAAAAATATTCCTATAAGAAGTGAGAATGATGTTGATCGAATGCTAAGCGAAAATGATTCACGTCGCTAAGTTTTCGCAGAGCCTTCGCTAAGTGCTTCATACAAAATAAGTGATTATATAAGCAAGCGATGTAACCAAAACACGCTCAATGATAAAGTAGCATATTTAACGAATGTATCTAACCTGGCGTTTACACGGGACAGTTTTGCTCCGACAGTAGCAATACATTCACACTATTTTACTACCCCACTTACACTTCTGCCACTTGCCACGACACTGTCTCTGATTTTTCGACGACAGTAACTTCGGCAAGTGAGTTGACGTATTTGGTCAGATCGGTGACATTTCGTGGTAATTTGTGAAAAACAAAGCAAAACATCACATACATACATATAAACATGTATACATTTCAAATTTTCAGAGTACATCAGCTTCATTGTAATCTGGAGAAATAGGGCAAAACACATAGCAAACGATCGTAGAAATTGGGAAAATTTAATTTTATTTGGTAATTTGGAGTTTTATTGAAATATTATTTGGCAACACATACTAGATATAAACATGTATAAATAATATATGTATGTAGCAATCTTCTTTTAGTAAATTAAGATTTCAAGCAAATGTGAAGAAGAGCAAATCAAAATCAGAGCACTAAATTTACAAGAAACAACACTATCGACGGTTGCTTAAAACTGTTCTGTCTTTATAACTGGCTGGACACATACGTCACACAACAAATTTTTCTCTTTTTGACAACTAATACATATTATCAACTGTCCGGTCTTGAACTGTCCCGTGTAAACGCACCGTAAGAGCGAATGCATTACTGTTGCAGTGAAGATCGCCTCCTCGCAGTGATACCTGATATTCTTCCTCTCTAAATTTCTGCTGTCGAGCTGTCGTCTTGTGCTCTGCGACCTGAGTAGGCAGAGGTAACACTCTGTCGAAATGGCTCGTGGCTGAGGTACCGTTCGTTTCCCCCTCCTTAAATCTTGGCAAGTCTTGTAGTACGTTCGAAATCCGTCACCGTTAAGTTGGTGGTAATGGTGAGGTTGAGATGACTCCCTCTTTGGATCGGACTGGCTCTGAACACTCTGTGCCATAAGGCGGAGTGTCAATCCTCGCGTGGAACTCCCTGCTTCATAGACAACCACGGGCCCTTCTTTTTGAACACATTGCATCTTTACGGACGTAGATAGCGGCTACAAGTTGAGGCCCAATCAACATGAAGATTAATATTGAAAAGTCTTCGGCCACGGGAAAACCTGCTATTAAAGCGCCAAGGCAAAAATAAAACTGAAAAATAAATTTAACTTTTAAAGCCAAACTTTGTTCGGCTGAGTCTGTTTATTTTCTGATGTTTTATTTTACAATTTTTGGTTCTTAAATCCGAAACTAACGGTATTTTGTTTTGAGTGAAGTTTAAATTAGGGGTGGCAAACTGTAATTCATCTGTACTAAAATAGTACAACAGTACACCCTCTCCCTAAAGAAAAAATTATGTTTAAAATATAATTTTGTAAACAAAAATAAATAAAAAAAGATGTTAATTAATTCAAAATTTTGTCTCTAGTTACATTCCATTTTTTCTCTATTTTCTTAAGTCTATTTCCTAAATTAACAATGGAATTTACATCTATTTTATATGGGCCATGATATGGGGCTTGATATTTTCTTCTATTCATTGTTCTCACTAGTACAAAATCTCTTTCTTTTACATTAAGAGAATTTACATATATGTTCTTTTCAAATCTTTTATTTTTAGATATTTGAAGGTAATCATATGCTTTTTGTAGGGAAAAATTCAGTCTTCCGCGTAATTCGCTTGCGTAATCATCTGTATTATAGATTTTATTTTCTTTTAATATTTCATCGTTTGGCAGGTATGGCAATTTTCCAAAAATTAACTCGTATGGAGTATAACCTGTATCATGTGGTGTAGTATTATAAGCAAACGTGAAATATGGGATCCAAATGTCCCATTGGTCGTCTTTACAATAATTTAACAAAAATTCATTAAGTACCCTATGATTTCTCTCTATTGAACCCAAGGTTTCATGATGGTATGGAACACTAAATACTTGTTTGACATCCAATAACTTGCATATTTCAGCCATTAGTGTATTGTCAAATTCTGTTTCTTTGTCTGATTTTAGAATTTTAAAATGTCCATATTTTAATATAAAATTTTCCACCAAAGTCCTTGCAACTGTTTTGGCATCCTTGGTTTCCATAGGGCATGCAACAACGTATTTGCTCAATTCGCACTGTATGGTTAGAATATATCGATAAAAATTTGATAGTCTCATCGGTCCCACTGTATCTATAGACACTATCTCAAAAGTTGTTTTAGGTGTTTCAGTTAATGTTAACCGCTCCTTAGTGTTTTTCGTTTGTTTATTAAGTCTGCATTGTTTGCAATCTAATACGAATTGATTCACCATCTTGCCCATATTCTTCCAAATGTATCTTTGCTTTAGTTTTAAAGTTGTTTTTCTGACACCTAAGTGTCCTCCGTGTGTAGAGTTATGATATTCCTCTATAAGTCTTATCTGTGTATCTTTGCATAAAATCCGTTTTGGTTCATCATATAAGAGTATTTTAAAATGTGTGTTTCTTTTGGTTTGTAAATTTTTAAATATTGTTTTGAATTCTTCTGTGGCCACAGTTTTGAATATTTCATCATTCTTTTTCAACGCTAGCTCGTTTATCTTAAGCTTTTGCATTGTAGATATCAGCTTTTCCAAAATCAGCGTTGTGTTTAATGGATTTTCACTATATCTTACAATAATTTCAGTTTCATTCACATCGAATCATCTTTGTTCACTTTATCTCTTGTTGTAAATTTTAGTCTTCTCATGTTTCTTAAATCTGATAATGATGTACAGTCCCAGACGAAAAGTTGATCATTCTTCTCTTCAGAGACGTACTTTTTGGTATTGTCCATGTCTTTGTTCACATTTTCCTTGTTCATACTTCTTGTTATCGTCAAAATTTTCTCGTCAGTATAATTCCTTGCTGGAATCATAGCTTTGAGCATATCGCTGTTTAATTTTATTCTTGACAGTGCATCCGCATTGGTGTTCATTTTTCCTTTCTTGTATATTATCTCAAAATCGTAATCGCATAGGTCTAGCCGAATACGTGTCATTTTGGATGACGGGTTTTTGTGTGAAAATAATGAAACCAGTGGTCTGTGATCGGTGATTACAATGAATTTCCTTCCATATAGGTAGGGTCTGAAAAATTTAATTCCCCAGTGTATAGCTAGTAGTTCCTTTTCGATGATTGGTTTATTCAAATAATGTTTAGCTAATGATTTGCTGGCATAAGAGATCGGTAGGTCTGTTCCAACTTGCCTTGCGATAAAACTGCTCCTCGGGCATAGTTGGAAGCATCTGTAGTCAATATAAAAGGTGTTCTTTTTTAAAAGGCAGTTTAAATTTTTCGCAATATCAGCAAATTTACTAATGAATCGACAATAATAATTGCAGAAAGCTACAAATCTTCTTACTTCATCTGCTGTTGTAGGTACGGGATAATTTTTGATAACATCATTTTTCATTGGGTCTGTTGTAATTCCTTTATCGGTTATAAGATGTCCTAAGTATACTACTTCTGATTTAAGGAATTTGCACTTGCTTGCATTTAATTTTAAATTGCAATTTCGTAACCTCTTTAAAACCTTTATTAAATTTTCGTTGTGGTGTTTCAAACTGCTGCCAAATACGATGATGTCGTCAACATACAAGAATGCTTCTGCGTCAAGTCCACTTAGAGCTATAGTTAGCATTCTTTGAAAACTATTTGGTGATATTTTCAAACCGAAAGGTAGACGTTTAAATTGGTAATGTACGCTTCCAGTTGAAAATGATATCAATGGTCTTGAATCCTTGTGTAAATTTATTTGATGGAATGAGCTTGTCATGTCCGAAGTAGAAAAGTACCTTGCTCTGCCTAATCTATCCAGAACATCCTCTATTCTTGTTAATGGAAACTTGTCGGTGACTATTTTGTCATTTAATTTTCTGTAATCCACTACGAGACGCCATTTTTTTCATCACCCGTTGTTTTTTTGGTACTACTAATAAAGGTGAATTGTACGGGCTAACTGAATGTTCGATTTGCCGTCTGCCATTAATTGATCAACTTGATCATTAATTTCCTTAATCTGTGTTTGTGGCAATCTGTAATTTTTTATGTAAACTGGTGTGGAATCAGTAGTTTGAATTTCTTGTGTGTAGAAATTATTCACGCTCAACTTTTCTGACGGTAAATGAAAAATATCTTGATATTCTTTGAAAATATAAATTATTCCTTCTTTAGCTTCCGTGTCTTTTCCAACAATATTTAATGTTTTCAATAAGACACCTAGTCTGTCATTATCCGCATGAATCATTTTATTACTTCGGTATATGTTGTAGTCTTTTAGTGGATGCATTTTGCAATCCAGGTGTTCCAAAGTAACCTCTTCATCTCTTGTATGCAGTAATTTCACATGTGCAACACCTTTAGCAGGTATTATAGTGTTACCCAAATATACTCCTTCTTGTATTTCCATATTCAGCACGATACTATCTTCCTTAACTTTCAAATTCAGTGGTACAATGGACTCTGTTCTTGCTTGAAGTAAATCTCGCCCTATAATACCATCATATGTAATGGGAAAGTCGTCTTCAACTATATTGAAAGTGTGTTCAATATTTTCACTTAATATGTTCAGGTTATTTTCTTTGTTTCCAAACATTGTATTGCCACTTTCGTAACGCCGGTTATACTTGCTGTTTCATTTTGACAAATATTATTGAAGTTTCCTAATTTTATGATGCAAATATCCGCTCTCGTATCGATTAAAAATTTATTTTTATGTCTGTATTGTTACAATGTAAAGTAACGTCGGAATTTAAATTTTTCGAAATATTACCCGGCCTTCACAGTTTTCCTGTTCGCCAGTAAAATGATACGTTCGGTAAGAATTGTTTCTATTATCATCGATATTATTTTGTCTAAAGTTGTTATTCTTTGGTGCATTATTATAATTTCTGTAGTTTCCATTGTTATTGTCTCTATTGTAATATTTATTTCGGTTATCTTGCGTATTATCATTGTTTCTGTCGTTTGATCAATAACAATGATATTTCTGTAATTGTTATATTTTTTGATGCTGCCATTATTATTGTTCCCATTGCAATAGTTGTTGCCATTTCCATGAATGTTATTTTTACTGTTTTGATTATTATTTCTGTAGTTAGTATTATTATTATGATTATAGTTTTTATTTTTGTCGTAGTTTTTGTTTTTGTTAAAATTTCTATCTTGGTTATTCATAACATAACAAATGTAGAGTTTCCGCCGGGACAAATGCTTGTATCTGCTATTAAACACCTTTCAACTGCTTAATTTAAAGTTTTCGTCATATTGCTTAATAAAATCTGTTTGTATTGCTCGTTCACTCCTTTTATGAAGGTATTTAAAGCTATACTGTCGCTTACTTTATATACAACATCTTTAGCCTCTTGCGTTGGGTTCGTTAAATTCAAAATTTCAAATTGAGTCAACTGGTCTGAATGGTCTGCAATTTTCTCTCTGAACTCAGCAATGCTACTACCTTGTTGTGTTGTTGCTCCTAATTCAGACAAGACTTGCTGTAAAGTTTTTGGGTTTGGATATGTTAGCTGGAGTGCATTCTTTAGCTCTAGAAATGTTGAAGGCTTAATCGACCTGCCCAATATGCTCCTTACTTGGGTCGTAAGTTTGAAATTATAAACGTACTTTATGAATAATTGTCTGTCTTCTGTTTTTATTAAATCATGCAATAA
Organism: Phaonia tiefii; assembly: GCA_963931995.1. Lineage (NCBI taxonomy): Eukaryota > Metazoa > Arthropoda > Insecta > Diptera > Muscidae > Phaonia > Phaonia tiefii. Next base: position 139,152,369 of record OZ008368.1, read on the forward strand.
TTCTGTTTGCGTTAAAAAATCATCTACAAATTTATACGTCCCTTTAAAAATTTGCAGATTCTTGGTCGTCATAATCGTCCTACCAGATCAACAATTGAGCGTCTAGAGGAAAAAGGCACAGTACAAAATGTTCCCGTGCCAGTGAGACAAAGAAGTGCCCGTAGTGTCGAGAATATTGCTGCCGCTAAGGCTTCAGTTCAAGAAAGCCTAAATGTGTCTCTCACACGTCGTTCTCAAGCGTTGGGCATCTCTGTGAGGTCGTTGTGGCGAATATTGCGAAAAGATCTTGGCGTACATCCTTACAAGATCAAATTGACGCAAGAACTGAAGCCACTTGAGCAACAACTTGAAAATGATTCGGATTTTCATCGGAAAGTCATCTTCAGCGATGAGCCTCATTTCTGACTGAATGGCCTCGTCAATAAGCAAAATATGCGTTATTGGTGAGACAGCAATCCACACGTAATCCATGAGTCATCATTGCATCCCGAAAAATTACGGTTTGGTGCGGTTTATGGGCCGTACTTCTTCCGTGATGATCAAGACCGGCACATTACTCTGAATGCGAATCGCTACCGTTCAATGATAACCAAATATTTTTGGCCCCAATTGGATAATATGGACTTGGAGGACATGTGGTTCCAACAGGACGGCGCCACAAGCCACAATCAATTTATTGGAAACCAAGTTTGGTGAACGTGTTATCTCACGAAATGGCCCAGCCGATTGGCCGCCTAGGTCGTGCGATTTGACGCCGTTAGATTATTTCCTGTGGGGTACGTCAAGTCTATGGTCTATGCCAACAAGCCAGCGACGATTGATGAACGTCGTACGAATATCGAACGTGAAATTGCAGCAGTATCGGCCGATTTATGCTTGAAAACCGTCGAAAATTGGGTTCAGTGTCTGGACTTCTGCAAGCGTGCCCGTGGTGGCCATGCAAAAGAAATCGAGGTCCATACATAATGGCATCGAACGTACTTTCACAGGAATAAAGAATTTCATTGGTATCTAAAACCGGGTTTGTTTTATTTAAAAAAACTTTTGTAGCACTCTTATTGAAAACCCCGTTATATTATTATATTACAATTTAATCCTCAAAATATAAGTGTTCATTAGTTTCTCTCAGTGCACTTTAAATGTGTTATACGTATATATGAAACACCCTGGTACACTAGATGTGTGTTTAGTTGGTATATTATGTGAACATAGGCTCTGTCATCAACATATGTTTGACATTTACATTTGTTTTGCTTATTCGCGTATTTTTCTTTATTTATAGTATTTTGTTAAAATTATCTGTAGTAATTCGTTCTTAAATTCATTGAATAATTGAAGTGAAATATTTTGTTTAAAAAAAGTGTAAGTGTAAAGGAAAATCAAATAAATATTTTATGTTTCATGTGCTTTATTCATTTTCTGTGTTTTCTTTTTTGTTTTTCTTTCTATCTTCTAACTGCTGCTGCAAAATGTCAATTTGCTGCCACATTCGTGTTGTATCGTCCCATTGTGGAGTATTCTCAATATCACGGACGATGCGCCACAGACTTGCAAGACGTCTGCGTATGGCCACCAACTTCCCGGCGCGGCGGTGTTTCGGCTTAGCTGTGACAGGGATTCTTGTCAGGGTCTGTTCCTGCTTTGCCGCTTAGGACCAGCCTCTGTGCTTCTGGTTGCAGGGGTATTTTCCTCTTTGGGCACTTTACTTAATGCCCTGGAATTTGGCAGGATCGCCATGTAATGAGAAGCTCTAAAATAACTTGCGTTGTATACCGGCTCCTCAGGATGCCGCTTGGTATATTGCCGGCAGCTATTAAAGCGCCAAGGCAAAAATAAAAATGGAAAATAAATTTAACTTTTAAAGCCAAACTTTGTTCGGCTGAGTCTGTATATTTTCTGATGTTTTATTTTACAAGTTTTGGTTCTTAAATACTAAACTAACGGTATTTTGTTTTGAATGAAGTTTACATTAGGGGTGGCAAACTGTAATTCATCTGTACTAAAATAGCAGCTCGATTGTATATGTTCGCCATAAGTCGGGTAGGTGAGGTTTGGCCGGGGACCAAACTCAAAGCCGTGGATAGGAAGGATATACCTAATAGACCAAGGGCTAGTGTTTGGGTCCCGTCAAACTCACCTACTGACCCACTGGAGATTCTAAAGATCATCAGCCACTGCAATCCCTCCATTCCTGCAAAGGATTGGAAGGTGGTCAAGGTTGAGGATCCTGTAGGAACCTCCCGGCAGGTAGTTTTGGTCCTGAACCAGGATTCCTTAAAACCTCTAGAGGACTCCAAAGCCAAATTCGATTTGGGTTAATGAGTGTACCCCTCAGGGTATACAAAGTGGATACGCTGAGTGGCAAACTGGTCGAGTCGAAGTCGGAAGTCTCAGATGTAAATGCTGGAAAGCATTCTGCAACGGCGGTAGATGCTGAAGAAGCACTACTGGATGACGACAGTATCAGCATCATCGACCTGACCATCACTAGCGAGGGTGATCACGAGACAACCGTGACCGAGGTACCCGAAGTTGAAGATCCTGTAGATAATGGAAGTCCTCCAGATAAATCTTCATCGCAGTAAGTCAGCATCTGCCAACCTCATTCTCCATCTTGCGAAGGGTGGAGCCGATGTGGCCCTGATACAAGAACCATGGATGATCAATGATCGTATATGTGGTAATCAGGTGCAAAGGATACAGAACCTTTGTCCTATCAACCCCAGGTAGGCCAAGATCTTGCATACTCATTGAACACAAAGTTAATGCTCTTTTATTGCAGAATATTAGTGATAGCGATACAACCGCCATCAGCCTCTCGCTGGAAAACGGCCAGCGGGACATCTGGCTAGTTTCATCGTACATGGCGCACGACCATCCGGAATCACCCACACCGAAGTGCATCAGGGATAGTGTATCGGAGATAATAAGACGGAATTGAAGCATCATTATAGGTGCCGATGCCAACGCGCACCACACAATATTGGCGATTACCGGCACCAAGGATCGAGGTGAGTCTCTTTTTAATTTCATTATAAGCGAATCCTTGACTGTATGTAATAGAGGCGAGGAACCGACCTTCATATCGTCGGTTAGGAGGAAGTACTAGACCTAACTTTACTACTTGGCTACGACTATGTAACTGTATCCGATTGGAGCGTACTTTCTGATCACTTATTTTCTGATCATAGATATCTACAGTTCCACATAAATATCGAACCTTTGAAAAAGAAATGTTTTAAAAATTATAGGAAAATGGACGGGAACGCTTATCGCGGGCGCCTAAGGAACTCTTAGGTAACCATCCGAATATTCCGACTAATGTGCCAGAGCTGGAATAACTAGTTGGGATATTTATTGATGCGTGCAGGAACGCGCTCAATGAGTCCTATAAGATCAGTGGTTATAATGCTGCCAAGGGTAACAAAAAACCTCATTGGTGGAACGCTGAGCTTCAGGATCTAAGATCGTCCATTAGGCGGCTTTTCAACAAGGCCAAAAAGAGCGGCGACCAAAGGGATTGGCACGATTATAATTGGGTTTACGATTATTCTTAATCCATATAAAGGTGAAATCAAGAAGACCAAACGGAAATCCTGGCGAAACTTCTGTGAAACCATTGAGGGAACCAACCAGACTGCACGCTTAAGATGCGTGCTCGCTAAAAACCCACCGTGTGCGGGGTTCTTAATGAAAGACGGTGGAACGTGGACGTATTCGTCTGAAGTCTCTTAGGATTCTCCTGGATACCCGCTTTCCCAACGATGACAGGAATGCTGGTCATCAGCCAGAAGAGGTAGGCGGAAACTCACCTAGCTGAGAAAAAGTTCGCTCAATAGTGAGCAGAAAGAATCTGATATGGGCCATTATATGCTTTAAGCCCTATACATTAGCCGGACCGGACGGGATAATTCCCGCACAACAACAGGAGGTACTATACCTATCTTGTAGTTGGTTGGAGGCAATATTCAGGGGCATTCCTAGCATCTGGAAGCAAACCAAAGTAGTTTTCGTCCCGAAAGCGGGCAAATGCTCTCATGTCAAACCAAAGGACTTTAGACCAATCAGTCTATCATTCTTTGTTCTTAAGACATTTGAAAGGTTACTGGACATTCACGTTCGAAGTAGTCTTCCACAGATTCTACTATCGAGTTCTCAGCATGCCTATATCAAGGGCAGGCCAACTGAGACGGCTCTCCACTCTATAGTCAGCATAATACAAAACTCTCTTGAGAATAAGGTCTTCGCTCTAGGGACCTTCCTGGTCATCGAGGGAGCCTTCAATAACATTCAACTTTCCGCGATTCTTAGGTCGTTACAGAATCTAGGAACGTTAACAAGGGGACATCGCAGGGGGAGTTCTGTCTCCACTATTATGCTTAACTTCTGTCAATGAACTGCTTCTTGAATTGGACAGGGCCGAATGCCAGGTCTTTGCCTATGCCGATGATATTGTTATCATCTCTATGGGAAGAAACCTCAATTTATTTAGCATTCGTACAACCAGCCTACTTAGTCTGATTTCGAACTGGACCGCTAACAATGGACTATCACTTAACCCACTTAAAACCGAGCTTATCTTGTTCTGTCTGAAATATAAAATACCCGAATTTGAACTGCCGTCAGTTAATGGGGTGCAATTACAGTTGACGGAAAAGGTCAAGTATCTGGGAATATATCTCGACAGAACACTGTCTTGGAAACCGAATGTGGAGGAGATGGTGAAAAAGGTGTCTGTTGCTCTTTACTGCTTTAAAGGGGCGATATGAAAGCGCTGGGGACTGTCTCCTAAGATCACCATGTGGATTTATATGGCAATAGTCAGACCAATACTTTTCTATGGCATCGTAGTTTGGCGGAGGTCCCGCCAAAAGAAATATATTCTGAATTCCTTGATGAAAGTTCAGAGATCAGCACTGATTAGCGATAGTGGGGCAATGGGCACGACGTCAGGTACTGCACTTGTGCTATCCTGAACATCTGTACTTCTGATATCATAGTCGAATCGGCAGCCGCTACGTCCCTGGTGAGAATCAGAGATTGTGGCGTCATGATATCGGTGCATTCCGGACACGCTGAAGTAATGCACCGGATCAACTCTATTCCCATAAAAACGGACTACTGTATCCCCTAACTTCTACCAGCGACAAATCTAAGGACTTCTATTCCGAACAGGAATACCTGGGAAAAGTCACTGGAAGGGGACACCAGTAGAATCAGATTTTTCATGGATGGATCAAAGTTGGACTAGCAAGTAGGCTATGGGGTTCCTTCACGGGACCTAAACGTAAATATCTCATTCAAGCTGCCTGATCACTGTAGTGCATGTCAGGCGGAAATTACCCCATACTGGAGGTTGCTGAACTACTGAAAAGTAGTGTCACAATCCTCCGGAGAATATGTATCTACACAGACAGCCAGGCTGCCATAATATCCCTGGAAGCCATGTTTGTTACGTCCCTGACGGTGAAAGAATGCCACTCATCACTTAGGGTGATGGCAGAGTATTTCGACATCAGGCTCATCTGTGTACCGGGACACAGCGACATTCCAGACCATTGCGTAGCGGATGCGTTAGCTAGACAGGGTACTACGGCACAGGTTCTTCCGGCAAAAGAAGGTGTTAGCATGCCAATCTCTACCTGCCGTTTGCCGATCAGGCAGTGGGCCGATAATATGTTCAAGGACAAGTGGAGACTTACTTCAGCCTGCAAACAAGCCAGGGTCCTCTGGCCACAGGTGGACAGGAAGAGGACTAGGCAACTACTTAAGTTGCCGAGAGACAGGTTATCCACAATGATAAGAAAACTTACTGGACATTGTCTTGTAGGAAAACACGCCCTAAGATTGGGACATAGAACCTCCACTCTCTGTAGATGCTGCATTTAAGAGGACACCTTGTCTTGGATTGCCCTGCTCTTGCAGGACTGAGAAGTAGGATATTCGGAACACAATTAGTTATCACCGTAGCCCTACAGGATATTCCTGTAGGTCTTATAGACAAATTCATTGAAAGGGAAAATTGGCTGCAGGTATCACAATGGGCTTCTTTAGCCTAAGTGTGCTAGACAGCGTGCTGTCTTGCAGCCTTTTCAACCAACCAACGAACAATACCTCGTTAATGCGCCTTGACTTTCAGTAAAATCAGGAAAAATCCCAATGCGAACACTTTAGATTTTGTTAGGCCATTTGATATGAAATCAGGAAAATATTTTGCAGTGCTAATGAGCTATAAAAGATAACTTTCTGTTCGATGAAAATGTTATATATTCTATAACCTTGCTGGCTTGCAGTTATGATTTTGTAATTTTTGTTGTGGAATTTTTCATGACTGTTATCGAAAACTGTTCTAATGAAATTGTAGGCTGTGTTTAACTTTTGATTTTGCGGTTGTGTGGAGTAATAATTCATCTTTCGTCCGGATGCTGTCGGGTTTGAATACCAGTCTGTAATTAAAGTTGTTGATTTTCTGTGTATCTCCAAGTCCAGGAATGCAATGGTTTCGTCTATTTCTTTTTCTATGGTGAATTGTATTTTATTATGGTATTTGTTCAAGTGTTCTAAAATGGTGTCCGTGTCCTGTCTTTTGATGATGGCAAAAATATCATTAACATATTTAACCAACACTTTGGGTTTTATATTAAGTTTCCGTCAGTCTGTGAATGTGTCGTCTAATAATTTGTCCAGCACTATGTCAGCTATTATTGGAGAGAGTGGGTTTCCCATCGGCATTCCATACGTCTGAGTATATATGTTTTTATCAAAGATGAAGTAGTTGTTGTCGTTGAGACAAAAATTGAGGATTTTCAAAAATGTTTGTCTAGGTATGTCCGTGTATTTCGAAATTGTTGTCCATTGGTGCATGATATTTTTAATTGCCAAATGTGTAGGGATGTTCGTGAATAATGAGACAACGTCGAATGACACTAGAATGTCGTCATCCTCAAGTGATATGTCTGCTATCCTTTCCCTAAGTATTTTGCTATTTTTAATGTTGTACTGGTCCGATATAATATTCTGCAGTATTGCCCCTATATGTTTAGATAAGTTATAGCAAGGTACGTTCGTAGATGCTGAGATCGGTATAAGAGGTATGTCAGGTTTGTGTATTTTCGGTAGTCCGTAGAGTCTTGGTGCTATTGCCGCATGACTTTCTGTTACCATTTCTTGAAATTGAACATGTGGCAACATTGTCATTGCCCAAGGGGGAATTTAAGTGGGAAATTGAAATGCTACCTAATATCGCTTAGCTGTAAAGTACAAATTAAGTTATAATTTACTTAAAAAAGACACTTACCACCTTATGCATAATAAGTTGTGATAGGTTTGAGAGACGTTTTTTGTATGATAAACTGTCACTCAAACCTCTCAAAACTTTTTATGAATAAGGCCGTTAGTGTATATAAGAACTTCAATGAGCAAACAAAATAAAGGTTTGTAAACTAGTTGTTGAAACGAAGCGAAATCTACTCGAATTTGAAAATGTGTATATGTGAACACTTTAGATTTCGATGGCGATTCTAGAATGTTTTTAGATGAAATGCGGTGTACATGAACATGTTTTTAGCCAAAAAGTTACTAAATTTTTTGGTTGGTTTCACTTATTAAAGTATGTTCATGTATACCGCATTTCAGCTCAAAAGATTCTAGAATCGCCTTCGAAATCTAAAGTGTTCAGGTATACATACATATGATGACATTCGAGGAGATTTCGCTTCGTTTTGACAACAACTTGTTTACAAACATTTTTTGTTTAATCATTGAAATTCTCTTCTGAAATTCTGAAAATTAAAATTAACAATGAGTTGCAAAACTGTTATTATTATATTCTAAACATCAGTTAATGTTTAAGACATTATCAAAAATAAAATAACCAATACATTATATAACTAGCCAAATGCACGTGGTTTTGCAAAGACAATATATTTAGTATAGATCGGAAAATTTGTTAGACATTGCAACCAAAAATATACTATGTTCATTACAGATTTTGTGGACATTTTCTTAAATATTGTTGACATTTAAAGTATTATAAAAAATATCATTCTCAAAAACTGCTGATCTATTGAAATAAAGCTAACTTTTATCTTCCCTTTTTTTGTTGTATGCAGTTCACTCGAGGAAACTTTTTTCCAATCTATATAAACAAATTATCTTGGTGTTTATTAAATCCACAAGATTTAACTAATTTTAAGAACTCTTTATTTATAAGTATTACAATGTATGAGGAAGGTAAGTATCAATAAATCTTAAACGTTTGTTTCTGTCGGCGGTTATGGTGTGCCTCGCTGTTCTCTGATCATTACCAAGTAGTCTCGTGTTAAACATATAATAACCTGAACCTGAATTCTTATGAAGAGAGTAGAATGACGGAATTCCATCTGCACAGTGGTGCGAGTACTTAACACTCCTTAACGCCCAGATCCAGAATATAATTCTGGAGCTTTTCTAGAGCGTTTAGAACGACGCGGTGTCGCTTGAATAGGCGGAGATCTTATATCCGTATCTGGGCTAGGAAAACCCAGAAAAGGCGGAGATCTTGCATTCGTACCAGGGCTGCGAGGTGTTGTTGATTGTGGTGTTAGGGCACGAATATTCAGTTGGTAATGACGCCGACCTGCATAAACATTGCTTTCAGAGTCACTATCTCCGTTATTTATACCAGCAGTCGCTTCGCTACAGTTGTCTGAAACACCCAGCTCACAATCGATAGTTGGAAGTCGGTTGCGAATTTGGTCCAAACGACGTTTTGTTATCCGATTATCTTCAAGGCGCACGTTTTACGATAATGGTCCACTTTGCCACATTTTTGGCGTTAATGATTTCCGTATCGGCTGTTTCAATCATTAAAATTTCTTCCTTTGTTTCAAAATGTTGCTCTGTTTCGTCTGGTAATCGGCTTAGGCAGTCGGCATTGCCCATTTTCTTGCCTTCTCTATAGACGGGATCAACATCGTAGGCGTTTAAGAAAATGCATCGGCGAAGCATAACGGTCGGCAGAATGGTTGGAGTTGGCTTTGCGGTACAGAAAATTCCCAAAAGTGGACGGTGATCAGTTACCAAACAAAATTTTCTGCCGTATAGATAATCACGGAATATTTTAACACCGGCTACCAGAGCGGTTGCTTCTCGATCGATTTGTGCGTAATTTCGCTCAGTTTTCGACAAGGTCCTCGAATAAAATGCAATAGGTCGTTCAGATCCATCAGACAACTTGTGACTTAACACAGCGCCGATGCCATAAGGTGAGGCGTCGCAGACGAGTATAAGTGGAAATTTTTCATTATAATGAATGAGTGCACTATCAGACGTGATTAATTTTTTTAACTTTTCAAAAGCTACTTGACGGTCTTCTTCCCAGACCCACTGACGATTTTTATCTAAAAGGCGATGCAGCGGTTCTGCAACTGTTGCCTTATTTGGCAAAAATGAATGGTAAAAATTTAACAACCCCAGAAAAGTTTGAAGTTGTTTCTTGTCCTTAGATGCGGACGCATTTTGAATTGATTTAATTTTCTCAGGAGATGGTCTCATGCCAACACTATCAATTTTAAAACCAAGGAATTCGATTTTATTTACACCAAATTGGCATTTGTCTTCTCTTAAACGAAGACCTGATTTATCAAAACGTCCCAAAACTTTACTCAAACGCTCAGAAAGTTCTGTTTCAGTTTCACCCATAACCACTATATCATCAAAATACCGTAAAACACCGGGAATGTTTCTTAAAAGCGTTTCAATAAAATTTTGAAAAATACCTGGGACTGATGATATACCGAATTGAAGTCGATTTATTTTAAAAGCGCCTTTATGTGTAATTATAGTCTGCATCAAAGCAGAGTTTTCATCTACCACTAGCTGTTGATATGCTTGTCAAGATCCAATTTTGCAAAACTTGTTCCACCTTCTATTGACGAAAGTAGAGTGCTTACCGGAGGAATTTGAAAATTGTGTGGTAAGACAGCTTTATTCAGCGTTGACTTATAGCCCCACAAATTCTGATAGTACCATCACTTTTAGGTACTGGTACGATTGGCGTTGCCCATTCCGAATACTCAACCGGTTCTGATTATGCCTTGATTACATAATCGGTTAAGCTCGGCTTCTACTTAACCTCGAATTGCCATTGAAATACGTCGGGCAGGAAGTCTAATTGGTTGAAAATCTTCTGATATGTACCCAATTCTCTAGAAAAAAGATGATTGAAATTCATTAAAACCGTTTTAACCGAATTTAATTCTTCAATTTTATGGACACCTTGAATGCTTATGCCCAATGGATCAAACCAATTGCAGTATAATCCGACCCTGAATCAATCTCAAAACGACATGGCTGTCCATGTATGTGAATAATTGTTGAAGGCTTACGGATCTGATGTTCCCATATTTGATTGATGGACTTCAGTTTTGATCCCTTAGGAGTATTTTGATTTGATATCCTACATACTCGTTGTAAATGCCCCTTAATGCCACACGCTGAGCAGATTGTTTCTTTATGGGGACATTGTGAGCGAGGATGATTGCCTCCACAGCCGTTACACGAGTTTGATCCGCTTGAGGTTTGTATTTTTGTTTTCCTGTACTGCCTATCCTGCTGCTGGTTGCGTCTATTTAACTGATGAACTTGCTCCGGCTGACGAATTACCATAACATTCCTCAACGACGCTTCAGCAGATGTAGCCCGTTGCCAAAGTTGCAGTCTACAGCAAGTTTCCTCAAGGCAGCAACATACTCGGAAAAACTCTCATTTGGCAGTTGATCACGTTTGTGGAATTTAAAAAATGATGCAATTTTCGATGGACATGGAGAGAAATGATTCGTTAGCATCAATTTTATCTCGGTGATATTAATCTCAATCACCTGTTTTGGAGATGCCAATGACGACAGGAGGTCATAAAGCGGTGCGCCTGCCAACGTCAAAAATATTGCCTTTTGACGGTCAGCCTCCAAGTCATTGGCTAGAAGGAAAAGCTCGAACCTTGCGAAATATGTTGACCAACCCTCGGGATGACTGATGTCAAATGGTTCCATTGTTCCCTCTGACGTCATTATGCGTCTCTTTATTGGTTGTTTAGATGAGGTTGAAGCTGCTAATTTTAACTCGATACCCCCTTGCGATGTGTCAGAAATGTCAGCTCTAGGAGAATCTTCCTCGTCGGCCTTAAGCGGCATTGACTCCTCCCTTCCATAGTAGAATGATTATATTACCCGACGAAACGTGTAATACACAAGTGTTCCACACTTGATGTTGATGTAAGGAAATTGTGCGGTTAAGTTTATACACTTGCGCTAGTTTTTGCAATGCAATGTAATACACAATGTTTCCAACACGTTGATATCAGGAATTTGTGCGGTTAGGTTTATACACTTGCGCTAATTTTGCAACGCAATGTTGATTTTTTGCACCAATAAGGATTTCCGCGCGCTCGTAATACTTTAAAGAGATTTTAATTTTACAGGGAATATCCCATCCTCATCGCCAATATTAAATCCACAAGATTTAACTAATTATAACAACTCTTTATTTATAAGTATTACAATGTATGAGGAAGGTAAGTATCAATAAATCTTAAACGTTTGTTTCTGTCGGCGGTTATGGTGTGACTCGCTGTTCTCTGATCATTACCAAGTAGTCTCGTGTTAAACATATAATAACTGTGTAACTGAATTCTTATGAAGAGAGTAGAATGACGGAATTCCATCTGCACAGTGGTGCGAGTACTTAACAGTGTTACAGACAGCATTGTAAAACATAGTACTTAATGATAACCGGATGTAAACATGAAGCAACTATGGTATAGAGAAGAAAATTTATTCATGGATGGAATGTCAACAAAGAAAACGAGTGGAGCGCGTCGTTTCTCGGCTCTCTCTTACTCTCTTCGTTTAATATTTCAATGCACGAGCAGTTTTCTGATGATGTTATTCTATCTAACTATAGAAATTATATCCATGTTTAAATAAAATTACATAAAGTATATACAAAGTATGAAATAATCAAGTTATGACGCGAGAAAGAAACGCGTTTGAGTGAATCGCGTCGACTTTTTTGTTTCTCTTCTACTAGGGTTGCCAAATTGCGTCGGTTTTTTTCTCCTCTGCTTGTACATCCTTTTTGATGTAAAATAACAGCGTTGCGTCAGACCGGCATCACAGATTCCGGCCCATTTGAGCGAAATCTAAAAAACTGTGAAAATGTATGCAGAATCACTGGAGTTCGTTGCCATTTCGGCCGAAATCTCAAAAACTGCGAAATCTCGGTATACCCGAATGCCGTTTTAAAGCATTTTCATGTATACCGCATTTCAGCTCAAATGATTCTAGAATCGTCTTCGAAATCTAAAGTGTTCAGGTATACATATTTTGATGTTCGAGGATATTTCGCTTCATTTTGACAACAACTTGTTTACTAACATTTTGTTGTTTACTCATTGAAAGTCTTATTTACACTATTAAAATTAGAAATGGAAAATTAAAATTAACAATCAGTTGCAAAATTGTTATTATTAGCGGCATTCATTCAAACGTGAAAGCCGAGAACTTTTGCTCAGCGCAAGTTTCCCTCGCACCGTTGCATGAGGCACCAAGTAAAGTTGTTCAGCGTATCTGTGCTCAAAACAATATCAGCTGACCAAGATGGATACATAAGGTGGTATCAGTAGAAATTGCATCTATTATGTCTATGTACTTTTTCTATTGATATCACCTTCTTTATTCATCCTGGTCAGCTGACAATGAAATGTCAAAAGTTTACACGTTTCTCCATCACTTTCCACTTTTGTGCAAGTCCCTTTATATGGGAAATTTCTTTGTTTTGGCGTTTGCCGCGTAAGTTTGCGAGGTTTACGCATTTACGAGGCTCTTTCGAGTTTACTAGTTACACTATTATATTCTAAACATCAGTTACTGTTTAAGACATTATTAAAAATAAAATAACCACTACATCATATAACTAGCCAAATGCACGTGGTTTTGCCAAGACAAAATATTTAGTATTCTTTGTATCTGAAAATTTGTTAGACATTGCAACCAAAACCAGTACATAAGTTTCAGTCGGGTGAACCGACTTAATCATACCCTCACCCTAATTCATCCATTGCGTGGGAGTTCTGTTAAAAAACGTCCATACTCAAAAGTGACCATATTCAATAGCAGATTGACGACATTGCGCTAAATATTATTAAAATAAATAAATGGTTTCCCGTTACATCCCACGAGGGGATTAGGGAGAGCTTCTCACAACCAGCGAGCTGTGCGCGTACTAGTTTTACACTCACTGATTGGGACCTACAGTTTTACACCGGTTCGGAACGGTATGTTGAGGAGCTGTTTCATGGCTAAATATTCGATAGTGTCGCCGTCACTAAGCGAGGTGACCGCCGTCGGAAGAAATTTAAGGTGCATACATATTTATTGCATACCCAAATTAGTTAATTTCGCTCCCAATATTTATATGCGAGGTACAAAAATGGGAATGGCAAGTTGTTGCCAAAATTTTGATCAATACCAAATTTTATTAAGATAGGTTATGATATATTGGAGATATGGAGTCGGCAAATCCCAAATACGCCCAATTTTTGTATGGGAGGTATGAAACTGGGCGTGGCACAATAGTCAGTTATTAATTACACCGTAGCTTTTAGCAAAATATTGCCTAGTACCGAATTTTATTAAGATCGGTTGTAGTTTACGAGAATTATCGTGTCAATCAACCGGTCATCCGCCGAATTTTTATATGGGAGGTACCAGAGTGGGTGTGGCAAAACAGCTCATTTTCTATAGAAGAGTTTTATTTGACTAAATATTGACTAATACAAACTTTCATTAAGATTGGTTCGGGCGTGGAAAAATCACCTTGTTTTAATCGGTGATAGGCGTTTGATAACGTGGAGCCTTATACCTAATTTCATTAAGGTCGGAAGTGTATCACGCGATTTATCGCATTGACAACCCTGACGAACACCCTGTTTTGTATGGGAGGTACCAGAATGGGCGTGACCCTCCAGTTAACTAGGCATTTACAGATTGTTCACCGGTGTGAGAGTTGAAGCTAATAACATCTACCAGAAGAAAGGTTTGAAAGAAATATGATTTTGTGCTAAAAGTGCCAATTGTATGGGAGGTAACAGAAGGGGTGTGATCACAACGCCCATTTTCAATCCCAAACTCAAAATTGGCAAATAATAGTCACTGACAAAATTTCATTGTGATATGTAAAAATTTACGGCAGTTATCGTGTTGACCAGCCAGCCAGACAGACAGACGGACATGGCTCAAACGTCTTAAAAAGTCCTAAAACGAATTTCGTCCAAAGATACTAAAGGTCTAATATGGCTCCTTCCATGTGTTAAATTTTTTACGTATTAAATGATATATACCCCCATCCCTATGGGTGAGGGTATAAGTATACTAGGTTAATTACAGATTTTATGGGCATTTTCTTAAATATTGTTGGCAGTTAAAGTATTATAAACAATAATATTCTCAAAACTGCTAATCTATTGAAATAACTTTTATCATCCTTTTTGTTGTATGCAGTTCACGCAAGGAAACTTTTTTCCAATCTACATAAACAAATTATCTTGGTGTTACAAAAAGGATTTCCAGGTAGAGAAGAAAAACACCCAGTAATTTGGCAATCCTAGTAGAAAGAACCAAAAAAGTCGACGCGATTCACTCAAACGCATTTCTTTCCCGCTTCATAACTTGATTATTTCATACTTTTTACAAACTTTATGAATTTTTATTTAAATATGGTCGGAATTTCTATAGTTAGATAGAATAACATCATCAGAAAACTGTTCGTATATTGAAATATTCCGCGAAGAGGGTAAGAGAGCAAGCAGAGAAACGACACGCTTCACTCGTTTTCTTTGTTGGCATTCAACTCCATGAGTAAATTTTCTTCTCTATACAATAGTTGCTTTAAGGGTGTTACAAAAACGATGTACAAATAGACAGTCGAAATTTGTCTTCACTCAAATGCCAACAAATAAAACGAGTGAAACCCTAGCACTTCTCTGGCCTCTCTCTTAGTCTCTTCATTGAATATTTCAATACACAAGCAGCTTTTTGATAGTGTTATTGTATATAACTATACAAATTCCAACCATGTTGAAGTAAAATGACATAAAATATACTTTTTGCATATTTTATGTCATTTTACTTCAACATGGTTGGAATTTGTATATTTATATACAATAACACTATCAAAAAGCTGCTCGTGTATTGAAATATTCAATGAAGAGAGTAAGACAGAGAGTAGAGAAGTGCTAGGGTTTCACTCGTTTTGTTTGTTGGCATTTGGTGAAGAGAAATTTTGACTGTCTACTTGTACATCGTTTTTGTCCCGTGCACTGAAGTGTTGCCAAACTAAACGAAGTTGGGAAATTCATCGCCGTAGATGAAAAGGGTTCGACTTGGAACTCTGCCCTTCTGATTATAAATAATGTGACGTGGAATGAAGAAATAAACATTTACAATGTTAACCGCCGAAAGTTTAACGAAAGCAAAAGTTCGACTAGTGAAAAAGATTGCTTTGACTTTATTGTTGACTGTAATATTGCTTTCACTGCCTGGACTTTGTCACAGTCATGGTCATGACCACAACCATGGGCATAATGAGGAAAAGGCTAGTTTTAAATATTCCCGAGAAGCTAATGAAGACATACGGCCGGTGAAAGAGCCACATCATGACGGGCATATCCATACCCAAAAAGAATCTACGGGTATTCAAGGTAAATACAACTGATACAGTGCCAAAAATTGTGAATTTTTTCGTAGCATAAATTTACTTTTATTAAAAATCTGATCTACATTAAAATTTCACCACCGACAAACTTTGCTGCGCTGAGTTGAAATATTTCCACCCGCTCGATCGAAATTCTTGGTTACAGGTCTTTAAAGCTTGAGTGTAAAATCGGTCATACGTCAGGTATTTATTATCCAATCTCGTTCAAATGGGTATAATTCGAAAGGCTTTTAAAACTATAAATACGTTTATAAACATATTTTGGTTTAATAACCCATTAGGGACCCACTTAAAGATTGCTTTTAACCTCACTTTTTTTCAAATGTACAATTTTCGTACTAATCCCTTGTGTATTTCAGGCTTCAGGCTTTTTTAGAGGTATAATAGGTTTGTTTCTTTACCCCGGGGACCCCCCACTTACTCAAACGCGTTTCTTTACTCCAAATTGGGCAAATGAGAGCGATTTTTTGTTTCTCTTAACGTCAAAATGCGTTTCTCTTTTTACCGAACTTCCCCAGACATTTTATTCGGGTAAGTTTGGCAAAATGCTAAATAATCAGCTGTGCGAAACGTCAACATAAGCTTTAGTTGTATTGGTTTAATTTCCCAACAATAATTTCCATAGAGTAAATATGAAGTAGAGCCGCCATTTGTCTCATCTGACGTTTTCTTTCACACTCTTCGTGATGCGGTCGGTGTGATAGAGAGATGTTTGACGAAAAGTGATATACACCAGGTGGAATTACAATAACTTCTTGCTTTAATTTTTCATGCCATTTTAGTGAAAAACTGTGAAATTTAAATGTGTTTTAAACTTTTTTATTGACTGTTATTGTTAGCATACATTTGTGTTGTATTTAACACATTAATTTTAACACACAAAACGAAATGCCGTTGTTGTTATTTTGTTCGTTGTTTTGAACCATTGCCTCTATCTGGTATTAGTAAAGCAATTCTTATAATTTCCAAGATTGCTGTTTGAGAGAGTAAGAAAGATTTTACGCTCTTTTTGAAAATTTACAGAAAAAGTAAACGAACAGCATCCAACAAAAATTTTCAAGAAAACAGCTGATGAGTTTATGTTTGTTTTTTAATTGTAATTAAAAAATGGAAAGGAAGCAAACAGTTGACTACTGATGACGTCGTCGGCTCACCAGAATTTGCGGAATCACTCTTCACATCAATATTATTCATAATATGTAGTTACAAATTGCTATAAAATATATAAGAACAAAAACAAAATGCCTGTTGTTGCTGCCTACAACAGCAACAAAGCGCGCTGTTATTACCATGTACATATTAGCTCTGTTTCTTTACTTGCACAATTTTACACAAATTTACACAAAGTTACACAAAAGCGTTTCTTTACTCCAAAATTGTGTAAATGAGAGATTTTTTTTTCTCTTAACGTCAAAATACGTTTCTCTTACCCAAACTTACACAGACTTTTTCTTCGGGTAAGTTTGTGTAAAGTGTCAAACAATCAGCTGTTCGAAACGTCAACATAAAAACATATGTATTATTTGTGAAAAAAATAACGCAAGTGAAAAAAAATTATTGAATTTACAATTTTATTAACTTGAAAAGTGATTACTTTGAGAGTGCTTATTTAAAGAAGGTGGGAAGTGTGCAAATGAACAGTGAAAATTAACATGATATGCAAGATTTGTTGTCAAACATGTTTTGTGTTTTGACATTTGTTTGCGTGTAAGAAAAGTGGTTTTTTGCGTTTCTTTACTTTTGTGTAATTTTGAGTATTTGACAGTGAATTTTGCTTTTACTCTCATTTACACGCACTTTACTCAAAAAGTAAAGAAACAAACCTATTGTACCATGAGCTGTTCTATCTTGCAAATGTTGTTTGGCTAAAATTTATCCAACCAAAATTTGCAAACTCTAACATCGAACTGTCAAAATTTACGTTCTCTAGCTCTCTTTTGTTGGTTTTTTGGAGTAAACGAACAGAAAACTAGCAACAATTTGCAAGAATTTGTAGGTAAACGAACACCTTTTTTGTTTTTTTTACTTTTTGGGTAAAAGAGAGTAAAAGCTAAATTCTCTCTCAACTACTCAAATGTACCCAAAAGTAAAGAAACGCAAAAAACCACTTTCCTTACCCGAAAACAAATGTCAAAACATAAAACATATGAGCTTTGTTTCTTTACTTTTTGGGTAAAAGAGAGTAAAACCTAAATTCTCTCAAATACTCAATATTACCCAAAAGTAAAGAAACGCCAAAAAAACACTTTTCTAGCCCGAAAACAAATGTCAAAACACAAAACGTATGCTTGACAACAAATCTTGCATATCATGTTCATTTGCACACTTCCCATCTTCTTTAAATAAGCACTCTCAAAGCAATCACTTTTCAAGTTAATAAAATTGTAAATTCAATAATTTTTTCACTTGTGTTATTTTTTTCACAAATACATGTTTTTATGTTGACGTTTCGAACAGCTGATTGTTTGACACTTTGCCCAAACTTACCCGAAGAAAATGTCTGGGTAAGTTCGGTAAAACGAGAAACGCACTTTGAAGTTAAGAGAAACAAAAAATCGCTCTCATTTGCCCAATTTGTGAGTAAAGAAACGCGTTTGGGTAAGTTTGTGTTTCCGCGGGATCCCCCGATAAAGAAAAGAAACAAACCTGTAAAAACGAATTTAAAGTTGTGAAAAAAATGACAAGTGGACAAATTTATTGAATTTACAATTTTATTAATTTGAAAAGTGATTGCTTAGGAGTGCTTATTTAAAGAAGATGGAAAGTGAACAAATGAACATGATATGCAAGATTTGTTGTCAAGCATATGTTTTATGTTTTCACAGTTGTTTTCGGTTAAGAAAAGTGGTTTTTAGCGTTTCTTTACTTTTGAGTACATTTGAGTAGTTGAGAGAGAATTTTGCTTTTACTCTCATTTACCCGAACTTTACCCAAAAAGTAAAGAAACAGAGCTAATACTTCGCTTCCAATCCCTCCAAATTAATATCATCAAAATAAAATCCCGAAAGTTGGCCACACAGAAAGCTCTATAGCACAAAAATACTATGCCGAAGACGGTGTTGGACCCACCCCAGAGGAGAAAATCTCTAACCCCGGCCGAAGACCGTCCCCGCGGAAAGCTTAACACAAAAATATTATGCCGAAGCCGCGAAGCCGGTGTTGGAATCACCCCAGAGTAGAAAAGCCTGGCCGGAGGCCGTCCACGCAAAAAGATTTATAAAACAAAAATACAATGCCGAAGCCGCGAAGCAGGTGTAAAATTAAATGAAATTTTCGATAACTGGTTCACTTATCGAATGCTGAAAAACTTATAAAAAAATAAAGATTGATTTGAGTATGGGTCTATTGTTCGAAGGTCTATTGTTGAATATTACACCTTAAAAAAGGTTTAAGACTTCGTAGTACTCGCCAAGGCCTTTCGCCACATACCACAATGTTTGGTCCATCTAAAGGATTTTCCTAAATACACTGAAAAAGAATTTTCATACAAAAGTGTAAAGTGCGCTTCAAACACTGTATTTGTATATATGTATTTTATTTTCGCAGCAAGAATTTAGAATTTCGAAACATGACTAACAAAATTGTATTTTAAATTAAAACTGATATCGTTGACTTTTTTAACTTTGTCCAGTAATGACAGCTTAATTATGCATAAAACAGAATTTGTTTTGCGATATCATTAAAATATTGTGTAGTCTTTAAAATGAATGTATGAATTAGCAATTATATTAATTCAAAAATTAAATTGTCCTAGCGTTTGGTCGTGTTTATCAATTAATTATATTTTCCGATATTTCGCTACCCTTGGGATAGTGTTTTTCATTTCTAATTAATAATATATCTTCCAGACGATGCTATTATCCAAAGGGTAGCGAAATATCGAAAAATATAATTAATTGATAAACACGACCAAACGCTCGGACAATTTAATTTTTGGATACAATACGAAAGGTCGGATAAATCATCACTTATTCAATTATATTAATTACTAATACATGTGATTATTATTTTTATTTCCATTTGTATGCAATGAAGAAAAAAATCGTATAGTATGCAGTTCTGTTTTGTGATTAACATGCGGAAAATATTGTGATTCGCGGTAAGACATCCTTCCGATTGCCGTGTATTTATATGTCAATGGATGTCCCTGGCAAGCCGTTAGAGATTTAAAATATCTTAAAATGGTTGTAACTTACCAAACTTTAAATGTGTACAACGAGCCATTAAAAATTCCAAATTTTATCAGTGCCTTCGATGTCAAATTGGAAATACTCTGGAGATAAAAGTAGCAAAATACCCGGCTAAAGTGGACTATGATGGCACTTCTTTCTGCATGATGATAATTCTTATCAAAGACTTTCTCTTCAATTACAAGTCATTGATATTAATCTCCGTTAAGTGTCAAAAATGCAGAAATCCTGCTATGGAGTTTCTTCAAATTTCTGCATTACGAAAAATCGGTGTGCATTTTATTATTTTTAAACGCGCTCCTGATTATTTGGTGTAATGTCAATGCCAACATTTTGTATTATTAGTCAATATTTTAATTAATAAATATTTTGGGCTTATTTTGAGGTGTAATGAATCTAGAAATTGCTGCCGGCTCGCAACTAATTAACGTATCTACGAAATATGTACGCTATTTCAAAGGTACTGAATCGAGCTTAGCAACGAGCTATATACGGATCTGATCCGATGTCAAAAAGAGAAATATAGTGTTGGCTTCAGAGTGAAAACTGGAAAGCGCACAGCTCAGTGATTGTAAGAAGCTCTCCCCTGTCCCTTCATGGGATGTAATGGGAAACCTTTTATTTTTAGTGTTGGCTTCAACATTTTTCATCGTGTTTTTCAAATTTAATTACCTAAACCAAATTAAAAAATTGGAGGTACGAGTATGTCCGGAAAATAGAGCTATACACCGTGTTACGAAAGTCTACATACGACTGAAATTTCTTGAATATTTTAGAAAAAAGACAATTAGAATAGTTTATACCCAACTTGACTTTTTATTTTCAATAAAAAAAATTACATGAGGTGTCCGGGGACACCCGGTTGGAACGTGTTCCTTTCGCTATATATTATGTACTAGTTAGTTCCAACACTATTGAATCTCTATAAATAATAAGGCAGATCTTTTAGTTAAAGATAATATCAAAGACAATGTTTATTAACCGGAAAAAGAAAAATTTATGACAGTCTCGATTGCTTTATATTGAAAAGCTTGCTTCGAATTACAATATATTTTGTTCAATAACTTATTGTATTTCAACACCCCCTCTCAATCAGACAATCCCAGAATTTCTCTTGACTTCTGAAAACAAGTTACATCTGTAGCTTTGGTAAACATATCAGCTAACTGTTCATTCGATCGAATAGGCTCTAGTTTGATCTTATTATTAGCCACACTATCACGAATAAAATGATGCTTAACGTCTATATGTTTGGCTCGTTTGCTTTCCATATTTGTGGCCATTCCAATACAACCCCGATTGTCTTCATATATTGTGACTGGATGTTCTTCTGTTATAACATTTAGATCCTGAAGTAGACCTTTCAGCCATATAGCTTCTGTAGCAGCCAGACTCAAAGCAATATATTCAGCTTCGCTTGAATACTTCGCAACAGTTTGCTGTTTCTTACTGCACCACGAAACTGTACAGCCAAATACTTTGAAAACATATCCACTTACAGATTTTCGATCAACCACGTCTGAAGCCCAGTCAGCATCTACATACCCCACGATCGGTTCATCATTTGAGGCTTTAAACTTTAATTTAAATGATAACGTTCCTTTTAGGTATCTAACAATACGTTTCAAGTGTTGCCAATGAGTTTCGGATGGGTTTTGTTGGTATCTTCCCATATAGCCCACAGGATAGCAAATGTCAGGTCTTGAACATAACATTAAATACATTAAGCTACCAAGTAGTTCTCGATAAGGTTGATCACAACCAGACTCCTTAACGTGGTTCAGTTGCAAACCCTTTTCCATTGGACTTTTAACACTATTGCATTCAACCATGCCAAACTTAGCCAATAACTTCTCGATACTCGCCCCTTGCGTAATTATAATTTTATCATCATTGTATTGGATTTTCATACCAAGGAAAAATTTCAGGATTCCACAATCCGACATCTCAAAACGCTTCGATAAGTCCTGTTTTAGCTGTTCGATACTTGAAATTTTGTTTCCCGCTATAAGAAGATCATCAACATACATTATAACAATAAGATCATCATTTTGTTCCAAACATAATTTTGTATAAAGACAGTAATCATGCATTGATCTTTTGAATCCCAGTGAAACAAGGTAATTATTAAACTTTACGTTCCAACACCTTGGGGCTTGCTTTAGGCCATATAAAGATTTGATTAATTTGCAGGCCATACCATCATTTGCTCTTATTCCTTCAGGTATCGCCATAAACACTTCTTCTTCTAAGTCACCATGCAGAAAAGCTGTCTTGACATCAAGTTGATGAAATATGTATCCACGATGTAGACCAACAGCCAACACCACTCGAATTGTTGTTAATTTTGCAACCGGAGCATATGTCTCAAAAAAGTCAACACCATGCTTTTGCTGAAAGCCTTTTGCCACTAACCGAGCTTTATATCTGGTTTGATTTCCATTTCCATCTTCTTTGACACGGAATACCCATTTAGATTTTATAAGTTTCGTACTTTTAGGAACTTTTATTATTTCCCATACTTGATTTTTGTTCATTGATTGGAGTTCATCGTCAACAGCTTTTAACCATCTATCAGCGTCATCAAGGAAATGAATTTCATCATATGTCTCAGGTATTCTTTTATCTAATACAGTAGCTCCTAGTCCAGTAAAGTAATTTAGAAGTTTACCAGGCAAACGTCTTTCTCTACTACCACGACGAACTGGAACGGTGACTCTAGTAGTGGGAACCACAGACATACCTTCATCATCATCTTCAGATAAAACAGCAGTATCATCATTTGCAGGCAAGAAATTTATGCCACCATCCTCATTTGGTATAACTGAATTTTCGTTTTCATTAACTTCTGGTATAGACACAGCATCTTCGCACTCATATTCCCCCTCTTGCTCGTGGCACCTTTGAACTGTAACTACTTTTTGACTTTCCTCATTATGCTTTTGGATAGATTCAAATGGAAAACAAGTCTCTTCAAATTTTACGTCCCTTGCAATTACAACCTTTTGTTTTTCCATATCCCAAATACGATAACCGTTTGGTGCATATCCAACCATTACGGACTTCTTACTTCTGGCATCAAGCTTTTTACGACACTGATGCGGTATCCAGGCATAAGCTTTACAACCAAAAACTCTAATTTTATCATATTTGGGTTTAACGCCAAACCACATCTCCGCTGGAGTCACTAAATTTTCCAGGCTTCTTGTTGGACAACGATTTATTATGAAAACAGCTGCCTTGGCAGCTTCCGACCACATCTTCTTAGGAGCTTTGGATTCAATCAACATTGTTCTCACCTTTTCTGTTACAGTTCGGTTGAACCTCTCAGCTACTCCATTTTGTTGAGGTGAATAAGCAACTGTAGGCTCCACTTGTATGCCTTTACTCTTGTACCATTGAAATTGTTCCTTTGATAAGTACTCCCTACCTTGATCAATTGTTAGTTTGGAGATAGAGTTACCACTAAACATACTAGTTACTATAGCTTCATATTCTTGAAAGGCTTTGAACACATCAGATTTCTTCTTGATTAGGTATACCATGGCAAAGTGAGTGTAGTCATCTATGAAACTCACAAAATATTTGGATCCGTCCCACGCAATTGGATCAATAGGGCCACAAACGTCCGAATGTATCCGCTCTAACACTCTTTTTGCTCTTGTACGAGTGTCATCGAAGGGTTCTCTACATTGCTTACCTTCTACACACACATCGCAAAAACCAATCGATTTCGATTTAAGATTAACGCCATTAATAAAATTACCTTTTTGTAATTTCTGAAGACCACTTTCTCCAATATGGCCAAGTCGACGATGCCACAGCACGGCATCCTTTGCATCACTGGACAAAGCGGATGAATTTCCATCAATAATGACATACAGCTCATAAAGATTTCCACGCAAATAAGCCGTTGCTATCAATTCACCATTTTTTAAAATAATGGCTTTATCCCGAATGAATTTAACTTCCACACCAGCATTTGTAAGTTTTCTTACTGATAGCAAATTGTCACGTAAGTCGGGAACGTACAGTACATCCATCATAGTTAAAGGAACACCTTTGTTAGTTACGCCACTTATTTCACCACAATGTTTTGCAATTATGGACTCATTGTTTTTTGCAACATTTATTTCAACCGGTTGTTTCAATTCTTTTAAATTTTTATAGCACCATTTTTCATTTGACAAATGGTCACTTGCACCAGAGTCCAATTTGAAAGTTACTTTATTGCCCTTATCGTTATATCTTTGGGTAATATTTCTTCGAACCATGAAGCAAACACCCTCATTTCCAGCCACACGTGCTTCAGCACTTCTACAATTACGAGCTTGGTGTCCAAATTTGTTGCATTTGAAGCACTTACCATTAAACTTCTGGAATTTTTGGTGTTTCTTACCAGCAAAGGCTGTTTTTTCTACAACCTCTTCTTCGTGGCGATCAGATATCTTCGCTTCTTCTGACATTAACCTTTCCTTTACCAAGTTAAAGGTTAGCTTACCGTCTTCCACATTTTGCAACGCTGTTACCAACGGATCATATTTTTCCGGAAGGGTGAGAAAGAATTGAGCCAGCAAATCAGCATCTTCTATTGTAGCACCGGCCATCTTCAACTGACGAATTAAATTCTCAAATGCCATTATATGAGCATTTACATTGTCACCATCATTCATACGCATTCTTGAAAGCTTCTTACGTAACAGCAATTGGTTAACTATAGACTTCTTTGCAAATACGGACTGTAAGTTGTTCCACATGTCCTTTGCCGTTTCTTTGTCACGGACATAACACAAACAATCTGAGTGCAGGAATCCAACCAATCGATCCTTTGCCTTCTTATCATTTTTTATGAAAGCAGCATTAGCAGCATTATCTGTAGGTTGAACGCCGGTTAGAACGTCCAATAATCCTAAGGAATCCAGATGCAATTTAACACGAAACTGCCAGTCATCGAAACCCGAGCCATTAAACTGCGGAATTCCGTGAGATTCTTTTGAGTCGCCCATAACCTATTGAATCTCTATAAATAATAAGGCAGATCTTTTAGTTAAAGATAATATCAAAGACAATGTTTATTAACCGGAAAAAGAAAAATTTATGACAGTCTCGATTGCTTTATATTGAAAAGCTTGCTTCGAATTACAATATATTTTGTTCAATAACTTATTGTATTTCAACAAACACGCCTAAGGCGCCCGTTGAAAAATACGATAATTTAAATGGATCTTTAAGAAAGGATACTTTTTGTAAAATAATAAACCTTTTGTTAGCAAAATTTTTATTTACGGAATGTATTT